>VZTF01001476.1:0-594552 GCA_013397755.1 Cnemophilus loriae
GGGCCCAGCCCTGCCGGTGCGGGTGGCTCCCAGCCACTGGTTACTGCCTCGTGAGAATTGCAGAGTTCAGTCCGTGTCCCGGGCTTACGAGCAAGCTTAACAATCTGAAACCTGCTTTGCCCGGGTAGCTCTTATGTTAATGACAACCCTATTGTTGTTGTTGTTGTTATTATTATTATTAATTGACATCTCAGAGATATTTAGGATAGGTTTAATTTCCCAGTTTGTGTATTTCAAATCACTGAATGCTTTTGGCAGAGAAATCTGAATTTACAGGATCTTAATGTTCTCAGTATTCTAGCAATCCTGTAACTTGAAGACCAAACTGTGAATTATACTTTAAATAAATAAGAAGATTTCTCTATTGAATATTTCAACACTAAGTACTGGGGTTTCTTCCACTTCACCAGGCGTTTATGGAGATGTGAATAATACCATCTTTTACAGCCGTTGGTCAGGTGGAGTATCTTCTTTCTTTTGATGATGTCATCTTGCTCTCAGGGAGGTAGAAGTGTTGCTTTAGCTTCCCTAAATATTTAGAGTTGGAACTCCATCCTGAAGACTTAAGAATAAGAATTTTTTTTTTTTTCTCTAGAAACAGCTCTGAATTGGAGTGTTTCTCTCAGATGACTCCAATAACTCACTTGTAAGAAGTAAATAGTTGTGTCTGAATCGATGACGGAAGACAAATGCATTCATTAGCTACCAATACTTTGATGAATCCTGAGATCTAGAAGTGCTGCTGAGCAGGTAGGGAGTTTCGTAGTCTCAAACAGTTCAATGGCTCCCTAGGCCCAAGCATTCCTTTTGGTATGTTACTTTGCAGTGAGCTGCACCAAGGAGATGTTCCAGTCCCAGATGTAATCAGTATCTTTACAGACCTTTTTATTGGACAATCCAGTCTTTGGCTGCTGGTGATGACTTCAGTAATTGCATGATTCAGTTGTCTCAGCCCATTTTCTGTCTGTCAGATAACCCGCATTCAACTGCAGAGAGGTTTCATTTTTCCTTGATGTAATTCTTGTTCTTTATTGAAATTGGTTCAATAACATAAAATGTCAAAGTGGGAGTTTTACATGGTAAAAAGGGAGAAGGATTAATTTCTTTTCCTACAAAATAATCAGAATTGTTCAGGGCAGGAGGAATATAATTTTCGTGTTCTCCTTCTAAACAGTACCTAGGCAGTTTTTTTGGAAAGGAATAAAGATGATGCACGGAGTTGATAAAAATCCGTCACTCAGGGTTCAGGAAATTACAGTAAATTGGAATTACAATATTCAGAGCACATTTCATTTCAGATCATACATAAATTATGGACAAATGTTTATAATACAATTAGAAGCTTTGAAATACCTACTTTTAATTTTCTTTATTCAAATATTTATGCCTAAATAAAGGACTCTAAAATACAATAAAGCCCAAAAGTGAGCTGGTTGTAAGAAAGCCATATTTCAGTATAAATCTTGCTGTCTTTCACGTATCCCTCTTGGAACTAAATTGTTCCAGTTCTTCCAATCTCTCTTAATTTGCCCTTTTCTAGACAGCCTGTATCTCCCCATGGCCTTCAGTTTATTCACTTTTATGCAGTAATTCCAGTAAGGGAATTCCCAGTGAAAGAGAGCAAATACTTTGCCTGCATAATAGCATCGACTGCCCCCTCTCTGTACTCCCTAGCCGAGTTTTCCATATGAAAGAAGTACGGCCTTGCTTATTTACCACAATCTTCCAAACCTGCTGAACACCTGCACAACCTACACAAGCAGTTGATCTGTTGTTCATTGTCCTTTTGACTCATCTGCTGCCTGCTGTTTTATAGAGCAAGATCAGAGGTGCTAATGCTGCAGGTTTCGAACGCTGAGCTCAGTACCTGGGGACGCTGCTGAAAGGTGGCGGTTAAAAACTGACAGTAAACTTTGCAGGACAAACTTCCTGGCTTTCATTTAAACTTCCTGCACTAGATTCAGTAGTAAATTAAACAGCTGGGGTTTTGAACTCAAATATGTTCTAAAGTGCTTTGCTGGTTTGTGCCTTATAAAGGAAATTGATCCCCGATGTTGTATTGCTGGCTGAGTTGTTAATGTTAGTTCAAAGAAATTAACAAATCAGTAAAAGTTTATAGTTCAGATACCTGAACAGTACTTCAAGATTCTAATTCAAAAATCTGTCTCGTATTTTAGGGACTTGCTAAAATGGTGCTGAGGCATTGTTAAACGTGAGGCATAGAAAATTTCTGTCCTCCTATTCAGTCTCTGAGTAGGCAGGCCTGAGTGGAGTACACAAAGAAAAAGTGACTGTAGTCAGGAGTTGTTCCCTGACCTTCACTAGGGCAGAAGAAAAATTCTAATTAGGCCTGGACACCACTCACATATACACAAAGCTCTTGCTGCAAGAGAAAGCCATAGTCACCCTTCAGCAATAAACGGCGTTCCTGACCCAGCGGGGAGCTCTGGTGGCAGTACAGTCGTACTGTACAGTAGTGGACTCCAGTCATGGTCAGGTGTTTCAGAGGAGGCTGTAGTGAGGTGAGTGCCAGTCTCTTCTGCCAGGTAGTGACAGGATGAGCCAAAATGGCCTCAAGTTGCACCAGGGGAGATTTAGATTGGATATCAGGAAAAAATTCTCCCTGGGAAGGGTTGTCAAGCATTGAACAGACTGCACAGGGAAGCTGGAGAGTCACCATCCCTGGAAATACTATAAAAATGTGTCACTGTGGCGCTTGAGGGCATGGTGTAGTGGTGAATGTTGCGGTGGTGCTGGGTTGATGGTTGGACTTGATTGTTTTAGAGGGCTCTTCCAACCTTAATGACTCCGTGATTTTAAATGCTCAAGTAGCTTGGAACTACACATGCACAGTTCAGAGCGCTGGCTTTACTTCTTAAGGGAGACAGAAATTTGGAATTATTGGCAGTCTACAGTTTGTGTGAAGTTTTAACGTTGTCCTCATTTTCTCCATTTTAAAAATTGCCTAATTTTAGTACTCTTTTAAAATGTAAAGGAGCATGATTTTAGATGGTTTAAAAGTTGTCTAATGACATGTAGATGGTTTCAGTGGTTTAATTAATTTATTGTGGGTATTTCTATCACAGCCCATATATCCTCAGTTGCTTTTCAGCATTTTTCTGATTTCATTCAAACTGTTATTTAAATTACAGAACAAAACTCCAAAACTCAATGGAACCCAAAAATGAACATAGTTTTTTGGTTTTTTTTTTTTTTTCTTTGCTGGCCTGTTTTTACTAAAAATGCTTGTTCTCACTTTTGTAACATATTGCCCGGTCATAAATGGTAGAAAATAGATTTAATTCCTATAAAAATTTTGCAAGTTTATATCACATTTTCATAATTTACCAGAAAACTATTGAAGTACTTCAGTTATTTTAAGTTTATTGCCTTATGCCTAAATTTTCAATGACACTTGTTAGATATGACTGTCAATTTACTGTCTCCTTTCCCACAAGGATATGTTATGAGCTCTTTTTACTTGTCAGATGAAAAGGCAAGAATCTATTCTTTGCAGCACCAAAAAAAAAAAAAATGAGGGATTTTTTTTTTACCCATCACATATATGATAACTGTTTTTTTCTTATCAGTCTTATGTAATTCTGATAAATCCAAAGAGACTTGGACCAAACTTTCAAATAACATTTTGCTACATAGGAAGTGTCAGTGTGCAGAGAGGCAGATTTGGAACATTGTAGTCCACGTGGAAGCTATGTGACATTAGGACTCTTGGCTCATATTAAAAAAGAATGGAAAAGAGACTTCAGCACAAATAAGTTTCTTCTATGTACAACAAAAGGTTTGAGGAAGGCAAGTGAAACAGGAGATGAAGAGTGGTGAGAGAAGACTATTAGAGTAGAGGAAGATTGGATAAAAGAGAATATTACCATGGAATAAGAGGAGAAGAAAGCATGTGCTTTTTATATGCTGATTTATGCTGTGTGACTTACATCCCCTGTAAGGAGCCTATTAAATTTAAGTCACAAAGTGGTAACTGGCAGACAAAGGATCTGTCTGTATGGGGGAGAAAAAGGTGTTTAGCTCATCTGAGTTTGAAAAGGTGACAGCTTCCAGTTTCATATAGCTCTGATTTAATTAGGGATTTGTTCAGGCCTTTTCTTACCCCAGACTAAAGCTCTGTTACAGTATGTAGAGGGGTATGGGCCTGTACACCCATGTGCAGGGAAATCCAGTGTAACTGCGTCTAGAATTGTTGTCGGTGTTGTTGCTTGTTGATGGCACATGGTTTTGATTTGGGATTTTGTTGTTTTTTTCTAAAGCAAGACACAGAGACTCCAGAGAACAGTTTTGCTGGGTGCAGACAAATTTGTGGACATTGGCAAAAGACAAGTGCCTGGTGCAACTGACTACCAAAGCCAAACCATTTTTCAGGAGTACAGGAAGGTAGAAGTGGCGCAGACACCTTTAATTTTGAGAGGCAGAACCATTATCAGAAATCTAGCCAGGCCAACTCTGCTTGTTTAAAATCTTGCCTAAAGCTTTCTCTCCTGTGCATGAAGGCGGCTCCTGAAATACTCTCACCATTTCGGGTTGCAAGAGGTTGCAGGCAGGGATAGGAGCCCAGCATGGTTCGGCTTGGAAGAGACCTCAGGAGGGCTGGAGTCCAACCCCCTGCTTGAGGCAGTTGGCTCTGGGGTCAGACCAGGCTGCCTGAGGCTTTATTCAGTCACAGCTTGGAAACTGCAAGGAGGGAGGCAGAACAACCTCTCTGGGAAACCTGGTGCACTGTTGGGCTTTCTAATGGAGGAAAAGGTCTTTAGTCTGCCTGTTCCTCAAGCCTATACAGATTGTTCCTGGTGGCAGCCCTGCTCTCATGTGTATTGACAGCTGCCCTCATTTTGGTGTTTGGCAGATTTGAAAAGTGTGCGTTCTGTCACCTCTTCTGTGGCATCGATAAAGACGTTAAGGAGGACGAATCTCAGGATTGATCCGTGTGGTGCTTCACTTGTCACAGGCATCGAGATAGAGTGCAGCCTAATTACCATCACCCTCTGATCCTGATCTTTTCAATCCATCTTGCCAGTCTACAATGACCTAGCAAGAATCATGTGGGAGGCGGTGTTGAAAGCCTTGTCAAAAGGAGTGATATTTGATGCTCTTTCCTCATCCACAGATGTAGTTGTTTTATCATAGAAGATCATCAAGCTGGTTAGGTTTGATTAATCCTCAATAAGTCTATGCTGACTGTTCCCAGTTGCCTTACCTGCTTTATGCCCAAAAATGTATTTCACGAGGGCTCATGCCCTGATTTTCTGAGTGACTTGGGTTGACTGGCCTGTAGTTCCCCACACAGGCCTTTTGCCATTTTTGAAGACACTTTCTCCAGTTGTTGTGTTTCTTCTGGTCTCCATGAACTTGTAACAGTGACAGAGAATGGCCTTTAAGGGACACACCCAGTTTTCTCAACACACTCAAATGTGGCTTGTCAGATTCCAATAACTTGTAAAGATCAATCTCAAATAGTTTCTTGTATGTTACTGATAGTTTAGCTTCTCTTTGAACCTCTTGACACCAAGTACAGAGGCGTTTTTGGAGAAGGCCAAGGCAAAGGTGGTGTTGAATAGCCGACTCCGTTTGTCTGCTCTTTGTCACCTGCCTCATCAGCCAGCAGGCCTGGATTTACCTCATTCAGCCTCTTGCTGCTAATGGAGCAGCAGGACACGTGGCTCAGCCCAGCCTATCCAATTCCAAGTTCTTTTCTACTAGTGCGTAGCCTCAAAGGCTGGGAGAGGCTGTGCAGGTCTTTTGCAGAAAAAGAGTTGTGGAATGGTTTGGATTGAAGGGATTTTAAAGATCATCATTTTCCAACCCCCTGTTCCATCGACAGGGACTCCTTCCATTAGACCAGGCTGCTCAGAGCCCCATCCAGCCTCATCTTGGATGCTCCCAGGGATGAGGAGTCCATAACCTCTCTGGGCAAGGGATCTGATCTGCTCTGCCGAGGTTCTGCAGGCACGGCCTGCTGCCGATGCCCAGACGTTTGGATGTGATGCCGGCTCTCACACGAAGAACTGGGAGTGCAGGAGCCCTGGCTGGGTTGGGAGCTGTGGGGCTGAGGGCTGGGCATGGCTGATGTGGCGCTTGTTTTTTCTCTGCTTAGGTTACCAGTGAGTAGCTGTGTGTGGAGTCAGAATAAGTTTGAGTCTTTTGCCGTCCTCTGTAGGCTGAGGAGGGTTCAGTGCTTCCTGACAAACTCCTGTATCAATCGCTCGGTTCATGCCTTCGCTGCTGGGGCTGTGGGTATGAACTGGGAGCAGCTCAGGTAGCGTGTGGGCTGCTTTCGGGCTGCTTGCCGAGGGATGGCACTCACTTCTTTATGAGCCAGGGGCTTACTGGGAGTTCTCGTGTCTTCAGTCTGTGTACTGATACCTTTTTAGAAATGGACCTCTGCAGAATTAACCCTTCCAGTTGGTTGAATCCCGGTTTGTTAATTGTAGCAAATCGACTTGGAACAGTTTCCTGACTTAAGGAAGGATGTTCTGTTTTATTGTACATATATTAAAACTTTAGCCATCAGTACAAAGACTGAGACATGAGGGCTTTACAAATATGAAAAATAATGTGGCTGTAAGGGTATAATATTTGGAAATAATGAATTATAATTGTGGTAGTGAGTGACAAACTGTAACAAGTTTGTTTCTCTGAGCTATGGGACAATATGTGCCTAAAAAAGCTCCTGTTACTCAAGATGTTTTGTACGGCTTAGAAAGAATCGAATAGTTTTTGTTTTTCCTCAGTAAAACAAATAACAAATCCATTGACTTTATTTTTCTTTTCTTTTTAGTTTCATCAAAAACCTAAACCATCTGTAATTTGCATGGATATGTGATTTTCAGAGTTAGTTTGATGTTTGGTTTTGAATTTTACTCTGTTTCCTGACACTGAATTATTTAGTTTAATAACAGCAACAGTTTTTTGGTGTAGTTTCAGAGATTTAATAGATTTATGCCAAGCACTGTGAAAGAAAAATTACATTCTTTATGCTGGTTAAAATCTTTATAAGGTTATTTACGTGTTTTAAAATTAATTCTATGTGTAATGAAAGTAGTGGTTCCAGTTCCTTTCTCATCTTGCATTACTTTTTTATAATGCTGTGCAATTATTTCCTTACGTGCTTTAGATAATTACAGGTATTATCTGTATGAAAAACCAGTATTGGCAGATGTAATTTCATGGCATTCGAAAAAAAGAAAAGGGAAATTGGAAGCACAGCCTTTTGTGTTTCAGGGGGGTCTGAGGCTTGGCACAGTGAGTTGGGGGCATTTCTTTCTTACCCTTGCATTTTAAATTGTCCGCATAAAATCTGTAGGAGAAGCGATGACGGTGCTACACGTTCCCTGTATTGGAAGATTGATTTCCCTCAGTTGTAAATGTGTCCCAAACTGATGTGGTAAAGCACCCCGTTCTGGTATGCAGGGACATTGGTTTTGAGCTGAGCAAGGGGCAAGAAGAAATTTTTATGCATAACATTTTGAAGTAAATGATGAGCTGTGTTAAAGCTTAGATCATTAAACAACTCTTCAAAGATAAGGCACTTACACAGGTAGTGGCTTCCTGTATATGTGAACTTGTGGAGAGTCAATCTCGTGCATTATGAACAGTTCTGAGAGGAGATCACAAAGTGTAATCAGTATATCCTGGTATCCAAACGTAGTAAGGACACTGTGAAGCAGCGTTGCTTTGTGTCAGGGGACATTTTGCTGTTCGGAATTACTTGTTCTGTATTTGTGATTCTCATTGGAAATTGGCTTTCCTAAGAGTGAAAAATCTGTCCCTACTGTTTCTAGGGTATACCGTGAGTAAAGCTGAGCTTGGGGTAACTGGAATTATAAGAGTGTGTGTAAGAAAGTCACGTGTATTGACTGAAAGGAACTTACCTTATGCACGCTTTGTAACAATATGCAATTTTTAATAAAACAGTGCAGTATTGAGTGCAGTTGAGGATAAGCAGAAATTACATTTGGTGTAACATGAATTCAGGATAAGTGAATAAACGGAAGAAATGATACATGTCTTGCTAAATTCTAAGCATGCCAACAACAGAAAATATAGATTCTGCTCTGTGGTATCCTTCCATTATAGCTTATTTTTTCAGCCTCTGGTAACATCAAACATAGAAATACCAATAATTATGGTGTGAGTTAGATCTTAGTGAGACAGTCATGGATTACTGAGGTTGCCTTTGGAAGGGGAGAAATCCACGAGGAGACAATTATGAGAATTTCTTGTAGCTGAGGTAGACACCACCATGTTGATGAGAATCCTGAAAAACTCAAGGCATCCTTTTTCTGAACCAGGACATGAGTCAGACAAAACTCTGGTTATTCCTTTTTTTCATGATGATCAAATATCCTCTAATACAGCGGTTTTCACTCTGAAAGCATTTTACACAAATGTTCATGATGATTTTTGCCTCCTAGAATGATGTGAAGCATCCTGGTTCTTTCTTGTAAACTTTCTTTGATAAAGGAACCATTCTGTCAATATCTGAGATTGACAGAGCACATGAAAGTGCCAAAACAATATGATAAAATCCATGTGAGCGACATTAGGTACCTCTCAGGGATTCTGGTCAAATGCTTGGTTCGCCTCGGTTTTTCATTTAATTTTCCAGAATTGAATGTTTTGGAAGGCAATGTCAGACCGAGTGCAGAGGCATTCTGCAGGGCTGCTGTTCCACTTCCCTGCCGGGGTATCCTCTGGGTGTTGAGGAGGACTTCCATAGCCCTGCATGTACATGCGGTGGTGAGAGAGAGTTCAGAAAGGGAGGGGAAAGCACCAATACGGCTTGGCAAAAAGCCACTGTTACTGTAAAAAAGCTGAGGAAAGATTAAATTGCATTCTTGGCCTATAAAAACAGATGACTTTTATATTCAAGTTAGAACTGCATATTATAAGATTAAAAAATTGTACACCAAGCTTAGAATGTTACATCTTTCCTTCACACTGAACAGATGCTACATTCTTTTCTTCACCTTTGAAATCAAATTGAGCCCCAATTCCCAGTCAGTGAAGTATGTGGTTGTAGTTGTATTTCTTAAGCATCTTTGAGTTAACAAAAACCACTCGGGCCTGTTTCGAGCAGCATATTCGCTGTCTTGCCTTTCTGAGACAGACCCAAGCATTTAAAAAAGGGATCATGCTATTACATTCCGTTTAGATATGCATGTTGATTTGAAAACCCTTTGGTTTTCGTGGATATCCCTCTGAATAAAATCCTTACAAAATACATAACGTAAAAGTTAGTAAATGCTCAACAAAAGGTAACCGCTTCAGTTTGTTTGTTTGTTTAGTTCCAGTAATGTTAGATGGCATTTTAGTGGTACTTCTACAGCCTGATTTATTACTATGGTAACAAATATCTGTGATAACTAGTGTAATTAATTAGCTTAATTGTCATCAATTTACTGGGCTACATGTTTTTAAGAGGAGGCCTTAGCAGTATCACTGTCTGTGTGTTTTTATATAAATAGACTATGGATATAGTGTCTTTTGCATATGGTTTCAGACATGGTTTTTGGTGCTGGCTGAGAAAGGTACTATACTCAGGGCCTTTCCCTGTGCTTTCAGAAAAATGGAATTTCTCCGTCATCTTAAGGTGTCATTTTTCTTTAAAGAATAGCTATGTCAGATTTCCTGCCTTCCCACACATTTGTGTAAAGAATTTTTCTGGTGCTTGATGTAGTTAATAAGCATATATAAAATTTATGGCATTGAATTCTGAAAAATGCTATCCAGTAGGTAAAGGGAAGTTTCCACAACATTTACCTGGTGAGCTTCTGAGTGAGGGTTGTGAAGAATATGAACTTTTATCTTCATGAAAAGGTGATAACACCCTTCTTTTTTTGAAAAGGTGGGAGGTCCATGAGGGATTTTGGAGACCTGCCACTACAGGGTATGACAGTTCAGTCACTTGGGGTGTCAAGCTGTTCTCTGCTGGCTGTCCTTCTTTCCTGTAAAGGTTCTGCCTTACAGACAGGAAACAGCTCATTGGGACACCTGGGCTGTGCCACTCCTCATAACACTTCAGTTTGGTGGAAAATAAATCCAAAATCCAGGAGCTTGTTAGCCTGCCCGAGCAGCACAGACCTGAAGGGTATGTGCACGATTTTATTGGTGGTTCATTTGCCCCTGTGCTTTATGGCTCTTCAAATTCACCTGAGAGCACTGTCAAGGATGACAAGAGAGGGGATCCAGCAAGGCAAAGGGGTAGGGTTTATACTGGGAAAAAGAAGAGTAAACCAAGTTCTGTTTAGCATGAGATTCCTCTTCAGTAACCTTCTCTGTTTTTCAGTGCACCTGGGAAAACTGATGATTGTAGTCCTGCCTTTGCCTTCCAATCTCTTTTCCCACCTGGCTCCTCTGAGTCATATTTTGTTCCTTAACCAATACCTTTCTTCTTCCTGAAGTGTCTTCTCTTCAAACCACAATGTTTTCAAGTGTATTTATACCATTTTTATGAGTCACACATTATACAAGTATGTTTTACTTAGCCGTTGAAACATTTGTTCGTGGTTTCTCCACTTCATAGTTCTGATAGATGAGAAATTATTAATATGGACAGGAGACTTGATGTTTATAGTGTTTTTGCAAGGCATCCTCTTTTGAAGCTAGCTTCAAATATTTCAAATACTTGTGCTGTCCTACAAGATGCTGTCTAGAGTGTTTGAGTGTATCTTGAGGTTTGAAACACATCTCCTTTGTGTGGTTTGGGTTCCACATGCCAAATAGCTCAGCAGGTATGTTAATAAAACTGTAGTTCAGTTGAAATCAATGGAACTGCAGGTCTCATTAGTTGTACTTTTGGCCCAAGACACATTTAGAGTAAATGCGTGTTCCTGTGGTTCAGAAATGTTAAAGCCATTACTGCAAAAGAACTCTAAGGATTTAATGGATTTTTATTTTCAAAATGAGATTTTTCTCCAGCAATAGGAAAGTTTTGGAAGCCTCATTTAATACTGTCAGTGTAAATATGAACATTTTAAATAATATTCTAAGTTCTTGCAGCAGCTCTTAGCTCTTTTTGATGTACCCATATAGCTATGGTCCTAGACTAAGATCCTTTTTGCAAGGTATTTGGCAAGCCTGTTGGAAAGACAGGCTTGGCCCTGTGGAGCTTCCAAAGTGAGGGCTACCCTATAGCTCACTTTTGATTAATTGTTATCTGGGGCGTAGTTTTAATTGCAGATCTTACATTTTTTGAAGCTTGGGAGTTCTGTTTCCCTTTCTGCTTTCCCCAAACATCTCTTTCCACTTGTTCCTCTAGATTGCGTGTGAAAAGCTGGTACAGACAGCGTTTTGTGATCCAGGACTGTATGAGAGCTATGAACATCAGCTGCCCCAAGCCAGGTAGCTTTTTCTGAGCCCTTTGCACAGATTGTGCTGAGATGGAACATACTTGGCACATTTGTTACTGGCACCTAACCTTCTGTCCTCATCTGGAAATGGCAACTGTCTGTAATGCAGGGGTTTTTAGTGTCACTATTTTTCCACTCTCTAAACAAGTAAACAAGAAGGAAAGGAAGGAAGTAAACAGTAGCATTCATGAAAAGCACGAGTGGTAACCTTGGAGACTGAGAACGAAGGGTGCAGAGCTGTTAATTTATTTTCCAACTGAAGTGCTCTAACAGTCTATTCATATTTCCTGTATAATGCAGACTGCCACATTTCAGGAACAATGCAAACAGTAAGTGTACATCTTACCCTTGCAGCTTGGAATGTGCCTCTGGGAGAGGAGAGACACGTGACTGGGAAGATCAGCCAGGTTTCTCTGCCTGTTGCCCCCATCAGGCTGGGATGGAGGCTCTTGGTTTTCCTTTCCCTTTATATGTGGATTAAACTTGGGAATGCAGAGTGGTACCTTATAGATCAGGGCACGTTTTCAGTTTTGAATATAAAAGAGGCTGTGTTGCTGTGGAGAAGAGGTACGTGTTATCCGGCTGCTTTCTAAACCCAAAGAGCTACTGCCAGTTGTTTTTGCATGGCATAACAGATCCATCTCTGTCTGTTACGATCAGGAAAAGAACAATTGTGCTGTTTTATGATTATTTCATAGTGAAATGCTAATTGCTTTTAGTTGCTGCTTACAGTGCCTGGGATATTTGGAGCTGGAAGTAATATTTCTGATATTTCTATGATGAAAAAGGAGGTTGGACTCTGTACTCCTCTGCTGACTATAGCCAGTTGTGAGTTATTAATGGCAGGAGTGTCATAGCTAATCTGTAGTAAGAGGAATTAAAGTTCTTGCAGTGTGCAACAGAACAAATACGGTGCAGTTGTACAGTTTCAATAGAATGACATGTCACTGATTCTCCTCTGTTGGCTGTGATATGGAAGCAGGTCTGTGCAGCTTCAGTCCCAGGTTTTATTCTTGTACATTTAATATATTTACATTTGTTCCCACACTTTCAGCCTTGGAACAGACCTTGGTAAGTGCAGTGCATGGCCAGTGGCAAAGAGAGGTTTGATTGCTAGATTGGCAGCTAGGAGGTTGTATCTCAGTGTTGCCTGCATTGCTCCCGTCAGGGCTGTTGAGGGTATGTGGAAGTGCAGAGAACTGTGCCCAAGCCCACAGTCATTATTTAGTCTCACCAGGGCTAAGCTATCACCAGAGCTACTGGGAGTTTCCCCCAGTTAGCCAGCCTGGGATGCAGCTGGGACTGAGAGCATCCCTCAGGTGTCTCATACATCACACCTGAATGCCTGGAGCCTCATCTGCTGTTGCCCAGGAAACTCCATGAGTTACTGTGCTTTGATTTGACTCAAGATAAGAATCTGAGCCAGAGTTTCTGTGAACCTTTCACCTGTTGAGAGCTGTACGTATTTCTTTGTTTCCTAACGCTGTGTAAGGATCACTGTTGTGTTGGAAACACATTGAGCACTAAGGCTGGAGCTCAGAGTATTTCCTTGGAGCTGCTGTCTCACCTGGTGGTGGTAATCTGTACAGTGCTGCACCTCTGGTTGGCTTTGAGCCTGCGCAAAATGCAAGATCTCGCAGAGGAAAGAGGATCTTTCTTTGCTTTTTTCTTGTTATGATTTTCCATTTAATCCTCCTTTCAAGGAAATCTAGCTTCCTTGCTCACTTGAATCAGATGTTCTCTTTGCTCTCTTGCAGTGTTCAATATATGATTAACAAGAACTACACATGAAAAAAAATTTCTTCATCTCTCGCTCAGAAATGAAAAGAACATGAAAAAGCCCCAACAAATCTACTGTTTTCCTAATTCTCTCTTTTTGTGATTGTTATGCAAAACTTTCTGGGTTTGACTTGTCCCTTCTCTATCCCACTTCACGTTTCCTTTTAGCATTTTTCCTTTGCTGTTCAGATTCATCTTTATATAAACTAAAAATTAATGAGTTCTCTTTGATTCATTTAATTCTAGCGCCATCTGGAATTGTATCAATTTTACTGTTTCTTCATCCTTGTAGACAGCAGCATATATTGCTTTTCAGATTCTCAGGCTATGATCCGATTTGCAAACACTTCAGTGATTTTTCTCTTTACGTTCATGTTTAAGAATTACAGGGAAGGCTGGAGTTAGCTTTTGAAGGGGCTTTTTACCACAGAGAGAAATTCAGCCTGGCAGTGTAATTTTAATTGATGGTCAAATGGACTGGAAAGTAAACTACCCAGAAGCCTAACGGAGGCAATGCTTCCCTTTCTAAAGGCTAACACGGCAATGAAGTTGGCTCATTGTAAAGAACTAGGCTACCTCAATAACTAATCTTTTTTAAGTGCAGAGACATGTGCAGTTAAATAATACTATCACAGAAGATTCTCAGATGTTCTGAGGTAATTTACATTGGGTTTGGATTGGTTGTTCTGTAGTTGTTTTTTTTTTCCTTTTGTCTGCTTTTTCTGCATTCTCATTTCCACCACGATGTGTCAGCCATATGATAAAAATATTACAGGCACTGGGATAAATTTTTCTGCAGAAAGAATGGGCCTGGAATGATGGTCATAAGGTTGTTTTGTGGCATTGATTCATAGAAACAGATGGTTTATCCCAGAAATTAATACTACATGGCAGTTCTTCCAGAAATTAAAGAGTACCTAATCATCTCAAAAGAGATGATGCAGTGGGGAGGATAAAAAATGTACTATCTATGGGAACTTTGCACTGGTCTGTAACCTTGAGGAAAAGACACAGGAAAACACCGTAGAAAGATTCAGACACACAGTTGAGACTAGGGTGTGAACATAATAGAATCTGAGAGGGGAAAAGGCGGTGGAATTCGGTTCAGCTGTGTTTAGCCGTAAATACTCACAGGCTGGTACAAAACGGCCGCCGTGGCTTGTTGGCAGGACGTGACACTGCTGTGGTGGAGCCTTCCTGCTCCTCCTCGGACAGAAAAGCAGAACCTTTCCTGCTGTGCAGCGGGGGCGCTCCTTAGGCTGCTCTGCTGGACGCGTTTGTGAGGCATGCAAGCGAAAACCAGAAAAGGCAGTTTAAATTTTACTGTATTTCTAGCGTTCTGTTACATTTTCTCTGTGGTTGTGAAAATTTGTTTTGAGGGACATGGGCAAAAATATCCCAGCTAAAGAGAAAGCCAGTATGCATTTCCAGTTGCGATTGAGCTAACTTAACTAGCCAATGTTTTCCAGTTTTTGTGGATGAAAATGTTCACTCAGGTGGCAGTAAAGAGCTTTAAAGTGTAAAGCTATAAATGTTGTTGAAAATGGGAATTAAAGAGACTTTCTGTGCGTGTTCTAAAAGTATACACAGTAGAGACAGTAATTATAACCATGGACATGGGGTATGATCAGCTTTTATACTGAAGGAAGAACACTCGAGAGTGATACCTGTGCTTGAAGTGCTCATGAGCAGGGGTCTTTCTCTCTGGAGCCTCACATCTTGCTGACTGAAGTCAACAGCAATATTGTAGTTAATTACAGAAGTGCAATATCAAATTTATACAGCATTTAACTGCATATTTAAGTGTTATAAAACTTCATAACATAAAGAGATAATTAGAAATCATAACATATAACCACTCATCACCGTATGTACCTTCCAAGTAATGACAATTAGAGAACTGTTTGATAAATGTGCAGAATAAACTGAAATCTCTTGCTGATATGAGAAATGCAGAGTTTCAGTATCAGTAGCATTGATTTTCTTCCTGTCTGTGTTGTTGTGCTTAGTGGGTTACTAGAAAACAACAGCACGTTGGATGAGAGTTGCAGTAGGTGTAAAGGTACACGTTAGAAGAACCAGCTATTTCTGCCCAAGAAGGATGTATTATATATAAATATCCACCGCATAAGAACATAAAAATTCAGAGGTAGAACAAAATATAATCTATACGATTTGTAAAATGCACAGGTTTTATAGTATTGTAAATTCTTTTCAGAGCTAAAGGAAATGTTTAAGACATACATATATAAGCACTAATCATCAAATAACTATTGATAGATAGACGTTTGGTCCTCAAGCAAAGCTTCCAACATAAAAAGATGAGATAATAAAATAACAGACACAGATCATAAAAGATACAAAACACTTGACGAACCAGTGATGAAGCAGAAAAATGGTGTAATGTTTGAATTTGCAGCATTCTGGGCAGGTAGGGTGAAAAATAGAAGAGGACGAGCAGAATGTCTGAAGGGGACCTTGAGATAGTGTAGAGCTGATCAGGTGTAGGTCATTATTACAGTTCAGTGCTAAATCTTTGCAAAGAATAAAAAAAAAACACAAACCCAAACACAACCCCCTTAAAAAACCCCAAATAAACACAAACACCCAAAACAACAGACGTACAAAAAAACCAACCCCAACCCCCATATTTGGTGGAGGGATGTTTGGTCGGAGATAGGCTCAGAAAGAAAAAGCCCAGAACTGTAAAAGAATGAATATGCTATTAAAGAGCACCTCAAACTTCAGGGAAATAGTGCTTATAAAGAGCCTCTATTTCTGCTGTAAGAACATGATGTGAAATGTGTTCATAAGCTCAAGTAACATTTTCACAGACAAATGAAAAACCTGCAGCTCTGTCCAGCTTATCAAGTCATATTCAGTTGCCTCTGAATCCATGTTTTTTGAAGACCACTCTGGATAGTGCTTGGAGGGGAAAAAAAGGAAATTATGAAAGCCCTCAGATTTCTGTAGTAAAGAGGTATTCTAAATTTTTGGATAAAATATGCCTGTTAATTATAATGCTATCAGATTGACCTGGGTATCTCTAGTATTCCAGATAAACTGCAAGGAGCTTGGCAAAGAGCGTGTGTTAATTCTTGATACACAGTTTAGAAGAGAGCATTACTGACATAACTCATCGAAATACATGTATTTCTGAATAGCAAAAATGATAGAAAAAAGAACATTTTCCAAGTGACACTCTTCTTGCAGTTATTTGGCATTACAAACTGCAGAGCATCTGGTTTAGTTTAAAAAGCTTTTAGATGGAAACTCCTTTAGTCGCCTGCTGGTTTTTTTCAGTTTTGAGTTGTGGAGGAGCCCCTCTGTGTGGGTTTGCTGAGAGGTATCAGTGTACTTGTAACAGCAATATCCCGAGCTCTTGCTGCGGCTGGGCTGAGAGCTGTTTCAGTGGGATGGAGATGCCGAGCCGGCTGTGGCGGAGCTCCGGGTGTCGGGCAGAACCAGGCTGCTGGATGTGCGTGCCTGTGCTGAGGTGCAAACCGGGCTGCGGGGGCGCTCGTTCTCCTGCCAGTAGGGAACAGCTCCTGCGGGTACAGAGGGTTCCCTTCAGCACCACGGAGACTTTATGGGGACTAAGAGCCTGCTGTGTCAACACCGCGTGGTCTGCTTATTTCACTTCATCCTGCTGTTCCTGAAGAGCAGGAGTCCTGAGGTGCTCTCTGGAAAGCCCAGGAAAAAGCTTCCAACTGAGCCTTTTTAATGAAATTTTATTGCTCCTCTGAGGAGAAGTGATGTTTACCTGGATTTCCAGCTATTTCCACGTGTCGAGTATGTTTTCCTAAGCCGCAGGCAAGGGAAGCGTGAGGAAGAAAAATTTAGGAAAATCAAGGTAAAGCCAAGTCTCATTTTGGTGGTGAGCATTAGAAAATCCTCATGTAATTAGATCTGAGCCTGCTTTTGGTTTTTGCAATGCCTTTGGTTTAAACAAAACTATATGATAAGAAATACTGTTATGCTGCTCAAGATCTAGCTTCCTACTTGTAGTTGGCTATTCCAGATAGGGTAATGGTAGGGCATCCAAAAAGCTTTCTATAATTTAAGGAAAAACAAGTAATCAAGATACTTAACATGCTAAGACCAGCTATTCCCTCTAAAGAAAGGTGAAGTAGCCTTTATTTCTCCTGATAAAGTACACCTGAAAAAGTGACAGGAACCAAGGGAACATCCTTGAAGCTGTGTCAGGGAAGTTGAGGCTGGATATCGGGAGAAGGTTCTTCCCCCAGAGGGTGGCCAGGCACTGAACAGGTTCCCCAGGGCCATGCTCACGGCCCCAAGCCTGACAGAGCTCATGGGGCATTCACATAATGCTCTCAGGCACAGAGTGGGGTTCCTGGAGTGTCCTATGCAGGGCCAGGGGTTGGACTCAAGGATCTTGATGGGTCCCTTCTAGTTCAGTGTAATCCATGATTCTATGGAATGTATATCGTATCTCCATCTTTAGTAAATTGCCTTGAAATATGCTTTACTAATTTGGCAATACAGTGATTTTATCTCTTTTTCATTAACTATTTTCCCCCTCAAATTCTTTTGATATGTTTGTTGATGTCATTGCTTCAGAAATCTCCAGTGGGGGTTGTAGGAAGTTTAAACCCCTAGAGACACTCTGATCAAATAAAGTCATAGCAGCAGTTACAGTGCTGATCAAATGCACTTTTTACATCCTCGTCCACATCTCAAGTGTGGTATCAGAAGCTGCTTCAAAAGAGCAGGGAGATGGAACTTCTTTTAAAAACCTTCGCACTGCGTATCTGGCGGACAGAAAAAGTCTTTCTAAAGCAACATTAGAAATAAAAACCGCTAGTCTTTGCTGTAACTTTTTTATTATGGTCTCTAGTGAAAATTTACAAGAGATGCTTTCACTGGCCTCCTTTAACATTTTATTTCTGCCTAAGAAGCTGATGTATAAGAAAGAAATTTAACTTCTGGACAACTGCAGTTCTGAAGTCAGCACATTCTGTTCAGTTTCTCTGAGTGAGAAGGACCTTAAATAAGCTCTCCTTCCCTTTTTGATCGTGGTGTTAGGATGGGCCCGACATCCAGCCAGCTTTCCTCTCTTTTGGGCTCCAAGTGAAAATGAAGACCTGCTGTAGAAACTCACCTTGCAGGCAATGCTCACATCTTTGCTCTCGGAAAATGGAGACTGATACTATTTGTATATCGCTGTTCAGGCTGTTGTTGTAGATACCATATAGGTTCAGAACAAAAATTAGGTTTCATCCCCACAGGCTGTAAACGTGCTCTGCAAGTTACAGAACGTAGCTTGAAACAGAATGAAGTTCAGAATGTCCAGTGGGCTAAGCAAATTCTGAGCCAAACTGCTGCTAGGTCATCCTGTAGTTTATTACCACGTATTCTACAGAGAGAAGCACTAACTGGCTGTGTGGAACAGGTACTGCACAGAGCACGATTTATTCTGGTCCCACCATTGTTCTTTAGCAGTAGGACAGGAGTTACAAGAGGGTGGAAGACTCTCAGAAAGCTGAAACTATTTTAGATTAACGAAGCAGCATTATTTCCCTTCACAAGTGCCATGCTAGATGCAATACCTCTATTTTTATGTTTTGGTGTTGGATTTGTAACTTACAGGGACTCCAGTGAACCATCCCGTGTGCTCTTGCTTACACTGAGGAATGGCAAAGCTTCTGTGAGGAGCCTTGAATCCAGAGCTGTTTGACCATTGCCATCAGCATTCCAGGCCCTTTCCTTTCTCTAGGGGTAGGAAATGGTGCTGCTTGCTCTCTTCAGTGGACTCATAAAGAATAAAGGAAGAGCATTTATGGGGCTTTTTGAATTGCTGAACATATTGCCAGGGACTGGCTTGTCTCTAAACCAGTGGGAAATATCCAGCACACACAGATGGCCAATCTTCATTCAGCTCTATGCTGCATAGCACACAGCAGTTCTCTCTCTTTTCTCTTTACAACGTTCTCATTTCAGTCAGATGAGTGACGGGGCTGTGCACAGCAACCTCTGAGTGCCTGGGCCCTGCGTGGCCATCTTTGCCAGAACTACCTGGCCTGTTGCTTTAGATGCGGAGATGATTTCTTCCCCTCCTTTGCCAGACCACACAAGACAGATTTGGCTCCTGCCAGTTTGTTGTGCTGGGATTCAGCTTGCGAGGACTCTTCTGAGGCATGAAGGAAGGAGAACAGACTGTTGGCATAGAGTTATTTCCACTTTTATTCCTGAGGACAGACTCAGCCTTCCTGATTGCCTTGCAAGAGCATAGATGTGTTTGCTCAGGTACTTTGCACTGATGTGCAGGGCTCAACCCCAGGTGCATGTTCAGGAGGAAGTGTTGGATGCAGCAGCTTGTTGTGAATGCAAACCTGTGAGTACAGCTGAGATTTACACACGCCCGCACGCACACGCACCTTTCACTAAAGAGCGCTGAAAGCGTTTGATCTTTACTTTTTCCCCTCCCTTCCTTCCTCTTCTGGGACCAGCACAGTGGCATAACTAGATGCAGGTTTTAGAAGCCGGCTCAGCTGTACCATGCAGTATTGATGCAGTAGAGTGGACAAAGTCTGTGTGTGCAACTGAAAGCCCACAGCAGCTGGTTCACTTTACAGGCTGCAGGGTTCTCATGGGAAAAGGAAAGGCACAGTCAAGGTTCTGCCAGGCTGTTCTCTTAAATGTGGTCTCAGTGCCTCTTCAGGACACCCTACCAGCCGCTTCTACCAGGTATCACTTTTTTTCAAGACAGTTTTCAAATGTTTCCATTCCAGAAAAACCCCAAACAAACCCAAAACCCCAAATCCCAGCCTTCTTTAAAATGTTTGCCAAGTTTACCAAAGAAGGAAGATGGTTTCAGCTGGATGATCCTTTATTTGTTGTAAATAAATCAGATGTTTGCTACAGGAACATCTTCTCTCCCTTCTCTTGTTTAGAGCCTACAGTGACAGTCAGCCTCTTAAAAACTTTCAAATAAAACTCATCTGCAGAAGTCTTTCCTTTTACCAGGCTCTGAAGATGTCCAGGTTTTTTTGTGTGGTGTTATTGTTGGTGGGCTTTTTTTTGCATAATGTATTGTATACCTCTCTGTGGTCTTTAAATTATTTGGTCATCAAGAAGGCGTTTACATATCTGTTAAAATAAGTGCACTCAGAGATGCCAACAGAAAAATATGTGTAAGGATATAGTTTATGTATGCAGGTTGCAATCTAATAAAAACCTAGTCTGTTCATGTTTCCAGGTTTGTGAATATTTATCATCATAAGCAAGTAGCAGAGAGAGGCTTGGCTGAGGAAATCATTGTAATGGATAGAAAACACGTCTCCTAAGAGAAAGCAGGTTCCTGTAAAGGCCCAGGTAAAAGCTGTTGATAGTTTCCTCTGTCTCTTAAGTGGCCCTGAGCTAAAGCAGCCCCATAAATTAAGGTGCTCAAGGACGTCTGTAATAGAACAGACATTCTGCCAGCTCCTCGTGGGTGCCCAGTAAGGATCCCCTCATTTTCTCTGAAAGCAGCTGAGTGAGCTAATTGTGAGGCTAAGGAAGCATCAGCAGGTTGCAAGAAATCATTAGTCACCTCTGCAATATACCTGCTAAATTCTGAGTACATTTAAGCAGAGCTGTTGCTCTCAGTCCTGCGGTGCAGGATACAGACAAGTTCAAGGCTGTGTGTGTAATCAGCAGATGTGTGTCAGTAACTAAAAACACAGCCGTCTCTGCCAGTACCAAACCAACACAGAAGAGCAGCTGGAAGCAGGCTTTGCCTCTATGATTTTCCTAGGCACATGCAGCTTGACGTACCAAGCTGATCTGACATCCAGCATGAGTTCCAGCTCTTTGAAACCACCCATTATGTGCTGGAGCAAGTCTGCGGGGTTTTAAGTTTTCACATCAAGTGTAGACCAGCAACTGATGCTGGTTCAAGCATAATGGCAAGGTTGGATGAGGCACTGAGAGGAACTGTGGTACAAAGCTAACTCTTTCGGGAAAGGAAACAAGTAGGTTATCACATTTGAATCACTGTGTGAATTTATATTGAATCAGTATTCTGAGTTATGAAGTGTTTTCCATGTTTTTCACCTGATGTAGGAGCTCTAAAGCTGGTTCATTTATAGTTTTCAGGCATTGCTTGGGTAAAGTAGTTTGAAAGACTGCTGCTCTGTCAAGTGGAAAGTCTTCTAAATTAGTCTTGACTATTGTGTGCTAGATAAACCTGTATCATTACTCTCTTCAGCTCCATAAACAATGGGATGAGTCCGTACAGAGAGAGCAGTAACATTTCAGTCATTTGTGGTCACACTGAGCAGTGCTTGGCTCTGCATGGATTTCCCTGGAAATCTGAATCTGCCCAAGAGGGTGAGGCAGTGATTTCTGCCAGACTTGGGCCAGAGGGAAGAAATCTGCTCGTTAGTTTTGGTCAGGCAGTAAAGGGATATCTGCACTGTTCTGCTGTTGATGTTCAGGCTGTGTCTCTGTGCTCATTTGGGCTAGTGTAGAGTTAATTTTCTTCACAGTAGTTATTATGGACTGTCTCTTGGATTTGTGCTGGAAGCAGAGTTGGTAACACAGGGATGTTTTGGTTATTGCTGAGCAGAGCTTACACAGAGCCAAGGCCTCACCCGACCTCACCAGCGAGGGACTGAGAGGGCACCAGGAGCTGGGAGGGGACACAGCCAGGACAGCTGACCCCAGGTGACCCAAGGGATATCCCAGACCATGTGGGGCCAGGCTCAGCACACAGAGCTGGAGGGAGGAGAAAGAAGTGGGGGCATCTGGACACCTGCCTGTCCATGGGCAGTAGGGGCTGAACTCCTTGTTCCGTTTTCCTTGCACGTGGAGCTGCTGCTTTACCTATTAAACTGTCTTCATCTCAACCCCTGAGTTTTCTCACTCTTACCATTCTGTCTCCCATCCTACCAGGGGCAAATGAGTTAGTGGCAGTGTGGGGCTCAGCTGCTGACTGGGGTTAAACCATGACAGTCTCTGAAGGGCAGCCTCAGGATATCTCACCAGTGTGTTTCACGCTGAGGAAAAAAAAAAATAGGTTGTTTGGCATCTGCAAACAGTACTTTTTTCTTTGTTGTAATTTACCAAGACCTGACTGAAGTATGACAAGTCCTGCAATTGCTTAGAGAAGGAAAAGGAGTTATGAAATGTGGAATGAGAAGGAATGAGGGTGGAGGATGATAGTTCTGGTTTCCTCCTTGTGCACATGGTGCAGTAGAAAAGGAGAATTTGCCAAGATGACACACTGGCGGCAGCAGCAGCACTCACTAGCTCTCCGAGAAAGCAGGTTGCTGTTTTCACAGATTCATGCTCTCAGACACTTGTATGGCTGGTCATATGTCATTTTGGGTACATGTTTATATTGTCAGACAGGCATCCAGGAATAGCTGTCCATTTTCAAAGCGGTTTTCAAGGCTTGATGCATCCTGTGGAATCTGCCTGGTCCATCAGTCAGACTGTGGACAAGGAAATAGCGTTATGGAAAACAAACGTACGGGTTCTTGTCTGCCTCAGTCCAGCTGGTGAAGCACCAAGTGTGCAGGAACACTTGGTCCACGTAGAGTGTGTTTGGGACAATGTGCTGCTGAAATCTAGAAAATTCGGGTTCAGAGAGTGTACTCTGTTCCTTTGACTGACTGATTAAAGCAGAATTTTGCCAGTGACTGGACTGTGCACCATGCCCTCTCTTTATAAGAGCTCTTACTGCTTTCCATGCTGGAAGTGTGAGTTGCAGTGTGCCTCTGCAAACCTCCTGTGGCAGCCCCTGCTTGTCACAGCTCAGTCATAGCTCTCAGGAACTCCAGCAGCTGGCAGTCCTCCCTAGAAATCCGATGGCATTCCTACTGCCTTACGGCACTGCTGCCAAAGTTGGAAGGTACGGCCTGAAACTGGCCCTGAAACTTGGTGGAATTTTGGAAGTGGAATTTTCAAAGCCAAGAGATTTCCTCAGTACTGAGATGTGGTCTGCTTCTCTTACTAAATGCAAATACTAGAACTGTAGTATTCAAGTAATATAATCTTTTTTCAATGCTTTAATGAGAATGTTACTAACGTTTCTAGTTTATTATATATAACAGAACAGAAATACTGGCTGTATCTTGCACTTACCACTTAGAATGCAAGTATCATGAAAGAGATTTTAAAGTATTACATGTTTTGGTAGCATTTGTGGAAATCAAACTTAATTACTGGAATAATATTATTTTTATAGTGAATAAAGTTTTATATAGTTGAATAGTATTATTATTCAACTTCTACTCTAATGATCCAGTATTTCCTCGGCACTCATGCAGCTATAGTGTCACAGCCAATGAAATGAAGTGAATGTTAAAGTTTATGTACACATGCACTCTTCAGGTTAGCAAATGAAAAGTACGTGTTGGATACGATGCTGCGGAAAATACTGTTTAATTTTAGTCCCTTAATTGGTCTCTTAGGCTGAAACTGGCCTCCCGTGTGTTTGTTACAGTGCTGGGGGTCTCACCTCGCTGCTGGGTGTGCCTCTGATGGGTGCGGGGCCCTGGCTCTTGCAGGATGCCAGGTTTTCTCTCAGCTGTATGCTGGGGTTCCGTGGTAGTACTCAAGGTGTCGGTTGGCTGCCTGGGGATGGTGTCACGCTGTGGGGAATTGTTTTTGAGAGCAGTCAGCCACTGCAGAGCTCAGGGCTGAACCCTGCCTGTAACCCAGGTCCTGTGTATAATGGAACTTGCATTTATTTTTACTTCATCAGCCTTACAGTACCAAAAGGGCCCTACAAGAGAGCTGGAGAGGGATTTTTTGCACATGTAGTGATAGGACAAGGAGTAATGACTTTAAACTGAAAAAGGGTAGGTTTAGTTTAGATAAAAGAAAGAAATTCTTCCCTGTGAGGGTGGGGAGGCCCTGCTGTGTGTTGCCCAGAGAAGCTGTGGCTGCCTCATCCCTGAAGTTTCCAGGTCCTGGTTGGACAGGGCTTGGAGCAACCTGGGATAGTGGAAGGTGTCCCTGCTGTGGCAGGGGGACTGAAACTAAATGAGCTTCTAGGTTCTTTCCGAGCCACTCCAAACCATTCTAGCATTCTGTGATTTTGGGGCCTTCAGTAGAAGTAACTCGCCCAGTCCTGAAATACCCTGTTATATGCAGCCAGCATGAACTGAAGCAGCATCTGGTTTCTTTTGCTGCCTCGGCCTGCAGCATCATGAGTACAACAGCAATTTGCAATTTACTCTCTTTCCTGCTTCTGCCGTGTCCTTCATTGCAAAGCACAGGCCCTCAGTGTAGTAGCATCTGTGTGGGTCAGAATTAAGGTTTTTTTCTTCCTTTGCAGAGCAAGGCAATTCTTTATAGAAGGATCAGCATGATTAGCTCACTGGTTTTCACACACTTGTTTGCTTGTATGAAGGCTTTTTCTGTCAAAGGGAGGAATGTTTAGCATCTGATTTTCTGAACTGAAAAGATTTCCCATCTGTATAATTAGCCTTATTTATACAATTAGAGCTTAACCACTAATTGCTTGGGGTTTTTAAAATTTGCTTCCTTCTATGTAGAATATTCATCAGACAGCTCATATTGGAAAGTCAGAGATTGAACAGTATTGTTGTTTTTCGTGTTCCTACAAATAATGCGTTTGTCACTGAAGCAATGAATTTTTGAATGTTATCTAAACACCTCTTAATGTCAGCATTTTTCCCTGAGTGACATGATGATGAATTCTGGAGCAAAAACTGTCTTAGTGAAATTTCATCACATAAATACTCCAGTTGTGCCAAGAAATTCCATAATGACCTCATGACTTAGCAGCTGCCAAATATACCACTTAGCATTAGCCACTCTTCCCGAGATATCAAAGTAATACACAATGAACACTGCCAAATCTGCTTTCTCTAACACTTAATGTATCTTTTTAAACCTAATTCAGTGTCTGTAAATGGCATTTGTTTTTATAATAGTAGCATGTGTTCATGCTCTACATTGTCCTCCTCTGTCTCTCTAGCATGGTAGGGGCTATGGTGCATCCCGTACGCCTTAGAACTTAATCATTCAGTTACCCAGTAACAACAAAATAGTGTGATCATGCTGGTGAGTGAGAGCAGTCACACTCGGTTACAAAAAAGACAGTCCAAACTTGAGTGTCGTCTAATAATAAATAATAATTTACCAGGCTCAGCATATAAAACATTTAGTCATAAACTGGATCGTCTTTATAAAAATTTAAAAGATTTTAGAGATCGTATAAGCATAGCAGCGGAATTATGATTATAAGAAATAGCAGAGTTAGGGTAGTTTCTTCTTAACCCCTAAGCAACCCTGTCAAACCGAAACAAGGTAAGCGCAGTGGGATCTGTTCAGCTGGTGGTTGTTGGCTTTCCTCTCAGAGAAACCAGCTGGGCAAGGCTTCACTGTGTGCTGGCCTTCGTCCCTTGCGGTGCTTTGTGACACACCCTGCAAGGCCTGGAGCACGCCGAACACTTGTGGGAAAAGCGGGCCAGCACAGAGGCTGCTGAAGGCAGAGCGCAGCAGTGTGGGGCTGTGGCTGATGCTTTGCTGTGCTCTGGACCTGTGCTCATTGGCCAGACACGACCTGCCAGGGCAGCAGAAGGGAACAATCAGCTGCCTGCTCTCAGGGAATGGCACCTTCCTTTGAGTCTGCCTCAGCTGCATCCTGACCCTGTGCTCAGCTGGGCAGTGTCTGAAAGACTTTTAGGAGGCTGAATTCAGTGTAGCTGATTGCTCGCTCCTTAAATAGGAATAAACAAATAACTTCTCTGTTCCTCCTATTTGTAAAATGGAAATTACAGTGTTAAGAACTTTGGATGAAAAAGTTCTGCTCAGGGATGTTATTTGTGATGTTTCAACACAGCAGTGAAGGCAGGATTAATGGTCAGGCAATTTAAAGGCTTGCAGAATTTTCCTAACTGAGAGTGATAGAAGTAGTTTAGCTGCAGTAACTAAAAACCAGCCATTGGTACAGCTGTTCTATCTGTTCCTACAGAATATATAAATTGTACTGCTTCTGTGTTGTACTTTGGTTTGCATAGCTATACACCCCTTCCCTTAGTCCTCAGATAAAAGCACACCTACCTGTACGTGTGCCTCTCGTTTTGTCTGAGAGTTGATCTGTTAATATCCTGACTTGTTTTCTGCTTAGGTGGGTATTGTCACCACCATCCATTACCAGTTTGTAAACACTTCTAGATTTGGGTTTTCCACTACTTTTTATATCCTCATGAGGCAAACAGTATTTCTTCATATTCAGTATTTTCATTTGGAAAAGCCCAGGTTGCAGTACTATCCCAGTTGTCATTATTTCTAGCTAATTCTGTAGAAAAATTCTTAAGCTTTAGTAAATTCATCCAGTAGGATATGGCTGGCAACAGACGAAAATTCTGGTGTTTCAGGTGATCTCGTAAAAACTGTCAGAACTGTCATTAACTCATAACTCCCTCTGGAGTGTCTCTTATGTTTTTTAGGGCCTCCGAGATCAGCCTTTCTATTTTGCCAGGCTGAAACTTTTCTTTCACAGCACACAGCTCCCAAATGGCATATTTAGTTGTAGCTGTGTACTTTCCTTTGTTCACGCCAATGGTGTTAACAGTGTTGGATTGAATTAAGCTTTACACAGACTGCAGCAGTTAGGATCTTCAAATGCTTTTCTCCAAAGCACTTCTTCCTCATAAGAGAATTGGGAAAAAAAACAAAAGAAGCCTGATGCTTAAGAATTCTTGTAAAGAACTTGATTGCTGTCACTGAATGAACCAGCCACACATACCACACTGATCTGCAAATTTTAGAGAATTTTTTTCCCTCCAAACTCTTTGAAAGCATGGGTGATAAAACGAGTGCTCCAGGGTTGGACAAGCTTGAGACAGATTGAAAGTCCTACATTCAGAGCTCAGATTCCAGTGACATTATAAATAGCTTAAATTAATTACCTACTTCAGTCAGACTGGATTGTGATATAAAACGCTTTAAATCAAAGCAGCACAGTATTTCAGTGAGAGGTGGCTGTCCTTACCACTCTGTCCCTCTTGGAAGGTGCAGGGAGTGCTGTGGGTAGTGTGTTGCAAGACTTGTTCTCCCGGGATAAAGCAGCCTTGAGGGGATTGCAGCAGCCAGGCTCCTGAACTGCTGAAATGCATCTAGAGGTGTGTTATTTCAGGTGCTACAGGAATAGATTGGAGAAGGTGCATTGTGAGGCTGTGTAGTTTCGTGCTGCTGGAGGACTTAGTGTAAGCTGCATGTGAATGAAATCTCTGGCCAGCTGCGATTCGTGCTGACTTCTGCCAGGCTGTCAAAGTTCCACAGCAGGGCAAACTCCACTCCAAACTCTGGTTTCCAGATGGGATGTCACAGAAGTGATTATTTGAAAACCAAAGCAGTTCTGAAGTTGGGCGAGGAGCCCAAAGGGTGCCGAGGTAAAGCTGTTAAAGAGTCTGCTGTGAGCACAGCTCCTGTGTGTGGCGCACACCCAGTGGCCTCAGGGCTCGAATTGGGGCACCCTCTGCTTCAGGTGCCAGCTGCTGCGCTCAAATAAGTGAAATCCTAGTAGGACCTTTCTTTCATCTCCTTTCCAGGGTGGCATCTGCTGTCTTTACACTTCTCTATCATTTTCAGTCAAAACTGGAGAATTCTTAGTTTTTTCCTGGCAGTTCTAAACTACAGCACTTCCTCCCCTCCCTGCCCCTGGGTAATTCCCATGACTGTTACAGGTGCACTGCTCGGGGTGCTCAGATTGCTCATTAAACACAGAAAAACTCTCTCTTCCCATCACTGCTGTGTTCTGGATGCCTTGAATCTGCTGGTTTATGGCCAGCAGGCTGCCAGCTTCCTGGTAGAGAGTATTGATTTCCATACCCAGGAAATATCTTGTAGGCAATTTTCCTTTTTAATCATTGTTCAATGAGCGCAGCTGGACGCAAATAAATTGACATAATAGTTAAGGCCTCCTAACAGCTCCACTCCCATCTCCTGAGGCCTTTCTTAGCCTCTTAAGATTTTTATAAAGATTTATTTCCCCTAAAAATAATTACATGATAATCTAATTACTTTGTTAGAGTTCCTCTCATAATTAACCTTGCTATGTTTCAAACTTAAAGAAATGAGATGGAACATAGTTGTATTGATGCTAGAATGATAGAATACTATATTAATCCTAAGAGCTTATCTTATATTTCTTAAAATTACTTCTGGTTTTTTGTTTAATTTTTTTGGTCTTAATATGTTCACTAAACATCTTTCAGCCACTGCCAAATAAAAACGATGTTTACCTGTTTTTTACGGTACATCAGTAAAAGCATAGGTGGTATGAATAGCAAGAAGGAGCAGATGCATGGGTTTAATGCTGTTTTAAATGGGAAGGTGTTACGTAGAATCTGCTAGTGTGAAACATATTGATAGGTCTGAAGTGTGGAGCGGAAGAAATGCATGCTGCAAATTCAGTGTCTTGTCTTAGTTTGTAGGCAAGGTACATCCTTATCTATTTCCTTTACTAATACAGGAATTCTTGAATTCTGGGTTTTGGGTGGTTTTTTTTTAATGCTGTTGTCATTTCATGCAGATAGAGAACTGCATTAAAATCTCCTTGGAATAGACGTAATTTTATTCACTGTTCATCTGTATCTTCTGAGTAGTCTTGGAAAGCAAATTTCCTTATAACAGTTCCTGAGCATTTCAGTTTCTTTCTGCAGCTTTGTGTTTGGTGAGTGGGTTGGACCCACCGGTGGACTTGCACGAGCAGAGCTTCAGGCAAGCGAATTCCATAAGGTGTGTGAAATATTGACTGGGACACATCTGCTTTTAATTCTCAGAAAGCATATTTTCTAAAATTCAGTAACACTTTGAGGATCAAGGAACACGATAAAAATAAATGATCTGAATACCTAGGATACTTCTACAAATAGCAGTAGAGAGATCCCACTCTACTGGCTCTCAGAATGCAGGATTTTTTTTTTTATTATTCTCACATATAGAGAGTGTTTCAAGGAAAAGTCAGAGGGGAATAAATCTCTTTTTTTTAATGCAGGATAAAAATTCTTTATGAAAGAGAACGGAACTCAGTTTTGCTATCCTATATTCAATATTTAAAGTCTTAACATTTTTCTTATAAACTAGATGTTTTGGGGTTTTTTTTCGCATTATTTTCGTAATAGAACATCTTTTACCTTTTGTGAGGAGCTCACCCTATTGTTGTGGATAGTTTTTCACGAAATTCCAGTGCAAGACAGCAGAGGTCTGCCCCTGTTCTCCTGCCCTTCTCCAGGGAGGCTCCTGTGCGCAGTGGGAGCAGTTAAACCCCGCGAGAGCTGGGGCAGTGGCGCCAGTTGCTGCTTTCCCAGCAGAGCCGCTGGGAAGCACCGTTCTCCTTGCGGGGCCCGCTGTATTTGATGCAATTTCCATGAAGATTTTTCAGAATAGGCAGCTTGAGGCTTTTCAGCTGAAGGGGTTAAAATGGATGTTTCCCGTCCGGGAGGGGAGGGGTCTGGGAGCTCCAGTTGCCGGTGCTGTCAGCCGCAAAGCTGAGTTTCACAGCAGAGAGAAGCCCCAGGAACGGCAGCAGCCCTTCCTCGGCCGTGTGCCCCAGCCCGGTGGCAGCACACGGGCAGCAGGGGCCGTGGAGAGCAGGCACGGCCCGTCCTGTGCCCTCCCTGCAGCCGCGGCTCTGAGCGCGTCAGGCCGCCGCGGAAATGCAGCGCCGCGGAAATGCAGCGCCGCGGAAATGCAGCGCCGCGGAAATGCTGCTCTGCTCCCGCAGCTCTCAGGCACCTCAGATCCGCACATGCACAAAGCACAGCTCCGCTCACGAAAGAAACGCTAACTGAGGTTGAGAAGGATGTGCTGAGTCAATGAGAGGAGTCAAAAAGGGATGGTTTGCTCCACTTTGACTTCTCTGAAAGCTGCTGTGAATATTAGCTGTGGAAGAATGGAAAGGTCGTTTAGGCCTAAATCGAGAGCATCTCTTTGTGGATGGAGTGCCTCTCTACTTGATTTTAGTACAGTGCATAAGATAAAAGTAAGATCACAGTTGAAATGAAGTAAAAACCCACTCTTCCTTTAGTATTTCAGGTTCTTTATCCAAATATTTTAAAGAGGAATGCCGACAAGTCTTCATGGTGAAAAAATAAATTTCCAAAGGTTGTTTTGCCGCTAGTTACCAGGTATCTAAATCTTTGCCTTTTGTCAGGAAAACGCCTTTGAAAAATGCCATCTTCCGTGTAACAGATTGTGCCTTGGCAGATGGGGGGAGCCGTGCGTAGGGGTGTAAGTGTCTCCTGCTGAGAGCGTGCCCTGCGTGCTGGTTACGGACAGGGCCGTGCAGAGGTCGCTCTGCCTGCGACCCTGAGGGTGCTCACAGCAAACCACGCTCCTGTTTCTCTGCTCATATGCGTCGCCTAGTAAATCACATTAGTCACGTTCATCACCTCCTTGTTCTTTAAAGGTGTACTTCTCTTTACTGCTTTTAAACATTTCTTTATTCATTTGAGTACTTTCTTGCTCTATACCAGCTGTTGTTTTAAGTTCTTTTGGCTAAAGATTTGTCAGATGCCTTTGAGAATACAAATATAGCCTGGATTTCTGTTGTCAGTATACCTGTTGATGCGTCTAGAAAATATTTTGATACATAAAGAGGCAAAACTTCCATCACAAAATCTGTTTCTATCAATGTCAATAAATATATTTGTCTATAAAGGGACTCATTCTGTTCTTAAAAACAGTTTCCACCAATTTACTTGGCTTTCTGGTCCATGTTTGCTCAGAACTCCTTTGAGATCAAAGGAAATTTAAGCCAGAAGTTGAACAGCACCATTGGCAGTTAAGTCTTCAGTTTCTTTCTGCTGTAGTGTAGTGGTCATGTCAACCCACGACATGTAGTCAGTTATCATATGGTGATGGTGACTTATTGCTGCTCATTTGCTCATCATAGAATTCTTTTTGAGTGTCTTCTGTCATTAAATTTGATTTGAGATAGACTCTCTTGTATACTGCTGTAGAGAGAGGAGATTCCAGAGTAGGAGTTTTTCCAGTCTCCTCTACCAAAAATGCGTGCAGGATTTTTTTTTTTTTCCATCTATGGCTTTATTGTAACTAAGCTCTTCTTCTATATCGTCATCATTTTATGACCCTACAGATTCTCAGCTGAATTCTTCCATCTGTGTTTTCTATGCCTTTTAAAAGCTGTTCCTGAAATGTTTTTTATTTTTGTATGTCATTTATATTGTATCTGCCTGAGCTTATGGTCCCTTCTGGTTTATTCATCTGGACACGGAACCTCTTACTTTGCTGTTCAGCAGCACTGGGTTCTTCAGGCTTCTCTTAAGTTTCTAGTAGGCGAGATTTTTTTGTGAACAAAGTTGTCTCTGAACACGCTTCCTACTCCCTTTAAGAATTTTACTTGTTGTTTAAAAAATAAAAGCAAAAAAAGGAAAACCTGGTCCAGGCACTGCCAAGAATTGCTTCTTCCTCTCCAAGTTTCCTGGCTGTCCATGAAATTGTGATGCCAGGCAACATGTCCCAGTATGTTTGCCACTCTGCACTGGGCATAAGTGAAGCTCTGCCATCGCTGTGTTGTTGCACAGTTGAAATATGACAGTAATAGTATTTTTGTTCTTCTTGCCCAGAATATCAGTTTCATGGGATCACAGCTTATTAAACCGACTAGAGGGCTTAGCCAATTAGTTTTAAACTGCTCTTTAACACATGATTCCACTTACTGCTTGCTATAGCTTACTCCACCTTTGATATATTCTTTGATTTTCATGTTCCAGGGGCTCCGGTTGTTTTCTTTCCTAGGCAATCCTGTATGTTTATTATGCCCATATTTCATATTGTCAGTTCAAAGTGTGTAGGGGAGCAAGGCAGGCAGGTTCCCCATCTTACTGCTTACATGGCTGCAGAAAACTATGTATAAGTTATTTTTAATCTCTGTAGAGTTGTTTCTTTTATGTAGAACTGTTGCTTTTCTTTGCTGTTTCCTATTTGATTATTTCTAGCTTCCACCCTATCTTTTGTATAAATTCTTTTGACTTCCCCAGTGAGGTTTTCTGCACTCATCAGCATTCTTCTACTTCCCTGTTTCAGCAACTTTGCACAAAGCTGGCCCTGTTCCTGGGAGGTGAATTACTCAGCACCGTAGGCTGCAACTCGTAACTGAGGTTCCTGACCCGAGAGCGTAGTTACCTCTTGTGAGGAGGATTTCTCGTGAACACCGTTTGCAGCTGAGGTCAGGACTCTCCTTTTACCCAAGAGGGGCTGCTGGTCTGGAAGTGTTGGCTGCTGGGTGGGGTCTTCCTTGTGCTGACAGTCTCAGCCCCCCGGGGCTGCTGTTGCTGTGGTGCAGGATATTCTGTCTGTCGAGCAGTGCAGGATATTCTTCGCACTTGGGAGTTTTTAGTTTCCCAGTCGGATGGGCAGCCTTTCTCAATTCATCCTGTCAGTGCGGGCTAGTGGACTGCTGCTTGTTTCCATATTGGAGCTCGGATTGACTAACATAGCAGACTTTTCCCCCTGTTTCAGCCTCGCTTTGCAGGCTGGAAGCATGTATCTCCTAGATTCACTTTCCACAAAGCACCACTAATTCTTGTGGCAGAATCGGGGCTGAAGAATGCCAGGCAGACCTCTTCACACACACTTGATGTGCCTGATATGTTCTTGACATTCGCAGTGTCTCCGGTAATTTGCCTTTTACACAGAAGAGCACCTCAGCAAGGGGCTCTCCTATGTCTTTTCTTAAGTGTTCTGTGGTGTTAAACGGCTTCTTTGCGAAGCCCTTTGGCTTGCGTGAGCTGTGTGATTCTGGGTATAGCTACCGATGTGACAGAGCAGTGCCTGGTTGTGCTGGATAGTGCTTATTGCCTGCATGTGGTGTATTTGTATTGAGGCTCACTCTTCTGCAAGTAAACCACGGAAGAGGGGTTAATTCCAGAGTCCCAAAGTCATTGTCTGTAACAGGAGGCTTGCACTATCAGACAGAAAGGACCAACTTTGTATTTTCAGAAGAAGTAACTTTAGTCTTGATGGGAAATGATAAAATCCTGCAGAACATGGTTCATTAAAATACAGTTCGGTCTGGGATCACTGGTGAGGTTTGCCAGCTGCGTGCCCTCCTGCTTGCCTAAGTGGATTGTGGGTCGTACGTCAGGAAACAGCTTACAGGGACACCTATTTTAATACGCAAGGTTGAACATCTGCCTCTCGTAATCACTCACTGTTCCATTAAAAAATAATTTCTGACACTCAGTAAACCAATAATACCCTGAGAACAGCCTGGTGGCTGGTTCAGTAGGAGTCTGTGAGTGGAAAGAAACCAGCTGGATTCACACAAAATACAGTTCGGTGGTAAAGCCTCACTTCTGTTGCTGGCTGGAACAAGTACAGACCTTCTCATGTTTCTCACTCTAATCTGGCATTAATGAGCTCTTACAGACATGGCCTCTGTGTTTATACAGTTGTCTCTTGCTTGTTTCTACCGATCTGTCTTAGACCACATTGGAGTTTTGTGTTTGCTTTGTTTTTGTTACGTGTGAAGCAGCTGGCCAGGGCATGTACAGTCACATACAGCTGGATACGTGTTTCCAAATTCATATCTGCTCAATGAACGCCTGGAAGGAATCCCGCTGTTTCCCTCAGGTGTTTCAAGTCTTACAGTTCAGTTGGATATACAAATCAGTCTGATTTCCTACTTCTGTTCTTTTGAATTTAAAATTTTTTATGCTTTCTTTAGGCATTTCAGAATGTCTTTCACAGACATTATCATTTGAAACTAAATTATGAATGTAAAATTATTGAGAAATAATGAAAAATATTGACCATTGTGTACCAGACTGGCTGTGCTGAGACCCTATGACATGCCCTGTGAGTAGTTCTTGGATTTTAGCTTTGGTTTGACTGCAGTAATTGCACATTTGGAAATGGCAATACTCAATCTGTTTAAAATAAGTGTTAAAAATGGTTGCTGTTTTCAACATGGCAAAAATAGCTTTAAAATTTGAGTAGTTGGGTTTTTGATTGTCTGATAGTCACAAATCTTCAAACCTTTTAGAGTCAGATTTCAGGTATTTTTGCAAGCTAATGCTATTGTGTATTATAAATTAGCAGACTTTGAAGATAGCTACAAATAATGTTTAAAAAGTCACAAAAAATGCACTCAACAAACTTAAAATAGGTTTGTTTTCTTCCTGTTTTTCTCCTGTTGTTGTTCACAACCTTACAGGCAATATTCCTCCTGTCAGAGGTTTAGCACAGCACAAATCCCATAAGAAAAAACACAAATGCTTAGGTCTCAAGATTTATCTAGTGCTGCTTAATTGCATGTATTAAGTTACTGTGGCTGGAGTAGCAAGGAGTTCCCGTGCAGTCAGCAGCCTCGTGGGGAAATGCTCCCGCTGTGGCCCAGGAGGAGAGCTCTGCTCCTGCGCTGCGTGGCTGCGGCAGCGTCTCTCCCGAGGCACAGCGAGCTCTGCTGCCCAAACCCCCAGGCACCCTGGGCAGCTCGACCTGTGGCAGTGAGCTGGGATAGCTGTGGGAAGGATGCTGCTGGTGAGCAGAGAGAAATGCTGCCTAAAATGTATCAGAAAACTTGAACCCAGCCTTCCGTCTCTTACAGCGAAATGTTCGTAACCCACACGTTTAATGGGAATAATTCCCTCACACTGAAAGTCAAATCCAGCAGTACAAATAAATTTAGCAGAGAGCTTAAAACAGTGAAGTCTGACTTAGATGAGGAGACAGGCACGGTTCATGCTTTATTTACCTTAATAGATTTGTGACACTAAGTCCTGTGCAGCTGTTCGAAAATTTAGGGAATTCATTTCTAAAGCACATCACTTGGATGATAGACATGGCTGTGATTCCAGTTGTGTTAGTGCCAGGAAAGCGTTTGGTTTTGTACTGCGATCACTCTTTAATAACAGGTCTTGTGTTTAGCCTTTTGACTTCTGAAGGCAAATTACTCCCTTCTTGATATGCAGCTGATGGTGATGCAGCCTCGTGGCTTAGCTCTCAGTTTGTCCATGTCTTTGCTGCCTGCACAGCGAGGCCTGGCAGTGGCACTGCACAGCTAAAGGAGGTGCTCTGAATGCAGCACAGTGTCACCAACTGCACCTCTGCTGCTGTGCCCAGCACGAGAACGCTGTCAGTGTGATTGCCTCTTGTACACAGATGGCCTTTTAAAATGTGCTTAAACTCCTGATAGATTTCCAAATAGTTCCCATTGACAGCCTCCTTACAAATACCCATTTTAGGGAATGGGAGCCAACATTTCCATAATCATGTCTGGTCGTTCACACAGCTATAACGTTTGAATATAATGAGGAAAACTGGTTGTGCTAAGGCACAGGCATTAATTGGAAGCAAATGCCAAAAAGATGTTTTTGTAATGAATGCATCGGTATTGAGGTAGTTTCCCATTGCTTTAATATCAAAAATGTGCTGGGATCTGCCAACTCACTTGGTAATCTTGGCTTGAAGTTGCACACAGTCAGTGGCTTTAAGCAGCACTGTTACTCCACACGCTTCTCAGGATCTGGGCATTTTAGCAGCAATTGCTTGCTGCCTTTTACAACCTTGGCAGCAAGTGTCAAAGTGACTGCAGTATTTGTCCAGGGAAAGTGCTGTCCTGTAATTCCAAGGGACGCTCAAGGACACCACTCATGACAGCTGAATAAGGACCTACAACATTTTACTGGGGCCTGACTGCGGCTCCACTGAGAGCCCAGCTCAGTAAAAGCTGCCTGCCAGTGGGGATTGCCGTGGGGATGTAGCATTTACGCAACTAAAGCCAAAGGTGGACTTTGTTGTATGGGAATTTCACTGGTTTGTTTGCAGTGCCCTGCATACACGTTGTGCCATGGCACAGCAGTGCCTGAGGCACAAAGTAAAGCGAAGCAGGGCTGTGAGAGCCGCTTCATCTGCACACTGCAGTTCTGAGTGGTTCACAGTGAAACTCTGGCTGGTTACAAAGCAGAGCCACTGAGAAGCCGTTCCAGCTCCTGTAAGTAATACCGTTCATATCTCATGGCAGGTCATGTGCAATTCCACCCATCAGTGTTTCCTTTTCCATTGCACTGCTGGCATGACAAAGCAGGGAAGCATTGCCAGAGTTAATACTCCAGCTCTCTTGTCTGTGTCTAGAAACTGGCTCATACTGGCCATGGGAGTGTTTTAGATAATATTTCCATCTTGTCATACTGTCCACTCATGATTCCTTGGCACACTGCCAGATCTTACATATTTTGCTCCTGCAGATTTTTTGCTTTCTCTTGAGGCTGTGCCTATTTTGTCTCCCTTGCCTTTTAGGTGGAAAATACTTTGTTTTTCCAGAGAGTTTGAGGATATTTCTTTCTCACATTTTTCTATATTATTGTGTAATATTCCTTTTTTGTGAAAGAAGGTACTACTTCAAGAGTTCCCAGAAGCTATGGCTGCCATTTTATTTTTGTGTTATCTTTCCTGTTGGGAGAGGTTTTACATGGTATTTGTTGTAAGGGAGGGGGAAAAAAGGAAAGAAAACTGATCTTACTTGGGAGAGGGTTTTGGTGTGAGTGTTCAAGGAAGTAAGTTATTTTCTATTCTAGAATCCCATCAGGTCTTAATTGACGTTATAGGTAGATATATGTCACACTAAGGGAGCCTAGTCATGCTCCTCTTTGAAAAAAAAGTTGCAACCCCTGACATTATTAAGGTGCACTACAGATTATTTTTCAATAAAAATAGCTGTATTTTCTCTTCAGGTGACCAGGTAAGTAGCTTATTTCTTTTTCTGTCTACCTTGTGTAGGTGTATCATACTACAGTGTTGTAATTGATGAAAATTAGGCTTAGTACTTATTCCTTCCTTAAAGTACGTCCACAGCCACTGTTTTCAACCTGTAGCTTATACATAAGTCTAACATGTGATTATCTAAGAGTAAATCTGGTGCCTAAACGCACAAAATGTTGGAAAATGCCTTAAGGTATGGAACTGTGTTTGGATTTCCACAAAGTTCAAATGAGGTCTCTTGCTGAGTGCTTTTACAAGAACAAAAAGTCAAAGGATACAAAGAAAACATTACTTGAAGTCTGATAAAAGATATAAAACAACGAAAAAGAAGGAATAAATAGTTAATTTTCACTGAGGATGGAGATCACTGGCATGTCCCAGGGAGATCTCATCACCTACTCATAAATGGTCTCAGGCAAGTGTATCAGGAATGAGGAGGTATTTGCTTAATTGGTGGCATTATTTGTGGTAGTGAAAAGCAAGGTGGCTGTGAAAAGGTATAGTGGGATCTTGAAATAACAAGTGATAAAGGGGTCAAATGATAAGTGAAGCTGAGTGTTGAAAATAGAAATTACTGTACGTTGAAGAAGCCAGTCCTGATCTGTACATGTAATGTGAAGGGCACTGAAGTGGTGCTTATTACTTCCAGGCAGTTTTGGATAATTGTGTGACTGTGTCACTCTGGTCCTCAGTGTCCACATCTCAGATACAGTTGTGCCACCTCTCCCCTCTCGGAAAGATAGGCGAGTGGCCCAATAAGGCTTACTGCATTTTTGAAGCAGTTCCATACAAGGAATGACAAAGTAGACAAATCTTCCTCTTGGAGGAGAGAAAACTAAAGTGGTATGAAATAGAGAGCCTGTAAAAAAATAAGTAGAAAAGAGACAGTGAGAAGGGAAGGATTAGTAAATGTTTTTCGTAGTGGGGATAAGACTGGGAAGTGGATTTTAAAACAGAAATAGTCTTTTTTCCTCAGACCCATTATTAAATTGTGTGACTTGCTGCTCAGAAATATTGTGGATACCAAAAATACAGCTAGATTAAATACAGTATTACAAAGGCAGGTTCATGAAAGGAAATCCTGTAAAAGGCTGTAAAATATGAAGATACCACATCTGGCACAGGTAGTTTGAAGGGCTTGCTACAGGAAAGATGAAATAGGCTTGCAGTGGTTTTATATTCTTCTCCTAAACCATCATTGTCAGAGATTGTGTGCTGAGCTGCAGGACCTTTGGGCTGACCAAGACCAGCAGAGTTATGTTGTCAGTAAAACACTGATACAGGACAGCAGTGGCTGAAAAAACCCAAACTCTCCTGCTGTATACAGATTAAAATCAGAATTGTATTTGTGCTGTAGCCTTTTACGTAACTGGAGTGTTTGGCTGACAAGAGCAGCAGTGCTGTTCTGAAGCGCCCGACTCGTTTGAGCCCTATTTGTCTTTCTCATTTGGAGGTGTAAGATTATTGCACTGCCTTTCTCTAAAGCCCGGTGGCCTGTGAACGCAGTTACAGTTCAGGTTCCCCTGGAGACTGGGGCTTGGAAGGCCCTCTGTACAGAGCAATGTACTCCCTTCTGCCTTGAATCTGGTGAGCTGTGGAAAGCTGCGTGACCTGCGCTTGGCAGCCTGCACTATGTGGCTGAACAGCTCCTGCCCTCGCTCCAGCTCCTCTGCCTCTGTAGGAGCTGTGCTGCTCTAGCAGAGACTTTTCTGCCTGGAACATCCTTCTCCATGGAGCACCTTTTAGTTCTGAGGGAATGCTGCAGTGAGCTTGCTGCCATTGGCCGTGCTCTTCCCTTTCCCAAGCACTCCAGCAGGCTGCAGTGCTCTGACTCTCGGCACAGAGCTGTTGATTTCCCTGGGAGCAGCGAGGTATGCAAAGGGATGTGTTTCCATGGCCCCTGCTAGCGAGCAGATGGGCTGCTGCTTCTCGTACTAATTGGACTACTTCAGTCAACTGTGGCTTCCTTCCCAAGTATTAATCTGTCGACTTTGAGGCTGGAGCTCACAAAGAGATGGTTTACTGTGACCAGCTGGTGCAGGCAAGTGCGGCTATTGAGGTGTTGAGTGGATTTTCTGTTTGTACGGATCTTCCTGTTTGGACATCCAGTAGCCTCAAAGAGTCCAGCTGGAGTCCAGAACTCTAACTCATCCTAATCATCTTGCAGGTGTCCTACACAGATGGAGATGTCATGGAAGTGCTTTTGAAGCACCCCTCCCTGTCTAAATACCATCATTTCTGTCTTCTCGATGTTGTGCTGCTGTAGCTGGGCTCCTGCCAGCACAGCCAGCCAGAGGAGTCTTGGAAAAGCCAGGAGAGAGCATACTCTGTAATGAGGAGAGAACGAAGACCTAAGTTTTGAGCAAATGTTTCCTGTTTGTGTGGAAGTCTGCTATCTGCCCCTCCCAGCCAAAGAGGAAACAAATTTTCCAATTTTGTAGCAGAACTTATGAAGGACAAAAGATTGGTCTACTGGCCACATATTGCTGCTTATCAGACTGGAACTATTGGATGCTGATCTGTCTTGGAAGGACTGTGAAGAATTCTGTTATACTGTGCACAAAAATACCTTCACTCAAAGTAAATAAGAGCTTAGTTGATAGGTAAGGGGCTTAGTTTGGGAATTTTTCCAAATCTATTTTTAGCACAAAAAATACTATGCAGCCTGTTGGAACTTTTTGTTTAGGGTCAAGTATTTCTTCTTCAAGAGTTTGCAGGAGACAAAGCCTCTGACATTGAATCAAAGGGTAATATCAGAGTTGGATGTGGATGATCTTTCCCTGTGCTGCTTAAGGATAGAGGAGCTAGCTGGCATGAGAGCATCCTCAAAAAAAAAGCAGAGGATTGAAATCTGTTATCTTAATTAGTCAGAAGGATGTCCTTAGTCCGTGTCTCCCGTATCCCAGCTGCCCTAGGTGTACTGTATATTTACTCTTTGCTGGTGTGGCTTTTGCAGAGACAGTGAAATGTTCATGGAAAAAGAAAATGATGCAGTTGTGTGTTAATGTGGAAGCACAGGAAAGAGGGCAAGTTCCTTGTTCATGCAGAAGTGCTCATACAGTGTAGGGCTGCACTAGCAGCCTGTCCTACTCTGGGATAAAATTACACTAAGAGGGCATCACACAGCTGCAAAGTGGACACATGGAGATGCTGAGACTTGAACTGGTGCCACCTTCACCCTGTGCACTGCTCAGCCCTTCACAGTTCCAAGGGTGCTGCATTTATCTTTTTGACTTCTGGAGGGAGCCTTTTTGGCAACCTATTCACTCTTTGCAGGACAGGAAAAAGGCTCTAGGAATTGTTTTGCTACGCATGTTAAGCTGCAGTTATACTGAATTCCAATAGAGAAATGCAGTCATCAGCCTGTGTTTAAAATTCTGGTTCTACCTTGTATTGAGCATGGCTGTTATAATATCCTTTCTTCCTGCTCTCACACACAGCAGGAGCTTTTCACAGTCCATTTCACTGCAGCATCCTGGAGAAAGCTGACCTCCTGACCTCGTTTCAACTGTGCTCTTCTGTAATACTCTACTCATTTTGCTGCTAGATGAAATGAGCAGCAAGCTACACACACGGCCCACATCCTTGAGGGAAGAATTGTGCCATATCCATGCACAGTCCTGGCAACTTCAGCTGAGAACTGCACAACGACAGGACCATTTTAGCAATGTTTATTTTATACAGTCCCAGAAGGTACTGCAGCCAGAAGAATCTGCTGAGGAATCCGAATAGGACAGCCCGTGATGTGAATGACTTGGGACAGCCTCCTGCCTGGTGTCACGTGCAGAGGAAGCTGTGCAAACACAACACTACCAGCGTTGCTGGAACAACTGCAGCAGGTCACTTGACAAGAAATGTGTTTTTGTCACTCATCAGTCATCAAATTCCTCCAATATAAACGTGGGCTCACTCCTAATCACAAATAGACGAATGAAGTGTTTCGGGGAAGTGGGCTCATGGGCTTGCAGGAGTACAGTGACCTTGTCCTGAAAGTTTCTTTTTCTGGGATCATGAGAAGAAAGGTGGATACTCCGGGGAACTGTCAGATTTTGGTTCACACATACAGATAGTGATGAACACAAACATGGATGCTGCCTTGTGGTTACAACAGGACCTGATTTTTCTGTGCTTGATGCCCTGAATGTGTTTAGAAAGATTTTTATTTTTCCTCAGTCTTGGGAAAAAGTAAATTAGTAAGTTTGCTACCCCTCTCTGCTTTTTTCCTTTTTGCCCTCATTTCTATTTTGTAATCTTCACTGCTATATGGTTTGATTTCCTGCCCAGACAGAAAAATTAGAGTTTTCGTCTAGACAAGAGATCTTTACTCTTTCAGAAGACGGTTATTTACAGCAGAGCGTTAGAGCAACATTTTTCAATGTTATTTGCACTACACACCCAGTCTAGGTAGAATCAAAACTCTGTTGTTCCTTACCCGTCACTTAGGACCAGAGTAAAGTGTGGTCCCTCCCCGTGAGTGCTCACAGTCTGATTTAAACATTGCTCAGAGGAATGCTGTAAAATGCTGCTGCCACTGTGCATAGACTTGTCTGCAAAGGCTCCTGATTTAAATTCTCCCCGGTGTACGTGAGCTGGGAACTGCTGCCTGGATGCGTGGAAAACCTCGGGGAGAAAGGGAATGCCATCCTGACTGAGCACTCACTCCTGGTTAACTCCTGCCGTACTTAAAGCACAGCCATTGCAAGGTTTTATTTGGGTCTGGTTTATAGGAGAGGCCTATCCTTTTGGAACAGCCGCTGTATATGGATTATTTTGTTTCAAGGAAGCCAGGTGAGATGGATGGATAGAGCCAGATGAGTCTCTCAGTTGAATTTTTAGTGTTGAATTTTTTGTTTACTTGAAAATGAACAAACTGCTCTTAATTATTGTTTCTTTAATGAGCCAAGTGGCTTAGATATACAGTGCATCAAAGCAGCTGTTGAGAAGGCTCTGATGTGTAATAGCACAAGAAGGCAGGATGGCAAACAAAGTTGTTAGCTTTCAATAGCATGAAAATTACTGGAGAGATAAGGGGAAAAAAGTTGAGAAGGGTGCTGGAAAACAGTGATTTGCAGTATCATTGTTATGAACAAAAGCTTTATTTTCAGAGGAAAAATGCTGAGGAGCTAGAGGAACTGAACAACTAAAGACTTTTCTTCAAGAAAAGATAAATATTAGCAGAAGGAAAGAGTTGTAGAGTTTAGTTAATGGGGAAAAGCTGGTTTGATTGGCGTGTAATGGAAAACTTGATAGTGAGCTACACTGTGGGTTGATTTGCATCCTGTGCACCTCACTGGGATTTCAGTGGGTATAAATTAGACCAAATACTACGTCCTGACGTTACTGAGACAAGTTAGTTTTGTTTGAGATCTGAAGGCTTTTACTGTCCTTAATGACAACAGCAAATGAAAAAGGGGCTGATAGCCTCAGGCAGGACTAGAGGTGATTTGAAGGTGTGGAAGGATGTTGAGTTAATAGGACAGAAATAGTACAGTCCAAAAGCTCAGTGCTGAGAACCTGTTGCAGTGGCTGGATGAAAGCAAACGAGGCATTCTCAAGTCAGGAGTTATTAGAGCCAGGAACATTAGAGATGTTGCAGTTTGCTGACACTTACTTGGAGGGCTCAAGTATCTACTGATAAACTAGGGAAGACTTCAGCTTTTATTCTTTTTATATAGGTGTGTGCTGAAGGTAGGCACAAGGGTTAACATGTTCCGGCTAAATCATCACCTGCTGTAGATGTAATTGAGATCAGCAGAGTGTCACTGCTTCCATGGAAATGGTGCAGATTTCCACCAGTGCAGGTCTGGGACAGCCTTTTCTCTATACATTTTTGTAGTTAGACGACAGATTTGAAAGATAAGTCAGGAAAACACACCAGAATGTTAGTGCCCTTGTAAGAATGATTTGTAGTTTGCCTCTCAGAGAGATTTGGGATGAAAATGTAGCAAATGAAAAAGTGAAGTTACTACTGTAGTATTAAAAAACCAGCAAGCTCCACAAAACCTGGGGCTGGATTCCTGCTAAAAATCAGAGATGTGGAGCTTGATCTGACGCTCTGAAAATTACTATGCAAACATAAGTATAAATCTTGAGGCCAATATTGGATGACAGTTTAGTCAATGATAGGTGAAAAATCAAAATGAAAGTGCTTTGAACATCTCAGTGAGGCAAAATAATAATATACATTTATCTAGCACTTAACATTTCCAGATTGTATGGCCATTAAATCATGCAGAAAGTTGCACTGATCTCAGATGCATGGAAAGAGAGGCTGTGCCATATTTCTAGAGCCTCTGTAGCTATGAACAAGTCGAGGTTAGACTGCAGGACTGTGACTAAGGAATTATAAGTAATTTCAAAAAAAGTAAGAGAGAATTGAGTGCTTTCTACCTAGGTTTAATAAAAAATAACATGCACTTAGAAGTTAAGTTGAGCAGCCCTTGGAAAATAAAGTAATTGGTGTTTGAGACTGCAGTGGAGTTGACTGGAATGTTTTAAGAGAATAAACTGGCAAGCAACAGATTATGTCTTTCTGAAGAAAAATTTGTGTGCTGTTGAAAATTGTTTCAAAGACGTTTAAGGAGCTCCACTGGTGAAGAGCATCCAACATCCTAAGATACCTAGTGTGTGTTTGCCAACCAGCCCCTTCCTGCTGAGGCTCCCCGTGCCAGCCCAGGGCCGGGGCAAAACTTTGCCCCCTCCTCAGCTTTCCTGGAAGAGCAGTGGAAGCTGCTCAGAAAGGCCACTGCAGCCCGTATTGTGCCTCATGTACTCAGGTACANAATCTGAACAAAATGTTGGTAATCTGTCCAAGTAGAGATGTGACTGATCTCCCTGGGGCTAATTCTGTTTATGAAGTTAAATGTATGCCCAGAGGGTTTCCTGAATGCAGTCAGAAAGTTCACTCACTCTCAAGCTGGAGAAATAAATCAGGGTAAAATCGCAGTAATTGACAGCTCTTGGGTCTGAGTGACTTCCTGGTGTTACTGGTTGGCTTCACTACGGGAGCAGGGCCTAAGGCTGGCCCAAGTTCTCAGCAAAGGGACCGTGTTCAGAGGGCTGGGCTCTGTGGGGAATTTGTACATTTGCAGTCTTAAACAAATACATTTTTGTAGCTGCCATATGCGAGGGCTTTTCGTAATTGCCATCTGTGGAATGAAAGGCAGTCCAGGCTAAAATGCGCACAGTTGCAAATATTAGAAAATACGGCTATTATAAAAAGTCATAAGAGCTTTATGCAAATGTTCCATCTACAGTGGAAGGGCCAGATTCTAATATCACGCATGATGCACAGTAACAGATTTCTCCTAGGTATGCCGCGATGCCCACATTGCGCCTGAGATTAGAATCTGTCCCAAAAATGGATTATTGGGATATGAAAGAGCCAGTGATGAGGAAAATCAGATTTTACTGAGGTGTTTTTTTTTTTTTCCTTCATCCTTACTATGCAAGAGCTGGCTTTCATCATAGTTCTTGGTCTTTGTAATTCGTTAGGAAAATTGGCAATAAAATAATGACAAAATGTGAAAACTAATTTTTTCTCCTTAAGAAATTCACATCATCAAATTAAGACAGAGAAGTCATCTCTTTACACCCAGTTGCTCAGAGCAACTGGCAGATTTTGACTACACGAAGCATTACCTGAAGCAAACAACAGTGAGCATTCCCAGAGGGTTCCCATGAGGTGCTGTCAGCAGGTACTGGTGACAGTAGAGTTCCGGTGGTGTGCAGGTTAATTTACTCTGCAAATCCTATTATCAGCTTATCTTCATTTGTTTAAATCCTGAATTTGCTATCTTTATTGTCTCCCCCATATCCAGATACTGTCTTTTGTTCTTGTCTCTTTGGGGAGGAGGTAAATGAGATTTGGATACAAGCCATAATTATTCTGGGAAAATCACCCTGCAGCATTGATTTATATGCAAAATCTTGCCCTGCAGCAGCTTGACAGCTGCACAAGGCTAGGAAGGCAAAGCCAGCCTTCCTCCAGGGTTTCTCTCCTTTTTAAATTTTATCTTGATGGTCCTTGTCTCATCTTCAGTTCTCAGTGCCCCAGGTTTAGGAAGAGAAGTTGGTATGGCTATTCTGTTCTCATCTCTAGAGAAACCTAGCACTGGCCAGGTAAGAAGCTCCCCTTGGATAGGGAATATTAGATTTTCTAAGACGAGGGGAGCAGGGACCCTAGCTCCTGGCCAGAGCTGAAGCAGCCCTGGGACACTCACAGTTAGAAAGCCCCTCGTGACTTTAGATTTTTTCAGGACCGAGTAGCAGCTGCAGCAGGTTTCCATGGGTTTGGATTAAGGGAGCTTTCTTGGAATGCTGTTCAGCCTGCAGAGGGGTGTTTGATGTTTTGGAGTGCAGAGTCCTAATGACTCCCATGGAAATCACAATATCAGTTGGCTCTGAAAATGAGATCCCTGGTCTAAACAGCCGGGTACGAAGGGAAGGACCAAACCCTCCGAGGAGTCTTGTGGGATCGTTATTATACAGCAGTTTTGCTGTATCCAAGGTGAGCAGTTCTTCCTTCAATACACAGGATTCTTGCAAAGCAAGGGCTGCCTGTGCAGACCAATTGCAACGGCAGATCCAGGGGTTTTAGTGAAGGCTAAAACCAAAACTGGTCCCTGCAAATGTTTTTCTAATCTAAAAAAAAAAAATCTTTAAGTGTCTCAGTTGTCCCTGAGAGCAACACCTTTGTGTTAGTGATGCTTCTCAGACCAACTGAGAGACGCTATATATCTTTATAACTTGCAAGTGAAGCAATCAGATTTCAATGGCAAAATGTTTGTCTTTGGGAAAATGTCATAAACATGCCACTGTGAAGGGGCAGAGAACTTTTACAGGAAATGTTCATTAAGACTGACTATGAATATTCAGTATATCCCTGAAAGCCCACAGTTGTTACATTTTTACTAAATATTTGCTTTTCAAATGCTCTTTTAACTAGTCATCTATCTTCAGGTATTCTCAAAACATCATTCATCATACATCTGTCTAAATGCTAGCCAGATGCTGTTGAGTAGGCTGGTTTTTTAGATATATATATATATATATTAAAGTATTCCTTTTCACAGAAAGTTTTGAGTATAAAAATTATATATTTGCTTATCTTTGCGTAACAGTATAAATTTTAAAATATCTTTTTCTTTAAAACTATAGCAGTTTATATCAGAAATATCACGGAAGTTAGCTGAATAAATAACTGCAGCTGTAAAATTTTAAGATGCAGCATCAAAAAACAAGTTATATAGGCTACAGCATCAAATGAATCTTGAATGCTCTGCATCACCAGAAAGCATTTCACATCTCACCACCTCCTTTCTAGTTGTGTTCTAGTTCCACACAGAGACACTAAGATTCGAAAATCCTCACATGCAGATATTTAATGTGCTGCCTTGTAACAAATACTGAGGACACCAATGGGTCAGTCTGTACTGACACTTTCCATTCTTTGCAGTTTCAAATCAGCTGAAAGGTTACTGCTGTCAGGTCCCTAGCACAAACTCTCTCATGGGCTAAGGTTGGAAACGTGCATGGTATTGTTGCTGATGCAGGATTGGAATGAGAGATCTCGTTTGTGTGATATTATATGAACAATAAGTAGACTTTGGTGGTGGCTATGAGGATCCCCATATATTCTTTGCTTTTTTAATGACTTCTCTCATCCTTATATTCTCTGTAGCCATATCATAAAAGAAAATAGGAGCAGGGGATTGGAAAATACCATGTGGTTAATTATGATCCGCTGCTTCATCCGGACAATATCGTGCAGTTGCTTTTATGAACTTACTCTACACAACTGTAAATGAAAGTAAATTTTCATGTTCACGGTCTCTCTTGAAAATGTGTCCCAGGAATATTATGATGGGATAGCTAAGAACATCTCGGCCCTAATTGTATGCATGATCAGTTCACACACATTTGTCCTTGGAGTTATTGTTCTCTGGTCCTGGGGCAGCAGTGCTTTTCCCTCCCTCATACTTGCCGTAGTGTGTTTATGGGCAGAAATATTTTCCTCTCTTAAGTCTGAGTCTTGCAAAACTGGTGATAGACAGTAGCTAGACTGAGCTGAGCTCAGTGGGTCACAGCATGGTGCTAAAAGTGCCACAGCTGCAGGTTCAGTCCCTCTATGGGCCATTCACTTAAGAGCTGGACTTGATGACCCGTGTGGGTCCCTTCGGCTCAGAATATTCTGTGATTTCTGGGATGGAATGCCCTGCTTGTCAGTGCCTTTCTCTTCCCCAGCTGTCTTCCACTGCACATTAATGCTTAAATGTAGTTACCTTAAATGTGAGGATCGAAACTTTGCATATCATGGAATCATGGAATGGTTTGGGTTGGAAGGGACCTTAAAGACGTTGAGATCTGGGTCATGTCCACTGATGACTGAACTTATTTGTGTGGGCAAGTCACGTAACTGTCTGTGGATCAAACTCTCCTTTGTTGTAAATGCATGAAGCTTCATGTGTTTCACTGCACCTCTGTCAGCTGTGGAATTTATCCAGATTCTTTCTCTGGAATACGTCAAGCTGGTGAATATGTTAGAATTACCTCTCTAGTGTTACAGGTTCACAAGATATTTTGGACTTGAGAAATTAAAACCAGGCTGATAAAACTGATTCTCTGACTCCCACACTACTGGTTTTAAGAATAATGCCCATTTAATATTATGTAGGTATATATCAGTCTGACCCTAAAATGAAAACAGTGTTGTTACCAGTAAGCACAAAGCTGTGTTCAACCATTGTTTAAGAGAAACACAAGATTGGCTACATTTATGACTTGTTCCCTTTCACAGCTCTTTCAGGCATATAATTCTAAAAACTTCCCATATGTAGATGTTCAGTTGTGGGAATTTTGTTCTTTTTCTCTAGGCATGCATAGATTTTAGCCTACTTCCCTTAAAAGAAAAATTTATTCAATGTGAAATATTCCTTTCCAGTCACATCTATTCTAGTAAGAAAATTTGTACTTAATAGCTCTTGTTATTACCAGTTTTTTCAGCACAATGAGAACTTTTTTTTACTTTCTTCAGTACTTTTGTTGATTGAGAATTACGTTGTTCTAAATTGTCTTTCTGTCAACTGGGGGAAGGGTTGTCAGTAAAAGAGAGGCATTATATTGGTGTTGCATGTGCAAGGTCAGCTGTACAACTCTGAGTGTTTGTGAACTGATGCTGTTGTGGTTGGTAATAAGTGTAGGTACAAGGCTTTTCTGGGGCGAGGGAAATTTATTTCATTGCTTTTCCAAAAGTTACTGCTTTTGGAAGTGGACCTTGGGGTATGGTGGAGCCAGAAGCTTGCTTTATTCTTTGATGATAGTATCAAGTCTTTTAAAAAGCCACATCCAAGCATGAAAAAATGCCCTGTGATCAGTGTATTGCTTCAGGTCTTGGACATTGTCACTGGTAGTGGGAGCACACTGCTAGGACTCCTTCTCTAAAACATTCCCCTGTGACAAGCACTTAAATCCCATGGCATGAGAAAGTGGAAAACTGGAGAAAGTGTCAGGCTGCATTTATTTTAATTTTTTCTTCCATGCCGTTCATATGAGCTAGTGGAAGGAGTGAGTGCCCCAGCATCCCCTTCCAGCTGTAGATTTCTGACTCCTAAAGGCCTCCCTGGAACGTGAGGGAGCAATGCAGCATGAGTTGCTAAAAGTACTAGTTAGAACTGTAATTAACAGATAAGGATGTGTGAGGAGTCCTCTCCTCACAGGGAATTCAGATACAGTATTTCAGTTACAGTTCCTGTCAGGTGTCACTACCCACCTTGGATATTGCCTCGAAGTAGAACTGTAGCATTTTTTATGCAGCTGCATGGAACTGCAGGGGAATTGGCTGCTCAGACTCACCTGTCTGCTGCAGCTGCTTGTGCTGGTGGAGGAAATAAGGGCTCAGGGATCACCGGGCAGAGCTGGGAGATGGAGAAGGGCTTTTGAAAGCAGCCAAGTTTGCCTTTCAGGGAGAGTAAGATTTGTAACAGGAGGACAGCCTCAGTGGAAGTTCAGGGACGGAAATTCTGGGTAGTTTAGCATTATTTAGGAGAGGTAGCTGCTTCTCAACAGCTCCCACGCCCTTGAACAAAGTTTTAAAGGAAGGAAGGCTCTTAGGGATCTGGTAGCGGGAGGGCTGCACACCTTGAGATGGGAGCAATACCTTGCAAGAGGTGCAACTCCTAGAAGAAGGCAATACCTGGATTTGAGTATAATTCTTGGAGGAGCGAATTGTAATTTTTAATTGGATGGTAGGCAGTTCACTGACAAATTCAAGTAGGAAAAAATAACAGTCTGCAGGAGTAAAAAATAAATGAGAATGCATTCTGCATAAGTCTTGGCTAAAGGGAGTCCACTGTAGGAGGAGAACACTGAAGTGGTCGTTGACGTTACTAAAATGTGTCATTAATACTTTCATGTCTTGTTTTCCTGTTCTCGACATGCCCGTCATTTGCACGGAACACACCTGTGGTGTGCTCAGAGCAAGACACAGCCGGGGAGGGTTGGACGAGGGGAGGGGGCTGCGGAGAGGTTTCTGTGCGCCGCTGTGGCCGTGTCCTGGTGGCCGTGTCCTGGCGGCCCTGTCCTGGTGGCCGTGCTGTGGCCGTGTCCTGGTGGCCGTGTCCTGGTGGCCCTGTCCTGGTGGCCCCGCTGTGGCCGTGTCCTGGTGGCCCCGCTGTGGCCGTGTCCTGGGGGCCCCGCTGTGCCTCGGGGAGGGCTGGNTCCTGGTGGCCGTGTCCTGGGGGCCCCGCTGTGGCCGTGTCCTGGGGGCCCCGCTGTGCCTCGGGGAGGGCTGGGCGAGCGCTGGGCGGGGCTTGGTGGCTCCTGCGCTTGGGCAAGCAGCGCCGCGGGTGGGAGCCTGGAGCCAGCGCAGGGAAGCCGTCAGCTGAGATAAGGGATCGAACGCTGAATGCCTCATTTAGGGAACCCAGCTGATCCTAATAATGGCTGTTACAGAAGTGCTGCCTTCCTGATGTATTTATTTCCTTATTTCGGCGGGGAGATAACGCTGGCTTTGTAATCTCTCGTAGCCGCGGTTCAGATATGCAGCAGATGCAGCAGTGGATTGAGCCTCAGTTGTTCCAGGTCACAACTGCAGCCCTTCTTGATCAGTAGGATAACGTGGTTCTTATTTTGAGGCCTCTGATAGTAACATTACAGCTCTCCTTCCTGCTCTCTAAAGGTTTGATCAGTGCTCTGCTGGCCGTGTAACAGAATAATCTTTACAAGTTGGAGAGGGAGAAGTTTTTGTTCTGTTACATCAGTGGTGGTTTTTGATGAAAAAGAAGTGTTTGTATATTTTATGGAGACATGCTGCTGCCACTGAACATAGATAGCCTTGATGAACATTTGAAAATACCAGAGAACTCGTAAGTTAAATATTGCAGTGCCGGGGGCTTCTCACTCTTACACTTTAAACTTATAACAGAAGACCAAAGCTTAGAAGCTCCACAGCCTAATGCTGCTAAAATTGTTGTGCTTTACTCTGAACTGAAGCTCTGCTGCTTCAGTAACTAAGCAGAGGTATTTCTTACACTAAAAATACCGTGTTGAACGTTAGGAAGTCAAGTTATATCAGCTTAATATTAAATTAGTGTTCATTCATATATATCATTATTTTGCACCATAAGCGGTGCAGCTGTTCACGAAATCTGCATCCAGTCTATACTTTGTGACGCAACTTGACAGGTACTTTACCAGAACCCCACCGTGTCTAATCTTGTAGTCATCAATTCAGCCTTTTTTACATTTGCTCGTTAATAAATGTGTATCTTCCTCCATGTATGTATTCCAGCAGCGTGCCTGTATGCTCTAACAGTTACCCACATTTAATGCTCTTTCGTGATCTTTGGGCATGTAAGGAGCAGTGGCAATGCACTTGGCGCTTGTACGTGTCATGGTCAAGTTTAATCTTTTATGATGGAAAGAAGCTGAGCCTTTAAAACAAAAATAGTGCAGAAATTGTTTCTTACTCCGGAAAACTGTCCAGATTCTACGGGCTGGAAATAATCTTTACTGCTCTAGAGAGGACTGTCTTCAACCGGATCACTGGGGGTATTGAGGTTCTTCTGTGACAAGAAGATGACCACAATCCTAGAATTAGTAGCAATCCTCCTTGGCTTCCTGTGTGCCTTAGATTTTTCCAATTCATATGTGCACTGCTTCTTTAAAATTAAAATGTCCTTCTGGAGATTGTTGACTGCAGCTCACTGTTAATGGAATTACTCTTGGCTAAGAACTAGAGAGAAACCGACTGATGGAGATACGCAAAATTTTCTAAAAAAAGCCTTCAACATGACTTGAGTCTGCACAGTTGCTTCCATACTGGAAACAGTCTCTGACTGCTTAAACGAAGATCAGATCTATTCAGGTATGACATGTGAATATGAGGTAACTGCTTTTTCTTAGGATGCCAAATCCAGCAGGTTTTGGAAATTATGCTACTCTTTGGCTGGAGATTGATTACTCTAAAAGTTATGCTTAGGGGTTATTTGGAATTCTTGCATTTTCTACCTGTGGCCTCCTGTTTTCATGTCTTCAAGAGCCCTAGGGGAAAAAAAAAAGCAACATTCATTTGGAGAAAATAGTTTCCCCCCACGTCATGGATTAACTTCAGCAGTTAGAAATCAGTTCAGAGTTCATTAGTATCTGAAGCTCCTCCTCACTTTCCAAAAGCTTTGTTTCTATTTGCTTTTGGCTCCATTTAGAGTAGAAGAGTGGAATGGAAATGTCATTTTTAGAGATTTTACTTCCTTGTTGTCCCTGATCTGTCTTACTTGTGTAGGAGTTGAGATAGATTTTCTTCTTTCTGTTCTTTGAATGGGATCAGCAGCAATATAACTGATAACAAAATGGCATTGGCTCTGGCTCTGGAATTAGGACAATTCTTATGAGAAGAAATGGTCATTTATTCAGGGATGAGCCAGTACCAACTGCAGTGATGTATTTTTCTACACAGATGAACTGTGAAGGTTTGTTAAGCAAAGAATACTGAGTGCGCAGAAAACTGTAAAAGTTATCAAATCCAGTGTAGATGAGCGGGAACTGAAAGGTACTTGGAAAAGTGATGTCATCATAAAACTGAGGGCTTTTCAGAAACAAACGTTTGTCACTGCTTTAAAGTTTTTATTGCATTTCTTAATCTCCAGGTATTTTTTGGTATCCTCTTACCTAGTGTGACGTGTGTGCAGGGTTGGCAGCTTTCAGGTGTAGCATCAGCCTGAGGCTGCCAGAGGGAGCTGGACACCTTTACGCTGTTGAGGCTGGGGCATTGCCCTGGGACCTGCCGGGGAGGGGAATAACTGCGGGGAACAAGGACGGTGGATACGGACAGCCCTAAAGAGAAGCCTCTCACAGCCTTCAGGGGGTGTGTATTGGAGCACAAGCTATTGCTCTCAAGGCTTGTTTTGTGTATTGATTACAAAGATTTGTTTTAAATCTTCTCCGGTAGCCATTGTAAATCACTGCTTTAACTTTAATTATTGTCTAGGCAGCTAGTTTTCTGAATTCTATTGAATGGCATTAGTTTGTTCACTTAATTCTGAATTCCAGAAAAGTCACATTTACATTTAGCGTGTCTGAGGTTCAGTTGATCTGAGAAATAAAAAATCAGAGAGGATGTAGGAAAATCTAGCTGATGTTTTACTGGGTGTCAGAGAGGCAGTAATGAAATAATTCAAGTTACGTATGGACGTACATTGTTAAGCCTTTTTTTCCCTCCTTTTGTCAAGGAGGCAAAAAAAAGAAGGAACAGAGTAGTGCTCTTACTCTGTAATATTTATGAACGATGAGGATCGCTTTATTTTTCTTTCTTTGTGGATTCACAGGCTTACCTCATGCACAGTTCTTTGTGTTCTTTGTTCACGTTGCTGTCTCTTAAGCCCGTTCATGGTCACATTCCTTCTGGGACAGTAATTAACTATTAGTGATTATATCCCTGGGGCCTCTGGTATCATCCTCTGCCTTTATGTGAAGGTCTCTGCCATCATCTCATGACTGTCAATAATTTTGGGAGCAGTTTTGGATGTCTTATGAGTGACTTGGGGATGCTTCATCAGAGCTTGATGTTAAAATGTAGAGCATGGCCATTGATAGCATTTAGCCCACAGTTCTTTCCACAGTTTGGTACTAACCCTACCATCTAGAGGCTGTTTTGTTTTTAACTCTGGCTTTTCTCTACTGTAGTAACGAATTCTCTTGCCTCCAAAGCAGCCTAAACAATACATCTGAAACTAGTGGTATAAACTGTGACTCAAATAGCGCACAACAACTGCAGAACTCCCTTATAATTGGTCTTGGTGATTCTCTTTCCAGGAGATGATCTACCCCATGCATACAACATGCGTGCGTGGATCTTCATTGCTGCTGCAGGTTCTGGGCAGGTTTGGTCTTCTGTAGAGCAAATGAATGATCTGAGACTTCCTTTATAACAACTATTTCAGTCACGTCCTCTTATCTGTTATTTTCATTCCAAATAATTTTATTAAGCTGATGTTCATATTCAACCCTTTGGATGCAACAAAAGCAAAAAATTGAGCAACTAGCGTAACCTGCAGTTGAATGCCATGTTTATGCAAAATAACAGAATTTTAGGGTAGTTGGCACTAACTAATTGTCTACAATGCATCAGATTGTAATAAAGGAAGTATTTCCCTAATTCAGGATGGTAAATTAATCTTTAATGTTTGTTTCTTCTAAGCTAATAAGTGGGATTGCAGTGGGCAATTTTTAACTGATATCTTTCTTACTCCATGGGTAAAAAGTTACAGAGAAAACAGCAAATCTGAGAAGAATATTTATAAACTTCCACATGTAAAAGGATCCGTCATATGTAAAGTGCCTCATGTTTTTACAAAATGAAATACCTACTTGAAAAAGTAGTAATTTTTTCAAAACGGAGTATAAAACAACCCTCCTAACATTGGGGTTAGGCTTAGGAAACACTGGTGTGTGTCACACAGCAGACCCTGTTACAGAGCTGTACTCAAGGTTCTCTGATCTGCTGAAAGAATTTGCTCGTTTTAAATGCAGCTTTAAAAAAGCTTAGCACGGTAAGACACTGAGCTGTCAGTAATTGAGGAACCTTTAAACAAGATGGACTGGAAAGGTATGGTACGGTCTAAAATCAAATCTGTCCCTGTAATTGTTACTTCCTGCATCTGTATGGAAGGGAATTGTTAGATCAGAGGATCCATTTTGGCTCTGCCTGGATATGTAATTTTGTTTTAAGTGTTTTCCAGGCCTCTTACAGTAGCTGTAATCAAGGTCCCACAAGTTACACCAAGCTTCTGAAATGGATGCCAGGGAAGCTTTGGTCCTTGCAGACAGTATATTCTAGTGGTTATTGAAGAGAGATTGATTTGAATAAGGTAAGTAAAATAAAGCTGATCATGATAATGATCAGATATATATTTTTCTAGATGAAACTGAAATTTGTAATTCTGCACGGCTCTAAAATGAACCATGATGTCTTGCATAAAAATTTACCTTATGAAAAGTAGTAAACAATTACAGTAATGGTTTTACTGGAAGATGAAAGAATCTTAACAGGTAGGTACAGCAACACTTAGAAAATGGATGAGTTGTGTGTAAATAAAAATGGTTATCCCTCCTCCCAGTAGTGCTTTCCATTAAGTAACAAATCAAACACCACAATTCTCCTTCCCAAGCCCCAGTTAAGTTCATATTTCCTGTTGTTGGATCTTGCTGACCATTCAGTTCATACAGTGTCAGGAGTGCCTTTAGAATGGCTGGTCTTTGTTGGTCGTTTATCCTGTTCTTCCTTTTCTGAAAGGGGCCTTTTTCAGTCCCTCTGTGTTTTTGTTCCTCACGTGTGTTTGTGGCCTGCAGAGTGGCAGTCCCAGCTGATAGCTCCCTTCACAAACCCTACCTCCCCCTTTAGCTTTGCCTCTGCAACAAGGAGGCCATTTAAGTTTGTATCACATCTGAGGTCTGAATTGCTTTGCACAGCACTCTGCTGGTGTGAAAGCTGTGACTTCATGGTGGTCTTTACAAAGCACACTTCCATAACTCATCGCATATTCTCATTTCTCTACATTCTACGCATATATTTTTTAAAAATCACTTTACCTTTTGTAGTCTCTGCACATCCCAAAATAAATGGAGACCTAAACTAGAAGTGCAAAAGTAATTTATTCTTGACAAATCCAATTAGTATTTATAATGTTAGCCACTTGGTGCTTCCCCTTTTTTTCTAGCACATACGGTAGCACATACAGGATGGCACATACTGCCATCCTCCTTGGTCTGTTCTTTCAGCTTAATATTTCTGTGCTGTTATTAAAGAGAAGAGTTGGCATTCAGACGTTTTCCATGGCGGCACCTATGCTCAGAATCTAGAGGAAAACACAAAGGAGTATTATAGCTAGTATAACTACTGCTTACTTACAGTGTTCTAAGTTCCACATAGTGAAAGATGATTCATTTCTTTACACACTTGAAGTCACCACAGGTACTTTTTTGTACACGTATTCCGGCTGGAGAGTTTCGGTTGTGTGTTTTCATTATTTAGTATCAGATGGAAAAGTACTTAATTTAGGTTTTGCACTGCTTCCAGGCCAGGTAAGGACCTTGTCTCCAGTCCTGCCGGTTTTTCTGTTCAGCAGTCGAGGGAAGGGGCTGCACTGCAGCTGTAACCGTGTGTGCTGCTCTGCCTGACTGACTGGAGCTGCTTGTGGGGGCAGCCGCCCCTTCTGCTCTGCGTCTGCTGCGCTTCCCACTGTGCAGAGGAGAGCTGCAGTGTTCTGCCAGTGACTGGTTGGGATCAGCTGGGTTCTCTCCTGAGTCACAGGGTCTTTCACGTGGTTACATTTTGTCATCATCTCCCTGTGACTTGGTCATGCCACTTTACCACAAGCACCTTTTTTCCAAGAGTAGCAGATTTTTGTCAAAGGCCTTCTTAAGAGAATCAGGGCTGATGTTATAATTATCATGATCAAAACGATAGGTAACATTCATCTTGAGGAGCCTGAGTGTTTTGTGTCCTGTAAGAGTTCATACCAGCTTCAGATCCTTCTGAGTGGTTTGCGTGCCAGCTGGATTGCTCATGGTCCTTGTGGGAGCAGTTTGCTGCCCACCAGGTGCAGGAGGTCCCTGTGGCAGTGAATCTGCCCCCCTCAGCAGAGCGCTCTTTCTGCAGGACTGCTGGGTCCTGGGACTTAGTGCTCCACGCTCAAGATTCGTGGGGAGGGTGTTGAGTGATGCTGGCTGTCCCTCACTGCTGATGAGCGCTGTCCTGCAGGGCTCATTAGCTCGCGATTGCCTGGGATTTCACATCTTTGTAGTTGCTTTTTGTTGGAGTTGGTCATGCGGACAGCCCAGAGTGCATCCCAGCCTGATTGTTGCCTGAAATCAGGCCTGTCCTCAGACATCAGAAGCAGAAGTCATCACAAAACCTTCTTGTCAGCCTTGGAGTTGTCTGTAGTTAGCCTCAGGCACAGGATTTATTACAGCATCTCTCTCTCTTTAAAAAGCAGAATAGAAATGTTCCCCTTCTACATTCTGAATCTTCCCAAGAAAAACAAAATTTTGGCACAGGCAAGATATTTCTGAAATCCTTGTAATATCTCTTGGGATATTATCACTAGAATCAACTTCCTTATTCAGTGAGGATCTTTAGAGATAATCAGTGCCTCGCCTATGCCTTTATTGATCTGTTCACTATTGGCTGTACTGGGCCCTGCTGATACACCATGAATTTCCATCCATATTTTCCTCAGTATCTATCAAAGGCAGTCTGCCTTTTCCAATGAGACTTCACTGTGGTTGATGTCCAACCTAGGGTGGTCCTGTCCAGGCTAGGTTGTAGCTCTCTGGGTTTACATAATTTCTCTGGCTTTTGGTCCACTATCCACCTTTGCCGTATTTATTCACTAATCCTTCCACAAGATTTCTTCCTCTTTTCTGCGAGCATAAAGATGTATTCTCCTTTTAGTACAGGATCTGAGATAGTCCTTCTACTGCTCTCCCCTTTGAATCTGAATGTGTTCCTCAGTTTGGAGACTCCAGGAATTTGCTGTAGGAGTCTTTTGTCACCTCCTTCATAGCTGCTGGTCCATCTGCATGTGACTGACTGAAAATGTCCTCCTTGCTCTGACTTTCTGCAGAGTCAGTCTTCTGCTTCCTGTGCTTCCCAGCTGCCTCTTACTCCCTGAGAGCCTGGACAAATGAAACAACATTTTTAAAGCTTATGTAATGTACATTTCAGGAGATCATTTTACCTTTCCCATCATATTTATTCTGCTTCAGGCTATTCCAGAACATGAGTTCTGGCTGGACTTCTCAGCGGCTCTTGTGGAGCTGCCCAGAGGAAGCCTGGCTATTGCAGGTGCCACGTTCGTGTAGCTTGAACTGCATCCTCTGTGGAGGCTCTGACACTGCAGTGCTGCAATTCCAGAAAGTTTAACTGGATATCTGTGGTGTTTTTGTGGACGTGACAGAGAATTTGAGGGTGTTACCAGGTCTTTTGATTGGGGCTGGAACTTTGTGCTGTGTATGTGGAGCATATGGGATCCTGCAAATGGTGTCATTCATGTGTCACGGGGTTTCCAGTGCTGTACCTGAATTTGTCTAGCTTTCAAATTTTTTAGCAACCGCTGCACCTCTGAAAATTTTACCAGCTGCTTAGCTCTAGCTGGAGATGAAGCACATCTTTTTTCAGTAATTTTCCCTTAGAGTCGTGAATGCTAGTCACTAATAAGTGAGGAGAACTGAAACAGATGCCAGAAAATTAAAATCAATTGATTTTATGCATAGCGCTAACAAGGCATTTTATCTTGGTGACAAACAGTGCTATCTTAAGTAAGCATTCATTTGACCTGGTGGCTTTGATATCAGTTGCTATTAATATCCATGTAGCACCTATTAACAAGCCTGCAGCTTTCAAAGATTTAACAGAATAGTAAAGAAAACTAGATGTGAAAATAAACTGATCTGTAAGCGATATTTTTGCAGGAAAAAGGGGAAAAAAGGCATAGTATTGTGTGTGTGTATGTACGTATAAAATATATACAGTATAGTGTAGTTCAGTGTAATACAGGGCATTAATAACCATAGGCATTTAATGAATACTGTCTTATAAACAGGAAATGGATATTAATGGTGACAAGATTCTAAAATTAGAATTGGTTTGAGATAAGATATTTAGCTTAAGTTATGGAAGTCGTGTTGTGTGGCCATAGGAACAAATCAAACAATAAATGCCTGGCCAGCATAAATGCGTAATTAATGCTGTGTGCCAAAAGGAACTGTACCAAAACAGCCTTCATGTTTCTATAAAATTGAAGGAAACTCTCTAAAAGAAACTTAATTTGCAATACAGAGCTGATGAAATAATGTTTCTACTGTCTTTGAAGGCTGAAAGGATATTTACCAATTTGCCTGGATTTACAGAGTAGGAATTACAATTATTTCAATGCCCTCCCTCATTTCCCCAGCTGCATTCCAAACCTGGCATAAGCCCATAAGATATCTTTGAACTTATTCCTCTAAAGGTGTTAGAAAACTCATTTGGCAGGTCTGTGTATCAGATTTACAGCTGTGTCAGAATTTATTTACACAAGAGGAAGTTCTTTCTTCTTGCAATATCTTAGTTTAGCATAGAACTACATTAAACTTCAATAACTGGATCTACACCAGTTTGTCAGGTAAATCTGCAGCTCAACAGGTTTCTTCCTTCTCATTCCGTAGCTTATTATTGTGATGGTATTAGTTGAGCTAGGAAAGTTTTAATTATTGATGCTGTGATCAAGTCGAATGGTGCCAGGAAAAGCCAGAGCTTTATTCCTGTCCTTTCTGGCAATCCACTGGCAAGTAACTCGGCCATGAGAGGAGGAATCTGCCTTAGAGCTCATTGCAGGTAAACACAATCATTGATTTGTGTTTCGGTTGGTTGACTGGGTGTTGGTTTGGTTTTTTGGGTTTGTTTTGAGGGAATAGCATTAGAGTGGTTGAGATCTAACTATTGATTCACAGCCTAATCCTTTTTGATGTATTAACAGCTAATCTATGGGGAATGGGAAATTAAACATGGCTGTTTAAACATTTGTTTAGCAATACTGCACAAAGAGAAATGTGGTTGACCTGACACCTATTAATGTTGACAGTGTGATCCCTTCAAAGTAGGTGCCAGACTCCCTTTGGTCTGAACAGGGAAGGATTTTTCCATTTGAAAGAGAAAAAGATTCAGTGTTCTTACAATGAGATTTGATCCCACTCCATCCAAAGTCAATGTTTTTCAAATTCTGTTTAATCCAGTTTGCATTCTGTAGCCGGTATTACACGAAATGGCCACTCCAGTGTTCCTTTAGAGCGCAGCATGAGTGGTCTTTGACATCAGTGGCCCGAGATTTCTCCTCTGAGGTTTCTCACCACATAGTAGCTCTCTGAAAATGTTCTGTGTTATGGTATGAAATATTAAACATTAGGTAGGATTGCTGACAGCACTGTAATATTGAAGACATCTGTCTGATTCATAAATGTATTATATTTGGCTTCTTAAAAGCAATGGAATGTCACATCATACAAGAATCAATTTAGACTGGGGAAGTTCAGCCCAGGTTTAATTCCAGGGCATCATTATTTACATCGCTCAGTGACAAAAACATGTTCTCTTCTCACTTCTTTGCTTTGAAGAAGCTGCATATGTGTGTTGTTCTTTGCAGAGTAGTCTCCAGAGACACACAAACTTAAGCCTGAAGAATTTGCTTGAGTGATTTGTTGTTCTTTATGTTTAGGTTGTAGTAGAGCTCAGGATGTTTGTGGGGTCTCTGCCTCGCAGGTCTGCAGGTGTCTGTCGTGTTCGTGTATGTACATTAGTTAGAGGCGAAGTTTGCCGGTTTCAGACCGTTGAAAATATCTGTATCTCTTTCTGTACCTTGATCCGACAGGTGTTCCTGCCTTGCTTCATTTGAAAGGAATAGCACAAGACAAATTAGTGTCTGTTTAACTCATTGCTGCGTGTGCTGGGCTCCCTTGCAGAAACACCTGGTAATAAATCCTTTCTGGACCTCATCTTTCCTGAGAGACGGTCTTTTCCCCTTCAGTGACCGTCTTCATCTCTTTGTGTTGCATCTCATCATGCAACTGTCTCAAAGTAACAAAAAACATTTCTGCAGTCCTGCTGGCTGAGGGTAGTTTGAGTACTTGTGAGATATTTCATAGTAGGGCTGTGTACTTTGAAAGTGACTGATTCTGGACAAACTTAGGTATGTTTTCATTTTAAAGGACGTAATAAGCAATTCTGGAGCTCATAGAATAGATAACCAAAGATAGTGAGAGTGCAAACACTTCAAAAACAAACTAAAGGAGATTACAAATTTCTGGGTAATTACAGGTCAGAATATTTCAGAAATAGACTTTTTGACAATACTGACATCTGATTTGGTCAGGTTTTGTCCTTTTTTTCTGTGAACAGTGGGGAAAAGGAAGAAGGCAAAGAGGCAAGGAGAATTCCTATATTCTAGTGCAAAGACTTGGGCTCTTAACAGTGCTTTTATGCCAAGCTAACACTTCTGCCATGACGGAAAATATACAGAAACTACCTTTTAAAGGAGAAATGGAGGCCTCCTGTCTGTGGTTTTGTTATTTCAGAGAAAGCTTTTTATAACCTCTCTCTAGTCAGGGTGGAAGAATTTTAAAATTATCATAACGGGGGTCTGTCATCCTTCAATCTGCTTTAGGAGTGACTTGGAGAAAGAGAAGTACTCCAGGAGATTGGTTACCTTAAATTTTAGCAGATAATCTGAGAAAATCCACCTAATCACTGCAGCTGGGAGAAAACTTGTGCAGCTGATTTGTAGCCTGTTTAAATACCCCCGGGTGGAACAATGCTCTGGTTTGGAAAAGGAGGGCTGGTTTTCTTAATCTTTTGCTAGGTGTGTAGCCACATTTCTTGCAATTGCTTACTTCCTGCAGCTGAAAGCAGCTTGTCTTCCCCAGCAGTTTGTTTAATGAGATATAAATACCCCTCTGAAATGCTTTCATTGTGATAAAATTCTTTTAAATTGCATGATATTTGATGATGTTTTACATTCGGTTTGTGTGTCCTGTAGAGCACTGGGGATGAATCAGTGTTGTGTGATAAGAAAGACTGGTGTTATCACTCCTCCTGCCTAGACTCCAGCTGAATCTGCAGGGTGAGAGCTTTAGGAAGATAAAAAGCACAGTTTCATGGTTAAGGCAGTAGAAGCTGCCCCAGAGAAATGGAGGCTGGCTATGTATCATATCAGTCTATGCCACAGCATTCTTGTAAGATCCAAGAAGGTAGTCTGAGCTGAAATTTTCTTGGCTGCATGTTACTGACTTCTCAGGTGACCACATTTAAATTTGGGGTACTTTTGGGAGGCACCACGCAGAGAATGGATCAGATGGACTGCACACCCCAGATTCTGGGGCCGGCACTGTCAAGTGCCTTCATTAATGGCCTGGGCGATGACACAGAATGTCCCCATGGCAAAGGGTCCAGAAGATGCAGGACTGGGAGGACTGGCTGTGCTGCCACTTGGGAACATCACACTGTGGTGGTGAAGTGGCTAAGCAGAAACATCATAAAGTTTCCCAAGAGGAAATATATTTACAAACAAATGAAGAATTGTGAAGCTGACTAAATGCCGCAATAAAGTACGGAAGAACACTGTCAGCAGTGAGCAAGCTGCTACCATTTGTTTTGGAAGGGAAATTCACTACAACACTGCTGACTCTTTTAGACCTGTCTGAAAGTTGCCCTATGGTGTGTATCCTTGCTTTTGATTTCCCAGGTTTTGGATCACAGCTTAGCATCCAGTACCTGTAGGCTTTTTGTCCTGTCTTTTCAGGTAAAGGTATGTAATGGTCTTCATTTGATTTCTTTTTACATTTCATTAGTTATTGAACTGGAAAGTTTCCCTTTTCAGATTTCCAATATCAATGGCAATAATTACACATGAAATATGTGAGAAGTGTATTAGTGTAGGTAGTTATAATGAGAGGCTGTTGTAGTTCCCCTCTCTCTCAAGACTCTTGCAATCTATAACAGGGACATCCAGAAGAGGCTGCCTGCAGAGGGCTTGCAAGGACTTCTTTCACTGGGTAGTTTCAAAGAACTAAGCAAAAAGAACTTAGTGGATATGAACTCTTTCTAGATTGTTGTCATCTAGAAGTAAAATATTAGTGAGTCAGAAAGAAAAAAAAAATCTTCCACATAATCTAAAATCTTTACAGTATTTTTCCAATCTGTTCCTGGGCAAGTAGTCTCGCTATACTGGAGGAAAACTAGCAGAAAATGGACTATTAGTGTCTTTATTTATAGTTGAAGTCTCAACAACTCAGTGATTTATATTTTCAATTTAATCACACCAACTGATGTAGGAAATAACTGGAAACGCAGGTTTGACCTTGCTCAAGCAGACTATGTAAAATTCAATGTAGCAAAGCTTGCTTATTGAAAATTGTGCAGCAATAGAATGTTTTTTGCATTGTGCAGCTTGCCAACTATGTCAACACAAGATAATGGTTTGGGCAAATTACACGACTAAAGAATTAGAAATGTAACTGGAAAAAGGAAATATAATATTGGGTTTGTGGCACGAACTCGTTTTATATGATAAAACAAATTTGTAGTTTGATCTTTAAAGCAGAGCACAAAAAGAGTACTGAAGTATTTGAAATGCAAGGTCTGTTATAGAGTAAAGGAAGTGTGAAGGCAAAGAAGCAGTCTGATGGCAGCCTCGACAAGGGCAAAGGCACTCTTGCTGGGCATAGCTAAACATTTTATTCTTAGGAAAATAATTTGGTTATTTAAAATAAGAAGCTGATGGAAATCGTGGTAGGGAGAAAAAGAAATAGTTTAAGAATACGGAGTTCAGGTTTAAGAATTTAATGTAATTTATTGTCATTTTTATCTTCACTTAAATCTTTCTTAATACATACAGGCAAGAGAGGAAAGTCACTGAACTAGTGGAAAGGCAGAAATTCATTCCGCTTAGAAAGTACAGCTCCATATTAAAGAGTTTTCCAGACTCAATGTGCTTACACTGGAAAGAAAAGCAAAGGAATGTGCGTGACTTCATGCAGTCACACAGGCCAGGAAGGTGGGCCCAAAGAACACCCTGCTGTGAACAAACTCCCTGTCTCAGGTGGAGCCTGTGCGTGGCCTCGTGTAGGGAAAGGAGACTCGGTTGGGTCAGTGCGAGGCAGCGCCGAGCTGGAAGAGATGCAGGCGCCTGCTCTAGGCACAGCCTTGTGAGGAGCAGGGGCAGAGCAGCCGCCAGCCCGGGCAGGTGGTTCTGCTTGGGAAGCTCTGCCGGGATCTTGGGTGTGCCATTGCCTGCAGTTCTTTTTCCATCCATGTGCAGCCTCCAGATTCTTTAGCAGAATAGCTCAGGGAGTGTTGTGACTCATCCTGGTGATTGTGGGGCCTGATGAAGGAGGTGGGGAGCAGTTTCTGATAGGCTGTTGTGCTGAATTATGTTCTCTGTCACTTAAAGTGGAGCTGCTTTTCAGACCCAGCTTGTAGGTCCTGAATGTCTGTGTGAGGCTTTCTCTCTGATTTTTGAGGAGAGGACTTCTGGTGGGACATTAAGCATTTTCCGTTAAGTAGTAGAGTGAAACCTGCTCATTCCCTTACGAGGCGTAGAGCCATATTCAAATAACTAACTGGATGGAAATCCTCTGAATAACTGAATGTTTCCACTGATGTTGGGTACTCTGTTAGGAAACGACCTTAAGATCAAAGAGAAGTTGATTGCAATGGTTTGTGGTATTTCTTGCTAGCAACACTGATTTTTTTTTTTTTGTCAATCTCCTCATTTTATACCTCTGTGTTGGAAAAAGAGGGTCTAAGCCTTTCAGTGTAAACATCTTTCATACAAGGTAGGTGTGTTTTTTCCAAAGGATAATTTCTCTCCTGGTACAGCTTCTCATGAAATTATAAATTCATTAATTTGTTAAAATACCCTAATGGTCTGGCACAAGTGCAAGAGGCTGTGATTATTCCTGGGTTATTAAGGGAAGGATCTTCTAGATGCAGAATTTCACATTGCTTCATTGAAAGACTGTAGAAGAATTGTTGAAATAGGTTTTTAGTCTATTAGACTCCTCAATAATCTTTTGGGGGAACTCATTAACATGCTTGAATGATAAAAGGCATAAGGATAGCTTTCATCAAGTGAAATTGTTAGTGGTGCATATCATGCTTGAGATGCATTATAAGCTGTGTTTATGATGTGAGAAACCTTGTAATAGCATCTGATGCACTGCATAAATCATTGCATCCTTGGGACATGATAAATGTAGAGAAATTTAATTCTGGGACAGTTCTTAAATGAAATAGATCACCAAATTGTAGAAGAATTGCTTGTCATACTACTTTTTGGCCTTTGGCTTATAAAGTACGAATGATGCCGTCCCTCTCTTTTTTCCATCTTGCATAGCTTTAGGTACAGGGCATGAGGGAAGAGCATCAAGGCTGGAGTGTTTTGGCCTGCATCCTTTGAGTCAGGTACAAATAGTTAATCACATGTCAGAAGCAAGCTTTGGGTTATGGTTAATCCCACATGTCGAGAATTATCTTTCAAAAAATTGTTTGAGAGAGGGCATGAGCCTTTTCTAAAAGAAAATGAGACCACTTGCCAGAGAAGAGTATTTTCAGCATCCTGTTTGTTTAGTAGATACCTGGTGAGAGAACTCAGCTGAATATGCTTGGAAGAATTACTCAGCAAATGAAACCCTTTCAGAGGGCTGTTATCCCAGTTTGAAATCTGATAATATATCTTGGAAAGATGAAAAACACTTGGGAGGGTTGAAAGAGGCAGGGAATAAAGGACATTGCAGATTTCTGTTCATCATGTTTTTCTATATTTGCTGTAGTTCAGTTGTGCTTTTATAATGAGCTGACAATTTTATCAGCTTTCTGCTTGTCAATATTTATTTGGAATTTAAATTGCTCAGGGAAAGCCTCTAATAGCAGAATTCTCAATTTTTTAAATGCAGGAAAATATACCTACAAACCCAGGGTGTGCTCTTACAGTCTTTATTTACAGTTCCTCTCAAGCTGATGAGTAGTCCATGTGCAGACTCAGCCGTGAAATTTCTGTAGAAGATGTGCAGGAAGAGATCTACGTAAGCCGCAGAAAAATATTTTAATAGATTTAATGAAATATATGAGTTTGATAAAGCAGTATAATGTGCCAGGGCAGAAGTACTGCATGTGTTTATTCAGGGACTTGCAATTGCTTAAATCTCTTTCATCTTGAAGATAAAACTGTTAGTGTTTCGTGAGCAGCAACCCCTGCAATTGGATGTCCAACCCATAATTCTCATCTGATCTTCTCCATTGATTGATACGGAGAGGTTGTGTTACATTGTGCATTTACATTGCCAAGTTTTAGAAAGCAAGAGGCAGCACACAAATGGAAATGCTGTGCTGCTGAAATAAGTAGGGAAGGCAGGCTTTGTGTGTTAGAGTCTGAAGGGAATTTGTGCCTTGGATATAGACTTCCCTTATGTTGAGAAGTTACATTTTGGTTCTTTTTATACCAAGAATATATTTGGTGACTCTAACACCGTACTGAAGAATGACCAGAGGAAGGCAGGAAGTTACACTGGATTATCTGTTTGGAGCTGATCTTGAACACAGGCAGGTCTTCATCTCTGGTGGAAAGGCCACAGAGTGCAGAGGATAGTCCATGCACAAAGAACCATCAGCAAAGTTTCAGGTAGTTTTGGAAGTTCTGAACCTTTTTCTCATGGGCAAAGTTCACAGAGTAGTTTATTTGAAAATATTTGTTATGCTTATAGATTGTACTACTGTAGTTTACACGCTTTTGTCCTGCTTCTTCCTCAAGAATGGGGGTTTTGTTCATTGGTCCATTCAGTGAAGGGACAAGGTGTTTCCGAGTTGCTTGTGGTGCAATTAACAGGCATCTTTTGTTCGTGTCATGGGTAAAACTGAAGAAAGTTTACTGTTTTCTCAGTGTGCCAATTGCTGAAATTGTTCTGAGCATGTTTTATAAATGGTGCTGGTTTGATTTTTTTAAAATACTTCGCAACAATTCTTTTTTTCTTCGTTCCCTCTTTCTGGGCCACCAGAAAGTGGGCCCACCAGTGTGTTTGAAACCAGTGGGTAAATAAAGTACAGTAGTTAATAATAGAACTTCTGCAGTTTTCAGTACTGGTAGTATATAGCTTGCACAGGGGAAACATGAAGCAGATGTTGCCTTACTGTTTAGCAGTAGCAAGGTCAAAACTACACTATAGCCTTTGAGCTCTTGAAGTCCATCAAACTGTTCACGGTTTTACATCCCCAAGATAGAAATCAGCAAAGGAAATGCGAAATGACCTGCCATCTCTAGTTCAGCACAAATTTAACTTAGGGTCTCCTTCAAGTATTACAAAAATAGCAAGCCTCATGTTTAATTTATGTCAAAACAAAGCCAGGGAATTGTGGTTCAGAGTTTCACTTTGACAGAGAAGGAAATACCGTACCTGAGAATATGAGACTGAAGAGTTTATGCACCTTGTTTTGACAACTCTTACCACTTTTACCTTTCTTTAGTGCATGTCTGCTATATCAATTCTTATCTTATTGTTGATTTTCCTCTTCTCATGGTACTCTGGAAGCTCTCTAGCTTTATCTCTGAGTAGTTTGAAATAGAAGGAAACATGCTAACTTGAGGGACAATTACAGGTAACTTACTGCAGTTCAGAAACAGGAGAGTATTGTCCTAATTACAAGTTCTTTGGTCTCTTTCCTTAACGGTAACTCTCAGAAACATTTTAATAGCAAAGGAGACCATGTTTGTTGGTTACAAATTCATAAAGCTCCATTTATTGCCATTAAGAATGGCAAATACAAGGAAGGCTCTAAATGGTCACATGACTGTCACAAAAGGTGACATGCAAGTTCCAATCCATGCATAAAATAGAGCGAATTGATATGAACATTAAAAGAAATTATAGCTATATTAAAACAACACCTGCACTATTAAAATTATTTACAAAATAGTTAAGATTGGTCCCTGTTTCATATTGATCACTAGATGCATTCCATTACAATGTACAAAACTAGGAAGATCTGTATTCGTCAGTGTCATAAGGTAAAGCCTTAACATCTGAGTGTAGTGAATAAATGCTTTCATTAAAATGAATAAGAAGCAAGTATTTCTTTGGTATGTTACATATTCTATATTGCCAGAGTTTTAGATGTCCTTAAGATATTCAGATATTTGTTCAAAGAGTGACAGTCTGTACCCAAAGAGCACATTTGACTGGGTAGGGGAGAAAAATAATGCTTTTGTTTTGTAATGTCACTGGTGAGATGTATGTCCTAGTTCTGACAGAAGTGCTACATGTTAGAACCCTGTAGCATTAGATGGGTTTTTTTAAATTTAAAATTTACTCTAGCAGCCAGAACAACAAAAAGATTTTGAGACAAAGAACCCAAATGCAAATCAAAGCCGGGTCTGTGTTATTACAAATGAAGAAACTGTCTTTTATTAGGGTTGAATTCAATGAAATTGGTAGAGCTTTATATTATTCTGTGTGAATAATTCTGTTCCCGCCGAAAAGGCTGAGGGCCGGGAGCAGAGCAGGAGCGAGCGGTGGCGGGAAGCGCTGGGCCGGGCACCGAGTGCTGGGCAGCGGGGAGGCTCTGACGTGGCACTGGCTTTTCTGAGGGCAAGATTTGTGTTCTCAGCTGAAAAACATTCAGAGGTAGTTCTTAACAAGTCTGACTTAAAGAAGGCCACAAAAAAAAAAGAAAAAGAGAAAAGAAAATGTGTTGGCAGTTGCTGGCTATAGCTGAGGGGTTTCTCTGAGAGGCTGTAGCCGGCTGGCCTGAAGGCCGGCCTCGTACTTCCAGCAATGGTGGGAAAAGATTAGTATTTATATGAGGTAATTTTTTTTCTTTCTTTAATCCTTCTTCTGTCTGCTCTGTATCTTTTGGGGAAGTAAAGAATCCTTTTATGGTTTTGGGCCCCAGTGATCCAGCATTGTGACAGGATCCTGAGGAAAAGCTCTGGCAAAATCAGGTGCCTCAGTGTTAACCCTGATGTAGGAATGCAGAGTCATTGTTGAAGAGCAATGACAGCAAATACTTACAGGTAGAGAGAGAAAAGACAAATCTGTTGACAATGTTGACAAAAGGTTGTTTCTAAGAGAAAAAGATGTAAATCGAACTGGTAGTGGAGCATCAGAAAGCTCAGCTGTAGGTTTGATGGTCTGTATCGTAGCTGGTGCCAGCAATGGCAGCATTGCCTGGCTGCGAGGGATAGCATCAAACCCAGGAAGTTCATAGGTTACTACAGGGCAGGAAAATGCAGAATAGTGGAGAATGTGTCCTTTATTATAAATTATGAAAGAGAGAGCTTAGGTTTTCTGTGGCATCTATGGTGGTGAAATGTGGTATATGTGACTGTGTTCCGGGAAGGGCGTCTCTCATGAGAGCGGTGCGGTACAGCAGCCATTTTGTTTTCTGCTGCAGCCATTTTGTTTTCTGAGTTTATGAGGTGCTAATAAGACATCGATATTTTGTGTTGCATCCCAGTGAGCTTGCCTTCATTCTGTTTCCTTTAAACTAAAAGAAATCACTGTAGACTGAAGATGATTTCTCATTGCTTATGACAATCACAGCTTGAAGGGAAACTTCTTAATACTCCTGTTAACACTTCTGGTCACAGTCTTGAGGGGGAAAAAGAATATGTACAAAAAGAACCTCATCTATAACCTTTTTGAAAGGAGGGTTTGGTGGTTGTTTTTGGGGGGGTTTTTGTTTTTATTTTATTTCATTTTTGAATGTTCAAGCCACTGTTAGTTGGCTAAGACTTGTCTGGCAAGTATGAGTGGAGTTGTGGGGAACAATCATCTACCTGTCTTTCTCTTGGACTGGATATCAGGCATGAGTCTTTTTGGTGGGAGTAAGGTTCCTGTATCCTGATGTTAGCTCTTTACCTATCAGATTAAGAAGATAGAGCCAGACACTTACACTTGGATGTATTTCATCTGAGTTCTGAGAGACACTTAGAAAAATCCAGGTCTGATTTTAAAAAGCAGCTGCTTCTAACTTTTGTGTAGAGCTCCATCGGATGAGCAGTGGCACTGTACATTTCTTTATTTCAAACATCCAGTGGGAACACCATCATTTTGATTGTCTATCTGTCTTGACATAGGTATCTCCTGGTTTTGCCACGGGAAGTATATTTATTTCGTGATTGATGCCACAGTTTCCTCGTGTTAGCTGCCTGAGGCTGACATGGTGTTATTCTTGGGCAGAGGCCTCCATGCTCAGGTTTGTAGGACTGTTCTCTGGAGTTTCTTGACCTAGTGCCTCAAAATTGATTTACCCTGTGGCATTAGCTGCCTCTCACAGCACGTCAGCTTTGTCTTAAAACCAGGAGAGTTCAGGCCCAGGAGCGGCAGCAGGAGTAAAAGCACTCTTTGCTCTGTTACCAAGGAGCAGTAGGCAGAGGGTCAAGGCAGGGGCCTGGGTACTTGTGTGCTGTAGGTACTGTTGGAAGCAGCTACTGGTCACACTGCCATTAACTTAGCAAATGGAGCCAACTAGGCCCAGCCTTCAGTGATTGAATGTAGATCTCTCCTGAGGTCTGTGGGAGCTGCTGAAGCCTTGTGTAATATCAAGAATTTGGTGAAACAGCAAATTTAAAGTGCCTTTGAGGTTTGGGCAGTCACCGAGGAGTGGGACCCGTGCTGTTCAGGCTGGCTTTGTGTCAAGATTAGTTTGTGTATTCACAGTGGGTAGAAGTCAGCCCTTCTCTGACAGCCTGGAGCTGGCAGATCCCTGGCCCATGGCAGCATTCGTCTGTCTGAGGCCTAACTCAGGATCCAGCTGGACAGTTTTCCATATACAGATCTCACTATTGTACAAAGCTGGTCCTGCAGCCTAAGTAATTTCTTAACTTGTCTCTGGGCACAATGTTACTGTCATGTTAATGTGTGTAGGGAAGCGGGTTTACTTTTTTATGTCCATGCATTTTGGCAGTTCAAAGAAATACCAATTTTAACTGTTCCTTTCAGTCGTTCTTTAGTGATTGTCATTGCCCTTCCTCCTGAAAGAGCAGTAAGCTAAGCCTAAGTTCTTTGGGAGTGCTGTATCTAAGAGCAAGACATGTGGCCTCTTCATGACAGCTCACTTCACACAGGGTAACTCTTCTTTGCAGCACAGTGTGCTGGCCATTTTTTAGAGTTGCCCTTGCCAGTAGGACTGTTCTAGGTCTTATTGCTCACTGGTCAATGAACAGCTCAGAGAAAGAGGGAAAAATCCCCATTTGTGTTCAGCAGTGGCTGACTGCTTCCTCAAACGTGAGATCACACACACTTTGTGAGTGCAGTCACCGAAATGTATCCATTTTCTAATCTCTTACCCTTCTCCTCCAGTGAATTGTCCTGGTTAATTTTATGTTGTGTTAAAACATCCACTTAATCAGGTTTTAATGTATTTAAATGCAGCCTTGTGAATTCATTAACTGCCTCTTGTCTGTATTGTGAGAGAGCACTTGATTTACTCTGTCTATACACTCCATTGCTTTCTTCTGGCGTATCCCAAATTAATTAATCACTGAGGTGAACTGCATCATTTAATATTTGTTCACATGAGACTCTCTGTTTCCCTAACAATGCTCATTGTATTCCTCTTAGACTCCTGCTGCTTGCTCTTGCGGTTTTGGAAGAACACTTGTGGGTTCATAGCATCATTATAATTATCTGTGTATCCTGTTGCAGCCGCTGTCTGTGTTCGGATGGCTTTGCACAGGCACCATGGCTTGGTACCGTTCTGCGCAGTAACGCGGCCTGGCGAGGCAGCTCTTCTTCAGCGGGGCAGTGGGTGCAGATCCCAGTGCTGTCACAACACCCCTGGCTGCCTTCTAGATTTAGTCACTTGTTTAGCCTCCAGTTTCCAGAGTCACTTCACTCATTATTTCATTGACTGGAATGGGAGCTGAACTGAGTCTTTTAATGGAATTATTAGTAAGGATAAACTAGGCCATGCAAGCAGCCTTGTCAAATTCATACTGTCTTGGTTTATGATTAGTGGTCTCGGTATAGGCAAAGTTCTGAAAATCCGTTCTCTCCGCTGAAAGAGACTTCTGAAAATAGTGAAGCAAGAAATGGTTTAAAAATATAACTTTTTTTGAAACCATTGGGTAAATAATAATAATAGGATCAGTACAAATTGCAGAAAAGGGCACTGTATTTCATCTTTGGTCTTTTGCAGGCCAAAATACTATTATTTTTTAAAGATGGATTTTAAAAAACATCAATCAAATGACATTATATGTTAATATTATTTATCTTATTTAAAAAATTTCTAAATTCTCGATACACCCCAGTTGATGACAGTCTTACGCCAGTATAGTAAAAGACATTAAACAAACATGGTGAAAATTTATTTTAAAAGAGTTTCAAGTATGAAACTGTGTTGAGGAGAATTGGGGAAGGCAGTATTTTGTTATAACATGTAAATAAATATGCAGTATGCAAAATTTCTGCTTTTTGTTACCTATTTTTGTCTCTCCCTGACACATACAGGCACCGTTTCTCAGGCAATTTTTTTTTCAGTTAATGCTGTTAACTCTTGTTTTCCTCTTACAGTTTTTTTGCACCGTGTTCTGTACCACTCCATCAGCTGAGTGTCTTGGACAGAGAAAGAAGATGTTCCTGTAAGGCCTCTAACGTGGCCCCGAGCAGCACAAAGGCGCACACATCCCTATGGAGCCGTAGGACTTCAGGTGAGAAAGAAGTTGTTGAAGCAGATGGATTTTAGAAGTGAACTGGTTTTATGCAGATGTACTAGTGGAAATTGGTGATTCAAATGTCTGTGGGCTAAATGACAGAAAAAGTGTTTCTTGGTTAAAAATTCATCCTAAAGAACTTCAAAATACATTATGAAACAAGAACTGGTGAAATAAATCTCAAACTACTGTAAAGCAGTTTGAAATATGACATAATTTTTTTTCCTTTCTATTACTGTTTCTAATTTTAATATTGATTTATATTAGTCCTGTTTTTATCTTCAGGTCAGTTGATTTTTAGTATCTCCCTCTTTAGTTTTTGCACTAGTTCACCTGAGGTGATTTTTAAAAAAAAAATATCCTAAAATGCATGGGATATTGGCTTTTTAATGACAAGGAGTTTCTACTGGATTGGCAGCGGAGGCAGTGATTGACTGTGCTGGCAGAGAGGTTACTTTTCCACTTCCCTCTTCTGGTCAGACAATTCAGAGTGGAAGTTAAAATGTAAGATCAATATATTGTTACAGTGATGTATGTGACTTCACAATGAAATAAAGCCTTATTTACACAGTGAATATAATAATCATAAAACCTATCTTTTTCAACAAAGAACGAATTTTAAATTAATACATCACAGCTAATATGCTTGTACACTCTTTCTAAAAAATACTTTCCTCTAAAGGAAAAGATACTTAGCTAATGAGTTGCAGTAGTGGTTCCTGCTTCCTTGCTTGTTTGTTTTGGGATCTTTCGTTTTGTTTTTGCTGTAGTTTTTTTTGGTCATAGAGCTTCAGGTCTTGACTATTGCACTGGTAATTTCCACAGTGGTTTTGAAAATACAGTTACATTTTCAGCTTATTATGTATCAAAGTTTATTTTTAGATTTGTTTTTATCATTGCTGGAGAATTACACAAAAAAAATTTAGACAAGTTGAAATTTTTTTTTTTCTTTAGCTACTATAACACTTGGAAATAGTTTTGCACATAGGAAGGGATTAGAATAGTAACAAGAAAATACTGTAAAAAATTTCAACAGCTTTTATCTCAAGGTTTTGGTCAGTCAGCACATATTGTACAAATGATGTCATTTCCCAAGTAGTTCCTGTTTTGAGCATCCATGGTACCCTTCTCCAGAGGTCTTGTCTCTGGTTTCTTAGGATAGGAATCTGTCTGCTCCAGTCTCTATCTTGGTAGGTGTGTGTGTGTGTGTGTGTGTGTGTCAGTGTGGATTCACTCCCTGCATTTAAACATTTTTGTTTAAAAAAAACCCCAACATTTTGTTCTCACTGTCCTCAAATCTGCTTCACAGCTTTGCCCAAAGCCATGGCTTTGAGACTCACTGTAGAGTTGTTTCCTGTACATGTGTTATTCAGAAGATTCCCCAGTACTGAGGAGCTCCCAGCTGATTTGTGTTTAGTAGATACTTTGCAAAATGTACTTATTTTCTTCAGCTGTTGTCTATGAGCCTTTATATGGGAGGACATCATGAAACCCTTTGAATTCTGGGACAAAGACAGCACAAGGGAAGTTGTTGACCAACGTTCATGTGGACACCTGGAGTGCAGTTAAATGGTAAGAGAGTGTAATTAAATCAAGAAACATTATATGTACGTATTATATTTGTAGGTAGCACACAGTGTATTGGTTTTGCTCCATTCTGCGTTCTTAATTTGTTCAAACAGGACATGAAGGGCATGTAGACTGGAACTAAGAAAGCTGGAAGTGGATAGAAATAAGAGAGTAAGGACTTGAAAGGATGATGCTAGTAAATTCTTACTGTAAATGCTTATCTTTGAATAGTATTCTCAGGTAGAAAGCAGAAAGTATTCAAACTTACCCGGTTACTTTCCGAGTGGAATTAGTCTGAGTGGAATAATGAGTTAATTTGTTCAGTATTTACTGCTGGTGTTCTTTTCCAGTAAGCAATGCCCCAAAGTACAGCTTGCTGAAATCAATGAAAATATGTTTATTAACTGTGAGGTTACACATCAGTCTCTGGAACAGTTTTAACGTGATTTGTTACATATCAGTTACTCAGAGTTGCAAGCTTCTGCACGATTTTTTGCCTCTAGTGTTCTAGATTTGCCCTCTCAGCACAGTAGTGGATGGTGACAACTGTCACAGTATTTCTAGATCCTCTTTAGAAAATCATAATGTAATTTCTTAAAGGAGTTATTGTACTCCCTTAAGAAGCCACCAGTGTTTCAAAACTTGCTAAAGCCTTTTCTGTACACTTATCAAGAAAATACAAAACTTGGCAGTAAGTTTATCACTTAAGTGGAAGAAAGACTGATGTGGGCACAATCCCACTGGGTAAAGTGCAGTTCTGGGTAGGCTTCAAAGGTCGTTCCGCATGTCTGTTGTCATCAAAAGAGCTCTTGCTGTTCTAAAGCCCAAATCAGCCTGAGTAGTATCCAGTAAACAGAATGGAATGGCTTCAGCTGACTGGCGTACAGCTGGGGTAGCGGGATGGTCACTGACTGCTGCCCGGGTCTGGTTCCTGGCTGACTGCATCCTGCTGGTCACAGCCTCATTCCGTGCATTTCAACTCCATTTAACCCTGTAGCCTGATGACAATTCATGATCTATTTGCTTTGTGGCATCTCGTCAGTCTGAGGAGGAACTGGACATTTTAGAAATGTAACTCTGCCTTTCAGTATGGTTTGGATAGTGTTTTCCAAGCATCTTACTTCTTCCTTCTTCCTGTATTCTGAGAAATTATATTGTCACTCCCAGCAGATGACAGTCTCCAAGATCTAGAGGAAAGAAGCAGCACACATAACCTGAACCTTGTAGAACTGAGCACTGAGATTTTAGAATTGTTGCCTTAAAACATGCATACACGCAAGATAGGATCTTTTGAAAGGTCAAGGCCAATAAGGATATTTACATACTTGCAGATGCCAAAACTATATATAGATTTAAAAGAGTATATGGGTAAGTTAATGTACGAAAAATTCACTGAGAGCGGTTATAAAACACATATATTCGCTTATCTCTGAAAGTCTCTACTGAAATCCATTGGTTTTGGTTTTCACATTGAACTAGGGATTTGCTTTTAAGATACTTGGAGGAGAGGTTTCTTTAGTAGTAGTCACTAAAAACATGTCAGCCTCATAAACATACTGTAATTGCTACCATGAAAATGTATACTAAATTGCTTGTAAATCAAAATTTCATGCAACACTATGATCAAGGCCCCATCAATGGATATTAGAAATAACATGTAATGCAAATGGTAAACAACTATGTATCTAAAAATCAAAATAAAAATGCACAGTTAATGCAAATTGCCACACATGAAAGAGAATGACTGAGGATGATTACAGAGCTATGTTTCATATTTGGAAGTAATAACCGTTGGGTAATACATTCCTGCTGTTCATAAAAAAAAAGGTACATCACAAGTTGTTCACAGCTCCCTGCTCACTCAGAAGTAAAAAACTCCATTCAGAATACGTTTCAGAAGTAGCACAGTCTGTCTGTGGTCAGATTCCATCAGCAAAGCATGACTATCTAGGCAGTTTGTGTTCATCATCATCCTGCGTAAGCAGGATCATCGTCCTCAGCAATCCGAGTGTCCCTGGCTTCCCTTGGCTAGTGGTGGTGGATGCATTTTCTGGGTGTGGGACACAGTTCCAGCAGCTGTCAGCACCCTTCCAGAGTTCCTCCATGTGTGTTAATTCATACACTTAGTCTTTGAGGTGGCGAAAAAAGACAGGGACTGCTTTCCGTCCAAAAAACAGTAAGTTTGAGGGGAGAGCATTGTGGGGATGTGTTTTAATGAATAAGATGTTGTTATAAATATAAATACAAATATCACAAACAGATATCTCATGGAAGAAAGAATGAATGAGAGGGAAAAAGGAAGGAACAGTAACCTGAAGTGGTTGGGAAAACTGCATATCCTCATCCCTTGGAATGTAAACAAAACTAGAAAAGAATGCTGTAAAGTCAGGGGTTTTAAACAGGGAGAACTGCATGCTTTAAAACCATAGTACCCATAATTTTAGCAATAACTTTTTGTAGTGAAACAGGCTGGTTTTGCTAATTCCTGGTGAGGAATCTAGAACTAAAGTTCTATTAATATAGTGGAATACAAAAGGCATCAAAACAAGAAATTTTACAGTAAGACCATATTTAAATAGTCTACATTACTATATACCATATTATTGATGTAGCAATATATTGCTATATAGTATATCAAAAAGGGACAACAAGGCTGATTGGTGAATGCAGTCCAGTATTTCATATGGTATTCAAGTCATCTAGTGTCTGCCATTAAGTTATGAATGCTGTTTTCAACATACCCAGTTTCTGGATGAGAATTGGGTGCTTACTGTTGGAAATACTTCATTGATCAGCATAGAGAAAAGTATCTCTATCCTTGTTTATTTCACTTTTTCAAGGACAAAAGAAATGAACTGGAAAGCCTGAGCCTAAAAACTAACCAAACAAAAAAGGAAGGAGTGACTGATGGGATAGGAGGAGAAAGCTAAGCTGTTAGTTTGATCCTTGAGAGGTAGCTAGGGCTAGGTAATGATCAGGATGGTTGAACGTATTCTAGATACCTGAAGAGGGTAAGTGAGAAAAAAACCGGTCTCTTGTCTCTTCACTTCTTTCTTCATCTACTTAAAATATTGTGTGCATTGGCCATTAACAAACATTCCATTAACAAAAGTTTCCTTTCATAAATCTTAATGCAACGTTTCTGGCTTCTCTGGCAAACAAGCTCAAATCCATTCACCTTTTCCCTGTAATGCTGAGCTGGGAATCCAGGTGTTCTTCCTTGCCTTGTAAGCAGAGGTCTCCTGAAGTAGCCAGAACTTTTGGCTGTTGGATTACTCCCTTTTACAATTGTGCACTTGAGAGCCCAGCTCTCAGCCTGAATGCGTGGCCTGGGTTAAAGTAGTTGCTGACAAAAGTAATCAGCTGAAAGACTTGTTTGGTCCCGATCTCTTATGTTCAGGTTTCTTGCTATTAAGAAAAGGCAAATGCACAGGTATGCTGAACTAAAAGGAGAGTCAGGCAGCTTCCAGGGATCCTGAGTGGATGCCCAGCGAAATAAATATCAAGGGCTTAATCCAAGTCCGTGAAATTGCCAGCCTTGTACATTGCTAGCGCCGAAACCAGTGTCCTTGAAGCTGACTAGTTGGTAATGTAAAATTCTGGGAGTGCTTCTCAGACAGTCTGAATCTGTAGATGTTTGAAGCTACAAAAGCCTCAGAAAAATTAAAACTTTGTGTGGGCACTTTTGCATCTCTGTATGCCTGTATCTATACCGTATGTTTTATTCTGATAGCTCTCAAGTAAAAGAGCAATAAAAATTTTAAGCAGCTGCCCTTTCTGATAGCTTCTACCTTGGGGCTCATCCCAGTGCTCATCGAAAGTCAGTGACAAAGATCCCATTACTTTTAATCATGCAGGATCAGGGCCTTTTATGATGTGGTCAATCCTGCTGAACATGTGTTCAAAGAATATTCGCTTGGATTAGGCCTTGCACTAGGCTGCACTATCTCATTTCTGCATTAGCTCTTCCTAAATATTCTGATTCAGGCCTGTCGGTAGCCAGGGATGTCTGTCCATGGAAACAGACATAGCTGAGTAAACGTTGGAACAGGATCTTGGAAACAGGTTTTAAATTTGTGACTGTTCGTACAAAAAGATCTGCGGAAATTCTTCCTAGTAAATCATGCGATTCATGGGTTCAGTGGTAACAGATGAGTCTGAGGTTTAAACCCCAAATACTTCCTGATCACGTGCAGGCCACAGACAGGGAACGATCCACTTGTACTGTGAGGAACAAAATTACTTGTCAGGCTGTTTGCTTACTTGCACTGTCCCACCCTCAGCAACAAAAAGCAAAATAATACCTAACCTTCTAAAAGGTAACATATTTATTTCCTAACTGTGAACATGTATTTTTGAAGTATTTGTATTTTGGCCTTTGTCCATGGAGGTGGCAGCTTCTTGCTTTGTCTTAGTAGAGTCTACTATTTTTTACTGATTTTGATGCTACTCTTCTTAAAACAGCCGAGTTTATTCAGACCAAAATGCCTCTACAAGAATCCTACGTATGTCACATGGACTACGTTATTTCAGTAGGGAGTAGAAAAGAAAAGAAAATCCTCAGCAGACTTGCTGCAGAAACCAATTTTTGTTCTTGGCTTTGTTGTTTTATATCCTCTGCTTCATTGTGGCAGGAGAACTGAATGCAAATGAGAAAAAACCAGCCCAATCCCAGACACCAATTCTGTGGGATTTAATTTAGGAATTGAAACTGCAGCTTCAGTTTTTTCTAGGAAATTTGCAAGTCAGATTATTTGAAAAATCCAGATGGTCTAAAAATTTTTTTCCTAGGCAGAGGGGTGTTTTGGCTTTATCTTACCTACTTTTTTTTTTTTTTTTTTTTTTTTTTTTTTTTTTTTGCAGAGGCTAGTGATAAAAGGCTCCTTGCTTTGGGGCTGTTTATAGGGATGTGACATTATCCCTCTGTGCCATTGTCTCTCTAGGTTCTAGCAAAGTGCTTTAGAAGTCTAGAGATGTTTCCTGTGTTCTTCTGAGAACATGGTTTTCTCTTGCTTTCTGTCTCTTCTTTCTCCACCTTGGCAGAAGCTGCCATGCAGATAGTGCACAGATGAAGGGTATCTTCTGAAATCTCTGCTAGTATTTTGTATCTTTTGTAATTGACTTAAGACAATAACACTGCCTTCTAGGAGGACATTTTTTTCACCCTGCATTGCTAACGCTTTACACTTTAATCAGAAACAACAAAACCTTTTGTGGGGAATTACTCTATAGTGACATGAGCATTTGATCGTTTCTTCAAGGTGATTCTTTATATGAGGATGCATATGCAGCTGTTCCATTTGAAAGGCCCATTAAAATCTTTGCTCACTTTTTAGTTCTGGGACTGGATGAATTTCTATTCAGCTCTGCTGAGCTGGGAAAGCTGGGACAACTGTGTTTGCATTTCAAGTAACTTCCACCGTCGATAGAGCACTGAGCTCTGAAAGTCTGGAAAGGAGATTATATTAATTTTGTCTAGGACATCTCCATCATGCGAGTTGATAGCCACGCTTCCTTGTAGCTATTTCTGTGTACTCGACACCAGTTCCTGGGCTGTGAAAAGCCAGACTTTCTCATCTGCTGTTTGAGAGTAGGCCTCTTCCCAGTTTCCATAGCCCTGCCCTAAATTCCTCATGCACTCATTTATTTCTCTGTTTTGACCATATCCTTTCCCTCCAGCAATAGTATGGGAACTTGATCCACAACCACTAGTTTTGTAATTTTGCTACAGCACCCTCCAGCCAGTAATTCATGCAAATGTATAACGTGCAGATTGGATTGGTTTTCATGGAGTAAATTGCAGTTCCGCTCTCCATTAAGTGTGAGACTAGGCTATTCAGCAGGGATGAATGAGCACTGCGGAATCTGCCCCGAGTTGGCTGGGTCCCGTGGAAGCCTGGAAGAACAGGCGAGCCAGGCCCCTCTCAGGAGCAGTTGTTCCTGTCTTTCTGCTCAGGGAGGGACTAAATGACCCCTGAAGATCCCTGACAGCTCCAGGCTCTGTGTATTTTGATGATGACTGTGTTTCGTTTGTCAACTTGTGGGTTTGTTTATAGATAAAAGCAACACACGCTGAGGTAGGACAAGCCGAGACTTCAGGGCTTCCCCTTTTGAACCAGAGCTAAGAGAGGGGATAAACTTCCTCCCCTTTTTACCCTCACAGGGTGTCCTTTCTTTTCCCCATCCACACCTCCTAGCTGTCCCAGCTGCGCTCAGGGCAGGACACCCTCTTTCCTTGCTTTTTCTGTATTCGATTCTTCACGGGCCACTTCCATGTGTGAGCCTGTCCAGTTCTGCCCTAAGAGTTGAACAGTTTCCTGCTGCACCTGCCCTGCTCCTTGGCCACCCTCAGCTGCTGAGGGTTTTAATCTACCACAGAAGAGGGAGGGATTGTTTTCTGGACTGGTGTTTCATGTGGCTTGTTAGAGAGCCAGCATTCCTCTTAGCTGGCTTACATGTAATTCCCATCTGAAAGATTGCTTATTCTAGCCAGAATGCTCAGAAGAAAACAGTCATCTTAATACAAAGGTGTCGTGAGTAGGTTGGCAAGTGTCCTAAAAAAATACAGTGTTATTAAAACATCATCTGCCTTGCTCGCTCACTAAATCTCTAAAGGTATCTTGTGGGGTTTTTTATTCTTTCTGAACATTTTTTAGGGTTATGCTCTCTGTGATCATCTCTTAGGCTTTCTTTGCACCTCCGAGACACAGTGTGTTAGTGTTAGAGTGTTGCTACCATAGCAGCGGTTCACACAAAGTCCAGAAAACCTCAGCCCGGCTGCTGTAGTGATCCCTTTCTGAGCAAAACACAACTTCACTTTGCTTATCTAAATCAGACTGCATGCTTACAATATAGAACCAATTGATAGGCACTGGCATTTATGAACAAGTCTTATGGAAATGGTCTGAAGAAAGGAAGCCTCCTAAACTGTAATCTCTTTTAGGTTCTTCATGAGATGGCACCCTCATGTTTCAAGGCAATTTAGTGCTAGTAGTTTTAGTGTTTAAACTAATCCACTGAGGAAAGCCAGAGCCAAATTGTTAATGTAATAAATACTGAAAGCAGATTATTTTGCTGTTTGAATCTATTCCTACAGTGCTATACAAAGACTCCTCTGTTGGTTATTAAGAATTTAGGACATGGATGAATGTCAGTGGGAGTCTGTGGAAATAATTCCTTTGACTTCAATTGGATTAGTATCACTTTCTTATGAAATAATTGTAGGTAATCACTGTGTAGGAACTGTTGCTCAGATTCATAGTTCATAGAAACACCAGACTTAAAGGAATAAATATCAAGACCACTTCCTTGTTGTGAGAGACAGACAAGTGAGATACGTTTCACAAGCTAACTAAGCAATACATCTCTTTTAAAACTTTCATAAAATGCTTCAGACATGCAATGTGAATAACATCAGTGTTCATTTGGAGCTCAGCTTTACTGAATCAGGGCCTGGTAAATGTCTCTGGATTATGCAGATCTGCTGTCACACAGAAAACCTGTCTGTTACTGCATTTGAGGTAATAATCTGCAGAAACTTCATAGCATTATGAGAAAAAGAGTTTAATGATAGAGTATCAGATTGTTTCCAGATGCATGAGCAGCTATACTTTGTTGAGGCTCTGAGAAAATGGTCCCTCACATTAATAGCCCATAAGTAAGTGTCTGTCAAATTACTTAATGCTCAGATATTCTTTAAGATTTCTCTTCTTTTCAAAGAACATGTAATTGATCTAGATCAAAGTAACACTTCTCCTGAAGAAAAAAAAGCTGTGATGTCAGGTGTTGGAGAGCTGGTGTAATAACCAAATTAAATCTGATTGCATTTTTGCCTTTGCCAAGTTCTGTATTTATAGGAATTACATTTATCACTAAAGAATTAAAATATAGTTATTGGTCTCAAGTGACACAAAAGCAGATGCTTATGTCTTATAATTCAGTAGATACTAGATTGATTTCTTCTAATTTTTGATCTCTGATAGAAATATATACGGTATTTAGCCACTAAAAGCGTTTTTGCATCATCCTGATTTCCTTCCAACCCCCACTGAACTTTAAAATAGCCACTGTCCTCAGTTGAGGAAAAGATTGATTTTTCATAGCCAGAAAATATTTTTTATTTACAGCTGAAGAATATAGAGATAACCATTTTTAAGGACATTGCTTAACATTTCCATGTAATCAAGTTTGAAGAACGTTTAAAATATCTCTGTGATTTTGAAGCACTATTGGGAGAATAGGAAAATTCATCTAGAAGTTTTTCTAGAAGATGAAATGAAGACTCAGCTGTAGGTTTCTTTAGCAATATATTAACTGTATAATTAGGTGCAAGCAGAGACTCATGTTCTTTTCTGCTTGATTCTTGGCAGAAAGGAATCTTCTGTATTGGTGGTAGCATTATGCAAAAGAATCCATATCAGAATTCAAACCATTTTAATTTAATGCGTATTTTTAAAAATATTTGTGTTTTTAATATATTTTCAAAGATTCTCTATTCAGCTTCTTTTCTATTTTGCAAGTCATAGTGAAGGTGATGATCATTCTTCTTTCACGTGAATGGCAATGCACAGCTCTCAGAAACATTTTGGTATTTGTTTAGGGCAAGGCTGGCCACAGAGAATAAAAAAGTGTTTTCAGCCCACTCTTTCCGTTTTTCTCAGTGTAAAATGGAGGTAATCTAGTGTTGGCATAATTCCAGACAGCAAGGTGGTTGGAGCAGAGCAGGTAATCAAAATTCCTGAAGAACATGTCATCACATTTTTCTTTGTGCCGTTTAGTGGTGTTTGCCTCCCTCTGGGCGGGTTCTTCCATCTCCAGCCTGTTGGAGCAAGGTCTCCAAGAAGAGGCTTTGCCCCAGCTTCACAGAACCTGTGCCCTCATCCTGCAGTATCTTCCCTGGCTCAGAGCAGATTGTGCCTGTATGCTGAAGCAGCATTTCAGTCAAAATGTTCCTGTCCTTCCAGTGTGCTGAATCAATGCAGACATTCTCAAGAGTTCCGTGCAAAGCTCCTGCTCGGAAACGCCCAGACCTTTCAGGAGCATTTCCCAGTGTCTCCAAGCAGCCCTGTGTACACGCTGCTTGCTGAGCTCTTGCACTAGCCCCAGTGCCAGGTGTCCCTGACTGCACAGCCACTGATGAATGAACATGGCACAGCCTTTCCCTCGCTGGGTTTTCAGCAGGACATTTCAGGCACAAGTAGAGACCTGCACTGGTACAACTTGGGGACGAGCTAGGCAGCAAGGTGTGTCTGTGTTCTTCATGTGTGCAGTTCAACGCTGATTTTAAACAGTAAGAATGGACAGTAAGGGGGGAGATTTTGTTTGAGAATATGGCTAAACTTCATTAAGAGGTTGGGTTTCTTCAGGCCAAGTTCAGTATTAGCAGGCAAGGTTTAATCAGTAATATAGCTCTGCGCAGGTCTGATTGATTAATTGATTCAGCCTTTCATGTACTCGGGAGATGGAGGAATGAAATACAAAATGTTCCCTGGAATAGGCAGTAGATGGTCCTTTCAGGTAAATGGCTGTTCTCTCTCCTTGGGGCAAAGCCCCACGATGCTTATTCATATGATTTATTATTCTGCTGCACACTACATTGTCTCATAAGATAGGCTCTCACTTCCCACATCATCCTGGTGATCATTCACTTCATCTGTTCCAGCCTCAGTTCCTCTCTACTGAATAGGAGAAATCTGAATGGCACCTTCTGTTTTTAAGTGAGTTTTCGTCTGGGTCGTGGGCATGACCTGATCTTTACGAACAGAATTTCAGAAGGAAAAAAAAAAACAAACTTTGCAGAGTTTCTGCATAGCAAAACTCTGGAAACTCGGGCTGGTGAAGTATCAACATAGCCCTGGATACTGCTTTCTGTACCAGATAGAAGTCTTCTAATATTAACTTGAATTTTTCCATATGAAACTGAGAAATCTTCTAAGATTAACTTGAATTTTTCCACATGAAACTGAATTTAACTATGCTTATGCAACCAGTTCATGCTGAAATATATATATGTAAACACAGTACAGGGAAAAAGACACTTTTGAAGGGCTTCTGAGGATACATATAAATTGGTAAGGGCACCCTGAAGATGATGCACACATTATGTAAAGGCAAACTACTAGTCTCTATACTTCTGTAGAAAGAAATGTTGTTAATGGTTCTACAATAATTTATTTCTAGTATATTATATAATGCACTTTGAATTCTGGTGACAAAGACTTCTCTAGGTCCCATATAGGCACTAGGATGCACTCCAGCTTGGTTCGTTTACTATTTACTGAGATTTCAGTTCTGCTCTCCTCTGCCAATAGTTAATTAAAAACTTCTATATTACGTGGCTACCACCGAAATAACGTAGCTGAGTGGATAAAAGTTCCATCTCTATAAAAGCTGTCATACTTTTATTCACAATGTTCCCTTGCAGTTTTTCTCCTCCATGTAATACTGGTGCTGATATTTTTATATGTCAGCCTTAAACTCCAGAATTTTATTTGATAATTTAAGAATATTGGAAGATTTTAAAAAATCCAACAAACCAACCAAAACCAGCCAAGGAAGAGTGGCTTGCATGCATAATTTAAGATTGGCAAATACAGTTTTATTTTATTCTGGTTATTTTTGTTCTTACTACTTTTCCTTTCTTTGGGATATCTTCTTTTTTTAATGTCTTGATATATTAGGTATGTTCAGCAATGCATACAGCATTTGAGAGGTTTTCTGAACACCCTGTAAACTTTAATTAACTGATTAGCTTTTCTGCCAATGTCAGTATTTTTCTATGTGCTCTGCGCTAGGTAACCATCTCTGGTGACTAATTCACTAAGAAGATTTTTGTTTAGCCTTTAAAATCCAGTTTTTAGAAAATAGCCTTTCAAATAGAAGTAGGTGTTGGTGTAGTTAAATTAATTTCACCTAGTCTCCATTTAAAATGTGAACCGCATGAATCAGTGTATCTGTTTTATTTCAAATAAGAGAGTAATGGTTAAAGAAAAAAATCATTCACCGCTGCAGAGCATTGGTGGAACACTAGTCGTGTTAGTGAGAGAGTATTCTCAGAAACAGCCCAAATCAGGGCTAGGTTAACTGTGAAAATTGTGTAACTGAGACTGATTTGACTCCTGTTCTCCTGGGTTCCTGCCTTGGATGTATAGAGTTCAGTGTCTTGGGAAGGTGAGGTAAAGCTGTGTGTACATTTTGTTCGTCTTAACTGCAGAATTACCTGAACTTTTTTTTTCCCCAAAATGTCCTGATTGTGCCTGTGCTTGGCCTTGTTTGCAAAGCAGATAAGTTTTCTGATTTGCCAGCCCTTCTCTGACAACAGAGAAAAACAGTGCAATTCCCAAGTACCACCAGGCAGTCCTTTATTTGTTTATCTGCCTACACCAAAATAAATACCAGCTGGTGGCAGCGGGTTGGCGTGGAGCCTTGGGTGGGCACAGATTCCTCCTAGAAAAGTTATTAATATCCTTGAAGTAAAACATGTATTGAAATGTCTTAATGGGGGAGAAAAAATAAGTTTCTCTTGGAAAAGTAAGCTTCTCTTCTAAACATTTATAGAGTTCTCACTGCATAGCAAATCTCTCTTGCTAGCTGACCGAACTGCATTTGCGTGTGTCAGGGTACCTTGCTACAGCAGAGCCTTGAGCTGTGTTCATAATGTCCGAAGGTCTCATCAGCACTCAGCATCCCTGGGTTAAAACATGGACATTCTCTCCTTACTCCTGGTTATTCATAAAACATGCTGGAGTTATTCTTTAAAAGATTTCTCCTTTATGAAGCTTCTTTGCGATCTCAAATGTCAGCTACAGATCATCAGATTCATTTCTAAAATGAATTCTAGTGTATCACAGTTCCTTCTATTTATGCTTGACTGTCTCTAGCACAGAGCCAGATATATTATCCAAATCCTGCCTTTAATCTGTTTATGTTCATAGTGTCAGTTAACATTAAGAAACTGTACATGGACTTAAAAATATATTCTACGTAATCACTAAATATCACTAAACCTTTTCTTTGTAGAAGCAAATCCCATACCCCCTCTCCCCCAAGAGTATACAGAAGATTATTATTTCAAATTAATATACAGACAAGACAGTGTGCATGGTATACATTTATATATCCTTTGAGCTGAGGATGCAGGAGTGGCAGACAAGGAAGTGGAGCTTTTTGTGTGTGTGAGGAGCTTGGGATGTGGCAAGCAATGAGAGAGGACAGAACTGGGAGCCAGTGATGGTCAGTGGGAGCACACACGATGAGCAGGACAGTGAGAGGCAGCTTTCGCTTGGTCAGTAATGTGGAAAGGCTAGAGAGGAAAGCAAACAGATTATTGCAGACAGGAGCCTGGGAGAAAGACTGTCCTAAGGAGTTGAAAAAAAAAATAATTGCGAGAAGGAGCCAGGGTAGAAGGAATGTGGTTGGCTTTTTACAGGAGTCAAGAAAAGAGAGTGGGGTCAGGCAGCCTTCCTCATCTTCCACCCTGAGCAGCCTTTGGAGCCCACCAGGACAGGACGGCAGCTGCCTGGCAGCTCTTCTTTCCCTGGCAGAGCAGTTCTTTGACTTTAGCCACTCCTAATGCTGCTGAGTACTGTGGCTTTGAATGTTGTTTGGTTGGGTTTTTTCCTTTAAACTAAAAAAACCAAAACAAACAAACAAAAAAACAAACCAAAAAAACCCAAAAAAAAAAAAACCCCCCAAAAAAAAAACTTCACTCCTTCACTCCACTCCAGCTTGGAGTGCTCGAGTTTAACGTTTTTAATATAATATTCTGAGGAACAGTCAAAATCACTCCAAGAAAGAGATTAATCTATTGAGTAAAAACCAATGGTAGATATTTAATGTAATAACTTGGATACATTTGGGTAGTAGCAAAAGATAGCCGGTCAGTGCATAATAATTATTTGCCTGTTTGTGTTAGCACAGCCTTGTACTGTCACACTTGTAATTAATGTTACCACTAAGGTAGAATTGTGAAAAGGCTGTGCCAGCCAATTAAAATGGTAATATGACTTCAGAATCTGTTTGTGTATTGATTCCTTTAATGGAAAGCTTCTCTGTGACCTTTTCCAAGCACATACTGTACTTTTCACACTTTTGTAGATTAAGCTTGTAGAACAGTATTTTAAATTGTCACACAGTAGGCTCGTAGAATTTTATAAATTGCTTAAAAGATAAAAACTACTGTGATTCTGTGATAAAGAGCATTAGAGCACTGCCAGCAGATCATGAAAAGTGCCTCTAAAAGTCTACTGGGAATCCCCCATGGCAGAATGAAAATCAGAGTAGAGCAATTAGGAAGAGGAAGATGTCTTTTATGAAGGCACAAGTATTTGTTGTGGTGGAAAACGTGTTTTAAAAATGTAATACAGCGTTAGCTATTGAAGAAAATTTAGAATAAGAACAATTTATAGTTCATAAAGTATAAAAATATGAGTAAAAAGACTTCGTGAGATTTGGAGGAAAGCAGTCACTACAGCGGAGTCTGTTAAACCATAAAATGTTGGGCATGGGCTTCATTCCTCAGATACTCAGGTGTGAGAGATGGAACCTAAAGCAAAATTCCATACCGGAGTCTAACTCCTCTCAAGCTTTACAAGTCTGAACCTTCAGATGGAAACCAATGAGTTAAGTGTGATGGGATTTGACCTTTCTGGAGAGAGAAGAATACTTGGGGAAGGGATTGTGCAAATGGATTTTAATTGTGATGAAAAAATGCGTTTGAATCTCATAAGGGCAGGAAATTAATGTGATGTCAACCTTTCTGAATTATAAGAGATTCCTTGGCTCACAGAAGAGGGGTAAATGCCGATGCAATGCTTATTGAGTACTTGTTTATTTGAGCCAGCTCTGCCCCTTTTTCAGGAAATAAGAGGAATGTACACTAACTCCTTAAGTGTTTCTTGATAGGTGACAGGCTTTGCCGTCACTGCCAGGCTGGTCTGTAGGTCCCTTAGCCTTTAGACTGCTCACACTGCTGTGCCTGCTCTTTATGGTGTGATTCTCTCGCCTCCCGTATACTCCTTGAGACCAGATTGAGGCTGAGTCTTCTCTTCAGAGCTCCCTTAAAAACTGGGGTTTTTTTAAGCAGTCTTTGCTGGCAACTAAACACTGTCGCCTTCCATTCCCAGTGTTGTGATCAGTCACCCTATCTGGCATGGCCTGTAAAATAAACTCAAAATGAAAGTATTCTGATTGAGGCCTGAGGGTTTACATGGAGTTTATATTATTCCTTCGCTGGATATTTGATTTTAAATTTTAAGGTCTCTTAACCATCACAGTCCACTAAGTCTTTCCTTTTGTTTTTTGTTTGTACTGCCTTGTCTTCTTGATTATCAAATTTCTGTGATCAGATTTCTTTCTGTGAAATACCTTGGTACTTACCAATAATGGCCAGACCTTCCAGTTCATCTTTGTGATTTTTCTCATGCTTTAAGTATTTCTCTGATGCTGGAAAGGCGGAAATAAAGGGCCAGCTTACTGGGCAGTGTATGCTGTGAGGTTTGCGCACCCTGTGAAGGTGTGTGCTGGGCAGGCAGCGGGTGGTGGCCGCGTGAGCTGTGAGCTCACTGTTTGTTATTTGAGATGGACTCCCTGCATTGCTGCTCCCGGGGCTGTGGGGGACTGACGGTAACGGAGGTGGCTCTGCCTCTGCAGTGCTCTGAGCTGCACAGATGTGCTTTCATATGCATTTCCTTTGAGCAAGGATGACCAAAACCTGACCAGAAGGCTGGAATTTTGTCTGGTTTCCCATGGAGAGTGTTTTTTGGAGAGACCTCATCAGAGGCAGCTGTTTCCTTTCTGTACTTGCCTCTTGCCATCCTAGGCAGAGGCAGATGAAGCAGCTGTGGTGGATGCCAGACCGCTTTACCCACCTCTCCCCTAAAATGTACTACACCCATCTGGTGAGCAGGGTGTTGTGGAAGCACATTTCTGTGTGCAGTGAGTGCCTGAAGGAACACTCTTGGAGATTCATAAATCTCCAATGGAATAGTCAGGCAGCCCGTGGTGGCCCAGAGAGGCCACAGTGCTGCTGGCCTTGCTCCAGACAGGTAGAGATGGGACTGCACTGGTCTTGTCTGGGCTTCCTGTGAGATCCAGTGGGCCTTGTGGGAGGTCAATTTAATTTGCTTTTTGATGCTCTTGCCCACCATGTACAATGAGTACGCTGCTGTGCATCAGCAGAAGTGGTCTGATAGCTTTGTCAACACGTTTCACTTGCTGGTGCAGGAAGATGTGTGCGGACGTAGAGAAATGTAGGAATTATTTGGATAGTGCTGGAGAGTTGTTCAGCGTGGCAGGCACACAGAGGCTTATCCCTTCCACCCCTGCATGAACTGACTGCCCTGTGAGTTTGGTCACACAAGGGACTGTGGGGAGTGTGGATGATAAGACCAGAGTCTGGGAGCAAAGAGTAAGATTGAATTAAGTAATAAGGTAGGCACACCCAGGTTTTGACAACATCGTAAATACTGAATCAGCCAAATATGAATATATCCCTTTTACTTGAATATACTCCCAGGCTGCGTATCTTGCATTTTATTTAGCTTCAAGTCTGAATTTCTGCTAAGAAGTTGAAGATTTCCTTGTTGGATCAATTTCCCATGAGAAATTGTCTGATTTATTGTAACAGTGCTACAACTCTGGGCTTTGCAGCCTTTGTCTATGTAAATCTGGGATCCGATGACTCTTCCGTGTTAAAGGCAGTATAAGTGAGTCCTTTCAAAGATGCTCTCAGATCCACTGCTGAAGACTTTCTGCTTCTGGTGCTTTCCACCCACAGCTTCTGGTGCTTTCCACCCAATTCCAGTTGAATGGACACGTAGGTATTGTGCAGTGGCGGCAGACAGTACTTCCACACCTTGGCTTTGCAGCCGCATGGAAAGCCTGGGAAAAGCTCATGGGCTGCACCACCTTCTCCAGCAGCTCTCCACCTGTTCATATGCCCTCTTTAGAGTTCTTTCTGCATCTGTGGGCATTAATGATGGACAGTTTGCAGCAGGAATGAAGTCCCTCTGAGCATCCCGAGGAGACAACTGGTGCATTTCCTGCAGGAGATGCGGTGTGAGGTCTTTGACTTGGTGACTCATCATTTCTAGAGGCACCTGCCCGTGCTGGGCTCACCAGATCTGTTTGAGGCAATCTGGAACAACCACTCAGCCCACACGACTGTTCTCGTGCGTATGCAACTCCTTGCTGAAATTTTAGGGTAACTTGGTGTAATAACTGAAGCACAAGCTGGCCGGTCTCCAGTCTGGTGAGCCACTCTGTCAGTCAAGTAAAACTCCATTAAACTATCAGTTTCTGGTTTGAGTATTCCTACATGAAAACAGATTTTCTCTCCAATATTCACAGGTTTGACAGAGAGCAAAATATTTCCATTTCCCCCAGCAAACAGCTTGTCCTCATGTAATGACAGTTTTCCATCTGCAAGAACTGCCTTTTTGATACCACAAACCACCTGAGGTGAAAATGTAACTGACTTGCTTTGCTTTAAACCTGCCAAAAGTAAAATTATTTTTGCCTGTAGCAAGAACTGTTTTTGTGCCAGTGTATTTTCCAACTTTGCTGAAAGTTACATACTTCCGATTTTATCAGAACAGAAGAATAGCTGTAGTGTATTTCTTGGCAAATTAGCGTATTTTATTGTGAATCAAGGCAGCAGTTTTATTTGGGACTTCAGGCTTCATATGAACTGAAGAAATCTCTGGTATGTCAAATTATGCCTTGTCAGTACCCGAATCTGAGATTCTAAATCCCAGGTAAGACAGAAAAGCAGACTCATTTCTGGAAATAGAGGGAACCACAAGTTTGTGTTTTCAGCTCCTTTTGAAGCCAAGGCGTTTTTGTTTTGATTTAGTAATATAGATTTAAGTACGTAATGCATTCATTTTGAAAATACTTGACCTGGAGAATCATATATTAGTTACAAATGCTCCAATTAGAGAGAGAGATTTCCAGAGTACAGAAAAATGACATGAGAGAAAAAGAAAACAAAATAATTTCTGTCTTTAGAAGTCTGCACTGTAGTGTTTCGGCCAGCATCGTGTTCTGACAGACTCTAAGGCCAATGTCAAATATAATTTTTTTTTTTTAAATAATACAGTTTCATGATGTACTTAGAATTGACTTCTAACAGTAACATACTTTTTCTGTGCACTGTGATTGTCTGTCTATTAGGAGATACTTAATAAAGAGGCATTACTTGCCCTGACCTTGCCAGCATTCCAAAGGATTTGACAAGTTGTATCATGTCTTTAATCCAGTGCAGCATTCTCAATTCTAGAGAAGTTACCCCTTGTGTGCCTGTGTGAACTTTGGCCAGCAAGGGGACTCTCAGAAGAAAGTGCAAGCCACAGAAACCTACAGGCTTCTTCCTGCTGTCTGATCTAAACCAATGGCACTGCTACAGAGTATTCCTTCCCAAAATCTTGCAATTTTATGTATATGTTGGTGTTAGGTAAAGCTTCTTCCTCACTGTTCTTCCTATTTCTGCAAAAGTCCTTCTGCCAAGGTTCCTTTATGCCGAACGCTCTTGCCTTTTCCTCCTGGTACCCATGATGGCATCTCACTTGCTTCTGCTTAGTTGTGTTATTGCCGAGAAAGGTTCTTCCCCCTCAGAAGGCAAAGAGCGGTGGCTTTATCCTTGTGCTGCTGCACACCGTGTCTGTGCCCTTCCTGTGCTGTCTGAATCCAGGTGTGCTCATGGTGGGGCTCAGGGGCACATCCTGCACTCCTGCCTTGGCAGGCGGGCCCCAACCCCACCGGGGTCACAAAGGCTCTGATAGGAGGAACGGCCTTCACCTCGTATCCTTTCCTGGTTTGTTAGTGCTGCACGCATGGAGAGTTCTTCAGTGAGGGTTTATGCAGTGTGAAATACAAAGTGAGAAAAATATGAGTACAGGGTACCCAAGTATTCATCACAGTTGCTTCCTTAGAGAAAAACATTGGTCCCAGTGAAATCAATATCAATATCAGCATCTCTGTTGATTTTTGCAGAGCTGAGAAAAATTTCAGCATAGAATAATGGGCCTCGGCTGCCTGTTTTCCTGGTTCTATTTGCATTTCATCAAGTAATGGAGTATCAGCTACAGCACATTAGAAAAACCAGTCTATATTCTGCCCAACTATGGACTTGGTAATTTGACAGCGCTTTAAGTCAACATTACTTTAAAGTATTTTTAATCACAACAACATGAAAAATAGCATGGGTTATTATTCCACTAGGAAATAAATGTAAAACTGCATAAAATGGCAAGACAGTTAAAAACCCCCAAACCCTCTGCTAAAAGAGATTCTCTTTAACAATATGCAATGAAGCTTAGCTCTGGGACAGTCTAAAAATTGGCAGTTGAATCATCTTAAAATAATACAGTGAGAGCTGTCCAAATGTAGCCCATCAACAACTACTGGATACCAAGCGCCCTAAAAAAGGTTTGGAATCACCCAAGTTGTAACAGGCATTCAGAGTTTCAAGATGTATCGGTGCAGTGGTGTTTGCACAATAACCATGCAGACCAGTGTTAGATCGTGTCTTGACTTCTACTGAACCAACTAAAATGTTCCCCAAATTAAAATACTTAGAATATTGAGTTACAAGAAATTAATATAAACAGACATTCCACATATTGATGTATATTATATACATAAATCTTCTTGAAAGTATTTTGAGTGTCACATTGGATATAAGCAAAGAGACATTACATTCTCTGTGTGAAAGAATTATTGGGCTTCAGCGCCAGATTGGGGCTGTGGTTGTTTTGATTTTGACAGTAAATCATTTCAATAGAGATGGAATGGAAAATGTTTCAAGCCAAACCTTTAGGGAAATGTGTAGGCACTGTCAGCATATCCTTAAATATTCTAGAAAAGAAAAACAAAATTAAAAAATGAGAAGATTGATCATGAAAAGAAGGACAGTCTCATTCTAGAATTTCAGCTGGACATAAAACTCCTGTGGTACTAGTACCAAATCATAAAGGTCACAAGGGTTTTTCCTTGAACCTGTAGGTCTAAGTGCTGGAACAGCAGTGCCACGCTTGCCTTGGAAACCAGCAATAATACATAAGAGAAGTTAGATGAAATAAGTTTAATGTGAGGATCCTTAAATATTTGGTTGTAACCGGGCTGAATCGATGCAGTTCTTATCTCAGTACACAGCCCTTACATCACTTGGAGCAGTTGCTTTGCCGTTCCTCAGTGTTGCCGTACAAGGCTGTGCTTGTTCTGAATCAGGGTTCAGAGGAAGGTCTGTGGCTCTGGCACAGGGAGGGTGTTTGTGGATTTTCATAGTAGCCTGTGAAGACAACACAATAAACATCTGCTCTTTAAAATAAAATTTTAGTTTGTAGTAAGGGCGATGTCAAAGTGGCACCTGTTTAGCAGCACAAAGTTGTATGCTGTCAAGTTGTAATACATGGTAAAAACAGAGATTTAATGCACTTACCAGTGTTCCATTCTAGTCAGTTCTTAACAATAAATTTTTGTCACAAATTGTTATAACACAGTTACAAATATGTGTAGTTAATCTATTGAGTAGCTTTCCAGCAACACTCAGCTGGTTTTGGGTGCCTTGTAAAGACATTCTGACTTTTAAATCTAACTTATAAATCTATCTTGTAAATGGCAGTTGTATAGTAAAAGTCCACTTGCTCAGTCTGTTTTCATTTTGGACAAAATCTCCCTCCCTGTGGAAGCAGAAGAAGTGTGGTTTAAGTGTTCATAAATACATACTCTTGTGGAGGACAGTCCCCATATCTAGGGAGAGATGTGGATGAAGTTACTGTTTGGAACCATGGGCCATGTTCACAGACTCAGGCATCTTTTGAAAATCCTGTTGCTTTCTCCTTTACCATTCTCTATCTGTATGTGCTGTTGCAAATCCGTAATTCCTTCAGCCACAGGTTACATCAATGCAGACTTCGTAACTTTGAGGTTTGCATATAATATCTTAAGATTACATGGCATTTTGCTTTCTTACAACTATTATGGGTCAAGAATCACTGTTCTTTTGTAAATGAGAACTTTTGTGTTTCAATCCTGTTTTAACTTCAAGTGGTAGATGAGAAATGATGAGAACTATATGTTCCTACAAGTAAAGCCAGCCTGTCTTGAAAGCCGCATGTGCTCTGCTCTCCAGGCTCTGCAGGTGCCATGGCAGTTGTTGCTGTAGCATGCCTAGCAAAAATCAGCGTGATCTTCTTGATCTGTTGTTCAGCAGGGGTATCCTGTCAGTGTCAATGACCTGAGAGCTGAAGTCTGTTACAGGTCCCTAATTTTCTTACAGGCATTTAAAACTAATCTTTCTGTGTTACGTGTAGGGAATCTTTATTCTTCTGCCCCCCATAGCCCTGGTAACATCTTACAAGCCCTTTTTTACTATAGTAAATAAAAACCAAGCTCAACTCAGGGCTTACTGCAAACTGTTGGAAAAAAGCCCAGAAAGTTGCTGTTAGAAATCTCTTCTTCATGTTTTGCGGACCTCATCCTGCATTACAGTTTTGCCAGTCACAGTTTGTACGTTTGTTTGCAGCTGATGGGTTTCAGCATTTGCGTAGAACCATCCCTGTCATAACCAACCATAGCACTAGATGGTTACAAATCCTTAAAAGGATCCTCTCACAGGTAGCATGGTTTTATGCTTCCTTTTCCCAGTACCTGAAATCCAGGTTTCTTTGATTCAGGTCTTTATTTTCTCAGAACCTTTTATTCAAATATATTTCTGGTATATCCTTATATAGAAGAGTTTTTGGACTTGATTTTAATAAAGCTGTTCTGGATCTGTTTTCCTGGGAATAGATTATTTTTCCTTTTGTAAGTAACCATCCCATTAATCTTTTCTGCTTTGGGGATCCATCTTTATTTTTCACTTTTAACAAAGTCAGGAGAATCTGCCTTTCATCCAGAAGGAAAAGCTGTGATAGCTTATTCCTGCCATTAGTAGCATTTTGTGCTCATTTACATTTCTTGTGGTAACTGCTGCATTTGGCTGACAGTGTCAAGGCAGGAGCTGCTGCCTGCCTGACCAGTGACAAGTTGGGGCTGGTTGTACTGCTCACCACTGCAGGAAATTGCTGCAGTCACAGTAATAGATGAGAGTTAATGAGCGTGTCTGTCTGCTTGGAAGAGTCTTGGGCTTTGCTTGCTTATTTGTTTTCTGTGGTAGAATTAATGGGGACAAATGTTCATTTGGGCAATATTAATAAGGTCACTATCATATAATCCGTCTAATAAAATGTGTTTTTAAAAGTTTAGTCTTAGATGCAAATAGAAGATAATTAGTTACATAGAGCTACAGTGATCACTGCTTAGTGGTAACTGATTGATTGAAAGTGGTGGGAGTCTTCAGAAGCAGTTTCCAAGTGTTTAAGTGGTTATTAGTGTAAAAGCCTATCAGTGGCCTGGGAGGTGGATTAAAGGTTGTCAGCTGCCTTTCACTGTCTTGTTCTCGTGATGATTACAATGGGGGATTTTTGCAGATACTAGAGAAATACTTCAGTTTTGCTGTTTTTCTTGTAATTAGCAGATTGGTGTGGGAAGATGTCAGTGGGACATCAGTGATGTTTCCTGATGTGCAGGAGGTAATGTTTCTGAATGTAATCAGTAGCTGCTTAAAATGGATTTTGCAGCCGTGATATGACAAGGTATCAACTTAAAGCACTTCAGTAATTTAATGTAGTTTATTTCATGTAGCTTTCACATATTATGGAAGGATTATCCATTCACTGCATAGTCATTTGAAGGATTTAAGCCAAAACAAAACTCTGTGTGTATTCAGCAAAGTATGTATTCCTTTTACTTAGCATTGAAGAGTAGGTGAAGATTTTCCTATGTGAGAGTCAGCTTGATAACCTAATAAGTAAATCATTTTATCTTTATGAGTGCACACACAGTAGTTAATAAACTGGACAAATTGCAAATACATAAGGCCGTTCTCTCAACTGGTAAAAAGAAAAGTATGCTTTGCCGTAAGTTCACGTCTGTGAATTAGTATGTGCCCTTTGTTCCAGAAATCTCAGTATCCAGATAGAAATGCCATCATTTATTTCAATTCATGTATATAATGAAAGAGTGTCAAAGATAGAATAATTATCTGCAAAAAGGCTGCCTAAGTATTTTAGGGTCAGATTGAAGAATAATAGTAGGGAATGTGAACTCTAAGGGACCTTGAATAGGAGGATCTGTTTTCATCCTAATAAAACTGCAGCTCCAGAAAGGGCAGTTGATTATTAATTTATGATTTAATAAGAGCCTTCAGAGTTGGAAGACTACCAACGATGGAGTGGGATGTCCCACCTCTAAGTCTTAAGCCATTCTACAAAAAAAGACAAACTCTCTCTCATTGGTGAGGCCTCTTCACCTTCATCTGTAGGCAGACACTCAACGCTTGTGTGTCTCTCACTGTAACACTCAGACACCCCCCAGGCAATTCCCATTGCATTTAAGGGTAAATGATCTTACCCAGCATTCAGAAGTGGACTGGAAACATAGTGCATACTGGAGCACTCAGCTCTTCCTACAAAGAAAAAAAAAGATGGCAAAAAGGAGAAAGGGATGAGGGAAGGACATGCAGTTTGGGATACCATCATTCCGGAATTTCTCACCCCACACGCTCAAACTGGAACGTGTCTGGAGGGTTTAAAAAACATCCAGAGCTGCTGAGAAGGACAGAGAAGATGCTTTATGACTTTCCTATATGAGGGGCTGAACAAGAGGTGGATGAATTTAAAGCCCCAAGATAAAAAAGTGCCGCTAACAAGAAGACTGGAACAGCAACTGTCTGAGGAAACAGAAGAAATATGAGGTGTAAGGAGCAGTGGTGATGGTGCAGTGAGCTGGAGGTGTCCTGATCCAGAAACTGATGAGAGCCAGGGAGTGTGGGCCTGAAGTAAAGCCAAAGTGCTGTAGCAAAGGAATTCAGTGGAAACAGAACAGAAGTAGCAGCTGTCATCAGGCAGCAAAGAGAGCTTGATTTGTGGCCTAATGAAATGTTCAGGGAACACATTAATTGACTAAAAAACTTTAAAAATGCCGACTGAATCAGAGCAGACCTGGTAGTTCTAAGGGACATTAAGGAGTGTTATGGGAACAGGAGCCTTCAGTGTTGGGCAGAGACAGCTTGTGTGGCGTTTAACCTTAGACATGTGAATGATGCATCCATGTAGGGACAGTCCTGCAGGTGCTGACTGATGGACTGAAGGCAGTGGGGCTGTCTGGGTGCTAGATAACCTCATCTAGGCTGCCCTTTGCCAGATGATTCGTCATGGTTCCTTCCACCCCAGGCTATTCTGTGATTCTGAGCTGTGTAGCTGAGGTCCATGTAGGTGAGAAGAGGCAGAGATGGGATATTCTCCCAGAACAGGCAGGGTGCTGCAGGAGGAGCTGCCTGCAAATGGGAGCTCCTACCAGAGGAGCCAAACCTAAGCATCCTTGGGGACTGTGGCAGCAGGAGAGGACATAGCTATGAAGGCCTGCCTCCTCAGAGAAATATGGGAAGCTTTAGGAGAGCTGCCAGACAAGAAGCAGCAGAGGACTGAGAAAAAAAACTACCTCAGGAACCACAGAGAGAGTCTCTAGGCATGACTAGAGATTTTCATTTCCTTCCTGACCCCTAAGAGAGAGACTGGTTGGTGCTACCTTGAGAGGGGAGATGCTACTAGAAATCCATCTCCTGTGCTCTCTTCAGTAACCAAATCAGACAGCATGTAGAAGGCAGATGCCAGCTTTTCCTGACTTAGGACTACCTATATTCCTTTTCATATGGTCCAAAGGTGTTTTTCCTTCCATTTAACACCTCTATACTTTTAATGAATAGTAATACATTAACTGACCTGTATTTTTGGGGTAGGTAACAGGCCACAACCCCATAAACTGAGTCATGCTTGTAATCAGTTAAGAATTAGAAGAACTGAGGTTCTTTGTATGTCCTACATCTCACAGGAATTTCTCCCGAATTTTGACGGTTCACCGAAACAATCAGTATTTTTCAGCGTTTTAACATGTATCCAGGTATGTGCCCTGCAGAGGAATTGAGGCAGTGGAGGAAATCACTGTTCTGCAACTCACACAGGTTTTCAGTGTGCTCTCACCCCCCTCTTACTGCAGGAATGAAAAGGACCACAGGAATATTCAGAGCATGATCCCCAATGCTCTTTGTTGCTTTAAGTGAAAATGTTCTTCTACAGTTGTAGGAGTGAAATATTTATGATCATAACAGCTCACATTTCATGGTGAACATATTTGGGGTGATGGCAATTCTACTAAATACAGACTTCCTCTAAAAAGGTTTAATGTTGACTCTGTTAAAAGAGAAAAAGCATGTTATGGGAGCAGATGGTGTAACTTCTTTTTATTCTTGTTGCTCGAGTGGAAGGTTCAGAAACTATTTCTGTTTTGAAGACCTGTGCTTTCTGTGGGAGTGCTTGGTAAGCCTGTGCTCTGTGCTTGGGTTTTAATACTTGACGTGGGATTGAAAAAATTGACCTGTTAGGTAAAGTACCAGGTCCTTCAGAAACCTGCCTTTTTACTCTGTTTGTATAAAAAGAATAAGAACCAATTCCTTAGGGCTGTTTTAGTGAATATTTAACTGTTTCTCTGCAGTGTTGTCCCCAGGAGGTAATGATAGGAATGTCCCCAGGTTCGGTGAGCCCCCGCTGGGCTGAGGCACGGGGAGCACAGGCACTCTGTGGAATTAGCACATCTCCAGGGGTGTTGGAATGCTGGCGCTGAGCTGCAGGGCTGGCATGGAGCTGTGCTCCTGTTACTTAACCTGCTTGCCCAGTACACTCAGCACGCACTGGAACTGGAGCGTGCTCCAGGTTTTTTATGTGTGCTTTAAACCAGCCCTTCTTCAGGAGCTTTCAGTGCCGCTCATTTCAGTGAGAATAAAGGGTGTGTTTCAGTATTCTTAAAGCGTACAGTGTAATTATTGGAAATGGTTATTAAAGGAGGTTGCATTCCTTATGCTAGCATTATCTTGGGATAAAATATAATTATAGTCATAGAATTACTAGGAGGAATTACTACAGTACTGCAAGAGAAAGACAGTAATGAGGAGATGTATTAGGTGAAATTACAAGAGAAAAATAAGTGGAAACAGCAGATTATTTTCATTTTGAAATAGAATTATTTATAACAAAGTGTGTTTCTCTTACACTTGTTAGCTACCTGCTTCTGGGGGGAATATATTTTTAAATTGTTTTATAGATACAAGTAAAGCAGGTAATTTTTTCTTCCAAGACTAGCTAAACAGTATTTTAAATAGGAAAACTCAATTTTTATCTCAGTTTTCAGTTTTTTCTGTTGAAATGAAAATGCATCAGAACTAAGTTACTATTATAAGCTAAGAAGCAAAAGTTATTTTCTAAAATTAGTATTAGTAACATGTAAAACAATGAGAAAATAGATAATATGTGATAATTTACAAAATGCAACGTTGTGTAGTACTTTGGCTTTCTGGAAAAGCATTTGCATCTAAGAAGTTGGTTTCTATGGTAGACAGGCAGGAGGAGTATTGTACTGTTTCCTGTCATTAACTAAGCGGCAAGGTGCATTTAAACACACAAAGAATGTTGTTATTTCTTGTGTCTAGATACTAAATCCAGCTGAAAATATGTCTATTTAAAAACTTGCACTGGAAAAATTTTCTTCTGTATACATGCATCCAGTTTTAGGTTCCACTTCTTTGTTGCTTTTAGTGAGTGCTGTTCCATGAAAGAAATTCCAGGCACGTTATTATTGAGCTATACATTTTTACGAGATGTTTCATTCTATTCTTAATTATACTATTTCGACCCCTCTGTGTGAATATCATGCAGAGGTCCAGAATGGTAGTGCTGCTTTATTTTTTCCAACTGTTCCTAGTTTTATGTGCTAACAGACTATTAAATTGATGTCCCCTAACTATACATACAAAAAGGGGGGAAACTGTTTGTATTTTTAATGGCATTTTGGACAAGGAAAGAAAATAAACAGTAGAAGTGTTTTTCACAGCCCATCCATCTTTTGTGCCCATCCTGGTATGCATGAAAAGGGGCACATACATTAGAGGAAAAAATCCCTTCTCACTCCATGTAGGAGCCTTTCATGGCATGTAATCAACCAAAATTAGGGTGTCACGCAAATGTATTCACGTGCTTGGTTTGGGTCCCTCTGTATTTACCTGTTACTGTGAAGTTTCCCCCCGTTTGCCCCTGTTAAAGCACAGTTCTGAATCAAAGCTTTTCTGCAATAAAGAAGGTAGATAAGTCCATTACAGACTAAAAATTTCAAAATGGAAAAAAATAGGTAATTAACATTTTGAGGACACTTGACCAGTTGTCTTGAAATTTTACAGGACATTTGTCCTTACTCTTTAAAGCTATGCAAGGGCTTTACAAATACAAAACCTGTCTAAAGGTAATGAAGGGAGAAAAATTGGAAATTAAAATGTCAGATGCACTTAGCAGTATCTCCATAAGAAGTCCGTTCTCTGATTAAAGCCTGAGCAGTCAAAGCTTTGTGTGTCCAACATGCTTTTAGGCCAGATTTACGACACTTTGAGAAGTGGACCTGCTTAAAAGCCAAACCTGAGATAGCTTTGTTAGCTGTATGCTAATTAGTATTTCTTTCTTGAAAGCTCTGAGATAGTGCTAAGTGCTTAAATATTCTCAATGTACTCTGTATCTGTAGAACTGAGGCACTGAAGAGAGAGACATTAGCAAAATCCCCAGGCTCTTAACTGAGTGTGAAATCATTTAAGAGGCTTGAAGCCTGCTGCTGGTATTTTGTATAACAAGAATGAGCGGCAGTGGCTGTTTCAAGAGAGCTCTGGAGCACTGAGCAATCTGCAGTCCCTTCGCCTGGTGTTTGGGGCTGCCTGACTTGCAGGGAAATGGGAAGTTCTCACTCTGCCCTGGTTGCTCAGTATTTACAAGCTGGGTTTGGGTTTTCCCAGTGATCTTCGGTGGGTGATCAAAGGACGGGGGTGTGGATCAGAATGTGAAACTGGCTTCAGCTGAACGAAGCCTTCTTTCATAAATGCCGTGGAAATCTTGTTCTGTGGTGGCTCCTCAGTCCCTCTCGAGCGAGCAGTGGATACTGAGATATGGGCAGTTCTTGAACATAAGTGTCAGAACATTGTCGAAAAAACCCTAACAAGGGCTAAAGTTGGGGCAAATCAATAAGAATTTATTTTCCATGTTTGATTTGTGAAAGATGAATAGATTACATTCCTTTTTTTAAACATCTATGTAGTTCTATCGTGATTTCCTTTTGCTTTAGTTTTTCTTGTAAATGCACTACAGATAAATTCTTACATTTCTAGCTGCAAGAAGAAGACACAAAAGAGGCTTTCTAGTGTTTTTTTTTTCCCCACCTGTTCTGGAAAAAAATTATTTTTGCGTGTATACATCTTTACTATTTCTACTCTGCTGTACTTGTAAATAAGTTATGATCTCCAAAAGGATATTTCCATTGCTAATAAGATTAGAAATACCTTTGCTGTGAGATATAAATAATTCATCGTTTTTCATGTTATCTGTTCGTAAGCAGAGAAACTTGTGTGTTTTTAATTCTTAAAATAGCTGACAAAACTCCCTATATGTGGATTAATTTCCTTTGGGATGTTTTCGTCCACTGTTTAAGTTTTCACTTTTTATTTTTAACTCTAGTTATTTTTGGGTTTGGGGTGATGTAGGATTTTTGGAAGGTTTTTTGTGTTTTGTTGTGGAGTTTTTCTGTAGGTTTTTTTTTTTTCTTTTAAACACCAGAACTCAGTGAATGGTATTTATGTGATACTCCATAGCATCTGATTTGATACAATCTGTGTAGCAGATTTCCACTATGTTTGTCTGCAGCCCGATGTAGCAAGGCCCAGAGACATCCAGAGGTGACAGACGTAGAGGCCATATGGTATAAAAATATGAATAACTTAGGAAAGTGACAGCGGAGCAAACATAAAATTGACATTAAATCACCGGTCTCAAATAACGGTGCCTGTTACTCTAAAATACCATTGAAAGCTTTCTTAACCATCCATTTAATGCACTAATAAGAATATAAGACTAGAAAGGTATTAGCCACTGAAAAGCAGGGCTGGGGTTGCCAAAGGCCCGTGGAGAGGCTGGGTGGCAGCAGCCCTGTAATGAAGTGGCCCCGGTTCTGCAGGTGGGAGGCCGTGTGGCATCAGCGAGCGAGTGGCGCGCGGCAGGAGAGCACCGTGAAACAGCCACAGACATCTAAAGGGGATCTGTCGCACGTTTGCCACGCTTCCTGCTCGTACAGTGTTTTACTGCTCCTTCCCCATAAAATACCTTTCCTTTTCTTCTCCTTTTCCACACAGCTGATTTTCAGCATTTTCTTCATAACGCAGTTTTTGATTTTCTTAGGGCAACTTCTGCATACTTTGAAATTTTACTTAGACTTGCAAGACTTGAGTTGTATTTAGTTCTACTTTCTTTTCTGTGTGTTTCAAGTGCTTCTGTATTGTGTGAAGGACCTGAGTATCAGCTTCTCAGTAGCCTCTGGTTTATGGTCCTCAGAAAATTAATGCCTGTTCTTTAAGTATAGATACCACCTACTCTCCAAATTAATGGCCAGTCGGGGCAACTGTTGGGCAAGTATTTTTTAGAATGATTTAGACTTAGGCTTTCATTTCTTTAAAAAAAACACCAAACAACCACTTATTTAATTGCCCAAAAAAACCAAAAATCTCAGTTTTGGAAACCTACTCTTCTCTAAAGTCTGATTTTCAAAGCCTTTATTTTTGATGATGATAAAACCAAACTGGAACAGAGGCTTACTGGCTTGATCCAAATCTCTTAAAATAGAGCATAAATACATTGTATAGGATTCTCCTGTGAATCAGGTAGAACAAATCTTTCGTGGTTTATAATCTAACAAGATCTTGTTCCCATGTCATGGCTAGTGGTCTGAATTATGTCTGCTTCCTTGTGTTGAAGCTTATAATTTATTTCCGTTTCAACTTTGTGGAATAATAGAATTTCTCACTGGTGTCGCTTGTGTATAAATCTTTCCAACCCAGACGTGGTAATGGATAGAGTTAGTGTTCACATTCATCCATACTCATTTTTGCAAACAGCAGGACAGTGTCAGCTAGCATGTACTAACCTAGTACAGAAGAGGGGATGAAGGAATTTGGGAAATTGGTCATGTATGGTTTAAAGGATCACTGGTATTTACAGCAATGGGTTTTGACTGCAGAATACTCTTCTTCCAAATCTTCCTGTGCTGAGCCTCCCATAAAATTCAAACACAGGAACAATACAGTGAATTGCAATAAAAACACTTCATACTGTACAGTGGACATGGATCACATTGAGTGGACGACTGATTGCAGTGGATAAAAGCTGATCTGTAAAGCCCAAGCAAATAATTCCAAAGAGTTGCTCTGTCTGTCCAGTAGTTCCAAACTTGTTTTCAGTCTTACCAGTATATGCAGCTGCTAATTCATATTCTAAGAATTAAAAGAGAGAAGCTTAGCATGAAGACACCACTGAGAATCCTTTAAATTGGAATCTTCATGGAAGTGAATGTAAAACACGTTGGTGTGAAATACAGCTAAAGCAACATGCTGTTGAAGCAAACACTGGTCAAATTAAGCCCCTGTGGCAGCTGTTTGGTGACTGATACCAGAACTGTCAGCCACAGAAAAGGTTCTTGGAACACCTACGGCTTTGCTGACTTGCAGATTTTTTTCTCTCTCTCCCAGCTGCCTTTCCTGTCTCTCCAAATGCTCAGAAGCTAGAAACTTCCATAATTAGGGTAACGATTCCTGCCCTTCTCTCTTTGCAGTATGATCCTGCACTCAGCCCCGTCACGGCACATGATTTCTGCAGCGGGCAGATGCCTCGTTCGATGCTCAGGAGATCAGTGCTGGTGGCTGTGAGTGGCAGAAGCTGGGACAGAGACTGAGCGATACCCAACCCTCCATAACTGTGCAATCTCACATTGGATAGATGAGATACAAATTTAACAGGCAGTGTTAATCTTAACAGTTCCTACTTGGTTTAGCATTCAATGTTGTAACTGTAATAACTTTTATTAAAATGTTTGATGGGTTTCCTATAACTTTTTCAAGACAAAACTGAAAAAATCACACCACACCAGGGTTGAATTTTTCATACCCTCGGGGTCTCAGCAGTGCCCGAGGGCAAAGCTTTGACTCTCCCTTACAGGCCTGTGCTCCCTTCATCACCGAGATGGTGGTGCCGGGAATTATTCTTTACCTGCAGCAATTCCAGGACAGCAGAGGACACTTGACTCTTAGGTTTCACAGATAATTCCTGGTGGAAGTTGGGCTAAATTACAAGCTGAGAAGAGAATTTGTACATGGAATAAAAAATGGTCTGCCTATATCTTTCAAGCTTTACATTTCTTCTGCACCATCTCCTTCCATCCTGCCTCACAGTGAATCCTTTTTGGCAGACTCCTCATGCTGTTCCCTTCTTCCTCCGAGGAGTGTGCAAGCCAGCCCCGCTGAGGATTTTTAATGACACGTCTACTCTTCCTGCCCTTTAAACTGTAGCCTACGGATAGTTTTCTGAGGTTTTTGTCCAGGCTGTATATTTGCTCTTGTTCTGTCCTAGGAGAGATTTGTTGACACTGTCCTATTGAAGGAGATGGGAAAAAGATGACTGTGACACAAAGGACAAGCAGCTTTCAGATCTGTGTTCAACAAGGTAAGAAAAAGAAGGAATTTCATGTGCAGTCAGCAACTTTTTTTATGTTTGAGATGGGTGGGTGGAGGCAGCAATTACTTTCCTCAACTGTCTTACAAGATGCCCAAGTAATATTGCCTGAGTTTTGAAAAAGGCAGTGTGGGACAGATTCATGACTTGGGCATTATGCAGAATTCTTACATTTTTGAGAAATGTTGAATAGTTCTAAGTGGATTCCAAATAATATAAAAGATATATTTTTTAATGGTGAGAAGAGCACTAAGGATACAATAGTGTCAGTGTAAGATGTGTTTCTGTGGTGGTGCAGAATGTGCCGTGATGTGCAGTTCTGTCAGGAGCGTGCCCAGTGCTGCATTCCCTGGGGATGTGTTTGTCTCCAGTGAGGGACACTCATGGTCTGTCCCCTGCTGGAAGGTGGCAGTGACGTGTAGGGCACATGATGGGGCAGAGCCCCTTTGAAGGATAGCATCACATTGGAGCACAGTTATTTTGAAAGAATGCGTTACAGGCTTCTTCACACGTTTCCAGTTCTTACATACAGACTTTAATTCACTAATTACTTTCAGCTTTAGACTAATGCTCTTCTACTTCAAAACATCTATCCTTACACAGTGCAAAAAGACATTTTTTTCCCTTAGTGCTTAGGCAGAATTTTCCAATTTTGAAGCTCTACATTGTCATGCTAAAATCGGCAATGTAAAAAAAAAAAAAAANATTGAAATTACAGGACAAAAAGTTATGACAAAGAGATATGCACCAGAGAAGGTCTGGGATAAATAACCTGTGGCATAATTTCATATAATTTAATCTGTTTTCTTTGTCCGTGATTAACTGGTAAGTAGAAACAAGCCTGAATTTTACTGGGGGGAAAAAAGTGATTTATTATTAGCTGTTTGTAGCAGAAATCATGAAAATAGGTTGCCTGGAAAAGCTGTCCATTGTGTTGGAAATATTTAAGAACACATTAGACACGAATGTGTCAGAATGATGTGGAGAGACTGAGACAGCTGGCAAGGGGATAAGCTACATAACCCCTGCTCTTTTTTACTGAAAACTGTGGAGGCACTGAAGAAGTGAAATAGGTAATACGTAATATTTTCAGTTTCACTTACAGAAATACAGGCAAATATTAACACAACAGGTGATTGGGCATTTCTCTGCAGTTCCAAGATTTTTACTGAGCTGGTTCCATTCCTCAGTAGTACTACAAGTTTACAGATTAATTTGGGTTGCTCAGTAATGAATAAGAATAGAGATAAATGGACAAAAACGTTAATGAAATGGGTGCCTTTTCAAAAATCAAAATCAACTTTTTACTCAACTGCCCAACTCCATTGAAAATCTCAGTTCCTGGCACTGTTCCATAACATTCTTGTACAGTTGGTGCAAGTTTAAATATTCCATAAGCAAGTTAAACTGTAATTTTCTTTGCTGTATAGGGTTTCAGCACAGTTCAGATTCACTGCCTGCCCTCAGTCAAAGCTCCTCCTCAGCACCCTCTCTCTGATTCCTCATAATGCCTTAAAACCTAAAGATGCTTCCCAGCAGTTCTGAGAGACTTAAGTTTATTAAAAGCACATGTTCATAACTCTATATGGGAACACAATTTTCCCTTAGGGGTAGAAAGGAAAGGAAATAAATGTGGATGTGACTTATTAGCCTCATGACAGCAATCCGTTTTCTTACCTTGCTGTTTCCCTAGCAACTGTTTGTGCTTGTCCCCAAAATGTGTGCTTTAAGTAACTCTAAGTATGTTATTTCGTTCTGAAAGACAAAGTGTTGCTGGTGCCAACCTAAGAAAAGTAGATTATCTATTGCATATTATTTGAAATAGAAATATTACCAGTTATTGATGTGCATGCCTCAAACCAGTTAATACAGGGGGCTCTGGTATGGGTTTCTTGAAAACAAACTGCTACCAACTGGAAGTGATCTGGTGGTTAATTTTTCCTGTTTCAGAACTGGAACATTTTCCATACCAAGTAAAGTGGTAGAGAAACCGCTGTACAGACTCTATGGTGTTTGGAGACTGCTAATTACATTTCCACTGGCTGCAGCAACCTCAGGGGTTGCTATTTTGATGTTCTGCTGAGATTATCATCAGCATTTCAGTTCTTTGGATGCAAATCCTTTGAGGATACAGTTTAAGTTTGGCGAAGGCCTTTATGACATTCATCGAAGTGGTGTTTTCTCATGAAAATTTATTGCGCTCATGAGAACTTGAGGGACCTTCGTTACCTGGAAAGGAACTTTCCTTTCCTGCTCCGAAGCTCCCTTTTGCAGCATGTCCTTGAAGGACCTCCAGAGGCAATGTCACCTGCTTCGGTGTGGTTCTGGGGCAGTTTTGGCCTGTAGGTTCACATTAACTTTAGGACACCGTTTTCTTTGTGCAAAGGCTGCAGTAACGGCTGCCAAATGAGCCTGCAATATGCAGTGGCTTTCATTACATGGTCATGGAGCTGGTGGTCACAACAGATGTGGAATATTTTAATGGAAAGAAATGTGATCTATTCAAAGAACTCTTTCCCTTGTGTCTGCCCTCCACCCTAAATTTTTATTACAGGTGAATGAAAGGCAGCTGCTACTCAATACAAATTAAATTAGTTATTATTGTATTGATTTCAATTGGGCTAGTAGCAAGAAGCAATTATTATGAGTGGGAACTTAAAAGGTTTACTACTGGCCATTTTAATTCACAAATGACCTGTTTAAGAATGTCTTACATGGGAAAAGCTCCTGTTAGGCTTCAGAGGAAACTGTGCCTGTGCAGCAGCAGTTCAGCATGTAGGCAGAAGTGATGAAGCTTGGCAAACACACTCATGTCTGTGTTCTGGAGGTCTGTTGCATGGCACACCAATGCCATGTCTACAGAGATATTAAAAACATCATCAAACTGATAGAAGAAATTACAGGAAGTGATTTGGGGAGGTATAAGTAATAGTAATAGGAAGAAATTAATTAGAATAAAATATAGTAGACTCTTGAGGCTGGAGAGTAACTTGCAGCCAGTTACTGAGACACAGCAATTGGGTTTTCAGCCTGGTGGTTAGTACACTTACTTCATGGTCACAGTGAACATTTACATTTCTTTATGCAAAGTCCAGAACAGAAGAGGAAAGAACATGGGCTAAAGGTTTCTGTCAAGTGAATGTCAGAACTTTCATACGTCCCATTTCAACCTATATTCACCTCACTCTTTCTTGGAGACCTGAATCTCACATCCTCTGCTGCCAGCTTGCCCAGTTATTCAATCCAGCTGCTATTTCTGCTGCTAGAAGCCTGGATCAAACCAAAAGAGTTGGTTTCAAGAATACTAATGAGGGTCTGGTTTCTGGCTGCAAAGGAGAAGGTGTGAATTGCCAGTCTGGCCGCAAGGAAGGCACTGTGCATTTTTGAAACAGGGAGGGATGAGGGGCGAGTTCTACAATAGCACCTCAGCAGATGTAAGTACATAGGTAGTGTTGGCAAAGGTATAAGATGTTAGTTTATTCCAGCTAAGGATCTGATCCTGGCTCTAGAGCTGTTTCCTGATGTCATTGTCTCTTTCATTTTAAGGGCTTCATTTCTGGTTTAGATGTCTAGGAGAGATTCAGAGCTATAAAGCAATCATAAAGGATGAGTAAGAAATGTCTAACAATAATAATTCACAGATATCAAGGGGTTTCCAAGTTGTGTTTGTACAAGTTATACTTGTGCAAGTGCTTCAGTATGTTGTAGGTTCTGTTTCTGCTTCCTGCCATTGCTACCCAGAAGTAGACCATAGGAATGCAGTCAGAACTAGATAAAAATCTTGCCTTTCCTGTCTCTGGTCTCTGTGCTGTTCCTGGTTTTGGTACTGAAGGACAAGCAAGCTACTTGGCAAAGCAGCAAAACAGACTCCCCGCACTTGGGGATTTTGCAGAACCGCTTTGTTTTAAAGGTTTTCTTTTCAGTGTGTTGAAAATTTAAATCACAAAAAGTCTGCATAAGTTATAAATTGTAATGCAGTCTGTTTAGATGTGTCTTGTGATTCATCTCATGTAATCAGAGGTGGTGATTCACTGAGCACTTTTAAAATATTCATTCTCCCATCCTTTAGGAAGTATCCCAGGAATCCACAAAGCTGTCGTTGTTTAGTTCTACTGTACTGTTTGCACACTGACAGTTTTTGGCACTTCAGCACATTATTAATGTGTGGCTTGGTTGTTTACTTAGTATTACAAAATTATTTTTCATTCTATAGAGGATACCTGAAAATGATACCCTCTTCCTTCTCCCTGTAATCCACACGAACATCTAAACTTTGTGAACAGCACAGGTTGTTTCTCTAATGAGAGAAAAAGAGCAGTATTTGGCATGTATTAAAGCATTTCAAAGTGATCACCAGCAGCTGGCTATTTCATAATTTTTTAATAATATCTAATAGTTTGTGATATAAAATTTGAAGACAGGTCACAGTGGCTCCATAATATAAACAACTAGCGAGAAATTACAACTGAAATAAGATTTACTTGTGTTTTGGATTGATTTTTCTTGCAGGTATAGAATTGTATTATTCTGTTTATGTGGTTGAATTTGTCCTAAGGAGCACTGTAAATGTGTATTCAGAGTTGAACATACATAAGATCATTTAGTCCGTCTTCCAAAGTAACTTTCATTTGTGCTTGCTTTACCTTTTGTCCTTAAAGAATTTTTTCCGTGGTTTTGTCCTGTGGTTAGCATGGAAATCCCATGACGTGTGGGGTAGATAGCATTTTTTCGTGAAACGGTAAAGCCTCTGAAAAAGTCTGGAGTACTGTGGTGTGCACAACCGAGGCTCCTAGTCCGTGGGGTATAAAGCCCAGGATCTGCAGCACACATCTTGATTCCTTGTGCAGGTCTACGACCTCCAAGGACGCAGGAGCTGCACAGGGCCAGCAGGCTCAGTACAGAGCTGCTTGGGCATCTCAAAATGTCAGGAGCTGAGGTTCAGGAGCAGCTGTGACTCAGGGATGGATTTAACCCTCCTTGTGAAGTGCAGTAGTTCAAGCCATGAACAGGAATGTGGCCGAGAATCTTCTGGCACAGAGATGTGTAAACAAAATTCCCTTCCTCACACTTTTTAAAGAATAGAACAATGCAAACGATGTCGACTTAGTTAGCGTGGAACTCCCTTTTTTATAGCTTTGTAAGTCATAAATCAGTTAGCAGGGCTGAAAACTGACATTTGCAGTTCCTTTCTCTGTGGGATACTATGTCAAGGTACCTGCTAGGGGAAGCCTGAACCATTAAGCTGAAAACTGGTTTGGAATAAGAAAAAGTCCCTACATACTTTGCGGAAGCCAAAGAAAACACGTGTTTATTTAATTTGTGTTTGGCTGCAGTAAAAGCCTGAGACAGCGCAGGATTCCTGTCAGCTTGTTAGAAAAGAAAAACAGTGGGGTGCTCAGTGCCTTGCTACAGGGTCTGCTAATGCACAAACCCTCAGACCTCTATCAGTCATCCATAAAATCAGTGGGAGCTGCTCAGTGCTCAGGGTGTTGAGACTCCTGAGCTTGGCTGAGAACAGAACTGTCTGGGGAGCTTTTAATGCATGTGCAAAGCCTTTAAAGGGAGTGGCAGCATTTGAATTTAGGCATCCTGAAGGCATGAGGCTGCTTCTTTGGATTTGAGAGAAGGGGGAAGAGACAGCGTCTTGGTTTGGGACCCAGGACAGACAGTTAATTTCTGCTTTTAATCAGAGAAACCCTTAATTCCTTTCTAAATCCTTGTGGCGATCTGGCCAATTCTCCTTTAGTTTTATTACGTGCTTGATGGCCATGAAATATTGGAAGGAAATTGGATGTGATAATATCATGAAGAGTCCATGTGTAGCGTTACTGTCTTCGTTATGACTCCAGTTGTGCTGTAATTACCTGTGCTCCATGTTGAGCGTAGCAGGAGTGAGATGGATGAGCTGCTGGCAGGGGAATTCAGGCACAGGGACGATGCAATCAGTGCCTACTGAGCTTCCATGGAAAGTGAAACAAGCGTGTGGGGCATCCATATGTCATCACCACAGACACTTCCAGGAGCATTTCCTAAAGCCCCATCATGTAAACGTGCAGGAGTGGTACATTAGTATTCCTAACTGCAAACTGGGTGAAATTTCTGCCGGTACGTCCTGTTGCAAGTCAGCAGATACTTGGCCATAAAGTTTCAGTGAGGCCAGAATCTCAACTCTTGGGATTCGCAGATCGAGGTTGGCAGAGTAGTTTAGGTTTTATATTCTTCGACTGTCCTATTCATTCAGGGACTTACGTCCTATACGTCCTATACGTCCATATGCTATACATTCAGGGAAAAAAGTCTTTTTCTTTAGCTGTTCTACAGATATTTGTACTCAAAAATTATCAGCAACCAAGAATTCCGCATTCCTTTGTGATTGTATCATCTACATTTGGTCAAACATTAATCTTAGTTTACCATTTCAGTGTAATTAGATGCTCTACATGTCTAATGGTGAAGTACCCATAGATGGTGGAATTTTTCTGCTTGGTTCTCCTAAGGTGCAGAAGGAGCCCTTGTTGTGAGCTCTGTAGCTCGACTGGTCATGCGTTCTGTACACTATCTGTAGCAACACGTAATACCCTATAGCTCTGGCAGGAGCCTGGTGGTGTGGCAAATACAGAAAGGGTGAGGGGCACCTAACGAGGTCAAAGGCTGTTTAAATCCTAAATCCTTTGGGACTTTTTTAGGTTAAAATTTCAAATGGGATAAGTTAGAATTTCAAACAGGAAAGGGTTATGTTAGAAAAAGCCTACAGTTACCACAGGTAACATCGGAATAGCTGGTCTGTTTCACTTAAAGAGGATAAATAGCTACAGGTGTACATGAATTCTTTAAAATAGTATTCTAGGTGTTTCTAGCTCCATGTATTTTGAATCTGGAAGGTCAGTTAGTGTTTTTAACCCGTACAATGGTCTTAAAAGAATGATACAACAGCATATTAATGTTAGAGTACCTTTTAGTTACATTTCAGCACTGAGTGTGTAGGCAGGGCTCTGTTAGGTTCATTGAGAAGCACAAGCCAGCAGCTGAAAGTTGTGTCATTCCCTTTGTGTATTAAAAACCTGCACAGGGACTGTGGTTTCTCTGCTGGCGTTGACATCTGGGCTTTGCAGCTCCCAAGGAACTGGAAAAGCTGGCTCGTCACAGTGTTCTACAGCGTGTGTGTGGCTGCCCCGTGACTGCCCCAGTCCCGCAGGTGTGCCCTCCGTTGCGTTATTTAAAATTATTTGGACTCAGATTCTGCTGAATATGTGTTGCTGTCTGCAAAACGTTGTTTGTGGTTTGCTCAATTTTCTGAAAGATAAGAAGATCTAAGTAAATTCTGTAACGATTACCAAACAGTTCAGGAGCATTGTGTTTTCAGCTGAAAATTTTCACGTGTCAGAAGTTCATAGGTAGTGCCTTTTTCTGTTTTGTTTTGAAGGCTGTTCACTGTAGGATGGCATTTCCTTTGTCTCAAAACAGAAATCTGTTGTTTACTATACTTTCCTTCTTGCTTTTGAGAGGGTCAGTTTGTCAATGATACGCTGCAGTTTTGCGGCTCTGTACAGCTTTAATACTCCTGCCATTTCCAACAAAACTGAGTAGGAACGCACATGTGGCTGTACAGGATTTGTGTACCTCATGCAGGTGGTTACCTCAGGCAGGCTGGTCGTGAGTACTCTGCCCTCAGGACTGCTCTGCCGTGTGCCCTCAGCCGTGCAGAAGGAAGGCCCTCCTTTGGGCCTGATGCATAAATAAGAAATAAGAGGCAGACGTGACTCCAGATGTCTCGTACATCAGCTGTGTGCTCCAGGACGGTGACACGTGGATTAAAATGGCAGTGTTAGGTGGTGCTGTGTGAGCTGGCCCAGATCACACCTTCTGCAGGGAGCCCTGAGCTGCTGCCCGAGCTGTTCGGGTAGCACAGGGATGTTCTGCAAGTGCCAGGTCCTGTCAGCATTTCTACATCTGCACTGCTGGAAACAGCAAAGAAACCAAAGACTTTGTGACTTCTGAATGCTCCTTCCAAAGGGCTCTTCATATAATGAGTGTCTTAAAAAGGCTTGAGATGTGAGAGTCCTTGATAGTCTTAGGAGTGCTGCTAACTCTTCCCCACTTGTTGAAAATGTAAAAACTCCCAGCTGCCACAGGCAGTCTAGAAGAAGCTGTCAGAAACACATGCTGGCTGAGAGCTGGTGTGTAATCTGGATTAGAGTTGTTCAAATGTTCTTGTAAACATCAGTAACCTATTCTCAGTGATCAGTCTTGGCTGGATGAGTACTACAGAGTTCTGACACTTTCAGCTTTCTTAGGCATGGTCTTTACACTCTTAGAGGTTCCTCTTTCTTGGAAAACAAATCTGTTACTTTTTCAAAACAAAACCTTGCTGATTTTCAAGGCTGCAGATGCCTTATTCCCAGGAGCAAAACTGACAACAAACTCATGTGGACATCACAAAGTCATGAGACTTCTATTAAAGACCGGGGCAAAAGAAAAGCAGCTCCCTTCATTTTTTTCTCTCATACCTGGCAGTGGCTTGGAGTGCAGTTTGTACTGAGTATGCTTTCTGAAAGCTTAGATGTGCAGGATTCATCCTCCTCTTACAACGAGGTGGTAGCAGTTCTAGGGCTTCAGTGAGGAATATGGGGGAGGTGGTATCTGACTTGTGGAAAAGCTGTGTAAGGAACTACTATGCTGAAAGATTGGGTCTGTGTTGATCGTCTTCTCAGTATTTTGTTGCTTGCTGTATGGCTATATTAAGGGCTTATTAAGTGTTCTAGTTTGATGTCATACATGCCATCTTCGTAATATGTGCTTGGGTTTGGCGCGTTATCTCTGGTAGACAGTAGGTGTGCATAATCACCTCATCATTCTATGTAAATGATAAATCACAAGATAAACGGCTTCAACAGTTTAAAGAAAAAGAAAATTGCATAATTTATAAAGGAAGTTCTTCTTTTACAGGAGATTATGGAGAGGCATAACACAGAATAAAAATTCTTCTCATTTCTGGGTGTGATGTTTTTAAACAGCCCCTTCCATGATGACTAGATTTTCATACTGATTCAGGGCCCTGTAGTGTGATGGTACCTCACCTGCACTTGCTTTTATTTCCCCTCCATATTAGCAAGAGTGAGGGGAGGCATTTTTGAGGAAAGTACTTGGGACCAAAGAATCTTAAAGAGCTGACAGATGTTACCTTTGCCATCATAGACATTTTCTTTAATGCCCAGAATTAGCTGAATGTGAGCTGGCTGTTCAGCCTCTGGAGAACCCCAGTGCCTCCAGGAGTAATCAGCTTGGGCACAGCAGTATGACCCTGTAGTGAATTTCTGAGCACAGCCATGGAAATATCATCAGCTTTATCCCTTTGCTTTGGTTCGAAGTTCATGATTGTGAGAATGAGAAAAGCCAGAGTAAATGAAAGCAATCTAAGTAACCACACCAGCAAAATTTCCCTTTATTTAACACACTATTCTTCCACTGTATTTATCAATTCTGTTTTACTCTTCACCTCTTACTAAACCTAAATTAAAAGATCAGAGATAAAAAAACACAAAGGGAGGGAAGGATCAAGTAAGTTTTATCTCACTGAAAGGAATGGCAGAGGTCCCACTGACTTCAATGGCTGCATCTCCTTTTGTGCTTTCCTTTGATTCAGAAGTGTGCTTTTGAAGCAGATCATCAGCGCTTACTGTGCTTTGGCTCGCATCCTGAAGTGTTTGTAGAGGCAAACTGAGTTCCTTTTGAATTAGACAGAGCCCGAGGATGTGCTCCAGAAGTACACCTCGTGCACTCAGAGGAGCAGTCAGACCATGGGCGGAGAGAAGGGCTGGTCTAAGTAAAGGTGCTCTCAAATGGATGTAATGTGGACATTAAGTTCTGGGTGCTGCTGTTTCATTTTGTAAGCCTGCTACTGCTGCGGCACAGGATTTGCAAATACAGATGTGAGCAGTGAATCCAGGATTGCTCTGTGTGGTCTTTGTTTTAAAAGGCACTGTACTTCTTGGAGTGGTACTAGCTTCCTTAAAACGTGTTGAGTGATGCAATGGCTTACAGAAATGAGGAGTGTTTCAATTGAGATTCAGTATGAAATCGAAATTATGAGAAGAAAAGAAATACCTGAAATTATTTTGAAACTATGATTCATCCCCTGAGTTTAAAAATGGGTTTTCTTGTATGGAGTTGTTGTTACAAAGGTACTGTCAATGTGCTTGACTGGTTTAAAGCATACATGTCTTGTAGAAGATGGCATTTTTAGGATGCATGTCTGCAGGACCAACTTATCACCATGAATTAAATACTGTGTTTAGAGTGAGATAGCTGGGCTGTATTTTCATTCTTTCTGGTATTGTAATAGTACCTTGTGGAGTCTCAGTGTTTACTCTTTGATGGGTTTTTTAAAGGAAAATTTGAAAGGAAAGATTGGAAAACTCTTCTGTGAGAGGGATCAGGAACATACACCTGATATGTGAGTTTGTGCGTTATTTTAACTTTGTGTGGTCTTATAGCACATCTTTTTAATTGTGATGACTTTAAAATATATTATTAGTGATCTGAATTAATTAGAGCTAATGTAAAAATCAAGGGCATAAAAAGACATGTCACATAGCATGTGTTTGCTCATTAGATATGACAGTAACTCTGCAGGGGAAATTAATATTGATACGTATATTGAAACAGAAATACACTGGAGAGGAAGACAGGCTGAACACTGTTCTTTGCCATCATTAATAGTGGCATAATAATTAATATTGACTACAACTTCTCTTATGCTAAGGGTTTGCTGTCGGTTCCTCCCAGCACCATTTAATTTCCCTGAGACAAATGGAGATTCCAGTAACACTGCTGTGTTTCAGACAAGGACTACTCCATAACTGGATCAATTTTCCTAGCTACCATTATACTAAAATATTTTTGTGAGAACTTGGAAACTGTGTTACAGCCTGCACAGGTTTTGTGGTGTATGTAAAAGCAGAAGCAGTCAGTATACATAATAAGCTTTACACAAATTTCTCAATTTAATTATCTGGCTCTCTTTGTAGGGTAATCAAATCTGTGTCGCTATTACTACTGTGCTCTCTCTGGTAGCAAGCCAGCAGCTCTTGTGTATTCGGGGTAGGGCAGTGTGCTTTTGGGCCAAGCATATGCATTTTTGTTGTTTAATTTTTAACTGTGGGATTTAGAGCTGTATCAAGATGTATATCTAAGTTGTATTTCAGAAGCATTTGCAAATGTTTTGACTAGCAGAAGTTTGTGTTATGTCACTGCAGTTGCGTAAAGCTCTAGTATATTTTATTTAGTGGAAAAAGTGTTCAATAGTTAAATAGTTAAGAACATGAAGCACATTGTAAATCAATGATGTGCTGCTAATCTTGCCTGGGTTGCTGCCTATAAGAATTGCCTCATCTCTGTTGGGATTCTCCAGTAGGACAGTAAATGGGACACAATGTGCTGATAAGGTTTCCTATCGTTCTCCACAGTTTCTTTGCTTTGTTCCTACTTTGTCTTTCTGAAATATGCATCAGATACGAGGAACTCCCACTACAAAAGTTCCCATAGTAACATCCCTGAGGAACTGGGAACAAGCTGCATGCCAGCAGCAGACTCCTGGTTTAGGTGCAGCTGTGGTGACGAGTGCCTTTGGTGGCTCAGTCTCCGACAGCTGAGGTTTTCTGCCCCCTGCCAGCTCTCCCAGAGCAGCCCTTCTGTGTGTGGTATCTCTGGCAGAAGGGCCTGTTGCTTTAGCTACGCTGCAGTCACTGCGAGGGATTAAAACTTGAGCAGTGCATGAAGTCTGCAGGATTTGAAGTGCCTTGAAGCAAGAAAGACTTTCTTTGTATGTGTGTGTGCATTTTTTTAACATCCCTGAGTACCACAGGAGACCTGGCTCCAGTGCTCTGCAAAAAAGTACTGTTTTAGTGGTGAATTCTGGCCTTTCTCCCATGTCAGATGACAGCCTGTGACCCAGAAAAGCAGGGCAGGTAATCAGAGCCAGTGCCATTGAAGCACCAATTTCTGGGTAAAAATAGAAATAGAATGAAATAGAAAACCAAATAGAAAAGAGTAGAAACTAAACCAGATAGAATTGTGCATGTATCTTTATGCTCTCAGTGTAGACTAAAATAATTGTTGCCTTTTAGATTTGTTCCAAAGGGTTTTAGAGAATCTTAGTACTTACTCTAATGTTCAGTCTTGCGTTTCTCTTGCTGTTGGGCTGTTGGCTTGTTTTGGTTTTTTTCTTTATTAAAAGGAGAACCTTTATTCTTTTCCAGTTACTAGCAAGCGGAGAGCCTTATGTATGATAAGTGTAGGAAAGGTGATTTGAATCTTGGAATGAAACCCTGTCTGTGTTAATCTGCTGCTTTGAGTCCTGTGACCAGGATGTTTTTTCTTCTGTTGGAGACAAGAAAGTGGGAAATAAGTTGTGGGCTGAAAATTGCTGTTGTGTGTGTGAGATAGCTCAGCAGCATAAGCAGCTCCATTACCTGTCTGCTCTTCCCAGCAGGTCTGGAGGGGTGTGCTGGCCCTGAATAACAAAACCATGTGTCACTGCTACACTTCAATTCAACAGGTTTCTTACTTGCCGTAACTTACGCCAGGGAAACGGTAATGGAGTATTTCCTTTGGGAACAAAGGGGTGTGGATTGTTGAGCTGGCTCAAAATCCATTTCACAGAAATAGCAGGAGTGCCAGAAAGGGAGCTCTAGTAGAGAAATATGTGTGCCTGTGAACATGCAAATGAATGTGCAGTCTGGTTACCTTCAAAAATCTGCTACATGGGGAGAGTCTGAGCTCTGGGAGAGCTGCAAGGACTTTTGTTTCTCATTCTGTTGGTTGCAGGTGTAGCGACCTACGTAGCACTGACAAAAGTTACTTCAAAGTAGGTAATGTGCACTCTGCTTCGGTACTAGTGACCACTCCTTTTCTAGTGTTTAAAACCTCTCCAAATAAGCCTGGAATTAACAGAATAGTAGAAAATAATTTTTTGAGACAACTTGAATTTGGAAGCAAGTACTAGTATGCAGGTACTGACCTGGAAGTCAAGAAAACAGTTTCACTAGTGGTGAAAACATGATGCAATTGCCACCTTTGTTAATGAATGAATAAAATAAACCTTCCATGCAGAGGATGAGGTATAAATCATTTTGGATAATGCTTCTCAAATGAACACAGGAGTCTGCAACGTTTTATGGAGGTGGTAAAAATTAAGGAGGCATTATATGTGATGCATATCAATCCATCAGCATGTAGTTGTGATATAACTGTGTGCATTTGACAGTCACCTTTCTGACTGGGTTGCGTGGATCAAGAAAAGACTGTAATTTGGAGCCCCACAGCAGAGTATATGTTGGTGCTCTATGAACATTATACCAGTTACCAATTTATGCTGGAAATTTAATTGTAAAAAGGTGAACTTTCAGAAAACAATGCATATGCAGATCTTTTCAACAAGAGAAAGAAATTTGGTTTGCTTGCTGTGCTGAAATTTTCAGATGTTAGAAGCTGGCAAATGCAAATTGAGCTTTGTTTTTCATTCCAATGCATGCTTATTAATTAATATCATTCTCTTTATAGGCATGCTGTATATTTTATTACTGAAGTGGAGGAACATATACTGCATTTTGCAGTTCGAGTATTGTAGGCACTTAATTTTAGAATAAGCGTGTAAACCCAGAAGTAGACGTGGTCATAGTGGGTTTGTTGTACAGCACCTTAACCACCTTCCTTAGGCCTGAGAAACAGCTTATGATTTGATAAGTTGACCTGTGGTTACCAGGGCTATTCATGTCAAAGGAAGTGAGAGCAAATGGAGAGAGAAACCTGCCCATGTGCTGCAGAGCAGTCACCCGAGGTGTGCTCATAGCGGTGTACAGGCCAATCAGGCTGTGGCACAGCTAACGAGCAGGAGGTGCACAATAGCCAAAGGATAACATTAAGCAAGAAAAGAATCAGCTATCCAGGTAAGCAGCGTGTTCTTCAGAACAGCATAGCAGGCAGGGACAGAGGGATGTCACAGCAATCATGGACAGAGTTAAGAATATTGATAGGAACTGTAATAATGGGGTTATGAAATATCGTTTTTCAGAGGAACTTTATGTTAAATCCTGTGGCCCTCGTCCAATCATTATGTGGAAAAAATCTCTTTCAGACAAATATCAAAGTCTAGGTAAGTCTACTTCCACTTCTGAGAGTGGAGGACCGTAGTCTGTTCCCTTGCACCCCGGTGCTCTAGCTCTGCATCCTTGATCAGTGTGGATTTCAAGTAGACAAAAACATGGTTGGATCTGTCTAGCAGAGTTTGGGTTATTTTCCATAATTTTATTTATTTCAGTAAAATACAAAAGAAAGATTGTATTATGCCAGAATAAATGTGTGAACATAAAAAACAGCTTTTGTGCTCTAATTTGAAAAATCCTTTTAAAAAAGAAAGATGAGTAGTGAACTGAGTATTTACAGGATATATCCTTCTAGGAAGCGATACTGTCCCAGGTCCAAGGCTGCTTGGCACAGGTAACCCTTCAACTGCGAATTATTTATGACATACATAAGTAGTCTTGACTGTGTGCAAAGTGTGAATGCCTGCACAGCAGTGCAGTGCTGAAGGAAGGACTACTTTGGGTGTGCTACATTCCCCCCAAATTTTCTGCTTCCTAGTTACTGCCTGGAGCCCCTTGAATCAGAATGTAGGTCAGAGCAACTGAAGGTTGTTTCAAGTTCCCCCGTGCCCCAAAGAGGCTTTCAGACTGCACTGTAATATATGGATCCGTGATTGCTTTCAGCTCTGTTTCAGTCAAGCACAGCTCTCAAAAAATAAAGCACCTACAACATAATAACTTGTAATGACATTCTGCCGGGGGATTTACCTCAGCTCGCAGTTACTCAGCTTGAGAAATGAGTACTGGCTGTCTATGTTTATATGACATGCTTTGTAAAAGAAAATCTTTGAAGAGGAATTATCAAAGTATAAGGAGACTGCTACTGTGTTGAAAACAGTTCTCTAGATTCTGCTCTGTGCTGGTGGAGGGCCATCATGAAGTGTAAACTGGAGTGTTTTTTCTCTGAAGGTGTATGGCAAACAGAAGCTGTGCTTTGGAAAATGTGCCAAAAGTACCCCATAAAGCTGGGGTTTTAAAAGTGCTTGACCTCAGCTGTGCAGGTGCTCTTTAGCTAAACACTAATGCTCTTCAGGGTAACGGGAACAGGAGCAACCCAACAGTGGACTCCTCTGAAGGGTTCTTCACCTCCACATCCGTAGCTTCCAGTGCTGTGCTGTGGGAGAGGCCTTCGGAGGAGTGTTCGTCAGCTGGGAGTTCTGTGCAGCCACGGTTCTCTCCAGGACTGTAACCACAGAAACCTGGAGCTCGCACAGCTCTGTCAGGCACGCTTTCTCCCTCTGTAGTGCTGCACAAAATTAGAACTGGAGAAGGAGCTTAGATACCTAATTAAGAGTTTCTTCTTCGTGCATTCATCTTCGGAGTAAGATTTGCTGCTTTTCTTTTCCCTTTGGCCCAGGTGCCATTTAAAAAAATATTTTTTAATGTTTCCCAGTGAGTTCTATGGAAATTTCCTCCTCTAAGGATTAGTTTCTTGTCTTCATCTGTCAGTTTAAATAGATTAGACTTTTAAATTTACAGTGTTGCCATTTATTTTTAATATGTAAGATACTGAGTGTTGTAAAGGAGAAAACTGCAGCTTTTAGTTTACAGAATCACAGAATCTCAGAATATGCTGAGTTGGAAGGGACCAACAAGGATCATTGAGTCTTGGCTCCTATTACTTAGTATTTGTTTAATTTCCTGGTAATCACTACAGGTAATTCTGATGGATCATAGCATATTTAGTTATTTACACTATTTCCTGTGTTTGAGTTAGAACAACATTATTTTGCTTTTTGCACTGTTATTCTGGAGTTCTCAACTGGATTCTCTTGGCTGGATTTTTGAATAGAGAGCATTGTCTCTTAATGAAAATAGACTTGAATTGTGTTCTAAAACGTTACCATCACTTCCTAGGAAGTAGGTAAAATAATGGCGTGAAATAAATTTCTCTGGCAGTACCTTACTGCAAACTGTTACAAAAGTGAACAAATGTGAAATGAAGACCTGCTATGATCACAGGATGTGTGAACTCTGCAAAGGGCACAGTCTGGGAGCTGGTTTAGAAATTTAAACATACTCTGTGAGTGAGTCACTCACAGAATGTGTTTAAAATAATTAAGGAAAAGGTGTAGAATTCTAAGATAAAACCAACCCACCACCACAACAGTAAACAAACCCCCCAAAAAACAACAGCAAAAACAAGTAGCCAAACAAATCCCAGAAAGTCAGTGAGGGATTTTCATTATCCACTGTCAGATCTTTCTACAGGAAAGATTTGGAAGCTTTCACATAGAATGTGTCATGATAATCTCATTAAAGGTACTCTGGATTATGCTTTTCAAAGAGTGCCTCAGATTTGTGTCATCTTACCTGCTTATGGAATGCCATGGTGTAGTTAGACACTGAGCTCCAGGGAAGCATCACTGACGTTGTGAGCCAGTCCAGAAAACACCCTAAATATACTCTGCAAGGCTTGCAGGTTCTGTTTCTGTGATAAACTCAGGAAGAATGTTGTATAATGTTACATACTGGTTGAGAAGCTAACCTTCTTCTTGTGAAAAAAAAATCAAAGGGGTTACTTTGGTCATAGAGGTTAAAGGTTTATAAGGAAAAAAACTACTTCAGAGAGCAAAGCAAAACAAGAGTGTAGTTTTCAAAATGTGTAATAGTTTTGGCATGTTAATCTGACTTTGAGGTTTTTTGAGTTTTTTACTGGAAGAAGGGAAAGTTCTCCTGAGGATGGGGTACTGCCAAGAAAGGTCTTGGGAAACCCACAGTCATGTAGAATGTGAATCTTGGGGTATACTGGAATAAAATAAAAAAGTTATGGACCATTAAAAAAATAATTTGGTAATGACGGATTGGAGAAAGTGAATTTTATGTGGAAAGTGGGAAAGACATTATTGTTCTTCTATTTTATGTTACGAAATTATCCTGAAGATTTATAATCCTTGTTTGGTATCACAGACCCCATTTTGGAGTTTGGCAAGGCAAAATCCCAGTTTTAAGAAGTTTACTTATAAATAGGGTGTTGAGATATTGCAGCATTGAGGAACAGAGATGCCAAGGTCGTCTTTAGTACTGATAGGGAATGAAGGTATGAAGAACACTTCAGAAGCCACTACAGATGACTTAGAAGGGAATAGATGTGTCTGATTACTTAGGATTGGAAAGGAATTATGTTAATTTGAAAATACTATTAATGATAATTAAATTACGTTTAAGTTTCTGAAATTAAAGATAACTGAGCTGGAGAAATTAAAGTGCCTGTAGAAGGAACTTTGGAAGGGCTAAATAATTACAGCTTTCAAATGCATGAAAAAGGAAGGGGACTTTACTTGTTTACAAAATGATACTTGCAAGTTGAGACTGGAATGGATACCTCCTTTGTTATTACCTACCCCTAATAATTCTTATTTGAATCAGATTGGTTTTCAATGAGTGTGACACTCTCAGGTCCTCATAGCTGCTTCTTTAAATTTAGCTGTGACATAGGAATATGGCCCAAATAGCTACAGTGATGGCCCAGATAACTACAGTGGTATTTACTGGTCGTGTCTGTTACCGAGAACAGTCTACTTCAAATCTGCTTTGTATGCTCTGTGTTAACATTTCCTGATTTCTGAGGAGACATGGCAGTTTCAAAAAGTTATTCTTTCATTTCATGTTCTAGTTTATAAAACTTAAGTTACTTTTCTGAAATGAAAGATGATTGTGGTGCCAGTGATAAATGAAACAGCAGTTGTTGAAGTAACAAAGCTGGTTAGGGATTGGAGTCACGAATGCTGTCCGTTCCTGAGTCCCTCAGCTGCAGCTGTAGAGGGATAATGCAGGGCAAGTGCCACTGAATATTTGAGGTGTCGAGGCCAGTGGCTATCGTAGTGACAGCTCGGATTTACAGCTTCAAGCTGCCACAGACACTAAGGCTTATCTCAGAGGAGTGTGGGATGATTGAACTGCTGATGTAGTTGCTTCAGTTTCAGATTATTTACAGTGGTGATTAGAATTATTTGTATTAAAAATGTGTGTTGAAATAACTAGTAAATTTTATTATTTACAATAGTGATTAAAACTACTTACATTGTACTCCGTATGGACTGAATTTCTGTACACTGGAGTTTACCAGAAGAAAAAAGTTAAATGCTCGGTTGAAGGTTCATGTGCTGTGAAGAATGAAATCTCTTGGTAGAACCAGTGCTTTGGAAATCAGGTCTGTGTTCCTTGAGCTAAAGCTGGTTTCAGCTTTGTTTTGCCCCTCTTTGGTGGTGAGCTCCCAGGTGTCCCTCACAGCTGCTGTGCCACTTGCCCGGCTGTGGGCACTGAAAGTCCCTCCAGCACTGCTCTGCACTTCATGCTGACTGTGACACTTGGAGTGGAACCCGAGCCTGGTGTGAGCAATGCAAAACCACATAAAAGGTTTGAGAAGGAAGAGCTTTAGTTATAGAATTATTTTTTTCTAAGTAGTTTGCATGGTGACTTAATTATATTATTGATTATTTATAAGTTACCCCTTTCATCACTTTTTCTTAAAGATTTGCTTTTTTTATCTTGTTGGAGATGACTCTGAAATTCATGAGCAGAAGTACAACTGTGTCTAATTCTCTGCTGATTTCTTGGAATTAATGCAACTTTTTTCTTGCATTTTTTGCAAAGAAATAGGCTTCAGGGAACCAAGTGCATTGAGGGAAAGAACAATTATGCCACACTTAATGAACTCAAAAGTTTCATGTCAGTGAGTTGCTCATTTTCAAAGTGCAGTTTCATGTTAATGTTGAGAAGAGGGAGAAAGCGTGGAAGTATCATTTTCTCTTTTCTTCTGCTTTTCCAAAGTCCCTCATTTCTTTTGTGATTTTAATGCTGTTGGGATAGTACATAGCTAATTACACCAACGCTTTATTTTCATATGAAACACCATATAAGGAGCCAGGTTAAAAGGGGATGTAGTGTAGAAAATGGGGACAAAGTATTTACAAGAAGTATCAATCAGAATGGATATGAAAATCTGGGAATATCATACAGGATTAAATTGCTTATCTTTAGTTAGGAATTGCAGATTGCTAATTGCTTATAAGGACATGATTCCAAAGTGTGAGTGATAACTTTGAGAGTATTGAGTCTCCACGTTGTTAATAGCTCAGTTCTCCCTTAGCTGCTCATGAGAAGAAACCTCCACATGCACTATTTTGGGTGGCTGGATGCATAAAATAACTCTTCCTCTGTGAATTAGCCTATTGTTTATTAGAATAAAAAATTTCCTATTGTGTAATTCCTCTGAAATTTCAGTGGTTTTGCAGGTTTCTTCTCCAAGGACAAAACCAGACATACTTGTTATATGCCCTGTGCCTTGTGCACTGTCCGTGCAGAAAATTCTCAGTTCAGATTGTTTGTAGATATTACATTTATTTGTGGTGTCAAATCCTGTAGTTTTCTGTCACAGTCAGGTATGCCATTTGTCTAGGGGCTTCAGTCGTTGGATAAAAGATTTTAATAAAACCATTGATCATTTATACAATGCACTTAAGCAAACAGGAATTAGGGATTGGACCACTTACTGACACAAGTGGTTTTAAATCCACCCAAGGTTCTTAGACAGCTACAGGAAGGGCTTCTCTTGTCCTCGTCCTGCTTAGGAGCTTCCCAGTGTTTGCCGTGCTGGCCAGGTCAATGGCCGCCGTGCTGGCCAGGTCAATGGCCGCCGTGCTGGCCAGGACAGTGTTTGCCATGCTGACCAGGACAGTGGCCACCGTGCTGGCCAGGTCAATGGCCGCCGTGCTGGCCAGGACAGTGTTTGCCGTGCTGGCCAGGTCAATGGCCGCCGTGCTGGCCAGGACAGTGGCCGCCGTGCTGGCCAGGGCAGTGTTTGCCGTGCTGGCCAGGGCAGTGTTTGCCGTGCTGGCCAGGACAGTGGCTGCTGTGCTGGCCAGCGTGCTCGGGCCGGGTCAGGATCTGTGAGAACGGGCAGGGTCAGTCCCAGGCGTGTCAGCAGGGACAGGCTCAGGGGCAGGGGCTGTGGGGTGGTGCCCCGTCCCCTGAGCCGCTGCAGTGCCCTCGATCCCTCTGTGCCCGGCGCGTTCCTCCCTGAGCACATCGAGGCTCCGGGAGCCCTTGCACTTGCCGTCCAGTTCACCCAGGCACCTGTTACACTCGCTGCCTCGTTGTTCCTCCTGAGTTTTGATTGTTGCATAAGAAAGGAAATATTGCAGATTGTGAAATCTGGATCCCAGTCAGGTTTTTGATAGCATGCTACATCTGGAGCCTTTTGTATTTAGAGTTTTTCTTACCACAGATGTAGGGTTTACACTTGTTTTTAACTTGGATTTGGTTTCTGAGGTCCTCCCAAACCACAAGTCCATACGCATCTCTGGTCTAAAATTTTTTTTAAAACTTTCTTTATCTGTGATTTTACCTGAAGTGATCTTTGCTTATGAGAGTAAGATAGACAGTGGGAGGGGTGAGGGGGAGTAGATTACTAGGTACTAGAAACATTTGTGTTCTGTGAAGATTATGACACCGTTGCTAATTAAACAAATAAAATCTTATAGATTTTTTCCCTCACTCTGTCCTTTTAGTCTGTGGCTGTTCTTCACGATATTTACTCCGTAAATATCCAAAATGTTTATTGATCACCACTGGCAAACTATTCTAATTAATAGTGAAATCCATTAAATAAGTACATGGGAAACAACTCCATCTGGCTGTAGAAAACAAAATGAATATTTGGTAGTTTGTGAGTTTGTGATCACAGTGTAAAATCCACATGAATAGAAAGTGAGTTTGGAAACCTTAAAAGCTCATTACCAAAAGGTAACACTTTTACATATTAAAGTTACTAAAATTTATATTGAGGAAAGTGAATCTTAAAAGTACTTAGTTTGTAAGGATAGGTTAATTTAGAATTGTGTTGTTCTGTAATCAGCGAAGAGGAAGTATTCTAGATGGTAGGTACAGGCCTAGAGAAGTGAAGGGACAGGAAGATGGATTAGGAATGCAAAACCTTACAAATACTCTGATCCTTGAAGAATCACATAATGTGCAGTGCAGAAATTATACACACAGCAAGGAAGGCTGATAAGCACAGAGAAGGGACACATTATAGGAGGAGCAATATTCAGGGAATGGATGTTGACAGAGAGGAACAAAAAACAGATCAAATACAGTGTTAGAAAATAAAATTTTGCTTCAAAGTCCTAAAAATACTTATTTTGAACTCCTATTTTAGAAGGGATTCTCTGTTTTAAAGTCTAGACATAACCCAGAAATACAAACTTTAAAGGCAATGGTATATCCATACTCAGCAGAACCTGTGCTAGGTACACTAACAGGCACGAGAAAGGTTTAGATCCAGTGTTTATGTGATAGTTATCCAAGTTTATGTGATAGTTCTTATTTTTCTCTAAGTTGTATTTGGTTAGAAAATGGTGTGCCACAATAAGTGAATAAAGCAGTGTCAGTGGTTAGTCACTTAAGAATTTCAGTTCTAACATACCTCATTCTTGCCACAGCATAATCTAAATTTAGCAGTGTAATTTTTAGCAGAAGGGAGCGAATTCCTTTGATCTGATAAAATGTTCGTCATCTGACAAGGCCTCTGCTCAAATGCAGCATGTTACAAAAATCCTACATAAAGAATGCTAACAAAAGATTAAACCAGACAACAGTGCGATGTTTAGAAGAGAAAAGAACTTGCCAAAGACATCTTTCTACAGTTCTCTGATGTTTTTCTGTGCTGTAAGGGACTTTTGCTGTTAGAAAGAGATTGGTAAGAAAATTTAGCTGAAATGGAAAATGCTTCTCCTTACGAACAACAACTAAGAGGTAATTGTAGTTCAAGAGTTCTTGAGGAGTGAGGCAGTGCTACATTAGCTTGAGTATATCTGTTTTTGTTAGGGCAGATTTTGTATTTCAAAGCTGTGTTAACATTAGTCATTGAGTTAAAGATCTAAGCGTAGCATGGCTGAGTCTAATACAGTGCATTTGATTGTGCCCTTTGATTGGTTCAGTGTCCTGGAGGATATTCCTCATTCTGCAGCAGTGTTTCCACAGACCCACTGTTAATCATTGCTCGGACAGCTCTGTTAATTGACACCACCAGCATTACTTTCTTCTGTTCTTGAGCTGCTTACAAATTTTTTTACATTTAGTATTTCTTTCCTCTTTAAGTTGTTAATTCCAATATTAGTCTTTTTTTCTCCAGTGTTGACTCATTCCTTTGTTTCAGCTTAGTGTTCTTCGCTTTTTTCTTCCCTGTGCTACTCATAATTCATTTTCTCCGAATTCATAAATGGCTCCAAGGGACAGGCCTTTCTGATTGAGAACGTTTCAGAAGTTCAGTTTAATGATTCATGAATGTGCAGGTGAATGCCAAACTCCCAGGTTGCTGCTCCAGCATTTCACTGCTCTGGTGTAACATAGATCTCAAGCACATGGGCCCAGTACTTCCAGCCAGATGACTTCATAAGGCTGTTCTATTGCTTTACCTGTTTCTGTTTCTGTAAAGTGGCGAAAGCAATATAAGCAAGATTTTTTTTTTCAATTTATTTCCTTTTTTTTTTAACCTTAGTAATTACTTTATCTCTTAATTTAGATGTCACTGTTTTCAAGAGAGGTCTACTTGCAGAGTATCACTAGCAAACGCCATAAACCTGTAATGAAATACAAATGCTGCTGGATACAAGGCCTTACTGGAAAAACCAGAACTTACAGGTTTCAAACAAATACCTGCTAGCTGAGATTGAAAGCATGGGTGCGTACAGAGTTTGTGCAGTTTGTTCTGAGAAGCACTGGAGGTGTGGTAACTCTGTCATAGCTTTTATTGATAGAAAGAACTAAAGACAAAGGCATAACTTTCGGTAACTCTGTGTTAGGGGTTCATACTGAAGGTCATACAGAATGACCCTTCCCACTGTCTCTCCCTTTCTTTTTGTTAGGAGAGAAAGCAAGAGGAACTAACAAAAACTGTCAGGTGTGCTGTTACATGGTGCGTGTGCTTAAGCAATATTCGAAAGTTTATCTTCTGTGGCGTTCGCTGGATAAAAAAGTACTTACTTCAAAGACGACTATTCCCTTTTTTTAATCTGCCTCTGTCAAAATACATCATGTCTCCCTTTTAACAACCAGAGGGCAGGTTCCCATCAGCAGAAACTGAGCTTGTGACAGGAATACACCAAGGCATCAAACACTCTCCCTCGTAGTAGCATATCACAGTTTTTAAGGGTAGTTACTCACCTGAAGTTGTAACCAAGTGCATTAAAATCCTAGTAAGGCACCTGGATATATGTTCAGGCATCTGAATACCTTGAGCTGGTAGACGTAGCAGACATCCGTTTTCTGTGGAGCACCTGGAGACAAACTGTATGGTAAACAATGCACTGTAACAATGCCCTGATGAGAGAGAGCCTGCTGGTGCTGGAGTGTGGTTAAGAAGCCAGCACAGTCCTTTAAAACTCAAAGGAGTGAAGGATATTGATGGAGTATCCTGTGTTCGTGTTTTCAGCTTTTTGACTTGGCTTGGTCGTGTGTAAAATTTGATTAAGGGATGTTCTTGCTGAGAATTCCATCTTGTAGATCTTCTGTTCTTCCACACCTGTTGTTGTGCCATGGTGACTGTTCCCAAGAGGCTGGAGATAAAGTCTCAAAGCTTAGATTTGGGTGATCTGGAGCTTGGATGTTTTGTCAAGTACGAAAAATTGTGGGTTTAGAAAGTGGGTGAACTGGTCTGTATACACGTATCTCAAACAATCTCTTTCAACTGAAGTAAGAACCTCTCCTATAAAAATGTAATTTCCTTGTTTTAAATACCACTTTAAAGGAAAACAATGCTATATGTTCCCGAAACAGCGTTTCATCTTTTGGAGGGTTCAGAATTGTCCTTGTCTGGAGGGTGATGCTTCGTGTAATAATGAAGTGTTCTGCCATGGAATATACTTTCAATTTTTTTTCTCATTGCCTTTTGTTCTTCTGTTCTGATGGTCTATATATCCATGTAGAGTAAGGAGGGAGAGAAGAGAGGACTGCACTGAGTTATGCTTTGGTAAGCTGTTTTTGTAACGACTTGATTCAGGTTCTCACTGCGAAACAGCTCACTGTCATCAGTCTTAAAGTCATATAATGGCTGTACTACATCTAAATCAAAGGTGATGGTCATATAATTACTTGGTAGTGGTACAAGTCATGGGTCAGCGTTGGTTGTGGATGAATGCACACATGCATCGTGGCTTGAACCCACCTAGAAATGGTGAACTGCTTTCACTTGTGGCAGGGAAAAGCAGCTTTATTTCCCTTTGCCTGCTAGAGGCCAGTGAGGTGTCAGCCTTGACTGTTGTTAGAGTCTTAGTTTTGGAATTTTGTTTGCAAAATTACAGCAGAGCAGGGGCGCTCAGCTTACACAGGCTCACCACTCCTTCCACATAATAGACAAAACTATTTTCAATTAGTTTTGTGGTCCTGATTTAATTTTTTCAGAGTTTGCTGATGATCAAACTTTTCCTTTACTACCCCTTCCCACTCCCTCTTTCATAACCCTGCACCACCTTTTCTTATTTCATTATTTTTGCTGTCCTCACCTCCTTCCTTGAAGTGTAACTCCCTCAAGTTACTTTTCCAGCTACTCTAGCTGCTACCCTGCTCTTCAAGCTTTTTTAAAATTTACTTCCACGCCTTTCATATCCCTGTCTTCTCCTTTCAGAATCTTACTTTTTTTTCCCAAATTACTGACCGTAGTCTGTCTTCACTGAGTAGTACAGGGAATGTACACAATAGCATACATTTTCACAGAGGTGCATGTTTAAATGCTTTACTGAATTCTTCTGCTGATTACAGCAAAAAAGAGAAATTACAGTGGAAGGATCGCTTTGAGCAAATCTTGAGGGAATGCATTTCAGAAAGGTGCTTGAAGTTCTGACAAAACATAAAAAGCCTAACATTACCTGTCCTTCCAAATATGAAACATTTGAAAGAGCAAAGACAATCCCCAAGTTAACCTGTGTAGAAAAAAAGTGGCTGTTTGCTTGTTTTCATAAAATGTCTCTATGAGTGGATTTGTAGGTTGTGTTTATGTAATGAGAAGACTTTAGATGGCACTTCTTGATAAACGTGGATGTGTTGGATTATGTCGATACTGCACAAATGCTTAGTTTTAAGTTCTTAGGTTGATTTCAGTGGAGTTCATTAAGCGTGTGTTTGCTTTCTTCTGCGGGAACTGCAAAATCAGAAGCACAGATGTTATGTCACCGAGGAAGGGCACGTGCACTTCAGAAGCATAGAAAAGGCGTTCGAAGCAAGTTCTGGTAGGCAAAGAGAACGAATTGTTGCTTTCAAATACTCTTCAGAAATAACTTTCAAGAAGGGTAAAGCAAGAAGTTGATTTTGCAAATATTCTGGAAACAAACAGTTCCTTGCAAACCATTTGCTGCACTGGTTTATCTTTTTATTTTGTTTGCAAACTGTTTTACAACAGACTTCAAATTTTACAGTATTGTTCTCCTGAGTTATTTTGCAAATGCTTAATGAGGAAAATCTTCATCTTGTGGATTGTTTGCTAATTTTGTTTTCCATATGTTTATATGTTTAGCTTTTCTGTTGAGGGATTTCATCACTTTCATCACATGCTTAAGGACTGTTTGTTCCAGAAATGATTATATGTAGCATAGTGCTGAAAAAAAAATACAGAAGCACTAAAATCTTTACTTTCTCTCAGATGGAATCTTTGAGACCTTGCATGCTAAAGATTCTGCAGAGCTTTGTTTCATATATATTTTGAAGAATGTGTCTTTTTGCAGCTCGTCACTGTAAAACCTACTGATACTAAACCCAGTGTTGTTAGCAGCTTTCATCTGTATTGGGGTTTATTCTCTGTCAGATACAAACATTTGTTTTCAAGGAATGGAAGCCAACAGCTGTGGCCACACACTAGGCACTGTGTTTGATGTTGTGGGTTTGGAGCAGACTTAGAGTTTTCAGATTATGAATAGATAATCTTTGCTCTTTTACCTCCTGAGTTCAGTTCTCTTCTCTTGCCTTTTTTCATACTCAGCCTTGCATTTCCACTTCCCTACTGATTTATGTTCCTGAGGCCCTCCCAGATTTTTGCCACCCTTCTTCCAGGATTCACAGAGCAAGCCTTGGCCTGCCAGGGTTTAACTGTGGGGCTTTGTGAAGCTCTCAGTGTTGAGTTGTTTGTTAATATATTAAATCACCTCACAAACTAGGAAATCTCGTCTCCAGTCACTTCCTGGCTCTTGGAAGAGTAATTGGAGAGGGGTGGACAGTTAGACCGATTCAGCATTTCAAGTAGGCAACATGTTGGTGAATATGATTTTTGCTTCTGTTTTGGTTTTGAATACGCCTACAGTATCTTGTAGGAGGCAGGGAAGAGGTAGAATTGTGCGTGTCATTGAAATGAAATGGGAGTTCGAGACTATTAAGGGCTTTGGAAAGATTACAGTTTCTGCACTGATGAAATTCACGATTTCTGTATGAAACCAGTCCTAGAGGATGTGCCTAAGCAGTGTGAAGCAGTTCAAAGTGTAATGCTTATTGGTTTCAAAGCACAACATGACATACGTTGTCCAACTCCCACTCAGTGTTTATCTTTTTGTAATTGGGGAAAAAGAGGAAGAGAAATAGCAGAAGAGGGCATGAGTGTACCAGTCTGTAAATAACATATGAGCTGTTCTTGCCCAAGTGAAGTCACTCACAAAGATCCATTCTCTTCTGTAGGAATATAAATCAGCCTTTGTGGCAAAGGGTGTTACAGGGGGTCTGTCTTAGAAGATCTCTTTAGAACTGTACGTGTGCATCCTTTAAGGTTGTAGTGTACTTGCAAGTCAGTGTGGCCTGGTTCTCTCTGCCCAAAGTGCCGTCTCAGTGTCTGCCCGAGTTTGATCCGTGCAAACCAACAGACCTCAGCAGAGCTTCCGTAAGGCCCAGCTCAAGCTGGAGACTGACTGTGTATCTTTTAGTGGCATCCAGGGGGAAGCCTCAGACAGAAGCGTCAGCCTCTCGTCTTACGTGGGTGCAGAGACCTGTGGAGGAATGTAGTTTCCATGGCTGTAGCTTGCCTTCACAAGTACAAAGATTAACTCCTGTTTATCACTACTTCTGCATTTCCCTTACACATTTATTTATTTTTATAACAGTCTCTAAACCATGCTACTGATATCAGGATTACAGGGACATTACTTTGGCACCAGAGTGCCAAAAGACACAGTCCTGTTGTCATTTGGTCACTGGCATAAGTACAGGAGTTTTCATGGCTTCAGCGAGAGAGGTTGTTACCACATTTTCTGTAAATAGCCTCCTCTGAGTTCAGTGAATTGCATTGTCCTTCAGGTCTCAAGCAGTGGGTCAAATCCATTTTGTTCAGCTTGTAAGTGCTTTAGGACAGCACATACTCAGTGTCCTGTGTTAGTGAGGAGTTTAGCCATTGACTCTGGAAACACTGGATCTCTTGGCAATGGGGAAGTAGCAGTCATCCTCCTCATTGCCTGTGGTACATTTGCTGGGTTTGATAAACAAGTAAAAAACTCCAGACAAACAGAACCAATAAGCACAAAATTGCTTCTTGAAAACAGACCTGACAGTAATCTATTTCCTGTTCAAAACACGGGGGGTTTTTGGATCTTGAAGAGACTAAGCCCAACAATACAAGCAACCATTTGCTTAGCGAAACATTAATGCAAGTCATAAGATTAGCCTGTTAATCACAGTCATAACCTTTCTAAGATGAAAGGGCAAAGCCAATGTTGTGCTCTCTGTACAACTATACCAGACATTAATTTCCCTCTGCCTTCCACTGTCCTGACAGGTGGTGATGTGCTGGTTGTAAGCACTTACAGTGGAGGGTATTTTTAGGGAAAGTATGGCAAGGTGGTAAAGCAACAGATTCACAGCTGCTAAAAACTGAAAACATGGGTTGGCTAGAATTCATTCATAATTTTTCAGACATTAGATTAACGGCTACCAAATATGAAAAAAATACAGTGGAAAAAGGAGATGTTAAGACAATGAGCCTTAAAATTGCATCAAATAAAAGCAAAACAAGCAGATAAGACATGTAAACCCACGGAGGATCCACAAACAGCTGCAATAGAGCATCAGGTGGTAAGGGAACCTAAATACAAAACGGTGAGCTTACACTGATAGCAGTAGCAGTTTGCTCACTTTATGGGTCACACAATTATACTGCAGCTAAATGACATAAAAAGGGAAGGATAAGAAACACAGGAAGGGAGGAAATATACAGTGAGACCCACTTCTCAGTGTTTTCCCAAATATAGAACCTCAGAATTCTACTTCCATCACCGTTGAGGGATGGTCATGCCAAAAAAGCCAATTTCTGTGGCTGCAGTTTAGGTCAGCAAGCAGAAAAGAAGCAAGGTCTTCGCAGTACAACACAGACTAAGGGATTTTATCTTTATTGGAAGCTTTATTGTGGCTCAGATGACACAGCTTGATACTGCTAAAGAAAAACGGGCTGTGTCAAGCCGTGTGCAGAGGAGCTTTTCAGCTGACATCCTGTGACTTGGACAGATGAGCAGAACATCTCAGTAAATTATTCTGTACCTACACTTCACAGTCCAATCTAACAATGTCAGAAGTGTGGCAGCAGAGGAACCGACTTAGCCCACAGGCTTCATATAAGACTGACTGACAAAATGCTAACTATCAGACAAAAGATAATAATGACATTTATCTTCTAAGACATTACGTAAGAATAAAAAAATACTTTCATGAATGATCTGCAGAAAGAACAATTTATTAGAATTTATAGGAAAGATACGGAGAAAAATATTAGGTAATAACCATGAGGCAAAAATACCCTAACTACGCACAAAAAAGCAAATCAACAGATGTAACAGACAGCTGTGTGAATATGGAATAAAGTAAGTCACTGCAATTGCTGTTGTAAACCAGTTTCTGCAAAAAAGAAATACCAGAAGATGCTTCCAATATAATCACTCTGAGATAAAATATTTACCTTAGTATCTGTGTTACTTGCGCTGGTATTACTGTGTTTCTTGTCTGTCTAGTGTTAAGCCATAGGTCAGGTTCAGATCTCAAAATCACGTCAAGGAACAGTTTCTGAAGGGTTTTTTTCTTGAAAACTGCAGACTGAAACGAGACGTTTACTGAGAAATAATTGTGCCTATCACTTAGCTTCCTAAAATCTGACAATTTTCCCTCATTTTTCTGCATATAAAAACCAAGGAGTAAAACAGGTGGAATTTCTAGGAGGAACAATCCAAATATTCAGACTGTGTTCTCAAACATAAGTAACATGATTAGGTTATGCTTGCAGCTCAGCTTTATTCTTAGTCCGTATAGGATGGATAGTTTGATAAAACAAATGTGGTCTTCAAATTCAGTATCTCATTTTTGCTTTGGCAGTGTCTTTTTTCTGAAAAATCTACACCACTGGCAACTATTATCAGACAATGTTGTCTTTCATTTGACTGAACTAGAAAGATAATTTTGTGAGCCCATCCAGAAAGAAATGTTCAGATTTATAGAGGTTTTTGGATTAGTTCATTTTTATTGTCTTGGACAAACTGAAGAAAGTGGTCTGAGCACTGAATTAGATGAAGAAGTTCAGAAGAATTAGATGTGTTCATGGACGCATGGACTCGTCTCAGGAGTTTTTGTATCCAGCTTGCCAAGAAAGCATTCAGAGATGCAAGATCCAAGACCTCTCCCTGCAGTGTTTCGTAGGCATTCTGAGACAGCTGTGATCACAGGCTCCCAGCTATTCTTATACATTCAGAAAATCTTTAATTACAAGGTAGGGCATATATTCAAATGAAGTTTTAATTTCTAATGGGTTTTTTGCCTTTGAAGAACCTGACCACAGCTGATAGACTTTATGAAGCCGCACAGCTCTGTTAAGGTTAAATAAGCAGAATTGCTCATAAAAGCTGTGGTAGATGTGGTAATTATTTTTTTCATCAGAGAAAAATGCCAAGGAACACTTCAAAGAAACAAACAAAGATAGAAGAGAGTCAGCAAGAAGAACAGAGGAAGGGGATTGCGTGAGGAGCAGAGGTGATACTGAATCCTGTCATAACTGATTGCAGACAGGGTTGCACAGGAGGCAGAATCCATGTTCACTGTGGCTGCAGATCCGATGGCAGGGTAGCACAGAGGTGTCTGCAGTGTCTGTAACTGAGGCCAGCCAGGTATTAAACGTCCAGCAATTCCCAGTGTGTGCTCTGTCCCCTCAGCGGCAAACAGCAGCAAACCCCGGGACTCCTGCGGGGTTTGTAGTGCTGCCATCACAAGATTGCTCAATTGCCCGGCTCTGCTCCAGTGCCCTCACAGGCTACAGCACGGCAGTGTTTCTGTGCAGAACCACCAAGGGATGTGTGAAATGGTGCAGCTCTTCTCTCGCTCACAAAAGCCAGCCCAGCACGAGGACGTCTCTCCATAAAGCGCGATGGTGGCGGCTCTGTGCCGGAGATGACAGGGGAAAGACAGCTCCAGTGTTCCTTAAGCAGTGTGTTAGATCTTAATAATTCAATAATATCAGGGGGTTCCTAGCCACATGTCTTGAAAGTAGAGACTGAATCACTGCTGTGAGGCTTCTTCAGCCTTGTGTTCTCTCCTCTAGAGGCTTTTATGGCTGTGCTTTGATTTCACTCTTTTTACTTTCCATATTTGAGCTTTAGGAAAGAGACAGGTTTAGCATTTTATCACAATTGCTTTTGCATCAAGCAGGAATTGTTTTGTTCTGTGGCTACTTAGAGCATTGCCCACTGTATTTAGTTAGCTCTAATTAACAGCTCTAAACATACAGGGATGTTTCTATTTCATAAATTTATATGTAATAGATATTAATTACCAACAGTATATTATACATTAATAAGGTATTATTGTAGTATCATACAATTAGAGTGTTTAGATGCGATAAGCATCTCCAAACATCCAGAGAGATAATAACTGGAAGTTGGAATGTGTGTGTTGGAAGGGAAAACAAAGTCCATTTGCATTGGCCCTAGCAACAGTGGTTTTCAGTTTGTTCTCTACGTTGATATAGCAATTTCGACTAAAAGTTACTCTATTTTTCAGCAGAGAACAGGTTTTAAGCCATTTCTAGCTTCCCCTTACCTGATGATGGGTTCCCTGACTTGTCTGTTATAGTAAGATTCTGTTATAGTAACATTCCTTAGCTCAATAATCTATGCCTTTGCCTATTGAAAATAAGCTCTCTTACAGTTCCTCCTCAGAACCCTGTATTTTTACAATAATTTATTTAGTGGAAATTAATTAGCTTGTTGACATAGAATTGTGTGAGATTTTGCTGAAATGTAGTCTGTAAACTTTAAATGAGTCATGTGTCTAGTTTCTGCCTCATTTAATCAAACTCTTGGAAATTGTATTAGGTATCACAAGAAAGGTTGTACTGGATATTTCAGTCCCTAGAGGAATAAAGGTTGTGTGTCAGATCTGGCCATGAATTCTGGTTTAACTGGCTTTATCAGTAATTCTGATTCATTAGGCATTGTGTAGGAATACAGCTGTTAGAGGTGAAAGGTTTCTCAGCTGGTAAGGATAGAGGTGGACTCAGAAGTTGTGGTTTTGGGGCTCCCCTGATGGCAAACCATTGTTCAAATTCTGCTGTAATTATTATTCAAATTACACAGTGGAACAGCTCCAGCAGGAAAAATTGGGATAAGCCTGTCTCAAACTAATTTATAGGCTGGTTGTGTGGTGGCATTTATTAACATAGTGGGAGTTCCAAATTCAAATCCCTGTTCTGCCAATAAATGATATGACTGTGGAATTTTTATGTTACTTCTTAGCAGTTAGCATTTTTCCCCCTGTTCTCAAGAGCCAAGTTTAAGGATTACATTAAAATGTAGTACAGATTGTATGATGTAATTTGCACAGGCAGAAGAGAAAGAGCTCCAGAAAACCAGAGACTGAAAAATATGAGATGACCTCTTCCTATCCTCTCTCATGTGTTGTCTCTCTAACACTTCACAGCTGCTTCAGGCCAGGTGTCCTGCCTGCTCTGGGAAATTGCTGCTCCGCTTGCTTTGCGGTGTCATTCCCAATTGTCCTGAAAAAAGTGTGTGAGACCTGTACATGTTACATGTCTCAGGGAAGTCAAAGAAATACTATTTTTTATATAGTTTTGCTTTCGGTGCTGAGGAATTGGGACGAATGAGCTTAAGAGTCTGAGAACACTTCATGCCAGCAGTGGATGGCCCTTGGTACATAGTACAACAGAGGCAATCTTACAGTGCAAATAAATACTCATTCAGGCACTCCATGGCCTCACCAAATTTTGCTCTGCATGGTCAGGGACCAGTTTATCACTGTTGTCTTATTTATGCAGTGCATTTTATATTTTTTTAGTGTATATATATATATATGAATGATAGCCACTTACTCTTAGCCAGATGGCATCAATGTTCAAATGTTCCTCATCAGTGTTCAAAATTGAAAAAGCTGTTTTAAGGAACTGCAAACAATGGAATGCTAAGATAACTTTTGCATCTTTACTTTTTCATTTAATGTAGCCATTACTTCATTCCACATTTGGAAAAAGCTGTGCTATGTCATTTTGTCATTGAATTGCATACGAACAGAGAGAGAAGGAAAAGGATATCAAGCAAAGGAGGAAACAATTCCTGAGTGGACGAGTATGGTTTCATAGCGTTTTAAGGAAGGGGGTGCATGGGATTAGGCATATCCAGCTTGATTCTGTGTAACCTAAGGATTTTGGTATAAATCTGCACAGAGTGTTAGGATAATTCCAGTAGAGCAGACTGTTGGCATCAGCTTTATTTCAGATTGCCTACTGGTACTGCTTGTCTGTCATCTGCCATGTGTGAGCACAGGTTCTTTTCTGCTGCTTCTCTGCTCTGAACGTACACACCTGTGTAGGATTGAAATCAGCCCTGGGGAGACCTGCTACAGTTCCCACTGAAAGCTTGTGCCAGTGAGAAGTAATTGATGTTGTAGGCTTTCACTGATTTATAAAGGAAAAATTACCCTAAATATTGATTTCAGTCTTCCATTAACTGTTGGAGTAAATGTTTCTTTGTAGGGCAGTGACACTTCAAGTTGTTATAACAGTTTGAGAAAATCCAAAGGCTTGTTTCACTTGATACTGTTTTGTGGCCTTTGTGTAAACCTGTGTGAAATTCAATTTATCAGTAAATGGATAAATGCTATAGTGAAAGCAATATAAATCAGTCCTGTTTTTGTATTAGAATATATCCCTGGGAAAATCATGGTGCACATAAAATAGAAGTTAAGTCAGAGAATCTGTAAAAGCTGTGTACCTCTAGATACTCTCTTGCAATTTCATTGTACCTTAAATACTTTCTGGTAAACACCCCAGCCCAGCCATGGAAGTGTGTGCTTTCAAGGATATGTTTCTGGCATGCTTATTAGTAAGTAATCTCATGGGCTGCTTGATTCTAGTTATTTTTCTTCATTTTGCATTCTGGTCTGAAAAGAAAAAAGGAAAATTATGAGAATTCAGGTAACAGTGAGAGTGACTCGAGATTCTCTCTTTGGTTTTGACTGAGCCACTGCTTTCTGTTGTTCTTATCTGTAGCAGGAGACTTCAGTAGCAAAACAGCCAAAAAGCAGTGCCTAGAACTGGAAGCGTGTTGTAACATTTATATTGAGGTTTGTAAACTACAAGATGTTTAGATCCGATGATTCACACGAGTGCCACTGCTCTTAATAGGAATCTCAACGCGCTGTCAACAGTAGCATGTTGCTGCTTTTTTGAATTTCTGTTGTGCTGTTAGGAGGCAGTTGTATAAAGAATTTTATCTGTCGTAATTCCTGGAAGAGAGAGGATGAACTGGCTGGGAGCTTGGATAGATCCATGTTCAAACACAGGTGTAGGAGTCCAGAACAGCTGCTCAGTCTGGCTGGGCTCAGTTGCCTGAAGCCACTGGGCTGATGAGCCTGTCCAATTGAGCAGCCACTGCCTTGGCTAAAGGGGCTCCTCATTCTGTGTCCGGGCTCTCTGCCAGTCCATCCCAGCTCCGTCCCCTGCACCCCTCACTCCATAGAGGCTCCTGAGTCTCAAGTGGCCACGTTAGCACAGAATCCCATCATGGTTTGGGTTGGAAGGAACCTTGAAGTTCCTCTTGGCCCACCTCCTTGCCCTTAGCAGGGACACCTTCCACTACCCCAGGCTGCTCCAAGCCCCATCCAGCCTGGCCTTGGACGCTTCCAGGGATGGGGCAGCCACAGCTTCTCTGGGCACCCTGTGCCAGGACCTCCCCACTCTGCTTTGGTTAGGTAAGTGGAAGTGAAGAGACTACTTCTGGAAGTGAAGAGACAGTTTTCTTCTGATCTGGATGGACTGATGTCAGAAGAACAGTTAGTATGACAAGATTATCAATTCTTAAAATGCTAGAAATGCTGTAAAATTGCCCAACATTGCATATAATCTAATCTGAACAAAACTATTTTGGCAGTTTTTTCCTATGAGCTCTGTTTTCTTGAGTTTTTCCCCAAAGTCAACTTTCGAAATGTGTGGTGAATGTTATATTTTGGAGCCATATGTGAAAATCAGCACTTGTGTTCCGCATGTCTAATGTTAAACCCCTTTGTTAGGGGATGTAAAGCTGTTTGATACAAAAGGCATTGAGATTTTTAAATTTTAAATTGCTTTTGAAATAGAATTCAGTATCCTTGTCAGATTCATGTCTTTGGAAAGCTAACTACCAGACAAATGAAAAGAACGAAAGAAAAAAAAAAAGAAAAGAAAAGTTTCTGGAAGTGGGAGATCTAAATTTGCGCTTTTAAAGTTTGAGAGAATTGATTTGTGAAAAGAACACTAGGTATGATTCGTTGTAAGGAAGTAGTACAAATTGTGTTAAATATACACTTATCCAGGGAGTGAAAGTGAAGATAATGAGTCTTCACATTCTAGCCCATATTTTTGGTGTGATTGGTTGGGGAGGCTGCTTGACACTGTTGAGTACGAGGAATGAATTCCGCTGGGCAGTTTGCAGTAGGAGCAAAGAACAGCCTCTGCACTTTTGATCCATATGTTTATTAATTTCCCAGACAGCAGGGTATGGCTGGAAGAATGTTGCTGTGCTCCTTACTGCAGTGGGTTGAGGTGTTTTCAGCCCAGTGCTTCATACAGCCCAGGCTGCACTTCCATGGACTCTGGTCCAGCCAGCTGTCACTTGGGCACTTCCTATGCTTCACTTAGATAAAAGAGGGAAATACAGTTCATTAAGGAGTTAGAAGGCAATAAAAATTTCTGAAGGTTAAATTCAATCTTTAATAACTTCCTTCTTCTAAACCTTTTGTTTCTCTTGTCCATGGTAATTTTTTTGCATACTAAAGGGTGGTATAGTAAAAGTAAAATGTAATTAATTTCTTTCCTTCATTGTGATAATCCACTTTCCTCCATAAAGATGCAACTTTCCTTTCCTCCAAAAGCCCACAGACTGGCGTGACGATCTTTGTAGTACCTTTTGCTTTTTAAATTTTTTTTTTTAATTGCTTACATAAAGACTGTGCTTGCAGAGAGTTTGAGAAAGAGACTTCCCTTAACTAAGTACCTTTTCCAAAGCATTGGCTAAACCACCAGGAGTGAGCCTGGCTAGTCAGTGACTTGCTTTAGGCAGGTATGACTTCGTTGCTTCACTGCCTTTTGTAGTTTTAATGTATAAAGGCAGCAGTATGAGATAGCAAAACTCATAAAGAACTAGCAAAGGGAATTTAGAATTGTTGGCAATCAACTTCTGTGTTAAGAAAGAACATGAGGAAGTATAGAAGAGTGGAAGAGGGCATGCACTCAACAGACCAGTCTGATTCTCTGCAGTCACAACTGTGTACAGCTTGTAAAATAAGTAGTAAATAAGCTCTCCATTTTTCATGTGGGGTGAAAAAAGAGACCTCAAATTACTGATAAAGTGGATGTAAAAATACATTTCAGGACATGCTGTGTAGCATTTGCCTGCCTCAGTGTTGGAGTATACTCCAGTTGTGATAGAGCTCACTCGATGAAATCTGCTTTTGTGTACTCCTGCTTATCTGAATGTTTTCATGTAGCAAATTAGTGAAAACAGGAAATCTAACAGGTAGAAATTCAGTGGTTTACAGTACTTTCACAGGTTTTTGAGGCAATGTGTGCATTAGTTAAAAAACTCAGCAAAAAATTTGTCTGGAGAAAATAAAACAAAAGGAGGAAAGGATGAAGACTGCAGCCATCATATTTGTTGACAAAAAGGAGTCTAGGAGGGCTTGCTAACATTTGTGAAGTTGGACATAAAAGGGAAGTACAGCAGTTAACAGAGGCAGATGTTAGCAGAGTAAAATGTAATCAAGATGAATACAAAGAGATTCTCACTCTGTAAAAGCCAACAATGAAAAACATAAAACATGGGAATGCTGACTAAGAAACAGTATTAGAGAAGCAGGATCGTGGGAGTGCTAAATTGAACATAAGCACACAGTATAAGCTGCTACAAAAATGCAAATATGGGGATATAATTCAAAGGGGACTTAAAATTTCTCTTTCTTTGGACTAAGAAGAATGATAGTTTTCTTAAAGAACATTCTCTGGCTGAAGCAGTATCACCAGAATTGTTATGGAAGCTGTTCTGCTGGATCACGACTTCAAACCAACGCTAACCCATTCAATTAAATCTTTCTCTCTTCAGAATTGACTCTTCAAAAGGATTTGTAGATAAAATTATGATCATTCCCTACTCGTGGCATTAGAGGATTGTCCCTTGCAGCCTTTGTTTCTGTCCTTGTCCTGCGTGCAGAACACTGTTGCTGCTTTATTCTGTGTAACCTGTTTATTGTTGCATCTCTCCACGGGGTTTCCATCTCCACCTAAGGAGCAGCCCAGAACAAGTACTCCCCCAGACAGCTGTTTTTCCAGTATTTCCCTGTGCTACTGCCATGTTCAGCTGACCTTTTGTGCATAGTCTCTGCAGCTGAAAACTAATTTTGCTACAAGGAACAGAGGAGAACTTTTTTTTAAGACAAAGAGTTTTGCGATCTCTTTAGGTTAATCATCAGGTTTTCCATTACCACTAAATTAAAATAAAGCCATGGAGGGCTGTATAAATTTGAATTCGAAGGAGGAAGAAGCTGGACGTTTTTACTTCTATTACAGTTATTTCTACTTCCAACAACTTTCATCTGACTCCTGCTTTGTAAATGGCCTCTTGCAGAGATCTTTCAGAAACTTCTTTGCTTAATTTCCTTTTTAGCATTCTGTTGATTTATTTCCTCTGTTGCCATCTGAATCTTACTTTATATGGCTTTTGACAGATGCTTCTGGTTTTAACTTGCTGCAAGCTATGGCTGTGAGTTTCACATTGTACATTTGCTCTGCTGTTGCATATTCTGGATTGCACTTTCATATTTTTCCCTTTTGGTCTAATAATGAAAAGCCATATGCAATTTTAGCTTCAGAGTTATGAACTAGACACATAAAATTCTTCACCACATAAACAATTGCTCTGTTTGAAGCAGTGACTGTTCTTCCTGTGAAGTTGTCTGGTCATAGCATGCCTTGTCCTGACTGAGTGCCACGTATTTCACTGCACACTCTTATTAGCAGCTCCTAAGACAGGTGGCACGGGAGTTCTGTGTCAGGCTGACGATGTTACTGTTCAAAAGAAACAAAGCTATTCTTTTACTTATAATTACTTCTAAAATTATGTCTGTATGCAGTACCATATTCAATTTTACTTTAACATTGTCTAGGCTATTGTAGGGTGGGATTAGTGTAGTTACCTTGGAAAGAATTTGTAAGTTCTTAGTTCTTCTGAAGTAATGAAATATAGGTAGGGTTGTATTTTCTCTGCAAATCCCTCAGGCTTCTGGGGTAACAGCTGATGTTAGATAGAACTGCTGAGAAAGAAAGGACAGATAAATCAGAAGTAACTGCCCTTACTGATAGCAGCTGTGGTCACGGAAATTAAGAAGGATTTTTCAAAACGCTGGATTCAGAGACAAGAGGATGAAGGAGTCTCTCAGAGACAAGAGATAGTTCTTGAACAGCTGACAGAGACAGCAGCCCTTGTGCCAGAGCACAGTACAGACCAAATGTCTTGTCAGGAATTGTGCAAGTGTATTTCCTGCTGGGGGGCATGCACTTCTTAATGTTTGAGCTGAGCAAAGGAAAATGGACAAGGGACATCAATAAGTTTGCCAAAGCGGGGGGACAAGAAACTCATGTAACAGTTTAGGTTCTTTTATTCTGTAGCAAAGCTGTAAGGATCTTATTTCACTCGTCTTTGCAATTCAGTGTGGATGAGGTGTGAAACAAGAACAATTAGTGTTGTATAGTGAGGTTTGCTCTCTGGAAATTCAGCTGTAAAGAGACTGTGATGGACAAAGGGACTCCTTCCTCATGGCCTTGGCTATATCATTTATGGATGGAGCAACTTATTCCATTAAACTGTAATTCACATAGATTTGAATGGAATCACCAAGAAATTACAAAAGATCAGGAAATACATGATTGGAAAGAAAAAAAAAATCATGTTTACAATAGATCAGTTTGCTTAGTTTATAACAACAGGGATATTTTGATCTTTTCATTTAATGATGATTCCACAGGGGAAGGGCTGTAACCATAGAGCTCACACAAGACAGAATGCTGGAGACACTTAGGAATGAGGAGCATGGTGTGTATTGGTGGACTTGCCAGTGACTTCAGGGGAAGTCAAATCCACACTTCTTTAGTGAAACACTGAATAGGAGTCACAGAAATGGGAACAAAATAGCATCAAGGGCCTTGTTTATGCTTGGGTTTGGGAGAGATCTGGTACGTGACACTGGAGAATTCACTTCATGTACTTAGTTTGCTTCACGTATGTTTCACACTTAGACTGTGAAGTGCTCGGGCAGGGCTGGCTCCTACTCTGGCTTCCTGCAGGGTCATTCAGGTGGGGCTTTGGTCATCCGAAAGGCCACGAGGTACCAACTCAGACTGCACAGAAAGCAGCGTGTCACTGCCCTCCTCCAGTGAATCCCCATGGCCTCTTGCTCTCTGCAGCTCAAGAACACAAGAGTACCATGCTTCCAACGATATTTTACAAAAATTCCTAAATTACCTCGGTCTAATGATTTGCAGTTTTCCTTCTCAGTTCGTTATTATCTAAACATAGGTTTCTATACTTGCACATCTTAGCAAAGCACCGGTTTGTTTAGAAAAAGCAGTGTAAGAAGATCACGCTGGCAATTATAAGTTATTTCCAGCCTAAATTACACTTACAGTGTGCTTCTACTGGAATGTACTTAAAAATCATTTACTCAATAATAATGCAAAAATAGACGGATATCTTGCAGTCTGAAGTCTTCAGTTGTTAGTTGATTGGGCTTTAATCCATTGTCGTGCAGAAGGCTGAAAAAGTCTCAAAGAGAAGAAAAATGTAAGCGATTCTCTTCTGTAATCTTATAAATTGCTATACCATGTTATTTTAAAAAAAATACAGTTAGGTGGAAGTCTTCACTAAAACTGAATGCTGAGGAAGGAGGCATTGGTGCTTGTTCAAGCACTGCTGTAAAGGGCTAATAACAGTGGTAGTTGATGCACTGTAATTCTAATGAATACTCCATGATAATAAATAATCTCATCATAACTAATCACACTAAAAAGTAAGAAAACCAAATTTGAAGAGGGCTGGTATGGAGTACTACTGTAATTGAACATGAGCCAGCAGAAAGAATGTAAGATTTAGGCTGCAAATTAGAGCTATAAAAAAGTCACAGTTTCAACTGTAATTTGTAAACTAAAACATGGCAAGAGGTAATGAGAAATTACGTGTGGAACATGACTGTTCAAGTTACCATTGTGCTGGCTTGGCCCAGTTCTTAGCACCAAATGCACAGTTGTAGTAGAAAGTGACCTTAGAAGCAAAATTTATCTGCTTGCCCTTTGATGACTTTGATTATTCCAGCTGAAAATGTGTTTTGTAGTGTGGATTTGCATTTTCGTAAGTTTTAAATTTGCAAGTTATTCTTGAAATTTAAATCTGACTATGGAGATAGTAGGTTATATTAAGCCAACGAATATAGCTGAGAAAAATGAGGCGTTCAGGAACAGGAGGGGAGAACCTCTGTGTTTATATTTGAGACGCTGCTAGCCCAGTTTGCATTTTGATTAGCAGGGTGAGATCAGAGTGCGGGAAATCTCCTGCTTCTTAAAGAGAACAAGCACATTAAAAGTCTTGCCCCCAGAGCTCATGATTGTCTTATGTTTTCTTAAGATTATTTTGACACCATCTAGCAAGATCGGCACTAGCAAGAGTTTTCCTGCTGCATCCAGAATTCCCTGTGCTTGTTTGAGCCCTCGTTTTGAGCTATTCCTTTTCCCTCTGTGCCCTGTGTAACTGTGTTCTCCATTCTCTGACGTTTGTGCAGTTCTGCTCGGCAATCTGCCTTAGAAGCTCTCTCCTCTGAAGCCCACCCTTTGATCCACAGAAAGTGTAAGATCTCACCAAATAGCTGCCTGACTCTGCTGTACCTTTCCTCTTCTAGATCTTTGTGTTTTCTCTCACTAAACTTCATTTTTTCCGTTTGATCTCTTCTAGGTTTGTTTTTATTCTCTTTAGTCTAAACAAACTGTCCTAAAGGCAGTTTTTTTCTTCTTGGTCTGCACAACACATTTCCTGGCCTCAACACCCCCTTCTTTTTTGTTTGTTTACGGTATTGCCTTGTTATCACTCCTGCCAGTTAATTTTCTTCTGTGCCACAGGTTTAATGTATTTGAAATCAAATTGTGTGTTATGATACTCTTGAAAGTAGCATGGTCCCAGCCCATTTGGAAAGCATCTTTCTCAGCTGTCTCCCCTTGCTCCTTATGTGCCATGTTATTTCTCTGTTTCTAGACCTAGTGCAGTCGGGGGAAACACAGCAAAACCCAAAGCTCTTTTTCCTTCATGGCCTCACGGTGGACTTACCTGTGACATAAAAATGTGACCCCTGTGAAAGTTACAGTGCAAGTTTCAGGCTGTTGATTAGAATTCCCTTCCTCTTAACAGGGGAAATGGGCATTTCTGTTGGATAATTCAGGACATCTTCAAAAGCATACAGGGATTTGGAGCAGGAGGTTTACAGCTCTCCCTGCAGGGGTCTGTGGCTGCTGACTGGAGAGGGACCCCAGCACTCCATGTCCGCCTGCCATCAACCAGGCACCTCCATGAGTTCCCAGCAGTGGAGAGTCACCTTAGCCCAGGTATGTGCAGCACAGCTGCCAGCAGAAGCTGCGAGGAAACGTGGAGTTACAGGCAGCAGGATTTGGAGATGGGTACATTTTCTTTCTTGTCTCCCTTACTGGAGGTCTCATGGACAAGTCTGAACTATGAATATGATTGTGATTTGTACTCTGAAATGGTAAACTGGTCTCACTGGCCCTACAGAAATCCCTCTGAAATTGGTTCCCTGTTTCTTTGCTTGTTTTAAGTTTGAACAAAATATCTCAAGGCATAAGACTCGTAAAATAAAGATCTCAGTTATCTCAGAGTCATGAGCCAAACACCAAATTTAGGCAGGAATCAATCTTCATGTGAACAGCAGATGTTTCTTAATTCATCTCTTCTCTTTTAAAAGGGGGGGAAAGCAAAATGGAATTATAGGACATAATGCCACTAAATGAAGGACACTCACTTCTTACTGAAGAAGAACGTCTTTTCAAGACAAATGCACAGAAGTAGCCTTTTGGCTGTTTCTGTGCTTTAGGTACCGTGGATGACTAGCAAAATACCGTAACTTTGTACGGTAAAGCCTCCTGTAATTACCAATACTAGGCAATTCATATTTTTCTGTAAAAGATATTACCATAAATCTCGTGAACCATTAATTATTTCTTAGATTCAGGAAGAATTGAGGTAGGGTTAGGGTGATTTTTCTTACCTTGAGCTTACAGAGACCACGTCAGGGAGGAGTCTTGTGAAATGCATAAGGGCAGTGGAAATTAAATGAATAGGTTTTTTTGTTGTTTCAATTCATCCTGGTGTTTGCTTACAGAACATCATTATATCTTCCTAGAAGAAGCTGCTTTCACATGAAGTGCAGAGTTACCTGCACAGCTTGCTGAGATAATGGAGATTGCCGGGGAGAAAGCAACACTGACACACTCCTGTGGAATTGTCTTTTAAACATTCCTTTCCTAGATCCAAGTGCATCAGTGCAGCCGCCCAAGTCTAGATATGGGAAAGGTGTCAGCTATGTTTTATGGGAATATTGCATTTATTTCAGAACCTGCAAATGTGATGAAACAGAATTTTTGTTGGGAAATTTCTGACTTTTAAGTTCTTCCTTCAGTCTTCAATTCATGATGATCACCAGCAGCAGGTTTTGTTTGTTTAGAGCTAAACTTGGTGGTGCTTGAGCTGTGTGAGAATGACCTTCGGTTAAGGAGTTGAAGTGATCTTTTCCCTGTGCACTGACAGAGATGGTGTTTCAGTGGATCAGGACCGGTGTGTGTGATTCAGCCATCCTTGTTGCCTGGTGTTGATCTCCATCTGCTCTCCATGCTGAAGGCAGGTGTGTTTCACACGCACGAAGTGACAGAAATTCCTTATCCCAGCTCTGGGTGCTGCTGGGACTGTGTGGCCAGGGGAGCATCACTGAGCGCTGGGGTTCACAGGGACACGAGCAGGTTCAACGCAAGGCAGGGCGGGTTGGAACACGGTGTGTGGATAGAAGACAGCGGGACCGTTGTAAGCAGACCAGAAGCTCTGGCACCAGAGGTCAGGCTTTCTCTCCTCTAGCTGGTAAGGAGCAAACTCAAATTTAGCCAAAAGAATAAAAGAAAATCTTCCAGATTTCCAGGAAAAGCATCTCACATGGATAGTTTATTATTTTTTACTTCATTTTCCTGACATAACCAGGACCTCAGGATGAGAGACGTGGAAAAATTTATCCAGCATTAATCTGTTTTTAAACTAAGGGTTGAATAGCATGCAATAAATACTTTGAGATGTTCGTGTGCATTATAAGGAGCAATAAGAATTAAACAAGATAATACCTGCTGGGTGCTTAATTGACCAGCATTCACTCTGAGCCATAACTGAGGCTGGAGTTCTTTGGGAAAAAGAGTTGTGATTATGTAATGAAAGATGATTACAGCTCAAGCACAGGGGAATGGATTGTGTTTGCAGAGATACCAAATGCCAGAACTAAGATTATTTTTGCACCTGTAGCATCTGGTCCTGTGAGAAAGTAAATTAGAATAAATAGTCCCCCTGTTCATGTACAATGATTTTCTTACATTCTTATGAAATATTTTTAATCTACACTTGTGGAATTCTTCCTCCCACGTGAGAGATAATTTTTACATAGAGCATCTGCCAGTCATTTATGCATCCAGACTAACGGAATGCACATGAAAAAAATGTCTCAGGGAATTGACTTCTCGGATTGCAATGAGAGATCTTCGACACATCCTTCAGGGCACCATCTTCCCAACATCAGGGTCATCCAGAAATGGATCTCTTGCTCAGACAGCAACAAAAATCCCCTAAGTTTTTACTGTCTAGGCAGAGTTAGATCACACTCACGGTCAGACCTCCTCTTGCGTGAGGGCCATGGGGATTTGCAGGTTGGCTCACATTTGTCTGTAGTTTGACAGTGTGGCACAGGGTGAGTATTCTTCAGTATTCTTCAGAGTTGATTCTCTTGCTCTCAGACCAATATTTTGCTGGAATGAGACTTCTTTGGTGTCAGCAAGAACTCGGAGTACTCAGCCCCCTTTGTTCTTGAACTTATTTTCTCATGGCAGGAGAATATGCAGACTCTTCTTATCCCAGCTCTGCAGGATGATTAGCTGCACTGTAAACAAAGGATTTGCAACCAGGCATTATTTTCTATTCCATTTTAATGTGACTGTGTCCTTAGAGTACACAGTTTAAGTTTTAATTGCTTATTAAGAGTAGCCATTGCAGTTAGATAATTCCAGGAAGAAAAGGGAAAACAAATTACTTGCAACTAATCTATGTTCCATTTCAGCACCCTGAAAATGAAGAGTTGCCAGGAGAGTGGGAGGGAGGAGGAGGGAGAAGTACTGGTGTTAAACACACATCATTTCTTTGCCCCAAATATCAGTAACAGCTTATACAAATTTATTTTCTAGATTTCCAGGGCATTAGAGGTTTTTGCACCCACAGACAGTAGTGTGGTTGTTGGATGTGGAAAGTTGTAATAGAAAGAGATGGAAGCTACAATCCGCAATTAGGTAATAGAAAAACATTTAGTCCAGCAGCATGTTGAAATCTCCTTTTCTCCTAGGAATAATGCCATGGTGAAAGTTGTTTTGTAGCACTGATGTGACACTGCTGCCTTAGAAAACAGGTTTTAGTAGGTTTTGGTTTTAGTACTTTCTGAGAGAAGCCAGCTGTGTGGATCTCCCTATAAAAAGTTAGAGATGTTTTCAAAATTCCTTTCGATAAACAAGGTATGAGAGCTAGCCTGAAGAAAACTGATATTCTGTGTACTAATGAGTTTCAGTCAATATTGTCATAAGACTTGGTGATGGAAGTTGTCTTTTCATACTGTTTGGAAAGAAAGGCAGATGCAAAATGAACTGGACACCTTTAAGCTTTCCAGAGGAAAGGACAGTTGATCTAAAGAGTTGGACTTTGGTCTAGGAAGAAGTCCAGAAGGTGTCACTGATATGATGCTGGGAACTGTTAGGAAACAGTAATTTGGGTTTTCTATAAAAAAATATTTTATTTATGCTGACTTAGAACCAGCCTACAAAAACAATTGCCTTTCTAAAACACTCTGTGCATTCCTATGGCGCATGAGGGCCTGGAGCTAAGGACAGAGGCAGTGGGGCCGTGCAAGTCAGCAGAGCTTGAGACGTGCTGGCAGTGAGATGGGCTGTTCGAAGCACCCTGCAGAATCTGTCGTGGCAGTGGAGCATTTTATTCACACTGGGATTCTCTGAGGTTTTGGTACCCAGGGTTTGACAATACCTGGAGGTGTGGTGAGTTTTACAAGCCATGAGTAAGGTAAAGTAAGGAAGGTGTTCCTGTACGTTCTCAGGTCGCTGTGTGTATGTGTCACTTGCCTCCAGCGACACACAGAAAGCGATCCTTGAGCTCCAGTCGGTCAGCACCGCTGCTCCCAGCTGAGTGCTTTATTAGGATACATATCTTTGATCATGATGCTAACACAGTTTGATGCTGCTCAGCCTGAAGAGCTGCCTGCTGCATAACTCTGCTTTTACAGTGCCATGATTCCATTGTCTTCAAAGGAGCCACATGATTTAAACTGAATGCTAATAGACATCTGAATTAACTACTGTATTTTCCCCGTCAGAATGATACAGGAGACAGGCTTTTTAGGCACTTCATTTAGTCATGTATTAATATTTTAAATCCTTAGAATAAAACACTTCCTGGAGGACTGGAATGATGATTTGTGTTTCCAGTCTACTCTGCCAAACAACAGAAGTTAGAAAGAGTGAAGAAATGTGTAATATCATGATTTCTTTCCATGCAACTTGATGGTGTACTTTGAAATTTCTTAAGTTTTAATGTCAGTAATATTTGAGTGGTCTAGATTATTATTAATAATTGGCCTTAAGTACCTTCAGTGAGTTTTCTAATCTGAATTTATGAAGTCTTTAATAATACTGTGCTAGAAAGCAGTGATGAAAATAAAAAAAGCATATGCTTCTGATCTTCTAATAAACCTTTTTTTCTGCGTAGAAAATGGGGGTTTTTTTAGTAAGATTCAGTTCTTACTTAAATGATAAAGTGAAGAGGCGGCATTTTATGGGCATTGCATTTACATAGTTGTCTCACATTATTGTTTTTACTTAAATTAGCCTTCTGTCACCACTCTAACTTACTAGTTAGGGTGATATTTTTTAAGGGAGTGTGCAGTTTCTTAATTAAAATCAAAGAAAGGAGAATGTACTTTTTTTGGTTTATTGTTTTGGTTATTTTTTATGTGTTTTAATAAAAGATCTAGCTGCACAAATAGGAAACATTTGACACAATATTGCACCAATATAGGTGCAGTTTAGACCATCTGAAAATGCAAATGGTGGGTACATTTGTCCTGATTGTGTAGAGTTATTTGGTGGAATGTCTTCAATAATGAATTTCTAGTGGCTCAGAGTGGTGTTAAAGTATTACCCCTGGACTGTACTGATGCTCCATGCCTCAGCTCTCCAGCGTTAAAATAAGGGTAATAATTCCTTCCTTTTGCCCTTTTGTTTTCTCTTTGGTATAAAGCTTAAATTTGGGGGTCTGAGTCTCTCTCCCCTGCGTTTGCTCATTCAGCAGTGTGGGATCCCTGAGTGCTACTGTTATACTGACCATATGAACAGATGTTGTCTCTCACTTGCTCAGCTCTTGGGTTTGCTGTTCATTGTTAGGAAGGTGATTCTCTTCAACCTGTTTTTAATAAACCCCTTCAGACATTTTTTTCATGACTGTTCTGCTGATTGTGAAGATCTCTTTCCCATACCTACTACACTGGGCTTTTATTTGAGTTGCGCTTATGTTAGCTGACAAGACTTAAGAATTTTGTGTGTAAATCAACCTGCCATTGCTCATCTGAGTTTATTGTTTCCTGAATTATTCCACCTCTTCCTCCTTCCCCAGCGTTTGTGCCCTGGGAAAAGGATGGCGCTTTCTCAGGGGAATATTTAACGGTGTTTATTTTCAGAACCAGAGAAAGGAAAGATGCTTAGAGCTCCCACCATAAAAAGTATACAAAGATGGATTTGTCCTTAGCATGCAGGCAGTCCTTAGACTGTCAGTTATGCAAGTTCACAGACAGTGATTTCTGACCTAACTTTCTACTCGCTCCTGGTTTCTAGCAGGCAGATCATCAGTGAAATATTTAAAGATACAGAAAGAGTACCTGCATAAAAAGATAAAATTAATGCTAGTAGCTTGAAATGAAAATGATTTGTTTATGCTCTTTCACAGTAAAATATGTTTTAATTTTTTCAGCTGCATTGCTGCAGTGATTTGAAAGCCAGATCAAGTTTACCAGGGGCATTATTATAAAACTGGAATTAAAGCTCAGCCTACTCAATTTATCTGTATCATAAAGCAGTCAAAAATGCTGATGGCAGTTGAGCTATTGATAGTTTATCAAGTTTTATGGACTAATGGAATGTAGATCACCAGTACTTGTGTTAATAATGATTTTATAGCACTGTTTTTAAACAAAGGCAATGATTAAAGAATGTTGGTTAAACAACATGTCTGGTAGTTCTCTAGAAAATATTTCTTCCTTTTTTTTTCCTTTTTAATTGAATTCAGAAGCCCTAAGAGTTGCAGTTTACTTACTGAAGGAGAGCGTGTCAATAACCGTAAACTGGAGAATAGCTAATAAGCATGCATGGGTACTTTTAATTAATTCTTGATTGCAAAGTGTCAGAGCAGCAGAGTGTGCGTGGTCACGCACTTTGCGTCTCGTTGCACTCCTCCGTGTGCCTGTACCTGCCCCCAGGTACAGACTGTGTAGTACAGCAACCACATGGACCTGGTCTAAACCTGAAAGCTCATTATTTTGCAATTGCTTGTCACTGATTCGGCATTTTTTAGAATATGCAGAGTGTGTCTAAGTGTGATAGCCAGAAGGATTTATTGGGCTGGTTTTTGTCAGTTATCCTGAAAGATGTCCCGTTTTTCAGTAGTGGCTCGAGTGGGAGATCTGCATTATCAATGTATGCTGAACAGGAATGGCCGTTTGGTGCTGAGAAGACAAAAGTTCTGCCATAGCTGTCCAGATAAGGCCTCTCATGCGAGGACAGCTGAACATGGACAGATTCCCAGGCAGGCTGTGGAATCCCTTGCCAGGGACAAAGGTCCAACTTCAGGGAGTGTGTGTGAGCTGGAGCCTGTTCTGCTCATCATGCCACAGCAGTCACAGGACTGCCAAGGGTTTGGGTCCTGACCCAAGTGATCAGAAATACCACATCAGGCAGGTGGGGGTCTACCTGAAACCCAAATTCTATTACTAAAAGCTAGAAACTGGAACTCTCAAAACCCCTCAGAATAAGATGAAACGTGAGACTTGTCTTGGTTGCTGTCTGAAATGGGCGCAGTAGGGCTGAATCACTGAAAATCTTTCTTCTGGCTGTCACCTTGTGTCTGACAGTGCTGAGTAGAGCATTGTTTCATTTCTTGTAAGTATGAGCTTGCTAATAGTTTATAAGAATCAGTTCTTGTCATTTTACTGGCATGAGGGAATTTGTTAGTACCTTCAGACCTCTCAGCTGTGGTTTCTATTATACCCTTTTTTTCTTGGCTAGGGAGGAAATGCAGCTTGGCATTGAGAGCAATTATTTTAATGCAGGAGTAGTTCTTGTAAAATTAATCTGAATTTAATATAAGGATAAGCATGTAGTTCATCAAATAGCATATTTGTCAGGGACACAGCTGGCTTGACTTGGGGAATTTTTCGTTAATTTATTGGCAAGTAACACAAACTTCATTAGTGATCCATATATTCAGAAAAAAAGCCAAGCAATTTATCCCGTAGAGAAATACTTTCCCTCCCCTCTCACCAGGCTCAGGTTCAGCCCACCACCCTTTCACTCCCCTTCCTACTGCTGTTCTTGCAGGTGTTTTCCCCCTTCCCTCTGAACTGGAGGGGCTGCTGGGAGCCTGAAGTCACCTCTTCTCCCATAGAACAAACCCGGATGGGACAAGTGCTCCAGCCCTGAGCGTCCCGAGGGCTCTGCAGGACTTGCCCCTGTGAGGAGCTGGCAGTTGTGGGCTGTAGTGAATTATAACACCAGAGCATGCCCCAGATCTGCTCGGTTCAACCTGGCTGCCTGGCTGAGAATATAAAATGGTTTTCTTTACCATGTTGGCAACTACCTCAGGTTTCTCGTTAGTTCATGTGATTGCATCTTCTCTGGGGTGCGACCTAGTATTTACTGCTTCTCATTGCTCATCTTTGGAGGTCAGATAGAGTGTGTTGCCAGAGGAGAAGGAGCTTTGCATTTCATTCACTGCTCTAATTTTTGTTGCTGCAAGGATAGGAGTATAGTGGAAACAAAAAGGTGGGAAAGATGTTTTAAGTGAAATTAACTGCTATTGTACTGAAACAGCCTGGTTATGAAGCCACCCTGTCTCCTTTCCTCTGACAGTAGGTACCTCTTTTCTCTGTAACTTCAGAAACTGTGGAATAGTTTTCTTCCAATATTTTAAATCCTTGGAGAAAAATAATAGAAGGGATCAACTTGTGGCTTTAAATTACTTAAATAACAGGCTCTTAATTTAAAGCTACATTAAATGGCAGCATCTAGCAAGGGAAGAGCTCTGCTCTTTCCATAGCGTATGCATTCTCGATGTTTAATTCATTCTGTGTTTGCATTTTGGTTCCTATCTAGCGTCTCCTGTATAAATCACAGGTCTGAGAACTGAATCTATGATGCAAGTTTAATGTTTTACTTTTTTCTGTGTTGTTCGCAGTAGAGGAAGGAGTTGAAAAATCAAGTAGAAAACTCAGGCAGCCGCAAGTAAGCAAAATTCCTGATCCTTCAAAGACACAGGGTTTTTTACTGACTTCAAAGCATGCTGTGTCAGATCGATGTTCAGCGTGAGACACAAGTCCCATAGTTGTTGATGGTACTCCTTAAAGATTTCCTTGTGCAAATACCTGAAGATTAAGCCTGAGCTAACTTATGTGAGATTTTGTCATTAGTTCAGCTTTAAATAAGTGACGAGTCAGTCCTGTAAAAGTCATTAAGTACCTAAGCCCATCACTGAGACTTCCAAACACCACATTTTGGTGATGCATAATCTACAAAGTCTCTAACTTTTTACCAGGTCCCTGGATGGTTTGGTGGCTGCTTCCTGTCAGAAACAGAGGTGCCTAAATCAATATTGTAAGCTCAGTTGGTACTTGCTGGGATATCTAGACCTTGACCTTCTTAGACCCAGCAATAACAGTTTTCTGGCTGTGAGTCCAGAGAGAATGCTGTCAGGGTGTTGCAGTCAAGTGTTTAGAAGACATTTTCCTGTTTTGTTTCTGTTTTTAATCGGCTTTATTAGCTTAAGAATATGTTCTAAGCCTGTCTGCATATGAAACCTGAAAAGATCTCATTTGTCTTGTTTATCTGTACAGTAAGAGTTATAAGGACTGGTTGTGGGAAGGGCATTAGAAACCAGGGGATGGGTGAATTTTCTCAGGCTGTCCTGGATATCATTCTTTTGTTAAAGGAAGCTGACTGTTTGAAATACTCAGTGAAATTTTGCAAAACCAGAGTGATACATGGATTTCTATCCTTTCTGGAGTGTCTTCCAGACCTTCCTGGGTTCTTGCAGGCAGGGGCATGCTGCTGTTTGGATTCCGGGTTGCACAGCTCAAGCTGTTTGCCTATAATAACTCAACAATAACTCACCTTTCATTCCCACCTCCAGCCTTGTATGTTGGTTTATGTTATACATCAAGTGAATGCTCAAGTTGGTTTTTTCGGAGTTTGGGTGTTTCATGCTGTACTGCATTTTTATGCTTCTCTAAGTGTTTTGCCTGTAGTGTGATCTGTGGCCATGAATTGATGAAATGTAGGTAACTCAAGAAGGTATATGACTTCTGAGTTAACAGAAGGTGCTTGTGGTTTATTGACCTCATTCATGTAAGGTACTGAAGGGCAGTTTCTTATGGATTTAGTTGGCTTGTCTCAGTATTTATCCAGCAGTTAACTCCAACAAGTTCAAGTCTCTCTTCACACCTGTTTAATGATAGGCACTTGTTAAAAATACTTAGCAATAAACCTCTGCTAAGCAGTAGCATTGCTAAGCAATATGGGTTGGGATGTTAAAGGCAACTTAAAAAAAAATGTGAACCAAGGAAAAAAAGAAAAAAAGATAAAAAAAACCCCAGAAGTGATGGAGGTGTATCTACTGGAATTAATGGCGTGGTATTTGTACATTGATTACAGTGTAACATTGCAAGGATCAGGCACATCTCAGAAGTCCCTTGTGTCAATACAGGGGATTTGAGGGATCTTTTTAAAGTGCTAAGGAATGAGACTAGGAAACCTTGTAGGAACAGTGAAAAAGTACCTGCCTTCCTACTTAGCTGAGCTGCGAAGTTAAAACACCCAGCTTAGAGCTGCTATTGGTGCAAAAGTGGATTTTCCTAAGGGTTACCTGTACACACCTACTGTGAGACACCGGGGCCTCTTCCAGCATTTTGTTCTTGGCTGGGATTTAACTGCCTGTGATCAGACAAAAAGTGCTGACTTGTTACCGTTTCCTACATCCAAAATGCTGTTGGATGAGAGGGGAGACAGGCAGGTTGTACTCCTCTGGATAATTTCAGTGTTAAAAGTAATAAATCTAGAATTTCCAAATAACCGAGAAAATGAGCTGTGAAGTTTGCAAGGCACAAGTGCTTTCTGAATGTCTTTGTGTTTACGAAGGTGCTTCTTACAGGGAGGAGATGCCTCAAGAATGTTAATATCCTTATGCTGTTACTAATGCAAATAGTCTCCTTCTCCTCTTCTCCTTTTCTTTCTCAGTCTCTTTTTTTCTTGGGTTGTGAAGTTTTATTAAGCACCGAATTATATTTTCTAAAGATTTTGCTAGTGCCATGGGTGCCGAGAGAGTTTCTATGTCATTGCCTCCAACAATTTGATCATTATAATAGTACTGTCCAGGGTCTTCCAAATGTGTAACTGAAGTGAATTTGTTCCAAGTGCATTTTGATTCACATCATTCCTCCTTACCTGAGTGATTTGTTTCAAAGGTGAGGATGCAGGTGAAGAAAGGATTGTGGGGTTGCCTTGGCTTTGTAGATAGTTTATTTCTACAAAGACGACGTAATTCCAGAGGAGGAAAATACTATAAATATTATTTGGAAACTAATTGAAATAAAGATGTTTGCTATTTAGTTACAGCTGTTTAAAAATAAGTAGCAAATCAAAAAATCTCATTATGTAGAGGAAAAATATATACTGTGAATCCTCGTAGTTGTCTTCCTAAGCTTGTTCAAACTTAGTCTGTCCAGTAAACCTGTCCTTGGTGTGATGATTTTATTTGCTTCTCATAGAGCTCCCTTGTGTAATAAGTGTAATAGCTGCTTATAAATAAATAAAATCACAGCATTATTTTTACTTAAAGATTTTAGAGAGTCTTACTGGAATGTGGGGGGGGGTGTCTACGTGAAGGTAAGAAGAAGGTGCAGGGAGGTTACATGGCCGTGCTCAGTGTCACGGCACAAGTCGCGCTCCAGGCCCCAGTACTGCTGAGTCCTCCTCCCTGGCAAGCACCAGCCCAGCTGGTCAGGAAGTGTTGCTGGCAGTGCCACACAGTCTTACAGCTTCGACAGGTCATGCTCCATACTGAAACATCTTGCTTTGTCCCCCAAAAAATAACTGTGCTTATAGAGCAGGGCTTTGCTCTGTCAAAATGACACGTTCCAATTCCTCCATGACCTGGTAACCTGTGGAGTAGTGATTTGGTTGTTAGATTTGTGCTCACTTGTTCTGTGTTGAAGAAAGGTGGAAAAACTAGGGAATGGTGAGTGAATTACAGTGGCTGGTTCTGACCAAAGTCTAATGATAGGAAGCAGAAAGTCTGACTGTTATAGTAAATTATTCAAATACCTGCTGAAGGCTTTAAAAGATGTATGCCACTCTCAAGGTTTATTATGACAGATAATGTGGCAAATAATTTCTGTACTGTGAATCCTTGGAAAACAAGTTCTGGTTCATAAAATCTCCTATGCAGGGCAAGCCAATTTTGGTTGAGGAAGAGTAATTTATCTTACTGTGGCTGCAGTAGACCAAATACCCATGCTAGGAGCACATGCATTCCAGCAGCCACACAGGATGGTGTTACTGATTAACTTGGCAGTGTCATCTAAGGAAACAGATGAAGCTGACTTGCTGGGAACATCATTCTTTTGTATCTCCCCACACTTCCTAAAAGTAAATAAAGCTTGAATTGTGCAAATGCCTTGCTGGCTGTATAGTATGTATGGCCTTTATATGATTGAGGGACAGATGGATTCTGTACTGTGTGTTTCCATGGCTGTAATAACATGGAATTCCCTATACTCAGCATTTATTCCATGTGCATTCTTTTTTATTTCACACAGTAATATTCCAGGAAGGAAACTGCTCTCCTACTTATTATTAATCAGATATTCTTGTCTTTTAAGACTTCCAAATTTTAGTTATTATCGGGAATAAGTTTTATTTTTATTTTAGTTCTTGAATTCAAGCAGTTTGTATGCTGGTGGCCTTCCACCTTTTCAGAACATTGTGTTTGCTAAATGACCATCAGCAGACATAAAATCAGCAGTGACATTGATAAAATAATGTCAATAGACACGATGTGGGATTAATTGGAAAGTTTGGCTTACAGGAAATCACTTTGTATACTCTTTGACTGCCTGCATTATCATTCTTAATGAGAATTACATAGGGCTGCTAGCAAACACTTCCCATCTGAAGGTGACTTACACTGCCACACCCCTTTTCTGAATATAAATTATCATTTCTGCATATAAAATTAAATAAATAATGTTCCCAAACTTGGGAAGTTTGGAACATGGGAAGGGACAGCTGCTGAACACAGTCATTGCCTGCTCTTGTGTCTCAAACATAGTTGCACTGCTAAAATGAGCAGGAAAAGCCACGAAAGAGGCAAATCCTCCTCCAGCTGCAGTGTTTGAGTCCAGCTTGTACCTCTGTCAGATCTGCTGTGGCTTATATAGCAGGTTGCAGGTGTGATGTGGAAGTTGTTATGCAAGGCGCGTGACCTGTGCTGAGTTTAAATAAAGCTGTTGCCAACAAGTTGTTAAAAACCCCTCAGCTTCAGTCTGAATCTGTCTCTTTGAGGAGCACTGAAATTCATGGTAATCCGAGGAGGAATGATAGTCTTTAGAAGTGGTGTGGGGGGGGAAGGGAAAACGAAAGGACTTATTCTTTGTTTATTCCCCTCAAGATCAGAATCTATAATTTATTAGTCATAGTAAAATAAAGATAGAAAAATTCCATGGAGCTTTCTGACAAGACTTTTACCAGTGAGACTCTCACAACAGTAAACTATAGGAGAGGTAGACCTTTAGGGAAAAGAAAGGATTGTTCAAAAACAAATCACTGACATTGTGGGGGAAAAGGAGTGTCAATATAAATCAAATTGGGCAAGAGGATGGTAGGTGATGCGTGCTCCCACACCTCGTAGTTCTTGAGAAACAGGCCTGGCTGTGCTATAGCAAAGAGAATTTGTTCATCCGGCTTCTGGCTCTGCACTTTCCTTTGGGGTAGCATGAACACGAGTGATTTCAATAGATTAGGTGATGTTTTAGGAGGATAATACAGATAGAGACCAGTGCTTATTTTATAGTAATTTCATTTTCCTGGAGGTTTGCAAAGTCAGTGTAGTACTTTACTGTGCTCCCTACACAGCAGTCATGTTTCAACTTGAACTGTGCCTGGGGGAATGGAGCTTATTGATGCCAGGCTTTCAGTGGTGTAAACAAATCACACGGAAACATTTGTTCCACGCCCAGGAAATATGGCACATGCTATTACAGCATAATTTAATAGGAGATATTAATAACTAAAAACTGCCCATCATAATTTATTCCAGAGCTTAATGGAGGATAAATGCTTTGTATCACAGATCTGGCTCCCATTTTGCTGGCAGTTTGTATATGCAGCAATTCAGCCTTGGGTGAGAGTGAGTTTGTGGGGTGGAGAAGGGGATGTTAATTTGAGTCTTAAAAAAAAATTTATGTAATTTAAGATCTCTTGTTAGAGCAAACTAGGTTCAAATAGATTTACAGTTGGAAAATAATGTCTCACAGTGGGAACCTAATTTCAATAATATGATAGAGAATTTTTATTGTACTCCTTGAGGCAAATTAAACGCGTATTTGTGTTTAAATATATTTTTAAAGTGCATTGGACAGGGTCCTACCACCATTAGTGGTTCTACACAGAGTCTGCCAAGATGCATCATGGTCTGATTTCTTATAAACACTTGGAGTAGCACCAGTGCAGGGAGCACTGGCATGGGGGTGCCTCAGCCCAGTGTAGCTTCCATCCCCAGTGCCAGCTCTGCTGCCCAAAGGTGGCCCCTGGGCATGGCTTTCCAGGATTTCTAGGAGACAGTGCTGTGGATTTTCCTTATCTCAGCAGCAAGGGAAACTTCACTCTGTTATAAAGGGTTACAGAGAATCCTTCTGCCTCTGGTGTTCCAGCCTGCAGCCAGCTCTCCCCTTCTGCAGCTGGGCCTTTTTGCCTTCTATGCTGGGTAATTTCTTTGGTCACCCGTTAGCATGGCTGAGCAGTTACTGTTTGAATTTCCCCTTCAGGTACTTCTGCCATGACCTTAGCCCGGATATATGGAGTGTCTCCTGAAGTATCTGAAGTGAAAGAGGAAAAAGAAGTAAAGCTAGTATGTTGAAGCCGAAGGTAACCATCTAGCTCGGGATTTGAGGCTTATACCCTTTCTATGCTTTGTGTAATCGGTGATGTTTACAGGTTTTGTCAATGCTTTGTTTATTATTGTGAGTTTCAAGCTATATCTGGACCCTTGGATCCGTGGTGTCTCGGGGAAGGAGGAGATTAGTTCAGTTTTACTTTGGGTAAGCCTTTCGTCAGGCCGCTTTTATTTGAATCTGCCTTTGCTCTGTATTTTATGCTTATAGCAAGATACTTAGATACTTGGGAATCTTCGTATAAGACCTAGTTTGCTTTGAAACTGTGAATTGTGACCTGTTGTATATCAAAATCTAAAGTCTGTCTGCTGGAAGCCTGTTTGCACAAGTTAGGTGTTACAGAGGTGTCACTCTGAGAATCTATCAGTGATACATAGGGGATCTCCAAAGTCATCGTGACATCGCTGATTATTACTGAAAACTAGGTCATTTTCATAGGAATTGGGACAGCAGGGACAGGGGTCAATGAAAGGAAGGAGAGAGAGGGATTGTCAGTTGCATGTCTGAAAAGTAAAATACCTGTCTTCCATTTGAACTATCTGCTCAGATCTTGGAAACTAGTTGGGTGTTTTTTCCTGCTCATTTACATCATAATGTATTTCCTTGAAATCAGCCATATTATCTCTTTGTGATTAGCTCTGGTAGATTCAGTCATGGCCCCTGGAGCTGCTTTCAAGTCAACAGAGAGCTGACAGTAACATCAGGAATATGAGGGGAAAAAATGGCAGCACTAGCGAGACCTCTGCAGTGCCAGCTTGTGCACTCTGTATGTGACATGAGGAGTGACAGGGAGTGTGTTTCTGAGCTCCTGAGCCATTTGCAGCTTTTAAGCTTAATTAAGCTTAAATATTTAAATACTGATAGCAGCACAAGAATGCAGGTTTCCATTCAGTCACGTAAGATGCACAAATGCATTGTGGCTGAAAGCCAGTGTGAAGCTCCTTGGACAGGAGGTTTACAGCTCAAAGATGGAGGCTTTCCAAGTGTTATGAGCAAAATCCAGCAGGCAGCTGAGCCTCACACAGCTGCTCACTCACTTGCCCCCAGTGGGACGGGGGGAGAATTGGAAGGGCAGAAGGGAGAAAACTTGTGGGTTGATAAAGTAATTTTAACAGATAAAGCAAATGCTGTGCACACAAGGAAAGCAGAACAAGGAATTCATTCCCCACTTCCCATGGCTGGGCAGGTGTTCATCCATTCCCAGGAGAACAGGGCCCCATCGCGTGTAATGGTGACATGGGAACACAAACTCCATCGCTCTGAATGTCCCTGAATGTCCTTCTCCTCCCCCCAGCTCTGTGTGCTGAGCCTGGCCCCACATGGTCTGGGATATCCCTTGGGTCACTTGGGGTCAGCTGTCCTGGCTGTGTCCCCTCCCAGCTCTTGGTGCCCTCCCAGTCCCTCGCGGGTGAGGGCCAGGAGAGGCCTTGGCTCTGTGTAAGCTCTGCTCAGCAATAACCAAAACATCCCTGTGTTACCAACTCTGCTTCCAGCACAAATCCAAAACATAGCGCTAGACAAGCTGCTCAGAAGAAAATCAGCTCTATTCCAGCTGAAAGCAGTGCACCAGGAAAGAAGGGCCAGGAGCTAGTCTGAGTTACTTATTCAGGGGAAACGTGCAGCTGGAAATTTTAGTCACTGAGTCCATGGTGAGTCTCCTCGGACCTGCTTGTTGAAAATAGCAGTACAATACATTCTCAATGTGTAGGTTCCAAATCAGTGCAGAAGCCAAATCTGTGTTTACTGGTGATCTCAAGCCAGTCTCATCTTATCCTACATCTTCTTTCTCCTCGTAAATTCCCAACTGCTCTTTGTTAAAAGGGCACTCCTTCAGACTGTATTGTTCAGCACTGACAGCATGTGGTGTCTTGGCTGCAGGAGTGTGTTGTCAGAACATTCTTCTTATAATTACCAGAAAGACTAGCAACCTCAGAGGATGTCCTCTGAAAAATTTTCATTTTTAATGGCTGTGTATTACCAGCCTGTGCCTGCTTGCATGTTCTGATTAAACATGGCATCTTGAGGCTCCTTCGGTTAGTTTTGATAGGAGTTATTGCCTCTGGGGGTATACAGAGTTTTTCTTCAGCTCTCCTGACTTCTTTAGTTGTGTCAGCTATTGTTACAGAAAGAAGCCAAGCAGCATGAGCAGCGTGGAGCTTCTATTCTCACCTGCTGGCAAAATTCTTTACTGTCTCCTACTACTTCCCACTTCAGCATTAATCTTCATGCTGGCCAACAACTTTTTTAACTACAAAAAATTAGGTTTTTTGTAGTTTAAAACCATTCAAACCTAATTCCAGCAGGAATAAGAAAAGTCTCCACCATCAGACAACATACACATTCAGGGCTACTCTTTAAAGTAGATATGGCTCTGAAATCACAGCAAGATCCACAGCTCCTGCTTCCAGAGGGTGCTTTTGCCTTCAAATTTCTGTCCCCATTTCGGGTGAAGCAGTTCCCCACCTTGTCCACCATTTCGGGTGAAGCAGTTCCTCCTTGGGGGGGAGCCCCCATTTTCTTCCCGAGTGCTTGAAGCACTGTGCTCTGCAGAGCATTCTGTACCTGTGTTGAGACCATTAGCAATATTCCAAGAGGTTTCTTGGGAAGAAGCCTCCCTACAGTTTTGCTTTCTTGCTAACTATTCTTTTTCTCTGCCCTAGCACCTTCTTAGCATATGCTCCAGAAATTGTCACTGAGTAAATAATGGTCTGCTGTCAGCAGTCCTCAGCATCAGATACCTCAGCAGTGAGACAGAGCTGCCAGAGAGCTGAAAGCTGTTAATCCTGCACACAGGTCCACCACCCATAATTTCAGTCAAATGTCTTTTCAAGGGTAGACTGACAGATTTAAATCCTAATGGCAGTCTATAAATTCTGCAAGACAGGCTTTTAATATCCTAGTCTGTGGCTATACTTTGTAATTCTCGAGAATATTCAATCTATTCCTCCTTCCTCATCCCCTTTCTAAGAAACCATCACAGGATCTTGAAATCCTATCATTATTTTATCCGAGTGCTATAAAATGGATCTCCTATACACTTAGATGCAAATGAGTTTTTCAGAAACTTCTCCCCAGTTAAAAGAAATGAAGGATAGAAAATGTTTTGAATTTTTTGTTCCAAAACTTCTTATTTGGAATGGTGCCTCTCTGGGCTGTAGTTGTGTTGAAGAAGGTAGCGATTTTCCCTTCTCAGACACCTGTATGTGCGCCAGATCACTGCATCAGTTCTCAGTGATGTAAGAGCCAGTCTCAGTCAGTTCCAAGCCCTGCTGTTCATGTTTCCCGTAGCCCACCTTTAAAGATTGTGCCGCCAGCCAACAGACACCTTGGATATGGGGTGAAACAGGACCTTCTTTGTCTGCACAAGTGCTGAAGAACAGAGCGTTGGTTCTGCCTTTGCATTGAACTCAGGATGATGGAGGTAAAGGAAGATCATTGGACCTTTGCAGAAATACACTAGAATTATACTGTATTCTCCCCTTTGCATCTGTAACGTACAGCAGTATTCACCTCCCAGTGTCATTTCCAGGCCTCCCCTCTTCAGGTAATTTTGCCACCAAACAAGATGAAAACTCCCTCAGGATCGCATCTGCAGGCATTGTGTAAGATGGAAGCATGGCACAGCCTGCCAAGCTCCCCTCAGCCCATGCAGAAAAGCACTGACTTTCTCCTGCCAGTACACAGAGATGATAGTTAGAGTTACCTGTGTGCAAAGTCTTAGGGAACAAAGCATTGAGCAAATAATTCAGTTTATTTCTGTGAATATTCATTTGGATTTTTAAACTAATTAATGTGGAGTGCTTTGAAAGAATTCTGTATTTACTGTTCATGTGTATCTGGGGAATCATCTTCTCTCATGTGAATTCTCACAAGTAGCCTGAGCAGGATCTGACTGTGAACTACAAAATGTGTATATCAAAATTCCCACTGCTCTTGTTATCTAAACTATTCAGTGAGGAACAGAATACCATTTCATTTCACAAGTGATTGTAAAGAATCTGTTTGTGAAGATAATTTCTGAATGTTAGGTAAATTAATATTGATTAATAAATCTATGCAATAGTTTTTTCACTAGATGTGAATTTCACCACATTTATGAAATTACTCCTTTCAATTTCTAACAGTTCCAGTAAGAATTGGGAATATGTTAACAAAATTTGCTTCTAAGGCCGTAGACTAGAACCTAGACCTCAGTCTCCCCTGCGTAAAATTACTTTATCGCTACGAGCTTTGTTACAGTCTTCAGATTAGGGCCATTCTTTTATTCGATGTTCTTAAAGTGCATAGCACAGTAACTCTGTTTTCCATATAATTCTTGTTATCACTGGAGATAAAAAGAACATGTCAAACAACAACATACTAAAATATGAATAAACTATTTTCCCAGAACTAGTAAAAACAGCGTAGTTTATAGTAGATGCTTTTTCAACTCATCTTCACATTTAAGAATGTCGAACTCTATTAAAAAGTCAATGGGAATTTACATTACCAAAACTCTCACATAATTTTAAAAAATCCTTTAATATATACCTAGAGTTGTATGGTTTTCGATGAAATAATAATTTTATTATGTACTTGAGCACTGCTAAGCTGACCCACTAAGTTCATTAGGAAGGACTTTGCTTCGTAACCATCTGATCTGCTCCACTGAAATATTCTCTGACTTCTGTCCAAAAGAGAAAACTGTTTCGTGCATTACATACCAAAGTTCAGTAAGAAAGGAGAATTTAATGAGGTGTCATGAGATATACAGGGGGTTTTTATACACCATTACCTGAAGTAGGAATAATAATTTTAAGGAAATGACCTACAGTTATGTAAAAATACAGAAAGCAGGCTCGAGGTGAATTGTTGAAGAAATCAGCCTCAACAAAAGTGATTTTTTTGTTTTGTTCAAGAAGCTGCTACTTAAAGTAAAACACTTTCCTTCTAAAATTCAGAATTACATTAATGCTCCCTGTGTGTTCATTGTAGCAGTAAATTACAAAATTTATTATAATTTAGAGTTAAGAAAACAATTTGCTTTTGAAGTATGGTAGCAAAGAGGCAGTGATAAAGAAAATAATGAGTACATGCAAGTATATTTGCATAACATAGGGATAACATTTTAATGCATGTCCATCAGTACAGAGCAAGGCTTTCAGGTGGTGAACACTAGAGTTTTGAGGCCAGATCTATACCTGCTGTTTGCAGGACTGTCAGAGTTTTGCCCCCACCATCAGATAAGCTGCTTCTAACTTTTAAAGTAAGTTCTAATTTTTTAATCAAATTTTTACTCTTCTCCTGGCTCATGTTACCATATCAGCTCTGGTTGTGCACAGCGTGCTACAGTCACCGTACGGAGCAAAGTTTCATGATAAAGAAAAATTTCATGAAACTTCTTTTTGGTGTTTCGTGCCTATGTGGAATTTAGGAACTGTAGCTTGAGCTGTGCTGAAGTCACAGGTGGGCTGCTGGAAATCTTGTGGAATTCAGGAGGAGCAAATGCAGAGACCTGATACAAGTTCAGCAATCCCTCAGGACTGATCCAGTTGCACCAGCATCTCTGTAAATCACTACCTCACAGCTGATACTGGTATAAAAACACTGAGATATTTTCATAGAATATTTAGCTGACAGTTCTTCCCGTTTCTTCTTTCCCCGACTAAATGTGTCTCATATTTTTTATACAAAACTATTTATTCCTTAGTTCCACTCTGTGGAGTTTAATATCTCTTCTACCTTACATCAGCATCTGGAAATACATTTTTTATATGTAGAACCTTGGAGGCGTAAAAAAAGCACTGCAAAACCTAACTCTCCAAATGTATTCTGTTCTTTTTCTGACTGGTTAAAAGCACAGCAGTAGGAGTTAGCTGGCTGATAAGAGCAGTCATTAAGGATTTCTTTTTAAGGGTTTCATAATGAGGTTTCTTTTTAAATTAGTTTTTACTTAGAGAAGTCTGTAATTTACCTCTTCAAATCAAAATTCAAAGGGAAATAAATAAACAGTTAAAAATATGCTCTTAAAAACTAATTTTGCTGTAGGTGCATCTGTAAGCGGAAAAAATAGTTTCAAAGGAGTGATGTTTAAATGTAAGTAGACTCAGGAGGCAGTGTGATAAATAGGCTTGTTGTCTGCATGTCGGGCTGCCTTACGCTGTGTGCTGTGGGAGCTGCCTCATCCAGCCTTACTCCTTTGTGCTAGGACAGCTTAGTTTTGTTGTGCTGGTTTGTGTTCTTATTTATATAGGTGCCATACTTTGCTGTTTATCACAGACTTGCTATCTGGCTTCCACTTCGGTAGTTGAATATTCAAACAGCTGCTGGGATTTGGGATTACAGTTACAGTGTTGTGCTAACGCTAAGTATGCATTTTTGCTTGAATTCACTGCTTTTACAAAGTAAAAAAGTATAAAGTATATACCTAATGAGCGAATTTTGAAATTTGAGAGTGTCTCAGCTACATCTCGTACTGAGAATTGTCACGTATTTTACTGCTATTTAACTTGCTTCCTGGTGATAATTACTGTTCTCATCCTTAAAATTGAGACTATCCTGGAAAATTTTAGTAGCCATGTGCTGAGCATGCTTTTCAACCCAAATATAGCAATTCCAGCTTGGTTCCATGCAGTTTCAGTTGTTTGTTTGTCCTGTGAGGAATCACTGTGTGTGGCATGTTGCACATACAGTCGTTGGCTCTTCGATGTCTCTGTGGCTCCTGCACGCACCTTCTGCAGGCTGGGAAGAATACCGAATGGTTGGAACACATAGATACAGGTATTCTATAATTCTGCAATTTTAAAGGGTTGTGGGTTTTTTTTTTTAAGTCGGTTACTTTCCTTTTAGAATATGCTATTTAATGGAGTTTTATGTGGGCAGGAACTAAAACACCAGCCTGAAAGGGCAGCGGGCTATGTGTGTTAACACAGCCCTGCACCACGGCCAGGGGCAGCAGGAACATGCTAAAGTCGTGTGCTTCCCCAGAGCACAAAGCTGGGAACTCTTGCAGGGCTCCCCGAGGTGCGTACTGTCAGGCCACACGTAGAAAAGTGCAGCTAAAACTATCCCACAGCACATCGGTTATTCAAATACCTGACACTGCTTTTTTCTTGTCAGACTGACACCAAAAAACACTGGGAGAAAACTATGGCTAGAAAATGAACAGATAAGACATATGCAACACTGGAGTTTGACTCCAGTGTTAATTACCAATACAGAACTACACTTTGATTAGGAAGATTTAGTAAATCACTGTCAACGCTCCATATTGAAGGCTATATTGGTAATTAATTTGATAAGTAGGATGTATTTCTTGCTCCTTGTTTGCAATGTGTTATCGGTAAGCTTAATAGTCTTTGATTCTAAACCAACTGAAAATTATTTGCTGGCCATATAAGACAGTAACTTCTTAATTTTTCTGATGTTAATCTCTCTTTAATGACTTCTGTGGAAGGATGTGTTTCATTATCTAGCTGGTGGCCTTAAATAGATTTTCCTTTTTTTTTTGAATCAGACTTAGAATTATAAGGAAAGGATTACATAAATAAGGTTTTGACTTCTGGCAAGCTTTCTATATTATGTGAACTTACTGCAGCAATGCCTTAACCTGTCCTTTATCTAGAATGCAGTAACTCGGTGTAGCCAGTTATGGGGGGTTGACCTAGACTGGACACCAGGTGCCCCCCAGAGCTCCTCTGTCACTGCCCTCCTCAGCTGGACAGAAGAAAAAAATGCGACCAGAGGCGCCTGAGATCACTCAGCAGCTACCATCACGTGCAAAACAGACTCAGCTTGGGGCAATTAGTTTTAATTAGAGTAGGAATGAGAACCAAAATGAAGTCTTAGAAGACCTTTCCTTCACCTCACCCTTCTTCCCAGACTCAGCTTCACTTCTGAATTCCCTACCTGCTTCCCCACAGTAGCACAGGGGGACAGGAATGGAGTCATGGTCAGTTCTTCAAATGTTTCTGCTGCTCCTTCCTCCTCAGGGGGAGGATTCCTCACATTCTTCCCCTGCTCCAGCGTGGGGCCCTTCCAGGGGGTGCAGTCCCTCAGGCACAGCCTGCTCCAGCATGGATCCCCCATAGGGTCACGAGTGCTGACAGCAGACCTGCTCCAGCATGGTTATAATATTAGTGCCTTACCACTGACCTAGCTCCAAGAAATCCTGACTCTGAGGCAAGGTTAAATGGAAGAGAGCTGATTTAACATTCCTGTTCAATCTAGTATTGGTGGTGGTCTTGTATCAAGACATATCACAGAAATATTTCACATCTAGAATGCTCGGTACAAGTGTGCAGGAGAACTAGGGGAACTGGAACCAGAGAGATCACAAACATCTGTTATATTAGAAATAACAGTTGCTAATAGTGTAAAAGCCTGACCTGTGTAAGTTCAGCAGAAAAAGTGCTGAGTGTAGCAGTTTGGGAGAAATACCAGCAATACAAGCAGATGAGATTTCAAAGGTTGGAAATGCCTATGCAGGACAGGAATTAGTAAGAAGCTTTAGCTTTTGGTGATGAGGACAGCTTTCTTAGGCAGTCCTTTCCGCCCCCCCAAATGACTTCCTCACCAAAGGATATCCAGGGGCATTTCAGTAGCTAAGGAGAGAATGGTTATAAACTGTTGTGGAAGCCATTGTGGTAAAGTGTGGCTGGGGACTGAGAACTGTAGAGCTTGATCACTGCAGTACAACTTCTTGTTCATGGTGTTGGGTTGTTAGTGAGTTACTAGAAACAACAATGGAAAGCCAGGCTGTTTTACTCAACACGCATCATATAAATAGCTGTGAAATTGGGTTGATTATTACTTACGTGCTGTGGTTGGATTAAACCACATTGTGGTGCTTTGCAAACTGCTACACCCAGAATTCTGCAGTGCTCTCCTCAGTGAGGACCGTGCCACATGATAGTATAGCCTGTAAAAAAATCCAAACAGCTCAGAGTAAGAGCACGTGAGTTCTTTGGATCCTAGCTAATTTATTTTTCTTTCTCTTGTTCTAGGAAAAGTTATGGGATTGAAATTTCTCAGTATTCTACAACCATACGAGAGCTTGTCATACATAAAAGTGTGTCTCTCAACGAGCCATCAATAAACAAAGGCTTCTTCAGAGAATCCAGTGAGTTGTGTTCTCTACATGTAAAAATAGGCTGGCTTTACTGGAGCTCCTCTGCTTTACCTCAGAATCTGACTGTTCCTCGGCTCTCCCTGGGCTGTAAGAAAAGGGAGGTTGCCTTTCCCAGACCTGATGCTTGCCCACCTGCAGTAAACAGAAGTTCCTTCACTTCATCTACAGACACAAAGAAGTGCTTCTCAGTTGTTCCATATCAAGTTTCTGAACGTTAGAAGTGAATATTGAAACAAAACAAAAACATGCCAGCGTTATTTAATGTAGCACTGACTTTTTGAAGGCAAATGGCTACACAGCATTGTTTGAGGTATCAGATATTTGTCTGCATATTGCAAGACCTGCAGCCCCTGAGATCCCACTATGGGGAGCAGCTAATGTGAACCACCTGAGGAAGGACAGGCAGGCCCAAAGCCTGGTGTGGCCTCATCATCCCTCTCACCTGTGCCTGAGCAGCAAACAAGATCCACCTGTGGGACACGCACAGCCCACCCAGCCACAGCTGGCAGTGTTTCAGAGGAACTGGCTGAGAACAAAGGAGGAACAAAGCACAAGGGGCACAGAGAGCAGGAAGAGGACAAGGCAAAGCTCTGTTTTAAGTGCTGCCTTTGAAAGGCTGGTGTAGAGCAGGAGGAGAGCTGTGAGAACATTGCTTCAAAGTGCTGCTTGGGCTGCCTGGAGCAGTCATTCACAGTAAGGAAGAGGAAGGAGCAACCCCTGTTGTAAATACAAGTGATCTGGGCTGGGACCTGGAAGGAGCAGCTGCAGGCCTGGGGAAAACAAGGTAAGATAACTAGAAATAAAATTATGCAAACAGATGGGCACAGGGACAGGAAGTAGCACAACACTTTCTTGAATTTTGGTGAAGATGTGTTGGAAAGTTCTAGTGCTTCTTTACAGGTGTAGGATTATCCAGGATCAAAATGAACCCATAGAAGTCATAGTAGTAGAAACAGTTTTGTTACTGTACCTATTTACAGTGAGGACTTTTGCTGATACTGCTGTGGCAGGTACATACCGTGCCTCATTGCACATCTGATCGGACTAGCACAAACTTTCAGCTTCGGTGACTGTTGGTACCTGGCAGAGGGTGACAGAGAGCCCTGCCATCTCCTAGGGTAAGCTCATGGTGAGTCAGGATGTGGAAATGCCTCATTCCTGCTGCACTGAGCACGTACTACAGCAGGGAGTTGAGGATGTGGTGTGTCTGCTCAGGACACTTGGATTGTGAACAAAATGTGTATGGCTGTGGTTATGTATGTGTGGTGTTGTTCTGTCCTCTCTGGCCGGGGCTGTTCATCCTATTTGCCTCGTGAAAGACTCTGCCCTCCAAGTGGTTCTAATGTTAGTGCAGCACCAGTCAGCTGTGTCTGCAGAAAACGTCCTCCTTAAACTGCCTTGTGCTCGCTCCCTGAAAGCTGCGTCCTGTTGGAGAAAGGTGGGGCCTGGTTTGAAATCTGAATGGAGAAGATGGGTAAAACTGTGAAAACAGATTCCTGGATTAGTGATTAGACTCTGCAAAATGTGTGTGTTGAAATAGTAAGTCAGAGTTGTATTGGAGTAATACTGTGATCAGAAGCATGTTTTGACTTTGAAGTAGCTATTTCTGCTGTAAAAGCTGCTGCTCTGTGTGTTTATGTACCCATCCCTCGTTATCTTTTTGAACTTTGAATTTTCTAGTACTTTCTTTGCTTTTTGATGTTCTAAGTATAGGTAGTTTCACATTTTTGTGTTTCTAAAACTGCCAGTTAATATAGATGCTAACTGAAATTATCTTAATTATGGGCACAATACAGGTCAAAGTAATTTTAAATAGGTTACCTCAATAAAAGTGCCTCTTGCACTTTAAAAAGAAACGCATGTTCCAGAATAACTCCTTATTTCTGTCAGTATTGAGATGTATCAGCCAGGTAGGGTAAAGCAAGTGCTTTTGAAGATACAGATTTATCATAGTTTACATGGTCTTGTGGCATATGACAACTGCTAAAATTTCAAGGCTCATAATTAATAATGCTGGCACTGAGAAAGAGGGAAAGAAGTGATCAGGAGAGGTGTAATATTCTCCTACATTGAAACCAAGTAAGATTGGTGAGGAGAGAGGCTACTTGAGGAAGAGTCATTAAAAAAAACACCAGCCAGCATGGAAATGCTTTCATATTTCTCTCAGTAAAAATAAAACTTGAAGATGACAGCTGAGAATTGAAGCATTAGAGTCAAGAAGATGTCTTGGCCCAGGAATAACTAGGATGGGGGGTGGGGGGAAGAGGAGGGCGAATGTGTTTAAAAGTCAGTCATTCTTAACAGCTTAGAATCAGTAAGTTAATGTTTCATACAAAGTGTTTTCATCGCCTCAATTGCTATTACGGGATTAAATCAAGACTTCTTGCAACAGATAAAGTGTTGTATAATGTTATTTTGGAGAAACACTCAGCCTCTTTCTCACCATCTGTAAGAGATATATTAAAGGATTTACTGGTTTGTGTAGATTTCAGAGACAAGAGGACATCATCTTTTTATGACTTGTTAATAATGCATGTGGGTGTCTTTTATTGTAGAGTGAAAGATCATTGGTTTATGTTTTTTTTTATAAAGAAACCTTTGTTCGTTAGCAGTCTGACTTCACAGACATTGTATCCATCCAACTTTCTAGAACAGTGTTGAGAAAGTTCTGTTTTAGGCAAGAATTTCTAAAATACTGATCATCGCTAGAAAGTGCTAGATTTTCAGACATATTTTATTCTTCATTGTAACATAAGTTGCTTTCAGCTACTTCAGTAGTTAGGGTGAAACGTATTAATATTAAATAATAGCAGGATAGCAGTTGTCTGAGTGTGCCATTTCACAGTTCTTTCTTTGGCAGGACTGCTAGAAAGTATTTAGCTGGAGTGTTGGCTCCCCTTCCCTGGCCAGTCTTGATGAAAGACAGTAAAAGAAGCTTTCTCCCCAACAGGCAAAGTACTCAGCTGGTGAATAAGTACCACCTGTCACACACACTTCTACCGAATTACTAATTAAATCCTCCTGCCCCCATAATTAATACAAAATTGCAGGCCAGAATCAGAAGGATTCTATTAGTGCCTTCTAAATTACATCTAACAAAGAAAATACCTAGTGTATTAAAACAGCCTTTTCTGTACCTACCACTCTGTCATTTCAGTTTTGTTCCCAGTCTTTCCTGTTCTTATCCATTTTCTTAGGTATTCCTAAAATCTGGTGGTCTGAAGCTGAACTTTGGAAGCTTGAAAGTATTCATGGTGTATTTGGTTTATTTCATAGCTTTAGCCACATGGCAGTTTTCATTTCCACTCAGTACTGGAGACAAGCAAATGATCATTTGAGTGAGCAAATGTTTTCAGTGTTGTTTCAGTTATTTTTGGGCTGTAGGAATTTGGGACTTCCTTGTGGGTCCTGAAATCAAGGAAATTTTTAGATACTGGCGTGTCACTATGGTTTGTGCCAAAAAGTCGTGAGGAAGTTGAGTTGTAGCTGCAGTGATGAGCAGAGACAGTTGAGAAAAGCAGGCAGTGTTGGAGTGAATTGTTCATGAGGCATTCATTTTTAGTCACCAGTACTTCTCTCTTGATTACAGATAACAGTATTTGTATCTGCTGTGGTCATGTTATCATGGTATTTTATTGCTTAACAACAAACAAACCACTGGAATTACAAATGGAAGACAATGAATAGCCTGCTCTTGAAAAGTGTGAGGCTGGTTGTTATCATGGTATGAACTTAAGGGAGAGACAGAGACACTGCAGGGGGGTAGGTTATTGCTGTGGATACACAGCCCACTTCAAGATTTATTTTTCTTGCTCCCCATTAACACTGATTGTTAAAATTACACTCTTGTATAATGAAATGTATTTGGCTTGCAAGTGCTGTGGGTGGGTAGGACTTGTTTTTTCTGAGTAAGCAGTTAAGTGATTTGTAACCATTTGAATGGTATACAAGAATAAGAAGAAATAGCTCATATGTGTATTTGTGATGCCATTAGTGGGCATGTAAAACTTACTTTCTCATCAGCTTGTTCTGAATTCATCAGTTATTTATTATATAGGAGAGCATTTCAAATGGAAATACAATGCCAATCTTTATTGGTTTTTTTTTTAATCTCAGTTTTCAGTTATGGGATGTGTTAGCCTGCAAAATTGGAGAATTTACGGTAATCAAACCAGGTATTTTAAACTTGGCTAGGAACAGTATCATTGCCTGATGTGTATTGGTAAAAAAAACACTAAGTGTAGGCATGACTCTGACATTAGGAATTCCAGGAAGTTGCCGTTATGGCAAGCCTTTTTCCACATCATCAGCTCAGTCTCCGTGATGCTCTTATGGACAGTGGCTGACACAGATGAGAGCTTTGCCTTAAACAGCCTAAAAAACAGTTTTCTGATCAGTACTCGAGGACCTGGCTAGTATGCTCTTGTCTCCTTTGTGTTACGAAACTGCACCAAAAATTCAGTGCATTTTGTTATTTTGCATGGAGAGGGTTCAGAGTTTTCCCAGTAAATGATGAAACACTGAAGGACTTGCACACTTTGATCTAAATGCCTCTTTAAATCAAAGCTCCCAAATACACGAAGGAGTGCAAATATGCAGCTTGATCAAATACATGATTAACAGCTGTCTTACAATTAGAAAAATGGTTGACTTCTGTAATAAGCAGCCCAGGTTTATTCGTATTTCATCTGTCAGCAGTCTGAAAACCAAAATCAACAGAGTAATGGGTCAAAAGTTAATTATAAATGCATCAAATAATCAGGGCTTCTGCTGAAGGAAGGGTCACTCCCAAGGGCTGTGGAAGCAGTTACTGTGCTGGGGTTATGGCACGTGGGCAGGGGGTGATGTAGATCCCTGACGCAGTGGGGCCTGCTTCCCTTGCACTCCCAGAGCTGAATTCCATATTCCTGTCTTTGGGTTCCTGAGTTACACTGGGGAGGGCCATAGACTAAGAGAACTCAGCAGGGGTGTGGTGCTGGTGCATGAAACCAAGAGAAGGGAGGAAACTGGGATCTGGGGTTTGTGCTCGTACCTCAGTAGGAGGAGGTGGATCCACTGAAGGTGGTGAGAGCCGGTTTCAGCACAAAGAGGTGGCCAGGGTCTCCTAAGCAACAAGTGAGCTGTGGAACCCCCGTCAAAGAAGTTGTGGATGCTTCGGTTTGGATAAATTCGATAAATGAGTTAATGGAAAAGATGGCTGTAAAGGGATGCTAAATTTATAGAAATACCAAGTCATGATGCCCCTAGGCTAAAAATAGTTGACAGTTAGGAGAGTTTTACCTTAGAAGTGCTTATTGCCACTCTTGGAGGCAGGATATTGGGTCTCACAACCTTCCTCTGATAGAGTACTGCTTTTCTGATGGTAAAACTCTATTCTCATTTTGCAGCTTGTACTGTCAGAGGAGTTTGAGTCACTTCTGTAGCCCAGCTTATGTAAGATTTATTACAAAAGCAATTCACTTAGGGGCCCCAAGGCTTGAAATACCAGTCCAAAAAGAAGGAGGGAACTCACGATGATGTTTTTTTTTAAACAGACATGTTGTGATCTTGCTTATTTTCAAACCGTGATTTGTTGGCATCTTGCAGGCTTACCCACTCAACTGACCTGTTAAAATACACACTGAATTTCTGTTGAACTGTAGGAACCTGGAATATCTTGACAGAACTCACAGTATTTTTACACAGTTAAGTGGAAATTAGAAATCTGTACAGTTTTGTACTGAAAAAATTGCTCTGAGTTGCAGGACTATATTAAGCCTTTTCTGCAAAGGTCAAGCTGCACCCATGACCTGACTATTCTTCTCAAGAGTATGCTTCAGAATCTGTAGTTTTTCATAGGCATTGCTTTTGTTGCTTCATTTCTGTCCCCTCGCCCCCTTTTTTAGGAGAGTAAAATAATCAGTTTATGAGACCAGCAAGTCTCTCGTAGGTTCTCTGATACCCACCAGATCTGAGTTTGGTTTGTGTCTTAAGAACAATTTGCTTTAGAAGTTGGAAGGCTTTGGCGGTCTGTGCATTTTTGGTTTAGAGAGTGAGCATTCAGGTCAGGGCCTTTGTCCTTGGTGCCTAAACACAGCATGTCCGGCTTTCACATTGGGGTTGTTCAGGAACATCACTGGTTCTCTCTCTGGGGTGTCGGAATGCTTCCCTTAAAGGTTAATGAAATCCTTCTGCCGGCACAGCTGAGGTGTGACAGTAGCCCTGGCTGTAAGTTCTGAGCCAGAGGACGTGTAGGTTAAACAGGTCACGTAGTCACACAGCAGTTCTGGGGCAGGTCTAGGAGATTTTGGCTCCCACGGCAACTACGAAGTTTTGCATTCAGTGTTGAGCATCTTGTACATACAGAAATGTTACAGAGTGCGGTTAATACTTACCTAAAACTGTTCTGCTTAAAAATAGTAGATTTCCCAGTTAAATACTCCAAATAAGCCGATGGGGACAAGGTTTCTTGATATCCAGAACAAACAAAAATTTGTTGTGTGCCTGTTTCTATTTTAAAATTAATCCTATGAGGGAGAAAGCAGAGAGGCTTTCCATCTCCTCTAGTTTACTCTCACCAAACATTGTAGGTAGGGAATGCTGAAGGACATTTTAACAAGGCATCATCTTTGCCTGTTCTTTTTCTCCTACCCTCGGATCATTTCTTGAACTCTCACTCAATGGAAGTAAGAAAACCTCTTCAGTTTACTATATCCCTAAACCTCGTGCCATTTGAGTTTCAAGAAGTCATAGAATCCCAGTGTGTTTGGTAATGCTTCACATTCACACCTCTGTAGGACAAAGCCATTTTGGGAGAGGCTCAGCCTCTTTGTTTCCAGGGCAGAAAGGCCACCCAGCTGACCAGGCTCAGGGGCTGCTGCACTGAATTGCAGGACTAGATTAACCATTTCCTGCAAAATAATAAGTGGAATTTCTGCATTCTTAGAAGTAGGGGTGTTCCTGTAAGAGAGAGGAAGGCAAATTTATTTTAGAAGAATAGGTAAAAACACAAAAAATTCATGCGGTGTGTTACTATCACACATTTATCCTCTCATTCATTTTAAAAATGTAATTAAATCATCCTTGTCTCTTTATTCAGTTTTGCTGCTTTTTATTTATAAAAGTTTTTCACTCTCTTTATGTTTGTTCTTTTGTCTCACACTTACCTTGTCACATTTGCTCATTTTAATTTTAGGGGTTGAAGATGCTCTTTTTATTGTCTGCTTTCTTATCAGATCAGCTTCTCAGATTGTTGCTGCAGGATACTTAAGGAATGAGACTTTTGTCTGCATTAGATGGCAGATTGCATCAGTTCGTGTTTGAGGGGGAAAGGAAGTTATGCATGTTTATATTACACAATTTTTGTGTAGTGCAAAGATGTCTTTGCTGAATACTCCCTGTCTTAGCTGTTTTGTGTTACGACTTTGATGCAGCTGTGCTTCCTGGAAGGTAGTCAGGATGCACCAGAGCTTCACTCTGCGTCCGTGACTTGCGCACGTTGCTGAATGTCTTGCATTCAGCAGATCATAAAAGCGTTCTTCAAGTGTTGCAGTTTCCTAACCTTCTCTCTGCTGACTTCTTCACCTCTCTGCTTGTCCCCAGTCCCAAATGAAGAGTAGGTTTCAATGACCGTAAGAGAGGAGGCCCACAGAATTTAATGAGGCTATTAAGCCTTGAATCTAGGTAATTGCTTAAATACATTTCTGGATACAGACCTAACAAAATAAAGGACTGTATTAATAGATCATTAAGAAGCAATTACCTTACTGTTTTTTCTTCTCATCTTGAGACCTGTGATTGTGACAGCATGTTATTAATTACTTTATAGCTTCTCTTGGGACTCTTGCTGTATGTGATGTCCTCTTATGGCTCCATTGTTACACTGACACATAAAACAGGGTGTTTAATTTGGCTTAGTTGGAGCTGTGCCAGATCCTGATGGAAATGAGGTTAGACCTTATTTGTCCAGTGTAAGGAAATGGAAAGCCATGCTAAGAATGGCTAAAACTCAGCCAAATTAGTACTCTAGCAGGAGGTTGTCCATAAACATTAACAAGAGTTCTGTCCATAGTATAGCTGGGACTGTGCTTGTTCTAAATACCTCATACAATTCTGATACAGATGAACATAATGAATTAAAAACAACCTTAGAAGTGCCACTTATAACGAAGGAAATACGGACTGGTCTGGGATATCCCGTGGGTCCCTTGGGGTCGGCTGTCCCGCTGTGTCCCCTCTCAACTCCTTGTTCCCCCCCAGCCTCCTCAGAGCTCCTGTGGGAATCTGCACACACAGTGCATGTTCCCTGTTGATGTGTTCCATGGCTCCTCAGGCCGGCTGGGCATCGGTGTGGCACCCTCTGTGTGTGTAAGGTCACAGGCCTCCTCTCGGATCCTCTGATGCTCTCATCTGTGCTGTCTCCACCAGAACAGGGGATAGGATGTACCATCTCCCCTCTTCCTGTACACCTTTCTTGTTGGAGAGCTACTCTTGGGTTATTCTCACTTCTGGCACAGCAACTTTGATTAAGTTCTACACCATAGCTTCTCTAAGAGTAATAGAAAACCCATTTCAAACCGTAGCCAGTCATGAGTCAGAGGCTTTAGTGAAGTCAACAAACAAGAGATGATTACTGAAATATTGGAACATGACTGATCGTGCTCTTGAGGTTTGTCCCTTGTGCCTTGTCCAAGTGTATGTCATATCAATTCACATTGATATTCTGAGTTGTTTTTTTAATCTTTGGATCCTTTTCAGAATTACGACCTTGCTTTCATGCAGTATCAATGAGATTGATTTGTAGTTATATGTTTCTTTCAGTACTCTTTCTCAGGTCCTGGAATGTACATCGATCTTTTCAAGGAACCTGGCTGCCCTCCAGTTTCTCACAGCTTCATGACTAGAGAAATCAGCTTTGCTACTGTTGCTGTTCAGGAAGCTGTGTTGGTGCATCATCCTGTCTTTGAACTCTGCTCTTCATTCTTTTAGCAGCTTGTGCTGCTTTGCAGTGTAACAGCAGTAGTTCTGTGTTTCCTGCTCAGTGGGTACCATTCACCTGTTCCTCACCCTTACATAGTCTCTGCCAGTGTCCTTTCTGTCTGCCATTGCTCGCTTCTCTTCTCCCCACATTCTGTCACCTCTCATTGGGCACCGGGGACAGGAGCTTTTCAGTAACACTGCAGTGACAGTGTTAAAAATACCTTGAGTCAAATGTTACATTGACTTCTCATTGTTGGTACACCCTTTGATCTCCTCATTGCAGATTTTTTCAAATTTTTGTTGAATTAGTATAAATTATTCTCTAATTATATGATTTTTTTTGTATCCTAAATAACACTTAGTAGCTTATCTAGGAGACAGCCCTGTTTCTTAGTAATGTTCCAAGGTCATGTTTTTCAAGAAAATTTAGTAATATGTCTTCCTAAAATTGGTTCTGTTACTTTCTGTTTGGATCTTGCATTCAGTTTTAACAGTGCTTGAAAACAAGTTTCAGTATCTGTGGTGTGTGTTCTGTTACATGCACAAAGTTGAAACTCAGCATGTCAAGGCCTTCTTTTCCTGCTGCCTTCTGGCTCTCGAGTACAGCTAATGAATCACAACCTGCACCTGGTTTGGCAATGTCAGGGTGTACATGTTTTGCTTGGGCAGACTTTCAGTATGGAATTACATTAGTTACTAGCCTTTCATTTTAGTTTTCTTCTGTTCTTGACATTTTTCCTTCATCTTTCCCAACTTTGGTATTCATCAAGGTAAATTATAAGAACTTCTCCCTTGGAAAATATAACTGTGTAATTCCCTCATTCACTCATTCCTAATGCATGAGTAACAATGTAGGCTGTGATTCCCTGCTGTGGTGTAAAAGACCACTGTGTTCTTTGCTAAAGTGTTTAAATTATTTTGATGTGACTCATGGCCAAAATTCTCAACATATCTGCTGGTGTTAATTGTAATTCTTTTACAGTTAATGCAGTTATTGCAGTGCAAGATGCTTAGAAATTACACCCACAAATGTGTTTTCTTAAATTTTGTTGATTTTGATTTTTGCACTCAGTAGCCACTATATCTGAATTTGGCCAAGTTGCTGCATCATAAAACTGCTTTCTCAAAGTGTAACCCTTACCTTCCATCATAAGCCTACTGGTTTCCAGCTTTAATGAGAGAAAGAGAGGATTGAGGGGAATCTCAGTGATTCCTGCACTTACTTGAGTCTGTCAGGTAAAGTAGTTCAGCCCGGCCTAACGGAAAATTAATTGCCTTTGCATTGGAAAAGGTGAAGACCTTGCTTCTGTTTCTGTTGAGGAATCAGGAGTTATTTTTCCTATTCATAAGTCTGTTTGGTTTACAGGATTCTTCCTCCATTAAGAGGATGTACCCAGCACTGTTGTACTCTAGAACGGGGATGGAGGCTTTTGGGGTTTTTTTCAGATTTTAGAAGTAAGGTATGTTGTAAATACTTGAAAGAATGCAGTTCTATCCATGATGCCATAAGTCAAGTGATTGGGCTGATGGTCTCACCAAAACGTACTGGACATGTTCAGCATGGTGGTACTTTCATTATCGTCTGCGTTTTTCTCAGTTTAACGCCAGAATGCTCTACATGGAGGTTACACAAACTGAAGTTTTAAGCAGTAGCTTTTCTAATAGCAACAGTGGCAATAAAACGATGCCCTTAGTGTGTACGAAAATGGAAAATACATTCTAAATGTCTCAGATCTCTTTAAAGCAGCTGAATTAAATCTCAGGTATTCAGAGAAGAAATATTTTGGTTTGGGGCTGTGTATATGAAAGATTAAGTTTAAAAGATTATTTTGAGACCAACTTGATGCAGAAGAGATGATGGAAAATACTTTAAAGCCATATTGATAGCTTTGCTGGAATTAGTATGTGTATACAAATAGGTGTATATACATGTTGACTCACAGTCTTTTGTAGACTTCATTCTGCAGCCTTACAGTCATGGGTAGTCCTGTTTCTCTAAAAGAAAAGGTCCTTTAATGAGCACAGTTATTTTCTCTTGAAAAATACTTATTTCTCATGGGAATGCGAGGGATGAAAGGTTTTAAGTACCGGAAATCTGGTCTTATTTCTCTGGGTTTTCTGTTTCTGCATTACCACTGTTGTGTACTCAAATTGATCCAGCATTCTGAGCAGTAGACCTGTGTGTGGGGCAGAGAACCAGCGCAGGATTTGGCTTTCCTCAGGCATAAGGACAGAAATGAGACCTGAAGGACGTGGAAGAGCAGAACATCCCTTCTCCCTGGTGCTGGCGTCACGAATTGCAGCGGGTCAGGGGAGAAGGGAAATTGTGTGTCCTCAATGAGGAGCTGCCATCTGGCTGCCTTGGGATCCAGATGTCACATTCCTTGGTAGTCAGAGAACGCAACAACTGTCTCAGGGTTTACCTGAGGGGAAATTCGGCTTGCAGGGAGCAGGCAGATGTGAAGTAGACATAAAGATTTTGGAAAGTAATTAGAAAAGATTGGATATTCTGTTTTATATTCTTCAGAGATTTGTTCCACCTGGTTTACTGTTATTACAAATCCTGGGAATATCCTTGAAATGTCAAATAAGACAAAAATGTTGATGCCTTTTTACTATACGTGCAAAGCGTTTGGATAAAGGCTTTGGAATGTTTTTTTTAACACAGCAGCCTTTCCACAGAACTGAAAACTATTGTTACTAAACCACTGCTTTAACAGTGTGCTTTAATTTTAGAGAGTATTTACAACAGACGCGTTCCCTGAGTCATTGATGTCAGTATAATAATTAATGTAACCAGGATCTAAGAACTGAAATTGGTATTACTCAGCAAGAAATATTTGTCCTGGCTGAGGAGGAAGCTGTGTGCATTATGCAGAATTCACTGTGCATCACAATGTGCTCTGCCTAAAACAGAAAAAAAAAAAANGTTAGAAGGTTGAAAAAGTGGTGCTTAAATAACTGTGTATCACTAACTGATGCTTTCTATCTACCCCATGGTTCTGTTCTGTAACAGGAATCAAACTGGGACAGGATTCACACCAGCTTTTGAAGTCCAAATAAATTTAATTTCAGCAGTAGAGGGATCATGATGGCAGTCCTGAGGCAGCCTTGCAGTCTGGAGCGAGAAGCATGTATTTGCCTTCAGTCAGCCTGGGGCTAAACCAGGAGGCATCCCACCATCACTCTGGTTGTTCTCAGAAATTTTCTTTCAAGTTCTTGTTTGGATGCGTGTCACACTTTGGGAACATCCCTGCCAGAACTGTTGATTCCATAATTTTTCACTTCACCTGGATGCAGAGCACTGCTTTCTGAGCCTCCACCCATGTGCAGCATTTGATCCTTACACGGGCAACAAACACGCCACGCCTTCATTTCAGCTGCTGGTGGAGCTGTGAGTTGGTTTGTTTGGGGCTTTGACTTCTCATTGCAGTTGAGTGCAGTTGCTGAGCTTTGCACTCCAGTTGCACTGATGTGAAGTTTTCTGGGGTTCGGTGCCGTGTGAAGGCCGGGCCTGGTATCCCCGGGGCTGTGCGTGCTCGGTGTGGCGCTGGCCCCGCCCGGGAGCTCAGCGGGCTGTCCCTGAAGGTGCTCCCTGGGCAGCCGTGGTGCCTCTGCGGAGGGGAAACATTGCAGCTGCGACGTCTATCTCCGCAGCCTTCCAGCCCAGGGCAGCCCGGCACTGGGACAGAGCCTCCGGGGACATCGCCGAGCGGTTTGCAAACACGTGCCTTTGCACAAATGGGATGCAAAGGTTTTTTTAATCAGATTTGGCAGCCTACAGTTTAAAAAAACACATTGGATTTTGCACACTTGCCCCCTAACTCTCTAACCTTTTTATTATTAAAAATACACTGCTCCCAGCCCTTTATTATGTTGCCTCTGAGTCTTTCCCTGCTCCTGTCTTCAGGAATGCTTTTGTGAGAGTCTCCTATAGGAGGCTCAGCACTAAAACATTCAAGTCCTAAAACTGAAAAGGAGCTTTCTGGGTTTTTCTGCATTCTAGCAAGAACAGAAAACGGGAAAACATTGGAGACATTTTTATGTGAAAAAACTGAGGTTTCGGGTATCAGCTTTCGTCCAAAATTCTGGTTTTCAATAAGGAGATTGGTTTGTCTCTTGCAGCCTGTATGATGTTTACAAGTGCGTGGTTTTCATCTCTTTATATCAAAAAAGGAATGTTGCCGAGTCAGGGTCCTGTCTTTTTGTCAGCTCTTTGCTTCAACAAGCTTCAGTTCTTACATGCATAAGATGACAGGACATGAAGACTTCCCCTGATGTAGATAAGCAGCTCTATAAAACAAGAATTCCTGTGACTGTGAACTCCTTATTCCCATGTTAAGGTTGTTATACAGCCAATCTTACTGGCTCACACAACTGATGTCATTTAGAGAATAAGTGACATTAGTGAGTTACAGCTGGTAACTGGTGTGCTGCCTTCTAAGAAGGGGAAAGTTTCTGGTGAAATACAGATTTTTGTTCACTTTTGGATGCTAAGCCACGTATGTGAAAAACCTGCTCGTGCTTGTTGATTCCTTCTTGGCTTGTTTTATTATGCAATTTTCAGAAAACTAATTGGTTTGGCCTGTGACCTTTACTATCCCAGGAAGTCCTTTGCCTCTGGCTGTATATGAATTTGAGAGTCCTGGGTTTATTATCCCATACTGGCCAGTGTCTGTTTAAAACTGACTGCAAGATCATTATATGAAATTAGGCACTGTGTATTTATTTATAAAATAAGATGTAAATGGGTCCTTGCAGTGGAGATACACTTAATGAAAAACAGAAGCAATGTACCAACTCTCCATTGGGCAGCTTTGACAGGTGGTGTTACACCAGTTGAATTGTTTGTTTACATTAATTTTGTGTGCAGTGAAGAGACACAAGGAAAATTATTTGGAATACTTGACATGCAGAAGCCAGCAGATGCACAAACCCAGCTTGTTACCATATGGTTCCAGTGTCCTTTGGCATGTTTCGTAGAAAGTTCAAATCCAGATCACATTGTCAAACAGAAATTTCAAGTAAATGCTTTCCTACTTATAATTACATACTATTGCTTGGATAGAGCAGTGGGTGAAATATGGATGGATCCAGGGCACCTTTCTGTATAGAACTGCTAGAAGGGAGGTGACTTGTGTTTATAATTGTTATTTTTATATCCTTGTATTTTTAAACTGACTTAAACCCTCCAGAATTCCAGCCTCCTAGACCTGCTTGACCAGCCACTCCCACTTCACTCTTTCCTGTCCTGTATCTATCATTTTTACTTATCCCTTTTCCATGTGATTGTGTATTAGACTTCGGTTTTCAGTTCTGCTATTTATGGTGTATTGAGGGCAAGGAAATGCGTCATCATGTTTTCACCTTTCTTCTGTAAATATTTCTCATCTGCTTTTTGTCCTTCGGAACTTTGCAGTCGTTGATCTGTGGAATGGTAATGACAGTCACATCTGTCTGCAGAACATGGAGCTGGGACAGGAAACCTCAATGACTCAGCTTGAGAACCCAGCTCTGTCTTCTGAGCTTTGGAGTGCTCTCCTGAAATCCACCAAAAAATCAGTGAGTTAGAATGTTACACTTCATGTACTCAATACAGTGGGAGATACCAGATGAAGCAGAGCCTCCATGGCTTATATTTCATACTGGATGTTAGTTCCAATATTGCCTTTTCTCTTCCTTTTTTTCCCCCTCCATTCTCATTGATGGTGTATTTTGATAAAAACAGGCGAAGCCATGGGGTCATACTTTTGGCTTGGCTGAGCCTCAGTGTTCAGTTTGCCTTTATGTGAGGCTAATGTTGAAGTTGTTGATGTTGAAGCTCCCCCTTTCTCTGGGTAGGCAAGAAGGGAGGTAATTATTCAAATATCAGTCCACTGTTAGTGGTTTTGTTGATATGAAGCCTACAAGACACACTGCAAACAGTATTTTAGTGTTACAGAAGGGAGACCAGTGGAGGTTTTCTCTATTTGCACAGCTGCCAACTTCATATCACTAGTGGAAACTGCTTTAATTATTTGATATTTCCTTCTTTATTTGATGTGACATAAAGCAGAATAGCTCCCATGACATAAATACATGGTTAGAAGATTTTTTAAATGCTCATTTTGTACCATACCTATTCCAACCTTTTGGGAAGCTTGTTGAAAATGACAGTTTATGGTTTTGGAATTTGCTTTCAAATGGCAGTGACAGGAACAATTTTTATGGATGTATCTACTAGTGGCTAGAGATTCTAAGGTGGAAGTTGCACCTGAGTTTCCATAATTTGACTCACTGGTTGTATTTTCCGTGTAATTTTCATTTTGATAGCTTTTTTAACAAATAGTTGAACAGCATGAGCTCTAGCCACTTTCCTATGTGCAATGGCCAAAAATCACCTGTAAGGAAGAAAGAGACACTGATGAATGTGCTTTGGAGATGGCTGAGAAATACCGTAGTCAGTCTGGACACCAGTTCAACTTCGTACCAAGTTCTGTGGTTCCAGAGTAGCATTTTACCAGATTTCCCTGAAGCCCTTGGTATCATGGAGAGCAAGTTCACTTTGACAAGAGAAAAATTCCTCTGTTGCCTTCTGTAGTAGTGAAAAATCTTAAGGAAAAGTGGTAAACTTCATACTCTTTCAAGACACAGCTGCCTTAGGTGGAAGTAGTGGTGATGTTTAGGCATTTTTTTCCTGAGTATTTGCCTTGTGTCCCTCGTGGGAAAAAAACTTTGATCAGAAAGCTCTCTGCCAGGAGGATATGTTTTATAACCCTAGTTTGTGCTCCCAGGAAAGAAGCTTGTGAGAGGTCAGTGGTTCAGGAAGAGGTTGTGCTGTTTGTATTTCATAGTTATTTTGTTTAACTTCAGAAATCTAAACGGTGAGAACAAGTCCAGCCCTTTTTTGGTTATCAGCTTTATGGTAGGAATCCATGGTCATGTGTGTGTGAGCACCAGCGCTTGAGTGTGGGGGAAATGGAAGAGTCACAGGAGTTTAAAGCTGCCTTCAGACTGATGGGGGAGAATAGGGAAAAGTGCCTGTTGAGAATGTGTCGTAAAAGTTCCCATTAAGGTATGTCCCACCATTGGAAGTCACAAAGGTTATAAAAATTTTGATTTTTAGGGATTGCTTTTAATACCTTTTGGCTTCTGCTGGAGGAGAAGGAATGTCAGGCCAGAGAGAGAAGTCTGAGTTATGTGAGAGGAGCTGCTTTTGATATTGGGACTTAGACTTTGCCTTCAGCTTTAGGATATTTTATAAGGTCCTATGCTGAGTTATGACCAAGACAAATTAAATTCCTTAGCTGAATATATAACCAGCCAAGCAAGTTAGCTTATTGTTACAGTTGGTGTTGAAAAGCTTGATGGGTCAGGACAGCTTCATGCGGGGCCTCGGGAGCGTTCCCCTTTCTGCTCTGCACAGCTGCAGCCTGCAGGAAACCCTCGGTGCCACTGAGGGACACAGGACGAGCAGCCGCAGTCCCTTAAGAACACGGGGCGGTATTCTTGGTGGGCAGAAGGTTTTTGGGGATGCAGTTCCCAGTGGTTTTGCCTTCTCGCAGCACACCTTAGCCTGACTGTAGTTGCTGGACATTGCTGTTTAATCCTGAAAACTTCCCTGTTTAGCTCTGACTTTGGAGAGGGTTATCTGGCTCACTGCTTGTGAAACTTGCAGCAGCAAATTCAAAATGTAGGAGCAGGACACATGTAATGGGATTCTTTGCTGGAGAGTGGGAAGATATCCCTGAAGGAAGTTAGTTCTGAATGAGGGATTTGCACATCCAGTCTGTTAATCTGTGAGACAATCCATTCTCCATTAGATTTGCTCCTTTTTAACCCACTTCCATTTTTTGTTACCACTACAATTTGAGGCAGTAAATTCCAACATTATATGCTGCAAAAGAGCCCTTCACTTTGTTTATTTTGGACCTGTCACTTGGCAAGGTTACAGCAAATATTTTTCTAAATATTGTATCATGCTGTAATAAAGGCAAGTAGAGCTTTTCAAATAGAGCTATCCAAAGTTAGATATCTAATTTAATCTTGAAAACAACTGAAATTTCTTTCAGAAGTGCCTACATTTATGTTGAGAACTAGTGGGTCAAATATTTTTCTGTTTCTAAAATTACATGTAACAAAATAAATGTAATTTGAGTTTTATTCAGTGTAAAATTCATTTTTACTCTCTTCCTCACCAACAAGAAGTATTATTTTTGAAATTCGGTATGCCCATTTCCTATGCATTAATTTTGATGGGAAAAAATACAAATGAAGCATTTAATGCTTCATCTTCTAATGGTATTTCTGCCAATTTTCAGTAGTTAATGCCAGTATTAATGAAACTTGATTTCTGAGCAATTATGCAATGCATTTTATACTGGCAAAATGATTAATTAGGACCCTTTGTTAGGAAGCCAAAGTAACAGCTAATGCTATGTCTGCGTGTGTGGGGGTTTAAAATTCAGATGAAATCCTGTAGTTTTATTAAATTCTCAGGCTGGACATTAAACGGCAAAACCAATGAAACATTTAAAGCAAAGGCAGCTACAGGTGAGATCTTTATTGCCAGCTGAAAGATGAGCATGGTACAAAGAACATCTGTCCAAAATTACATCTGCCGCTTCCTGCCAGTGGTCTGGGTGCTGCTGTTCAGCTGCACTCCTCCGCTCCACTGCGTTGCTGCTGATCCCGTGCTGTGTCCCGAGCCAGCCCGGAAGGACCCTGACCTTCTCTGGGAGCTGCAGGCAGAGAGGAGAGAGCCTCGAGCAGGGCGGTGAAGGGAGGAGCAGGATCCAAAGATGCCTGCCAGGGCCTGCCATTTAGTGACTGTCACTCTTGGATCCAGCGCTGACAGGGGTTTGAACCGGCACCGGCTTTCATTCCCCGGGGGCTGGTGGGGGCGGGGGACAAGGAAGCAGTCAGGTGCTGTAGAGAGATGCTGTTCCACTACAGGAGTATTCTTCATGTCTACTGAGAGAGCCTGCAAGCTGAAATTTTAAACTGGCACTCTGCGCAGGTTTAACACTTGAGTAACTGTTCCTTCTTGTCCCAGATAGTAGTGTTTTATTTTACCTTTTCAATTCCTTATATTCTTCTTTTGAAAGTGCTGCTCTCCCTAATGGAATGAGAAGAAATTGAATTCTTTTCCTGAATCGTGTCACTGATGTTCATTCTCTGTTACTCACGTTCCTATCTTTAATCAGTGGCCCAGAACTCAGTCTGTCTTCTTTCTAAAGCCTAATCTTTTTTCCTGCAGTTCCTTTTCACTCTGCTCTCCCTGCAGCTTCATGACTTACTGTGCATGTTCCTGCCTTCCCTGGCAGCTGCCCAGCCATTCCCTGCAGAGCTTCCCTCCATTACTACGTGCAGTCCAGCTCTTGAGTTCCTTGTGGTTTGCCGGGAGGTGAGGGGGGTTGTGTTCGGGGGTTTTGTTTGTTTTCTTCCTAATGTTTGCCTTTTCTAACTCTTAAGTTTTGTGAGGACTCACAACACACAGGCTGCTCTTGGGGGTTTTTCACCTCATGTTTTTCACCTCATGCCTTTGATTTCTATTTTTGTTTCCTATATTTGAGGTGCACTGAATGTGCTGTGTTTAGTGGGTGGTGCTTCCACAATCCATTGAACTTTTAAAATGCACATGTAATACAGATTTATGTGCATTATTTCTGGCTTTCTGAAAATATATGTCTGCTTTGCTCTGTGCTACCAGTTATTTAATATACCATGAAATGTTGCAGGAAAACCTGATGCAAGCATTCTGTGACTTTATTGCTAATGTATTCGTTCAGAGATACATTAATCTGTTCTGCAACCACTACAGGCCTTCCAAGGTAATTTGGCTTTTAGATTTCTTTAAGTTTAAACATTTAAAAAGGAAGTTTTCCTAATTGAGCTGATCTGAATATACAATAAGAGGCTCTGATTTCTGTGCTGCTTTACTGGGGTAGAAGAAATTTAAGTTACACTTATGGTTATGAAACTTTGTTCTTAACTACAGACTACAGTAAAAATTCAGCAACATCTTGAATATCTGCTTTCATTTCTGAAGAACACAGGAATCTTTCTCAGTTTGATGTCGTTGAGTAGCTGGCCATTGCAGTTTGTAATTACATAAGGTCACGATAGAACATCAGTAGTGCTGAAGTATTCCACTGTGAGTACTGGGGAGAAAATGCCTCTGCTGAGACTTGCTTTATTAAGGAAATAAGTAGTGTATATATAAGGAGCTGTAGTCATGGAAGTATGTAACCAGAAGCAAATTAATTCCATTTCCATTCTTAAACAAGGTCTCAGTAAAAGAGGTGAGGTTGAAACTTGTTATTTGACCTGCTGAGTTTCTTTAAATTAAATTTAAAGGGTAATTGATCCAGAAGATATATTTTTTTCTCTGGAGTGTTTCTGAAGAGATGCTGATGAGTGAGGAGTCACCTCAGCAAGACAACTCAAACACTCATCTACAGGGAACATGCAGGGCTAGATTAGGGTTATATTTTCACTGTGTGCCAGGACACTTGAGTGTTAGGTCTTTTCTTTTGCTCTCTGAAGTCACCTTCTGAAATCTGAAGTGACCGTCTTCTATTGATCACCTTCAATTTAGCCAGACTCTGCTTGTGCTGCTATTTCTATATTTAGTCTTTATTCAATAAATAACATAAAAATTTTTGGGGTAGGACATGGGTTTTAGTAGAGCGTAGTTACTGGCTGGCTGTAGTTAGAGTAGTTCTAGAATAGTACTACTTTTTTCATATGAGAACCTCCTAAATGTAGTCCATTTACAAGCCTTGCAACAATCACTGTTTTATAATCCATGCAACCTATGCTTTCATTGTCTGAGCCTTCCATCTAATATGCTTAACTGTGGAAGCTGCTCCACTTTCCACAGTAAAATATGTATATTTACAGGCTCACAGAGGAAAAGAATTTAAATAAGAGCACACTCCATAGACATAGAGATTAAAAGTCATGCCCCTGTCACGGTGTTTAGTTGGTTTGTTTGTTTGAACTCACTATGAGACACCTTTGAGAAAAGTATAGTGTGGTTGTCAGTGCAAATCAAGCAGAGGAGAGCTGTGTCCTGTATTGCGGAGCAGTCTTGGAGCTGGAAAGTCTTGAGGCTGTGAAGGCCCCTGGTGTTACAGTGGTACCCATGGGCAGGTCTTGCCTGGAAGTTGGAAACCAGGTAAAAGCAGTCTGGTGTGCTTCATACTCATCTTTTCTAGTTCACATTGGGATAAAGAGAACAGACTTTTTTTTCTTTTTTAGACTGGCTTGAACAGAATTTGTAGTGTTGGTTCCTATAGTTGCTTAAATTATTGGTTTACATGAGATTTCTCACTAAAATTCTATGCTTATAAAGACAGTTTGGAGTTAATTGTCTTGCACTTTCAGTGTGTGAAATAGTGCAAGAAATAAATGTCTTTTCTGTTTCATAATAATTCAAAACATTGCAATAGTCTGTGTTTTTTGAATCATAGCTTCAACATATGAACTGCCTTATTAAATATTTCTTACAGTCGTAAACTTCTGAGGAAGGGTTCTCAGCTGCAAGTACTGTATCAGTGCAGGACGGAATAAATAAATACATAAATATTTCTTCAAAAAAGTAACAGTCTTTCTGTAGAGTTACAAATCTGCCTTCAGTAATTTCTCCACCTTCTCTCATATGTACCACCCAAATTTAGCTTGTTAAGGACTGCTGGCATATGAGAGCTTTCCTTTACAAGATTCTGTCTCGCTGTTTCCCTCCATAGAGAAGACTGGTATCAGATGGCCTTCTGAACCAGCAGTTCTGTTTTCTGAAGCAGAAAATTAAGTTTTCTCTTCTTTACTGTGAAGAAGCCAGTGTGTGTCTCATATTCATCTTAGGCTGTCCTGACATACCAGCAGCAGCAGATGTGCAAATAGTGTGTCCAGGCACCTAGGACAGCAGAACACAATTTTCTAGCAGAATCTCTATCAGAAATGTCTCGCAGGTTCTGATTCCTATTCATATCAAGATACCTTTCAATTGCTCTGGGAGTGCCAGGAGCTCTCCCATTGTAGAAGGGGTCATTTCTGCTCTCTGGCAGAAGCACCCACCCCCTTGCACTGGAATTCCCACTCAGTGGAAGTGCTTCATCTTCAGAGCCCTGACAATGGGTTTTTCAGATTATGCTGCTCTGGATGATCAGCTTAACATTTTCTTGGTGCTATTGTTAGTGCTTCTCAAGGTCCTGAATCTCTGTGGGCAGATCAGGATCATTTCTTAGAACAGGGTAGCTGGACCAATGCACAGTGACATTTGAGTGGAGTAGTTTTTCCTGGGGTACTTCCTACAGCCGTACTGTCAGCCTGTCCAGTAATGTAATTTATTTCTCCTGCTGAGTGTTATTCAGCTTCTCCTGTAATTTAGGTTGGAATAACAAGTAGAGAATAGTGCCTTGGACCTGGAATACGGACTGTCGGGTGTAGTATGTGTCACATGAACAACACAGGTTACCTGTAAAATTTCCTCCAATGCATTGTGTCCCAATTTGCTTTTCAGGAGGTGGCACAGCCCACAGCCTTTTTTTGTGTCTTACTTAGCTAAAGGAAATAAGAGTAACTAACTGGAGTGTTGAACATATGGAATCTTTAACAAATACAACATTTACTTGTTAAATACTGAAGAAATTTCAATCTCTTTCTAAACACTAAGCACTTTGACTTCCTGCCATCTCCCTCTGCTCTCTCTCTCCCTCTCCAAAACAGGCCAGAGTTCCATTTTTCTTTATTGCAGTCTATTCTCGTGTCTTGCTCAGAACTTACTGTTAACTGTAAGAGCATTTCCTTTGTTCTCCAGCCATCAGTGAATCACCAGTGTGCAGCCCTGCCACATCACATTAAGCCTGTCAGTCATTCTTTGTGCCATCTTACGAGGGTTTTCATCTAAAGGTTTTGTGTTATATGTTGCTGTTCTTCAGCTGAAAAAAGTTCTCTGTGGCTTTCTTCTCTTCTGTTGTTTGTGTGCACGTGAAACGGTACTGAATAAACTTCATTATGGGGAGAGCTGGAAAAATGAGCATGGTGATGATAAAATTTCCTGGTGCTTAGGTACAATGGGGAACAATTAAGTCATCCCAGCAGCGGTAGGGTGAATGCAGACTTTCACGAGGAACTATGGAGAGCAAAACAGCTTCCTATATAAAGGCAGAAAAAATGAAACTTGCCTTTTAAGGTGCTGACATATGGAGTAAAATAAAAACTGGTTGCATTTGCAAAATCAGTTTTGCCTTAGCCTTTGCATTGATTTTGAATGGCTTTACAGAAGTTAATTATATACATTTTTTAATTACATCACTTGTGTTGCTTTATAGTAAGTCTCAGGCCAAGTGACTTTCCCAAGATCATACATAAAAAAGCTGAGAGAAGAGTCTCAAATTGTATCTCATATTCTGGACAACAAATAAGAAGCTTCAGTGCCAAACTTTGGTACAGAATAAAACACAGTTAAAATATGAGCATATTAAAAACCATAAAGTCATGACATATTTTAACCATAAAACCTACCATAGATGTGGTTATTCTTTGTACAGTCTAATTAACATGAAAATAATGGATGTGGCCAGAACAGATGGACGCGGACTCATTTGCTCCATTCATGCCCAGTCTCCCTCCTCCAACAGTATTAAACACAATAGGGTGAATAAAAGTGGTAGTTTTGCTACTGTAGTGCAAGGGTAGTACAAAAATCAATTTCTTTTGCTTTGGAGATGCCAATCATCTTCCAAATATGGTATTTAGTGATCCTGCAAAGATAGTGAAAAAAAATGAAAGGGATGTCAAGAGAACATCCATCTGTAGAGGAAGAATCAATGTTTTTAATTCATTTCAATTTCTCATTTTACAAACTTCATTGCATCCAATTCTATTATAAAAATCCACTCTGTCAATATAGGAAATAATTGGAAGAAGAGAGTTCAACTGGATTAGATAATTAATTTATCTAAGTCTTGAAATGTTTCTGGGTTTTTTCAATCAGATATAACAAAATTACAGAAGCTCATATTATCAGTCCAGATACAGTCTCATGCACAAAAGATTTATCCAAATAAGTCATTCTGGTCTGTACTTCTTATAAATTCATACTGAACTAATTCATCACCACCAAAACACAGCAACTGAAATGTTAGCAGGAGTTCATAGAGGTATAATATAGTGCCAGTCTGGCTGTTCCTGATCAATTCCCCTGTTGGAGTAAGGCATGCTGCACCTCGGGCAGCAAGGGCATGGCGTGCTGCTCCTGTGGCCCAGCAAAACATGAAATGAAATTAATGAATTTTGAATTGAGTACGTAAACACTGGCTTTGTTTTGTTGTCGTGCATTTAATACGAATCCTTGTTACGTTGTTCTCCTCTCCTGCAGTGAGATGCCCGCAGTTGTCCCGTCCGTTTTCACTGTTCTGCTCCGGGGGCAGCACGGGTTACCGGGCGTGCGTGCTGCTCTGAGGGCTGGCGGCGGGGCGCCTCGGCTGCCTGCCGCTGCTGGCAGCGCTGCGGGGCGGGAGGCTGCGTGCAAGGGCGCATGGATGGATGGAGCTCCCTGCGCGTCCAGCCTGGGCTCTCGCACGGGACATCTCGGGAGCATTGCCTGCGTCCTGTTACCCTTGTGATGGAGAGCAGTAGGCACTGCTTCTTGGAATTTCCCTGCTGTGTTGCGTATCTGTTAGTCGTTACCTAGCTGGCTGAGAGAGAAACAAAATGGCTCCCTCAGAGATCCAGAATTAAAATACAAGTACAAATCTGATGGTTGCTGTGCTTCTGGGGAGAGCTAAACTTCAGAGATCAGAGTATTGAAAGCAGTGTCTCCAAAGCTCAGAGACAGCAGTACAGAAGTAGTAAGCAGTGACAGAGAGCTGGCGGAGGTCTTTAAAATACTTCTTATTATCCCCTTTGTTACTGTAGCCCTCAGGAGAGAGCTGGTTTCCTTGAGGCCCCTGTAACAAGAGATTGTAGTTCAGTGGCTTCAGGAGTCCAGTGAATGATTCCTGGTTTTAAAGGAGGAATCTTGTTTTCTAATCTCTGTCTAAAAGTCTTGTTTTCTTTTATGACACATGGTTTGCCATCTGTTCTCAGAGCCCACAAATTTAAGGATGGGAATTAAAAAAAAAAAAACTAACCTTTTTCTAAATAAGGAAATACTATGGCTGTTGCCATAGCACAGATCAGAGGGAGAAGCCTTTGGCCACTGCAGTTAAGTTTGTTGACTTTGTAGGTGGAGCCTGCTCTGTTTGCAGTCTAAGGTTTTGAGTGCTTTGTGAGCTCTTCTGTATGTGCTGCTTTAATTCTTTAGTGTTTTGCTACTAATCCCTGTTTCATCCTTCCTGTCCTATCAGAATCTTTAGGCATTAACAGTGGGCAATTAACACAGCTTGCCAAAACAGCTTGGCACTTGAGTGAAAAAGGTTGGAGTCTTACTGCCAGAGAGGCAATGTGGGAATGATGACAGTTAGACTGAAGCTGGTCAGTGGCTCTTTTAGTCATTTGAGGAGATCTAACTACAAGGGAAAATCTGTGTACAAGGGAAAAAGAGATATGTAGAAGAAATACGGGAAGTTTGTCTCTTTGCTTCTCTCAGGTTAGATGAGCAGGAGGGCATGAGCAGGGTGGGATCATATTGATTTCACAGGACAAAGAAAAACCTTTCACTCTAGAAGCAGGGATGGAATTCAAGTAAATGTTGGACATGTATAAATAATAGCAATATTAAAAGCATTGCAACGTGATCTGGGTGCTGTCCCAGCTCACCTGCTTCCAGCAGGTTGGCCCATGAGGGTGTTTGTTATCCAGTGCTTAGGGATGTGTCAGAGTCCTGGCACTGCCTTCTTCCTCGGTGACAAGCAGAATGTCCCTTGAATCCCATCTTCAGAGAGCAGTCCCGTAAAAAAAGAAAAGTGAGCTTACTTAGGAAGGTGGTTGTTGGCTACTTTCAAAATCCTAACTGTGTGCTGACAATAAATTGGTGGCCTCAAAGTGCTGAGTACAAGGTGGGCACATGTAGGAGGAACTCCATACAAAGAAACCCCCCCCAGAGGCATTTCTGCAGGAAAGCAGCACCTATTTCTGCCCCCTTGGGAAATGCTGCCTTAACAGTGGAATTATAAACCAGAAGTTTTCCATGTTCTGTAAATGTCACTTTTCCTCCTCTCCCCCTTTTCCTCTGAGCTCAGAAAGGGGAACACATTCTCTCCTGCAGAAGCATTCCTGGCAGCAGTGCAGAGGAGAGCCGGGATGGCCTCTGGCACCCACACACGGGGTTCTGCTGCCCACAGGCTCCACACTCGGGGTGAAGGTGCCAGAGAGGGAGTGGGGACAGCTCTGAGCTGGGCACTGGGAAGGTGGAGCTGTGCCCAGGTGGCACAGCGGCTGGAATTGTTAGAGGTACTGGAATGGGGAGAGGAGGACACTGGCACCTTAAAGCTTTGCCTCCATTAGACACCCAGCTCCAGAGAATTGTAAGAGTTTGGCTTGTGACTGCATTTTCAAGAAACCAAACTTCTGTTTTCATCACAGACTGAACCCATTTTATTGTGAGATCTGTATCTGGGAATATCCAGTGCAGGCAGTGTCCTATATACAAGCTAAAAAAGCAAAACAGGATAGAGAAGGCCTAGGACAAGAGGAGTGAACACAGAATAGTTTGGCAGGTTTGAGTCTTGAATTTCATTCCAGTGACAGGGTTGTCTACACTCTGTTTATTTTTAGCCAAGACTATGGGTTTAATTCACAGTAAGTGCTTCAGATGGAATCTCTGGGATGGATACAGTAGCTGAAATGTTAGTACATTTGTATGTGCTGTATTCATTCCAGAGCCCTGAGAACAAGAGGTTCTTCTGGGGGGGGGAATAGGGAAGAGTAGTTGAAGGACAGCATGCTGGGGGAAGTGAAGCATCTTAGTCATTCTTGTTAACATAACAACTACTTGTCTTGAGATTATATTGGCTTGCGTGATGCTTGCAGCTAGACAAAAATTATTTTAGTGATAATAGAGCTCATCCTGAGCCAAAAAGTTGTCTTATTTCCCTTTCTTTTTATAGTATAATAAGTATGAATATCCTATTCAAACTCTTCAAAGGTTTGCAGACATAATTATTCTGTGCTTGTTTTTAATTGCTGGGGGCTTGAGTTCCAGTTTGCTTTCTGACTGACTAGATGCAGTTGCTATACTTTTGCCATAAAATGCAGACATTTTTTTTCCTGACAGATTGATTCAAAAGCAGAAAATTCAGGCTGAGTATATGAAATGCTGCACCTTTATAAGGTGAAACATCAATGTATTTCTGTATACTTGCTATGAATTCTAACACCTTTAGTTCATTAGTAACTAAATATTATGCAATTATCTAAATACATTTAACTACAAATATATCTATATTTAATTACATTTAAAATACTGACATTATTTTATGTTACTCTTATTTTATGAATGTGTTATAATAATCATTACTAACGTGTGTTGTAATAGATATAAAATACATAGTAAGTAAATTACATAAATAGGTAAATAAGAGAAGATTATTTTTCTGTCAGCCAAGGGCAGAGATCAGCCAGGCACTCAGGCAGCCCCATTAAGGGCAGATGGTTTGCAGTGTGTGCTTGTGGTCTGCCTGCCTCTCTTCGTGTTCACTGTTTCTGTATGAAATCTGGCACCTGTCTAACCCATCCCGAATCACAGAATGCTGAGGGCTTGGAGTGGACCTTGGAGACCATCTTGTCCAACGCTTGCCACTATCCCTGGTCACTCAGGGCCTTATCCAGCCTGGCCTTGGACACTTCCAGGGATGGGGCATTACAGCCTCCCTGGGCACCCTGTGCCAGGGCCTCCCCACCCACCCTCACAGCAAAGAATTTCTTCCCCAGATCTAACCTACATTTCCCTCTTTCGGTTTGCACTCGAGATGTGAAGTAGCAGAGCTTCCCCATGAGGTGAAAAGTGCCATTGGATGTGTTTTCCAGCAGTGGGATCTCAGGCCCTAGCTACTGCTCTCTTGTGCCACTCCCACTTTCTGCGGTGATGGTGTAACCTGTGTGTACTGCGTGTGTCTTGTGGGAACTCTCTAGTATCTCTTCAGTCCTCCCGTGCTGCAAGAAGCTTTGGAATCTTTAGATACTTTGTGGCAAATCCTGCATCAAAGTGTGGGTCTCATAGCTAGATGTGGGTCGGTAACCAGTCCTCCTTAGATGATGCCTTGCTTACGGAAAAAGAGATTGCAGTAGTAGGGTACAAAGTTTCTGGATGAGGAATGGCCAGAATTTTTGGCCAGAAAAGGGTCCCTTTAAAAAATGTCTTGGAAATTGTTCCGTTTAAAATCTGGCTGGACATACTTTTATTAACAAAAAAAGACATATTGGTTTATCTGATGAATAGCCACCCAGGATTAATTGACAGAAAATCTTTCATAGAACGACACACATCTCTTAATGCCCTAGTCACTGGTGGAGGATGTATTTCTTAAGCAAAACACAGAAGAGCTGCTCACTTTCCTCTCCCTTGATACTTCGAAAAATCAAAGTACGTGAAATTATTTTAGAGCATTCAGATTCTCAGAATTCACTTAGCAGTGAAAAAGAGAAGTGTACATCTACTCGGGAGCTGAAATACTTGTTAATGCAAAACAATATTGTAAGGGCTCTTACACTCAGGAACAATATTACTTTATTTAGTATTCCTTTTGCCATGAATTTTCTGATCTTTTATATTCTGATCTAATGCTTGAGGAGGTGATGGGAAGGTTTGTCTGTGCATGTATTTTGCTTGCACTGGACTCCTGTCAATCCTCAGCTGTCGGTGCTGCAGGAAATGCACAGTCTTCAGCTCAGACATTCTGATCACAGTGCTGAGGATGTGCCAGCAGCACCGTTTACTGCAAGGGTGGCACCCCTTCTCCCTGCTCGAGAGCAAACCCCGAGGGGACTGAGGAGTGCCAGCCACTCTGAGTGAGGGATAAGGCTTTTGCAGCTGCTGCAGAGGAGGGGCTACAGCAGCCGCTGTCAAGGGGCATTTCCCCACTGCACTCGGAATAGCCGTGCTGAATGAACCACTGGGCACCTGGCCCCGCGGCAGGGGTTAACTCCCTGCTGCTCCTGCCTGCTGCCTGGCCAAGTTCTGACACACATCACTGAGCTGGGGCTTGGCAGCTCGCTGCGGGTGTGGTCCTTGGAACCTCCAATGAAATACGCAGCTAAAACAACCAGTGCAACTTGCTGTCAGGAAGGTTTGTATCAGTTTCTCTAGGAGAACATCTGGGTGCATATTGCAAAACTTATATTTAGCTCATCTGCACTTAGGAGCAAGTTGAGGACAGAAAAGAGAGGACTAGACTGGTTTGTAGAGGGAGCAGAAGGCATAAAAGAGCCTTTTGCTAGTTTTGACTCTTTGGAAAGCCTTGACTCCAGGGAGATTCTGCTTTCCTGGAGAAATCATTGCTTTAAATAACTCTTCCTCCACCAGAGAAGCTAAAATCCCCCCAGAAATGTTAGTTTTCTCCCATTCTCTTAGCCATGCTGGCTGGGTATGGGTACAGATTGTGGGAGCAATTTCCTCTCCCTGTTTCCATCCAGTGAGGGAGCTCTGGGAATGCAGCAGCCAAGGCCCAGAGGCTTGCTGGAGCAGGGAGCAGCAGCTCCTTTAACACTCCACCCCCTGGAAAGAGCAGTGCCTGACCCCCAGCTCCTGAGTGTTGGGCGTTGGCAGCTGCTGTCGAGTCACTTGCTGCCTTCTGGGAAGGTGACTGAGAACTGCAGCAGAAAAGCCCACGGCTCTAAAATGACCAGGCTAATAAAAGATTTGAGGGTTGAGAGGAAACATCATCCTGCACAGGGCATCTTCTGTGGCCTGCTTTAACATGGTCACTGTCACCATCAGGAAGTAGAATGTGAATATTTCCTATCCTGTAAGAAGCTCCTTAAACATAGAACTGTTAGACCCACCTCTTGCAGTGCAAGCTTTCATCTTAACTATTGCTTTTAGGCTAGAGCCAAAAATTAGTCCCTCACCTTCCAGTTCCTTGGAGCATAGCAGCACATTCCTCCTGTTGATGAGAGACGTCAGGGGGTTTAAAGTATTTTCATGGTTTGTTTGCCATTTCTGGTTTGGATGTATTTTGTTTTTCTTTATGCCAAGAAAGCATATTCCAGTGAGTTGTGGTTTATTACTTGAAAGGTGGTGTTTTTCAGTGCAGCAACACCACTTCAGTGCACAACACAAAATCCATGGCTTTTTAATTAACACTGCCGGTGCCTTTTCTTCCCTTTAAGACGTAGTTGCGCAAAAACCAAGCCCACTTGGGCTTGGGGAGAGAGGGAGCGAAGCCAGTTCTAATGATCTCACAGGGAAAACAAAAGTGTGTAGCATCATCTGCTTGATCTTTAATTATTATTTAATTACTCATATGCTCTTAAATTGCCTCTACTGGACAATATCAGATGAGTGCTTTTGTTCTGTTGGCTCTCTCTTTCTCCAGGGGCCTTAGGGGTTCATTACCTGTTGTGTAACCACGCACAGCTCCCTCAGTTTTCCAGGCACGCTCCGTGGGGTGCAGAGGATTCTGTGCAGGAGGAATGGAGGTGGGAGCCCAGCTGGGGCTGGGGAAGGTCCCTGGGGCCTCGGGTGTCCGAGAGCCGCTGGCAAGGGAGCGGGAGGTGAGTGCTGCTTTTCCAGGCCGTCGGCATGCATGGCTGGGAGGCAGGAACGGGCACCCACAGCGCTGGGCTCAGGTACCGCGGGGAGAGCCCAGCGCTGTTTATCGAGCCCTTCTGGCTCTGGAGCTCCCACAGCTCCTGTGTCCTCTGCCAGAAGTGCCACCCCCTGGTACCATCCTGTCCAGCACTCAAACACACACCAGTGCCTCTGCCTCTTCCAGCACAGGCTACCTGTTCTGTTTTGGTTTTAAATCCAACCTGAGGCAATAGGAATTTATCTCCTCATTTCCTGAGCCAAATATACCGGCAAGTCTCCAAAGTTCAACCAGGAGCAACGCACAAGGGATAAGAAATACCTGGAAGCAAAAATAGGTCTTACATAGAATTTTATTATCTACCGCTGATAAAGACTTAAAATTCTTTATTTTTTGTCGGAAAGAAAACTTCTAAAGCTCATGAAAGAACTTGCTGTATAAACATATTTTTCTCAAATGCTTCAGTTGCGGATGCACAGAAATAAGGGACATGAGCCTTTCACAAAGTGCTGCAGGACTTTTAAAACATCATGCCAGGCCTGATGTGAGGCTGCTTTGTTGTGTTCTTTAGTAGAGATGCAGCTATAGAGCTTCCCTAGTGGTACCAGGCTGTGTTGGGAGAAGCACATCAGCTGTTTATTTAAAAAAAAATAAAATTCAACAGCATTCGGATTAATGGAAATTATGCAGATCTGTCCACTTAAACTAATGGGCTTCAGCAATGGGACTCTCACTTTTTAGTGCTCTAGTGAAAATTTGTAATATAAAATTGCCTTTAATCATCCATTGCACTTTGCTCCGTAATGGGGAGAGGCCAAGGCAGGCTAATGAAATCATCTGAGCAGCTGAGGTGAGGAAGCTGCAGCTCTGCCAGGCTGAGAGCAGCTGAGGGCACTGTGTGAGGGGATGTGCTGGTGAGGGACAGACAGAAACTGGGGGAGAAGCTACACTCTGAAAGCTGGGCTAGCAGGGAATGAGGACATTGCAGGATGAACTCAGGAGCTGCTTGGAAGAAAACTTACTGAGCAGTTCATCCTCCTTCAGAATTCTCTGTCGTGGCAGGGAAGCAGTGGTTTCCTGCTTCCCAAACTGGCTGAGTGGTAATGAGCTGGGCTTTTTACAGCTCCAGGACTTCTTATCCCTCTGCCTCCTTAGCCAAGAATAAACTTTTTCACTTGGGATTGAATTTGACTCAAGATAAATTTAGTCTAGATTTAATTATCATTCTTTTGGCTCTTCTCAATAATCAGCAGTGGGTTTTAAATTCCTTCTTCATTTAGAGGGTGGTTTTTGTGTAATAAATTCCTGTGTTGAGATCAAACTGGCTACTGAGCATGGCCAGGGTAAGAGCGGAGGCTGGCACTGCAGGAAGGAGCATGAAATGAAGCCGTAACCTGTGCTTTAGTGATGCTAATGCTGGCAAACCTCCCTTAGGGCAGTGTGCTGAGAGGAAGGCTGCTGCTCCTGTGAGGTCACCTGGCAGGCCTGGAACTTCAGACACGCTGAAAACATCCCACAACCCTGAAGGCACCTCCTCAGGGGTGTACATGCTTTTTTATTAACAATGCAATACCAAGGCATTAGTTAAAAATGTCTGACATCGAGGTGACCGCGTAAACTGGAGCCAGGAGGGTTTCAGGACAGTCACACCCCCAAAGCAGGTCGCAAGGCTGTGTCACCTCACCTGCTGCCTCTGGAGCCCCAGGAGGAGCAGCAAAGCCCGGGAGACATTACTGACATCTTGATGCAAATGTGCTGGAGGGAACTGGCGTTGGAAAAAGGTCATATTTTTCCAAACTTCTCCTTTTGTTCCATTTAACTGATTGCAAAGTTAGGGAAGGTGGAAGAGTGATCTGTAGAATTTTTAATTCACGACCACTATAGTTTAATGAGGTTTCATAACCAGCAGCCTGAGCTTACAAATTGAGCAGCCCCAAGAGAGGCACAGTTCAGGGTTATTCTTGCTGCCCACGCTGGGCTAGGTCAGGCATTGCTGTGCAAACATGGTAATAAATGACCTGGAGCAGCAGCCCAGAGTGTGGGGCCATCCCACGACAGTCAGTGACACACAGGAAGGTCTGGCTTTTGAGGGAGCCCTTTCACCTGAGCAAATGTAGAAGGCCATACCAAAGGATTTACTGAATGGCCAAGAAAAGACATCTCGAGTAACAAACATAGTCTGGGAAAACTTCATGGCATGGCAAAAAGGCAATTTAGATCCTTCCAAAAAAATCGGTCCAAGTGGATTTCAGATTCAAAAGTATTCAGAAAAAAATTGTTTTTCTTAAGTACATTGCAGAGGTCTGGACTAGCAGGATTTACCTTCATTACACACTTGGAGTGCAGCTATTCAGCACTCACCAGCACAGTCCTGCATTTTTAGCACTCACCTGTCAGAAAAAACTTCAATTCCCTACAGTTGCTTTGGAAAAGTCTCCCCATTCCTAAGATTCAAGATATGTGTATTTCACACACTGGTCTCAGAATAATGATTTATTTCAAAGTTGATCTTTTGTGCAACAATTAGAAAAGTTTTTTTATTGGTAATGTCTGATTTATCTGAACTGCCAAATGTAAAAGTCAGCAGATTTATTGGGGCTCACAGAACAGAGCAGGGAGCAGAACACAGATTCCTGTTCCTGCTTCCACAGGCCTTCTAAAGAGCTGTCATCCCTGCTGGCTCGCAATCAGTGCTTTTCTTACTACATAATTACAGGCATGTTGTTCCAACACTCCGTGTGTTTCATCAAACGTTTTCAAGCTTACATTGCCAAGGTATGCCCTTGGCCAAGGACAGGTCTTTGGATGCTTCAGAGTGGAGCCAGGTTGAGGGCCAGGACTCTGGGCTCACCTGAGCAGCTCAGCTGACCTGGTCATGGGGTGACAGTGCCCATCAGGCACCTGGCCCAGCAGTACCAGTTAAAAAACCTGTGTCACTGTGTCCAGTGCAGTGGAGGCCACTCTCACCCCTACAGCCCGGGGAATGCAGGATGGCTTCGGGCACTTGGCACATTGCTCCTTCCCGACACCAGAGTTTGTCACTGCAGGAGAATCAGTTTTATTTTCAAATAAAATAAAACAGCTGAGGACTGACAGGAGTCCAGTGCAAGCAAAATACATGCACAGTATGTGTGCTTCTAATTAATCTAACAGCATTTTCAAATAATTTAAGTAAGTGTTATCTTACAGATTTAGAGCAAAACATTAACATATATAATTATTAAGTAAGTGGGGTACAAGATGAAAAATCATCAGAAATTCAAGACAAGAAGACCTAGTGGCAAAATATTAGACTATTTCTCTGCCTCTGAATTCACTCATGACTTGCACAGGATGGATTCTCTTCTTTGCAGAACCTTTTCTGACAGCAGCATAGATTTCTTCTGGCTTCTCTCTTTTAATCAGGGGCTTCTTCTCTGGAGCCTTCATTCTCCACATCACAACTGGATGTCTTGGGCCAGTAGGACTCTGAATCTTGATAATCTTTGTGGATGCAATATAGGACATCTTCACTGTCTGCACCACAGAATTCATTAAATTTTTGGCGGCCTGAATTAGTGAAGTGACGCTGTCCAGCTGTAATAGGAAACAGAAACATCAGCCAAGGAAGTCAGTGTGCTTTTAATCACAGTAGGCACAGGAATAAACAAGAATTAAAAAATAAGACTACCAGAGACTAAACCATAATTTCCATATTGTCCCTTGGTGTGTTTGATCATTGTACTCATGCTCTGCTGCTCAGATTTAAAGTGATGTACAGAAATTCACGCTGGTGGAATATGTAGATGCTTTTGGAGATAATGCTAATTGTTTTGTATTTTTCTTTAACAGGAATTTGTGATGCTTGTCTGCAGGGTCCTACTGCAATTGCTACTGATGGGTAATGAAACCAGCTTTAAGAAGAGCTGTGAAAATGTGACCCCTTGCTTCCTTTGTTTCAGCACTAGGGAAGGCCTGTAGCTGCTCCTGTCACATTCCAGGCTCCCACAGGTGCTCAGGAGCAGTGCTGGGATCCTCTGCAGTGTCTGGCTCTGGCTCTGTCAGAGCTGCTGAACCTGTTTTCAGCAGCCAAGATTTGTATGGGATATTAAAAGTGGGATAACTTACAGAAATCCATCCCAGTGACTATGTGGCCTCTCCAGCTGCTTGGGAAGTGCCACCAAGGGGCAGAATGCAGAGCAAACAAAGCCCATCACCTACAGGCACCTTCCCCAGCATCTAGCGCAGCCACAGCAGGAGTGTCTGCCATCACTGCTCATGGACAGCAAACAGGAAGGTGGAGGAAGCTCACTGTGGCTGGCATGTAGAAAGAGTAGGATTACTCCACAAAACTGGAGAGCCTTTGCCTTCTAAACATCCCCTTTGCTGAAACATTGGCACCGAGGCACTGGCTGGATGCTGTCACATGGTGCTTACTGGAGCAGGAGGAGACACAGCTGCATAGGAACCGCTCACTTTCATGCTAACCTGGGGACTGGTTATACACAGACACACCTGTGCACCTACCCACACACGGAATTTCACTTGTCTGTTGTTTTCTAGAACAGCTGACAACACCATAATCCTGACAGCTCCATGAAAGCTTTGGATAACCTTTTTTTTTCCCCCACCCTAATAGTTAATACAGACACAATCCCTTTTCCAGCACTGGCATAGCAGTAATACCACTAGGAAGCTGCTGGGACAAAGGAAAGGATGGTTTTGGTTCTGCAGCAGGTAGTAAATGGGCTTCAGAGGAAGTTTTTTCCCTGGTTTCCCAGTGACTCCAGTGTGTGTAATTGCTCCACCTTTTTGAAGTTGCTGGGTGATAGAGGCATGTGAGGAGGGATGGCAGGTTGGGCAGCAAAAAAAATCCTGTTTGCATGGCAGGGAAAAGGCTTCTAGAAGAAATTGGTAGCATCCAGGCAGATGCTACAGAACTTCAGCTGTTTTTTAGTGTGACTTTAGTGTGTACTGTGGAACACGGAGAATGCTGAGGTGAGCACTAGAATGTAAGCTGGCCTTTCCTCTCCTGTGGAAATGGAACAGTTACCTCCTCCTTGTGCCCCCTGTGGCTCCTTCCACAAATCAGCTGTGGAACAGTCCATGGCTCTTTCACCCCACCGCCAGGAGCACGAAAACTATGTTTTTATTGGTTTTTATACTGTAATCATAGGTATCTACTACATCATCTACTACTATCTATCTACAGCAAAAAGGACACTCAGTCAATGCTGCCCTTTGGGCTGTCTGGCCATAGCATTAGCAGTGTCTTAGTGTCCACCTGTCCCTCAGCTTTCTGATGCATCTCTCATTTGTCTTTTAAAGAGGGAGGTTGTGTTGGGGTGGGGGTATTAACTGCATTCAGATTTTTGGAGATGCTTTTAGACGTTCTTAGATGTGTACCACAGCTGGTAACAATCAGGCCATACACTTAATCTCCTTTTTTTGGTTTTAGCGAGCAGCTGTTTTTCTACCTCAGTGCCAGTAAGACTGTAGAGTTTGATGGAAATCTGCTGTTCTATAAAACTGATGTACTCAAGAACTGTCTTCACTTGGATGCTTTTATCTCAGTTATTCAGCAGGCTCTTCAAGGTCTCATATCCAGGAAAACTGAAGAAATGAAACTTGGCGTAAATGAAAGACTGATAAAATATTCATTGAGCGTTTAAGTTCATTTCACTTAGAGAGATGTAGCTGCAAACTTTTCAATGCACAGCAAGCGGTACATAAAGATTCACTAGCAAAGCAAACAAACCAACCAACCCTAAACTAAAAGCTGTTTGATCTTTGCCTAACTCCACTTTTGCTCTTCAGCATTTTCCATGGAGGTGCAATGTCCCAGTGTCCAGATTTTACAGGTCTTACTGTGTGAGTTAAGACAGTAATTCGTTAAAGGCTTTAGGAAAAACATCCTGTGCCATTTCTTTCCTCACCTGTCCTGTGAGCATTAGGACCTGGCTGCCATTGTAAAAGGCATTCAGAATGATTCTGACCACTGTAATTTCACACTGGGGTGAAACATGCAAGATAAAAGAGCAGATGACAGTTATTTTCAAGAAAAAAAAACCCCACCCTAGATCAGGCTGGCAGCACTCATGCTGAAAGCCACTCTCCCATCTCCATCACTTTTATTCCTCCTCTGTAACGTGTCCTGAGAGCAAGAAAGCAAGCTCCCCATGGAATAACAAAGCTGAAGGAAAAGAAGGTTAGACAAAAAATGAATTTTGAAACTTTTTTCAGTTTCTTTACATGCATTGTGTTTTTCTCATTTTTGTAAAGTAATTTCATGTCTTGGCAGTAGTGGCACTCCATTGCTTTGAAATGCTGAACAATAGAATAACTGATATGGGCAGTTATTTTTAATATTCTGGATAACAAAGAGCATCATGACTTAGAAACTGAAGAAACCCTTTTGCTGTCAAAGTGTTTTCTGTTCAGTGCACTAAGAAATGCTTGTGTTGTCCCACGTCAGCAGGAGTTGTATCTCCTGTAGCAGTTAAGTGCAAACTCCTTATCCCAGCGCACGCAGAGAAGCCAGGCTCCTGCCGCTGTTGTTTGTGTGGGTGTGCAGGTGCTGGCCCTTTGCCATAAGGAGGTGACAGACACGTGCCTTCTGGAATAAAGCTGGGATGGCCTGCAGAACAGCACTCCCACATGGGCAGTGGCAGTGCCTGGAGCCCCAGCTGGGACACCGAACTGCTCTCCTGGGAGCGTTCTTGGGGTTTTTGCAGGGCACCAGTAAGGTTTTGCTGTTTGAAAACAGATGTAGCAGTTGGCTGTTTACAATCTCCCAAGTCATATTTACAGTTCAGCCAGATTTAGGTTTTTCATACGGGGGAAGCTGAGAACTGAACATAAAAAATTATGTATTTGATCAGCGTTTGAAGTCTGAACTTAAAATTCTTTTGGAAACAAGGTCAGTTATTAAAAATTTATTGTAATTGAAACACAAGGTTCATTAAATACATTCCTAGCTGCAGGTTTCCTTTGCTACACTATACTGAGAGATTAAGGCTGAATTTTTATTTCTTTGACAGCTGCATCTGAAAGTAACACGAGTTCTGCATTGTTGTGGACATGGGTTAAAGGCTGTTCGTTTCTGGTCACCCCTGCTCACCAAAAAGCAGTCTGGGAAGGGTTCAAAAGCGGCTCAGATGAACACAGAACGGGTTAATGGTCGCCTGGTGCACGAGGCAGTGACTGGCTGGCAAGACTGTGGCAGCTGCGTGATCGCGAAGGTGGTTGGGCGGAGGGACGTGTTGAGAGGCAGCACTGCTCTGGCAGCCACTGCGTGCTTGTTTTGGGTTAAGTTTAGAGCATAAACAGGTTCAAATTGTTGCAGTAATTGATCTTCTTTCAGACAAGCAAGGAGGGCCGCATGTCTTTGTTCCCCAGTGCTATGTAGGGAGAGCAGTGACTGGCTGAGTGGTGCTGCATTTAAGGTAAGGAGTCCTTACTCCATTGTGCTTTTGAGTTTAGTCCTGCTTTTTTGCTAGGTGTAGCTAGTTGCTGTTTTGAATTATTTTATGGGTCTTTCACTACGATTGCTATATAAAATAGTTACTTAATCCCTTAAGATTAAAAGTACCAGAAGAACGCAAACAGGTAAATTATTAAGAGTGAAATCTCAACTGTTGAAGATACTGGAGTTTTTGCTGGGCCTGGGCCAGGATTTCAGTACCACTTCCTTGTCTTGTTTTCTGAGCCACACTTTTTTCCCCACTCAGTGTAGTGTTTATGTAGTGGAACTGGACATCTTGGTTTACAGTGACAGGAGAAGATGGGTGTCCAAGAAAGCACAGCACAGTTAGAACTGGAAGCACTTGATTACCTCCCCTGTGTGCTCATGCAGCTGCCAGGTGACATACAGAACCTGTCACAGCTTCAAGCCCAGTGCAGCTTAGACAGGAAGTGAGCCAAAGGGAGATCTGCCGTGGTGATTCTTGTCTCTGGAAACTGTTCCCTCGGGGTTCCGCTCACCACTGCTGTGCCATGCTCGCCCTCTGGGATACTGGAGAGACTTCATCCCCATTCATGGACATGGCCTCAGGAAATCAGCTTCACTGCTTGGGTTTCTTATCAAGGAACTGAGTTTTCCTAAAAACGTGGCTATTCCATTGGTTATCTATGTCTCTGTCCCTCTAGTGATTGCATTAAACACCTCAGGGGTGTCTGGGGTTTGTTCTGTGTTTTACTCATTTTTCAGGTGGGGAAATTGAATCTAATGGACTAAAAACTAACCCTTACCGGAGTCTGCTTCAGGCTAAGCAGGATTCAAAGAACTGAAACTGAATTCTATAATTAGCCCAGGCCTGTGTCCAAGTTAAATGATAAACAACTTATATTCAGGGCTGTGGAATTGTTCCTGTGCAGCACCATAATGGAGCAGATGCTTAGCCAGGCGGAGAGCTCAGTCCCTCCCCAGTACTGCTGCTTTCCCTTTCGGGGAGGATTTTTAAAAAAGGAATCTATTAAAAACAGGCCTTTGAGAAAAAGAGAACAGTAGCTTAATATAAATCCTTGCTGTTGAGGAAGACATCAAGTGTTTGTTGCAATAATCTTTTACATGCACTGATGCTAAGAACTATAAGACACATCCTGATTTTTGCTAATTACCAGAGTAATTATTACTAGGAAAAGTTAACTGTCCTGTAGTGTACATTACCAGAAATACTTCCTACAGCTTTAGATTAGTTTTTCTCAGTAGATGCAGTTTAGAAAGCAATAGTAACTGAACTGTCTGTAAGTAACTGACAGGAAAACCTATCCCTTGCTTTACTTCTAAAGGCCAGGATTTCTATATACACACCCCTGCCAGTGTGCACTAGGCAAAAACAAGAAAGGTGTAGTGTTACTGGATAGAAAAAACCCAGAGTGAAAGATTTCTGTCAACTGTCAGCAGAAGAAAACTGTCATTGTGTCAGCCCCTGGGTGTTAACGTCAGCTTTTCGAAATTGAGCGGTTCAGTATTTTCAGAGTCAAATACTGAAATAAGTCATTTCATGCATGGTGTGAGGCTCTACAAGTAACATACCACATCCATTCAAACAGCCTGAACTCAAGGAGCGCCAAGGAGAAATGCCAGCCAGGAGAAGGAAATGGGCTGAGCCTGGAGCTACTGTGGATCTGAAGCAAGGAAAAAGGGATGCTGTTCCACCAAAGTCCACACAGCAGTGAGAGCAGGATGGTGGTACTAAAGGCAGAGGAACAAACCAGGTACGTGTGGTGACTCAAGTGGGCTGTTGGAGCAGCTCTGGTTCCAGTGTGATTCCCAGCTTGCTGCTTTTAGACCTTTGTTCCTTCCCTCCAGTCCTGCTGGAGCTACAGCGAGGCTGTTCTCCCCATCTCTACTCCGCGAGGAAAGCACACCCAGACCCTAAAAGGAGCTGAAATGCTCTGCTCCCATCTCCTGCCCTGCCGAAAGAGCAGCTGTTCAGGAGCTGAGCACAGTGCCAGCTCCTCTCCAGCAGCAGCCGAACTGCTGCCAGAGCAGTGCATGGTGGCCAAGGCAGCCTTTTCCTGGGGTATGGATAGCCAAGGATAGGCACTGTGTCAGCCAAAGGCCTGGTGCCAGCGACCCTCCCTTGTATCGTCTACCTGCTGGCTTATAGCTTTGCCTGTATGTTTTCACCTGTGGTTCAGCCTTCATTGCAGTGCTGTGCTGGAAACTTGGGGTTTAATGGGCCTGGGAACTCAGGAAGGGAAACAGGTATTTCAGTCCAGCCTGTCAGTATGAATTTAGACACATAAAAGCACCTCCACTTGGCACAAAAGCGGCCTGACGTCAGTGTTTAAGTTAAAGTCTGGCTCTTGAGATAGCAGGGGGCAGAGCTGAAGATAAATGAGACAGCTGCAGGAACAGCAGAGTGAAACAGCCCTCAATGCACAGGTAAGGGTGGCCAACCTGAGTGGGGTTTCTGTGCCAGTTAGCAAATTCTGGGATACTGGAACTCTTCAGAGTTTGCTCTTCCAGACCTTTTCTTTTTTAAGGCCAAAAAGCTTTGTCTCTCTTGCCAAGTACAATATAAAATGAAACACAAGAAGCTAATGACTATAAATAGCACAATAGAGAATTGCCTGGCAAAAGTCAGGGAGCACAATATGTAAGATATGTTCATTTTCTGTCCTGTGATACAATTCTCTTTAGTTAAGAGCAAACGGGCAGGATAAGGTACAAGCCTATCAATGTGCTGTGCTTGTAAGTGAAGTATCAGCTTACCTGCATAAATGAATGCAGTTACTGTCAGTCTGCATATTGCAAATGTTACCCCATTATTTTGTGCCTGAAGAGGCACCAGTTTATTCTAATTAATAGAAGGCAATGTCCATTTCCTGTTTAATCACTCCCACTGAAGACTTAGTGAATCCTCACCATTTGGACTTGTACAGCTTAGAACCTGGCAATGCAAGCAGCAGTGTTTACAGTATTGTATGGGACTATGAAAGACTATAATAGTGAGCAAGGAATTTTCAATGCATGAAAGCAACAAAACTGCAGTGAATGGACAACAAGAAGCTGATGATCCACTTCTCTTCTTCTTTTTCTGTACAGGACCCCTTCTAACCTCCATAACACAGGGCTGACTAGAAAGAAAGTACTGGAGCTTGGGGATGGACCGTGAGAAAGGCAGGCTACAAGAGTGTGTGGCCTGAAGTCTGAAAGCCACGCACTGAGGAGAGCAATGAGGAGAGCTCTCAGCTGGGAAGGCCACAAAGCATCGCAGCTGCCCCAGGGAACATGGCCTAATTACCCTCCACTACTGACACAGCCAGGTATGAATGAGGTAAGAAACCCTCCAGGGCAGGGGGGCTGAGCACTGCTGCAGGGCAGACAAGGGCACACAGATCAGAAACAGCTGAAGAGGACTGAGCTCTGTTTATGGATTTCAGTAGAGTTTTTCATATGCATAATGCTCATTGTTGTCATGGAGTAAGTGCCAAACTGAGCTATGCTGGCAGCCACCAGCACTTCCTCCAGTGCAGGTCACCACACACAACACAGCTGCCCGTGAGCCATGGCACTGCCAGCCCCTGCTCCATGGTGCCAGCCAAGGTTAACCTGGAACACCAGTTCAGGGCTCCTTCACTTGCTCCCCCACAGCATCCTCCAGAACTGGTAAGACAGGGACTGTGCCTGCTCTGTTGCAAGAAGATGGTTCTTTTGCAGAGCTGCAAATACATGATACCACATCCTCTGCTCTTCATCTCTCTCTCTTCCTTGCAACTGGTCTTCAGGGTTCAACAGAGACTGGTTTGGGTTACTTTTTAATAAACTGCTACTCTTGGGAGAAGGAGTTTCCCTTGAAGGTAATTTCAATCCTTGTGCACAGTTCCAGTGGCTGGAGAAGGGAGGTGTGGGGTGGATGTAAGAACCATCTCAAAACAGTGCTTTTATGTGTGGATTCCATGAGCTTGTACTCATTCTCCTTTTGTTTCTCAAAGTGGATTTGTCACTGCAGAAGTTGGTACTGACCCATCTGACTGTGGGAATGTGTCACTTCTCACAGGAGAGGAGCCTCCCCCCTCAGCTTTTCTTCTGCACATGCCTGTCCCAGCTGCTGAAGGAGGCAGGAGATGAGGGAAGGACTGTGAGGGGCCACCACCAGCCAGTGGCAGGGTGGATGCCCAAGGAGCAGAGAGGTCATTCCTGGCACACACATTCATGGAGGCAGGAGGGAGTAAACAATGGAAGAACCTGTAAGTAGGATTATTTCCTAATGCTCTTTCTGGTAGGTTTTTTTTTTTTCCTGTACCAGGTCTTCACTAACCAGAGGATGGATTCAGTTTTGGGTGTTCGGACACTCACGAGTTTTCTTACTTAAAGCACAATAAAACCTTTACTCTCTGCAAGGGCAGGGCCTTTTTTTTTTTCCTTAATCATCTTGCTGTCTCCTTTTCTGATTCTCTTTCAGAGAAGATCAGGACTGGGGAGAATATAAAATGTATTCCTATTCCAGCTACAGTTCTGACTCTTCTATTTTCTAATGGAGTTCTAATACTGTCCTCTGGAAAGGGGGAGAAGAACCCCTCTGCTTTTTCACACAGAACTTGGGTTTGTCACTTTTTTCAAGGCCAGCTACCCTAGGAACATCATCAACTGCTAAAGCCCCCACCATGCACTTTGAAAGCTGGAATTTGCTCCAGCTTTTAGGAAAAGCCATTCAATAACCAGCCATCTTCTACTACTAGTGCATTTCTCTCCAACGTAAATCCCATATTCTTCTAAAACTGAAGCAATTAAAACATGAATAGTTGAAGATAGATTAGGACAAGCCTTACAAAAAGGCCATCACTGGTTGGTTGGGCTGCAGTTTCACAGAACCGCAATTCTAATTGCAGAGGGGCAGCTGAGCACAGTCAGTCACGAACAGCCTCCCCATCCCAATACAGAGACCAGGGAGGCTTTTTTTTCAATTTTCAAAAAATTTTTCATAACCACTGACACTAACCACGTGTGTCTGCACTGTCACTAAAAGGCTTAGGGTGAGAGCACAGGTCTCTTGTGACAGTGGCTGGCAGTTTGGCTCTTTTGGATGTAGCACCCATATTAAAAATAAATGAACACCAGCATTGTTGGAGCATTTTCTAAGACTATTTAAGAGAGTAACATCCTTGCAGCATCTCACCTTGATTTCATGGAACACCCCTAGGCCTCTAAGCATGTACTTCATTTCCACTGACTCTCCAACTAAGCACCTAGTTAACTGTGTTTGTTGAACTACAGGGGAGTTGAACATTTATCTGAACAAGCAGTTGGGTCTCTCAAGTTTCTGGATGCACATAGGACAAGTTCCTTGAAGCAAGGTTAGGATCTATAGTCATCACTTTGGGATTATCAATGAAGTTAAATTTGGGGTTTCACTTTTAGAACTTAAAATTTTTGAACCAGGAGGATTATGCACTGTTGGCAGGAGTGACACAACAAAAAAGGTAAAGAAAACAATGCAAGTATTCTACAGCAGGAGGCAGAAATAGAAAGAACCAAACTTGGTTCCAACATTTAGCTTTACTATAACGCACACTGGTCACAGAACTGCTTGTGAAAAGAAACAGGTAAGGAAGAGAAACTTTGTTAATATGCAGCCCAAGTGAAAACAAGTATTGGCTTCAGAAATTATACATTCAATTAAAATTAAGGGTCCAGTAGTTCAAAGCTGGTGTCTAAATTACCACCTGAATAGCCAGCACAAGAATCCTATAGAAATGAGTGTTTCAGATCTCACCTCAGGAACAAAGGCTTCATTTCTGATTAGTTTATAAACCACATAAAATGTAATACTAGTTTTAGTGAGATATAAATAGGGATAGGTAGGCCTAGACAGAGGCAGAGAAGTATGTACAGATATGGATGGATAGAGACAGGGCTAGGGAGAGGTACAGGGAGACTGACACAGGCAGCAACAGCTCCAGAGAGAGGTTTAGATAGAGACAGGTGCAGGTGCATAGAGACAGACATGGACAGGTAGAGAGAGGTACAGATAGATTCTGACAGGTAGAGATATTGACAGGGATGGAGACAGATTTTGTCAGATATTGACAAGTACAGAGAGGGAGATACGGACAGATAGTGACAAGTTCCAACAGGTGGAGTAAGTGTGGAGACAGGAAGAGGTAGGTATATGTATAGGCATGTATAGATAAACTGTGATACGTATATAGAGATATGTATATATAAAGAGGTGTAGATAGAGACAGATATGTATAGATACAGAGTTAGGTTTAGACAGGCAGAGGTATATAGTGAAGGGTATAGATAGGTACAGACAGGCATTGACAGGTTAGGATACAGACAAGTATGGATAAGTATGGACATACAAATACTAGTATAGCTAGGTATGGACAGGTATAGGCAAGGATTAGCAGGTACAGACAGGCAGAGATCGGGATGGTTTGAGAGAGATGTACAGAGATAAGTATAGACAGGTACAGATAAACAGAGACAGCTGTAGATAGGTATAGACAGAGGCAGGTATAGCAATAGGCAGAGGCAGATACAGGACCAGACAGAGACGGAGATGGGTAATCTGCGATAGGCAGAGATGGATAGAGACAGAGCTAGGTAGAGACAGGTACAGATTAACAGATAGGTATAGACAGATGTGGGTAGAGAGAGACAGGTACAGATAGGTATCGATACATACACATATAGATAGATGAATACAGGTAGCCAGTGATAGGCACAGACAGACAGAATGTGACGTTCTCTTGAGTATAGCGTAGAGTATGTAAAGGGTAGGAATGTGCCTGGTGGGAAGGGTGTCTTACCTGGTTTTGGTGCCATTTAGCAGACTTACACCTTGAAATCATAATCCCATGTGCTCCAGGTAGTAACACATGTCAGAACATGGGAATGTGAAGGCATTTTATGGACACCTGTGCTGCAGCCAAGTACATAAATGTGCCATAAAAATCACAGAATGTGTTTTCCATGGCTAATGATACTTGGCTATAAAGGAGCTAATAACTCTTAAATTAAAGCAGAACCAAGAAATTCACTCAGGAATCAAGCCACCTTGCTCTTCCTTTTATTTATTTCTGTAGACCTGTAGAATGCCCTGCAGCATTTCTTTCTGGTCCGGAACTCCACCTCTGGAGTGTCTTTATCGAGTTCAGACACACATGAGCATATTCCACATGTGTAAGTCAATGCACCAGCATTTTCAAGTGGGTTAAGTTCTTAGAACCAAACTACTTCAGAATAACAGTGATAACACGAAGTGCTTTGAGAATTTAAAACAAACAAACAAACAAAAAAAAAAAAGATTGCTATTCCTTTAAAGCCGTAAGTCTTATGCTTCACTGTTGTAGATTCTCACTGTTAAGCGGGTGTTAGAAAAGAAAATAAACAGCATTTGGAGCAACACTGGAACATGCTGCGAGCACAGGAAAGCCCAACTCCAATGTAACATGTAGTCTGACTAACAGAGTAACTGATACCATTTTTCTACTTACTGCAGACATGATGAGCTCTCCACCAAGATTCTGGATTTCTGCTTTAACCTGGCTGCAGATCTTGAGCTGATGGGAGTACAGCTTGATCTGTTCTAGGTAAGCCAGTAAATCCTGTTTGCAGGACTGGTCTGGGCACTGAAAAGAACAATAAATAAAGCATTTCAGTAACTGCTGATTCAAAATCATGATGTCTCAGGAATCATGTTAGAACTTCACTGAGAAGTACTCCAATTGCTCACTACTAGAGCCTTGCTTTTCACTGCAGCTGTATCAGGCTGCAAAGTTCATTCCTCTTGGAAAGCTTAATGCTATAAAAGCTTGGAAGCTGTTGGAAGCTCAGATTAAGCCTAAAAATCCCCATACACTGTATTTAACATAGCTGTGCTTGCCTGAGCAGTGTTTCTAAACACATCCTTTAGTGTATGGAATAATTACTTCATTTCTAAGGAAATACCTCCACTAATAGTGCTGAGGGCAATACAAACATTTTGTGGGCAGTATAAACATACCTGCAGAGTCATGCTTTAGACTTACCAAAAGGTAACAGTAAATAAGGCAGGTCAGAGTGTACAATTTTAAATTAATTAATACAACTTAACATCAGTGCTTACCTCATGTTCTGCTACATCCCTTATTGTTTCCTGTATTTGGGCACAGTTTACAACAAAACCAGACTTCCTTGACATGTTACTCTCTTTCTGCATGTGATGTTTTCAAAATGCTAGCACATTATGGAAAACTGCCCTAAAATAGGTCTTTGTTTCTTCCTTCCTAAGCACTACTTAAAAGACTGCCCAAATTAGTATTTTTATAATGGTACCTCAGTGACTGTTTAGAAAGCTGAAATACTGTTTATTTAATTTAATTAATAAAAAATTATGCTTCAACTGTAATCCCTTAAAGCATCAGAACCAATTATACCAAGATGGTGTGTATTCCTGGAATGAGATTCTTCCGCCTCCATTTTTTTTCTTGCCTTAATTACACTTTCATTTTAGCCCTCTGGCCAGAAAAGAGGAAGGTGTATAGGGTGCCAGTATAGTGCCTCCTCCACTTCAAACAATGGCAATACCACTACCCTAAGTTCACAGACAAGAATGATTATTCTGTAGTGCTCTTTCATATAATAGTAGTGTCAGGCTAGTCACAGGTACTGCCTCCCTCCATTACACAGCATTACAGAAGGAATGTGAACCATTTTAGGAATGCTACAGCTGATACACATCAGAGGCCAGGAAAGAACAAGCCCTTGGGGTTCTGTGGAAACACTTCCAGTGCCAGAAGCATTCAAAAAAGCAAATGCAGGGCATTAAATAGGACAATTCTCCTGAAATGTAATTATGCAACTGTACAAGTCTGTGGCATATTCACAGCTTCACTAGCTGAGTAGATAGGGTGCATCTTTCCCCCGCACTAGTAGGTGGTGGGTCCACACCAAGGCCCAGATGAAAAGAGGAAGATTGTGAAGAATACTGGTATTTTTTCCTCCACTACAAACCCCAGGGATCATTAAAGGTGACTCCCAGGAGAGCAAAACAAAGGAAACGTTTTTTAAGACAAGGTTGTTAAATTGCAGAAATCTTTGTTACAGAGTAGTTATATTAAAATTTTACACAGGTAAAAGAAGTTACTGGACAAATTAATGGAAAAATATCAAGGACTATTTCACATGTCAAGTGTATCAAAAATATGTTTGGTTAAGCACATTCTGGCATGGCTGCTGGAGGCTGGGAGCACCATGAGAGTCAGGCCATGATGGCCCCAGCTGGGTCACTGTTAACTCCTGGCAGCAGCAGGGAACAGCCTGAACCTGCCTGAGGTCTGGGCACAACAGCAGAGGGCCCGGCCCCAGAGGGCCTGGCCCAGGCCCGCTGGCACACACAGCAGGCATTTACTGACAGGGTACACCATGAGCCTGCACCCTGCACAGCACTGAACCTCACGCCTTGGAGCACAGCAGCTCCACCAGCAACAGCTGTTAGGAACGACTGCACTGTACTGAGGATGCTGCATAAGGAATCTTGCACCTACTGCTCAGAAGCAGCTGGTACAAGCAGCCCTTGCTCACCAGTGAAACCAAACACTGGGCTGCAACAGAAGGACAATTAATAGATTCTAAGTTTCATCATCCCACAAGCAATTGATGGTTACCAGTTTATTGCTGCACATTCCTAACTGGAGAGCCCATCAAATTCTGAGAGGTTTTTCCCCACACATCCTGCAGGCAGGGGCTGTTGCTAACAAGGGCTTTCTGTAAGAGCAACATCAGAACTGACCTGCATCTCCCAAAGATTCAGTGATATTTTACCTAATAAAATATCTACCAGAACCTCCAGATGATTTGATGAATTAAAATGATGCAGTGATGAAAACCAGACTCAAGCCAGCATTCACCATCCAAGTGAAAAAGCCACTGGCACAGCAGTTGCACAGGGGGTGTGGATGAACAATGCACAGGAGAGGCTGACCACAGACAATTCTGGGTTTGGCTTGCTCTCACTTTTTGCTAACAAAGGCAGCAGCATTTCTCTGGAATCCAAACCTGTCTTCATGGGGATCACCCACCACCTACTCCAAACATGTGCTGTGCACAGACAGGAGGCAGCTGTGCCAGGGGGATTATTTACACCGTGCTGTCCTTGCCACTGGAATTAGCTCTGCCAAACAGCATTCTAAATGACCCCAGTCAGGGCCTGCCTCACTGGGATCCTCATGGGTGCAGAACAGCTGCAACAGTGAGGAGGCTCGTAAAACACGCCTCAATCTTCAGCACATTTCATTGAACCAGGGTGAGCTACTCACTGCCTTTGTTATTTGAGAGCTTCCAGGTCACATTAAATAGCAAAAGTCTTCCAACAAAAAGAACAAACAACAGAAATCTTCTGACAGAAGAAAACGTCTCCTGATACTGAATTTATAACAGACTTGTGATTCATGTGCATAGGCTGGTGTTGCTGCTGTGACGATTTTCACCGTTGTTGTTATTCTGAGCCATCCTAAAAGTGCTGTGACTGTGGACTGAAACACAGCTGAGTTCTGCTAATTGTACCACACTGTATCCCTTCCCTTCAAACAGGAACAGGGAGCTATAAAAATCTGAAATGAAAGAACAGTTGCATCAGAAAGGTTCTGTTGTGGCCAACAAGTTACACAAGAATGCAAATACAAGTCTGAGGTGGTTTTCTTGTTTTTGTTTTTTTTTCCTTTCTTCCTAACAGAAAGACTCCATGAATGCTCAGGAAGGCACTATTGGCATTCATGTTCTAGTCTGGGCACCAAATTCCTGAAGGGCTTATCCAGTTTGGCCCATACTCAGAGAACAGTTATTTGGTAGTCCAGAGGAATGTAAAGTTTATTTTATTTTAAGACCCCCAGGAGTGCAGGGCACAGGAAACCTGGCAAAATAACAGCTCAGAAAAGGAATTTGAAAATAAAGAAAAAAAACCCAAAACACTACAACAAGAAAAGAGCTTTTTAAGTTAAAGGATAAGTTGGCCCAGCCAAAAAAGGTTACAGATGTTAAAAGATCTCTAGCCATCCGAGGAATGAGAGGGTCCATACTAAGAATATCTGTAATAGGAAGAATAAAGCAAGAGTCTCTTACTAAGTTTGACACCTATCTAGCAACAACTGCAGTTGTGTTCACCACAACTGGAAGGGCTGCTTTGGTTCATGTTTTGATTTATGTTTGGGTTTTTCAGCTGTATTTGGTTTTAGTGCTTGTAATGTAAAACTGCAGCTGCAACACCTGTAAGTAAGGAGTGTCCTTCAGATGCACAGAACAAAACCTAGGGGTCAGGTGGCTGCTGGGTGTCAGCTGTGTGCAAGCTCTGAGCCAGGACAAATGGGAAGAGTGGAGTGAATTCAGTGGAAGGGTTACAGTAACCTCAATGATGTCACATTTCCCAGCAGCACAGGGGGGGGACACACCAATTATCACCACCAATGGTTCATGAATGCTTTTTCCTCACACTGATTTGTTCATGTTTCTAGTCTGGAGTTGCTGTAACAGTACAGCTGAAATCTTTCTTTCCTAAAAGAAATATTTCAGTGAGAGTGGATTCCCTGTCCTAAAACCAGCAAGAATTTATGACCCTTACATATCTTTGGCTTTGCTATCACATTGTTTTCTGCAATGTATCAGTGACAGGTTTGAATTTTAATCTGTAATAGATAAAACCTCGAAAGAAGCTGTTGTGCAGTGCTGGAAGAATATCTGTCAAGATCAGGAATGGGGAAGTCCAGGCATTTTACCTATTTTTCCCACAAATCTGATCACAACTGTATAGATGCAAAATAGAAACTCTCTGTTATCTGGAATGCAGGGAGACACATCACAACCCCTGACAGACTGGGGCTGCTTCCTAGACAGTAGAAAAGCAAGCACTGAACATGGAAATAAAGAGTGAAGGGAAGAGATGGAGCACATGAAAGTGTGGGAACAGTGACTCTACTGTGCTGCCCTGGACCTGAACAGCAGCCACAAAGGAAAGAAATGCTTCAGATGTGACATTTGCACGCTGCCATTTCCCTGCACTCCTCTGTTGTACAGCCCTAAACCACCCCGCCCAGCCCGATGAGGAGGCTGCAGGTGTGCTCAGGTGCCACTGCAGCTCCCCTAGCCAGGCTGCCGAGTTACCCTGCTCCTGCTGGGCTGCTCTGGGGGGAGGTTGAGCCATCTGCTGATCTAAAAATCCAACAGAAATAAAGCGCACCTTCCAGCTCTAACACTTTGCATTTCAAGGTGATAAATAACTCTTATAAATGCAAAACCAAACATCACCTTGAAACTGCAGATTTGCAGAGGCCAAAGCAGCCAGCTTTGGGGGTCAGGGGGCAGGGAAGGAAGGTACAGCAAAGTTACCGTGGATTTGGTAACTCCGCAGAGGGTGGAGAACAAACCATTCTGGAGCCAGACAACACACGCCCAGAGCAGCAGAGCTCTGTGCCAGTGCCACCATCCTGTATTCCCACAGCTCACCTGGAGCTGCTCCTGGTGCTGCCAGGTAATTTACCCCGGTCAGTCAGGAGAGGATAAGCCTGCACCCCTAAACTGCTGCCTGCACAGCTGGCCTGGCTTTGCCTAGGACAGGGTTCATATATATATATATTAAAGCAGCTGTAAGTACACATTTTAAATTTATATACATGTTCATATATACTGTATGTCTAAAATGTTGCATTCATAGCTTAAGGGAGCTCACAAATATTCACACACATACAAATGCACGTGTAGATCAGTGTATGTACAGACGTGGGATGTCTGTACACATCCTCTTCAGTGTGAACACGAACAGACCACTGACACGAATGGAGAAGAGACGCCACATGGACGTTCAGCCAGGATCCGTGCATCCAGCGCCTCAGGAGTGCTCCGGAAGTGTGACAGGCAGTGCCGTAGGCAGTCCCGGGAGGTGTCAGGGTGTGTGTGGCTGAGCAGGGACACCGTAACTCACCTGGTCAGCGATGAGCCGCGCCAGGACGTCCATGCGCGAGCCCGACTCCGAGATCATCTTGGCTGCGTTGATGACATCGGACGTGTGCTTCAGCGGGCCTCTCCCCCTTCAGAGGAAACACAGACACAATAAATCACAGCCATGCAAAGCAGGTGCAGAATAACTCAACTAAACAAAGCAACTAATCCATGCACAAGTGACAGTCATTAAATCCCACCCTCCCCCAACTCTTGTGTTTTCATAGTCCACAAATTTGTATTGTTTGGCATCAACGGGGTGCAGAAGTACCAGAAAGATGTCACAGCATCTTCATATTGAAAGCACAGCCCATGCCAAATCCTGATTTTAAGAAATTCCTCAGGGAGTTTGCTTTTCCCAGGGTTATATGAAGTTCCTTTCCCTTCCATGAATTTTCTAGTAATACGTTCAAAGGAAGTTCAGCTCAGTGGTGTATTCTGAGAGTCATTATGGATATCTGGTCAGAAAAATAGTGGAGTTGATTTGGTTCGGGTTTTTTAAATTCAGTTGGTGCACCCAAGCACAAACAGATGTATAAACAGGGCTGCAAATCAGCTTACACACACCACTCAGAACACAGATGAGCCATGTCTGAAAAACGCTGCCCAAAAATTTCAGAATTTCTTCAGAATTTCAGTCTAGGAAAACAGCTAAGTTCTTGTGAACAGTGCCAAAAAGTGAGACTTCTTTTTTTATGTCCCCCTCCCAAGCCCCAAAAGCTGCTTTAATTATAGGAGAATTACAGGAATTACAAAGTAAATGCAGACTTCTTAAGGCAGGAAGTATGACCACCCTTCTCTTCACATTTGCTTGAGCCTCAGCCTCTTTAATGCTGAAACACTTCAGCTAAACTAAAATCAACACTTAATTGTACTTCATGCATGTATAAAGTGAGTTATGCTGCTGAACTCAGCTTTGCCTTCCAACATCTTTGACAGGAATACTTTTAGTTTTACTATGCATTTAATTCCCAAAGGTCCTGAATCAATTTACAAGTTCTGCACTAGACAACAGGAAAAAAATTAATCTCTTTGATCAAATGAGAAGACCCTTTTCTTCATAGTCAGTATGGTTTCACGTGTAAAGAACATTTCAGTAAAAAACTCATTTAGCCTGAAAATATTATAGTATGGACCTGTCCAAACACTGCAGTCAGGAAATGACAGCGATGACAACACAACATGGCAGCTAATGTTCAATCTCCATTAATCATATTGCTCAGCAAAGAACTATTACTCCTTGGGGGAAAAGCCTACTTTACTAATTACAGTTCCTTGTTTTCAGATTTGGAAGCCCGCATTTAGATCAATCTAGAATCAGGTATTTTACACATCATTTTTCTGCAGAAGGCACCTTCTTGTTATGGCAAACCTACTTGGCAGACTGATCAGTTTATAGAAGAATAATCGTGTATGTGGGGAATGAATTTGCAACTGCTATCCCCTGTATCTAGGATTAAGTACTTGAACCCTCACCCAACACCCTTCATTTGCCTTTGCTGGTCTTTTCCCTTTGAATCCTGAGTCACACAACCCAATTCTTAGGTGTGCCTACTGACCCTTCCCTCCATTCCGGGCCATTGGTTCATTGTGATCTGCACTGCAGCAGTTCCAAAGGCCGCAGGTTTGTCAGGCATCCACAGCACATCCTTCAGGTGCTCCACAAGCTGCCAGGAGCCCAGTACCCTCCTGGCAAGGTCCAGCCCAGGACCAGCCAAACAATACCAAAGGTGAACACAACGCAGGAGACAGAGGGCTCTGCCGTCCTATGATTTTATGGTTTGAAATTCAACAAAGCAGTTTCATGTGTTTTGGTGAGTAACTGCCAGTTTCAGTGCATGTTGCCTTCTAATGGTACCAGTGCAGCTGTGCACTTTGTGAATTCCTACTTTTCCTGATTTAGTGGCATTCTGAATCTGCTGATTTGGTGCTAACTCAGATTAACTCCCTGAATCCAGATGTTAGAGATACAAAAAGTCTATTCAATCATCTAGGTTGTTTTCCCCAGCCACTGCACAGCTTCCTACCAGTTTTATATGCACTTGCATTTTTTTCTGGCAAGCCTTAAGTATGAAAAACCACTTTGCTTGAAATGCTGTTTCCCTGAGCTATCCATCTCACTCTCTGGAATGCTGTTCCAGATACTTGGGTCTCTCTCTGTGTCACTGTAACAGCATCCCTTGCCTCCTACAGACCTAGTCCCTGATCCTCCTCCGCCACATGCTGAAGCATCCCAAATTATGGTGGACAGCGCAGACCTGCACGCAATAGCTCATGCACCTAAAGCAGTTAAAGAAACAAATATAAAAAAGCCTTTCCACCAAGGACCATCTGCTAGTCAACAACATCACAAAATTTCTCCATTGGGCAGTTTTCCACCTTTTCCCCTGAAGAAATTCTAATTTGTCTGCTATGGAAACGATGTAATCTAAAAAAAAAATTTAAGTCAGCTTTAATCTTATTATTTTTTCTCTACTTCCAGTCTCTAATGTTTAAGGCCAAACTTCACCTCACACACTCAGTTACTGAAGTTCGTCCCCAATGATTTCACCGAATTCATAACCTACAACAGTAGACTGGATTCACTGCTTGGAAGATCTAATACATCTCTTTTCCTCACACCTCACTGTTTCCAAGCATAAAGCCTTACAGGCTGAGCAAGCTGATAACACATTCAAGGCTATGAAAGACACAGACAAGACACAAAGTACTATATTTACAAGCAATTATATCTCCCCGAGGTAGTGATGGATTGTTACTAGAGCTCAAATCACCTGCTCTATCCAATAACAAAACTGGGAATAGGCCATAAATAATACAGAGAGAGATGTCCAGCTAGGTGTAACAAGAAGGAAAATGGATTATGTACGAAGAAAGCAGTTTGGAGTACCCCCACAAAGCTATAGGAGAAAAAACCCCAAAACTACACCTCCATGCTTCTTGAAAGGTACAATCACAGGAGGAAGGAAGTTGGACTGCGTTAATTAGTACACCAGGGGTCTGGGGTAATTGTGAAAGAGAGCCTGAAGCCTCTCAAATCTAATCATTCTGTCTCCAAGCCAGGACAAACAGAGAGCAACTCCATCCCTGTCTGCCTAAACTTAACCACAGCAATCAGCAGACTTCAGTACGGGGCATAATTTTCTGTTTTCCTCCTCACTGAAATTTCACTCTGAAAAGCAGGGGATATTCATAATTCTTAAAGTAATGGAAACTTCTACTTCAAGTCCAAAACCTCTTTGCCATCACCTTTTCCAGGAAGAGAGATTCTTCCGTCTGCAAGTAAAGCTGGTGGCTTCCCCCTGCACGCTGCAAATGCTCCATACTCGCCCTGCAGCAGGAACAGCCAGAGGGAGCTGCAGTGAGCAGTGGCTGAGGAACTCCCACCTCACACCCCCGACACACATTTCACAGCACTGCACGGCGTGAGCTGAAATTCACCGTCAGCTCCAACCCACACCCCCCGTGCTCACGGCCACTCTCCGGTGCTGAGCTCCAGGCTCTGACCGTTCTGCCATCAGGCCTGGTTTGTAGCTCAGCAGGTCCTGACAGCTCCCACTCTACCTGCAGGGTTCCCAGGGGCACTGCAGGCACAACTACAAACCAGTCCTAACCCACCAGTGTATCTCTCTTGCTGTTCCAGCCTGAGCTCAGCAAAGGATCAGGTCTGGCAATCCCAGGCCAGCGTCCACCTGAGCCCCCCCAGTCTGTTATGGCTGGAGGAGGCCAAGTGCTGGCAAGGGCTCCTTGGAGGTGGGAGTGGACTAGGACATTTCCTGAGGTGCGGAAGGTCAGAGCTCCCATCCAGGTGACGGAAGTGTTACTTCAGGTACACGTTTGTCCTGAGGAAAGTGCGTTACTTACACTGCTGTGCAATTGTATAACACACAGCCATTACCTTACTCACACAAAGATACTCCTACAAATAATAATTACCTTTTACAGACACTGTTGTGGTTAGTTAATTCTGTTGTCACCACATTCCACGGTACTATTTGTACCTCCTGCAATTCTTCCCCCAACACACCCTGTGTTTCTCCTTTCTTCTGCCTCCCACTGCTGCTCTGCAAAACACTTTAGTACTGGCGTGGTAGGAAATCTGGATTCCAGTCACACATTCCATGAGCTCTATTCCATGGGCTGTTTCCGAAGTTTGCTTTTTCTTTTATTAACCCAGTGACTGTGTGCAGTCCTGGGAGCAGGGATAAGGAAGCAGGATTCACACCTCGCTCATTACAAATGCTCTGAACTTACTGAGTGCATTGTTTTTTCCTGCAGATCACTTTGCCTGCCCCTCCCAGCTGAATACACAGTTTTAGATGAAATCTGTGGAGGTCTTGGTGTTCAAGGATGAAAAATTATGCTTTTCAGAATCATAGCTATAAACAAAAATCCCTTTTATTATACCTGGCTGCACATCTCTATCAGTTACACCTACACAAAGAGGAGGCAGCAGAGCTCCTCAGAAAATCCACTTGAGCAAGAGGTAATTGGAGATTGTACAGGTGGATCCCAGAGCTGACCTCTGCCAGGTCATTACAGCTGTAGACACAAGAGCAAGAAAGATTTTCGTATCGTGCGTTTTCTGTCCCTGTCTGGCTTTACAGGTTTGGAAATTAGGAGAAAAAACTCTCAATGTTGGCAAAACTAAGTAACTGAGTAAGGCCAAACTGCCACTCGACATTTACAGGTGCAATGGCTGAAGCAGGTTATTCCTTAACAAAATAAATGTAATACAAATGGAAGTGTAGCCAGATGAGAAAAGGGCAGCATGAAACAAACATCAGAAGGCATGAAGTAACCAACCATGAACTCACTGTAATAAATAGTAGTTTGTAGGTAGAAATACCTTTTTTGAGTAAAGGAATTTAAGACTTACAAAAATATCTGGATTCTATTGACCCAAGAATGGGACAGTGACGTTCCAGGCAACATGAACACAGCATATATACATATCTGTCTGGTCTGTAAATCTGGAAGCGAAAATGGGTTTAGTACAGGAGGTTCTCTTCCTTTCTGCCCTCCTTCACTGGTAATACCTGGGGTCTGCCTCTCCCTCCAGGAGGAATAAGGGAGAGGAGGTCCAAAAGCACCGGCTTTGTACAGCGGGAGTTGGGTGATACACACCAACCCAACCTGAGTGTTTCGTAGAGGAGCATTACACAGCCTGTTCTGGGCATCTTTTTGACTGCAGAAGCCAGCCCCTGACCCTGGTGCCCTTCCAAACCTCTTGGCAGCAATGCCAGCAGAGCAGCTGCCCCGTTTGTCTGTCAGTTCCAAACGGTGTCTGCTGGGGGCAAATAGACCCTATCGATCTGTAATCGAACAGACAAGAAGCATGCAGAATATAAGAGAGATGAGTAACAGCCCACATGATTTTTCAAGCATAAATATTGTCAGACTAACGGAAAGTAAGATTCTGGAAAGATTAGAAGCTGTAAATACCATGTATCTTCAGGCAGGGTTCTGAAACCTTCTCCTGTTGCGTTTTCATGAACTGCCTGAACAATACATGGAAAATAGATGAAGTCATTGCTAAGGAAATGTCAAACTTGGAAGAGCACATTCCAAGATGGACCGGTTGTCAAAGGGCCACTGTCACAGCAGAGGGCAAAAGAGAAGCAACCTGGTTTCTCTGGGGTCTGCCTTGGGGTCGGAGCTGCTCAGTTCTTTATTCATGACTTGAATGAAGGGAATAAATAGAACGCTTAATGAACTTATATTTTATACTGATGTGGAAGAAGAAGGAAATAGGCTAGGAGGCCAGATGTGGAATTAAGAATTACCTGAGAAAAGCAGGAAGATGCAACAAAAAAAAAAGATACGTGCCCTCAGGTAGGAAAAAGCAAACACAGAGGTACACATGGAAAGTCAGTCCCTACACAGCAGGACAGTGAAAGGCACCGAGTTCTAGTGGATCACAAATCCATCAGGAATCAGCACTAGCATGCTGCAGAAGAAGAGGTAATGAGAAAGTGATGAACACAGAGGAGAAATAAACACTTCTGCTCTTTTTTTACAGTAACGAGGTCTCTCTAGGAGAATTCCTGGAAAAACATAAGCCTTCATGTAGAAAAGAGAAGACTGAGAGCCAACAGAATGCATTAGGTTTGGGTTTATGTGTAAGCTTCAGCTTATACCAGTGGAATAGGCACTAAGGCTCCTCCTGTCCAGCGGCAGTCGCTGTGCACAGGGAAGTTGTGGCACTCACACAGAACAAGGCCCAGCACCGGTGACATCCCACCGACTGCCAGGCGTGGCATGGCATGTCCTGTCCCACAGGCATCTGTCCTGTCAGCGTGGCCACCCAGCTCCTGGGAGCTCTACTTCCACACTCTCCCCTTCTCCAAGGCAGAAGGATAATGCAAGTCTGGCTAAAGAAACAGTGAAAATGAAGGCCAGCGCAAAAATCCACGGGATTAGTTAAAGGCTTTTACACCACTGTGGCAGTGAAATGGGAACTGAAAATTACTGTTATTTACAGCAATTTTTTGACACCAATACAACTTTATCAGTCCTGTGATTCTTTCTTTTTCTACTCTACTATCTAGATACTCATTGTTGATCTCACATTGGTAGCTTTCTTATCTGGGTCATCCTTCTCTCCCCCAAGTCCCCTGTGCTTTCACCAGCTCTACAAAATAAAGCTAAGCTACTATTTAGGAGGCTTTGCTCTACGAGGGACCAAGTCCTTTATTTTTGTTGCTCTTACTTGCTGTATTGTGCAACCCGAGACCAAAATACAGGCTTCAAAACCTTTATCAGCACTTCATACAATACAGGAGCAGATTTTTTAAAGACCTTCAGTGACTACCAGTTTCAGTTCTGAAAGCCATGTCCAAAATTCCCTGAATTTCACTAAACCAAGATCACTTGTGGTCTCTGAGGAAAACCTGAGTGCTGTGGTAGTCTCACAAAGCACCTGGAAGATCCTGTGGTACATCTGTAGCTCATCTCCAGTGCCACGCCCGTGTGGCAGGGATTTACAGGCCACCAAGCAGCAGGGCCCTGCCTCCCCATCCACCCCAGCTGCTTCCAAGGACATGGTCCCTGGCCCTCTATCTGCTGCAGCCCTCAGGCCCATCCTGGACAGTGTCTGCTCCTGACTTTTCCCAAGGACTGCACCGTGATAAACACAGCGCCCTTCATGTCTAGCACTGCTTGGGCAGTGTATTTGAGGAGACATGAACACAGACAGGACCTTTTCCTAACGATCCCTGAGTTTTCTTCCTCTCGGCTTGGATAAATGAAGCCACAGTACAGCTATTTGAACGTGACAAGGACAAACAGGTGTATTTCTAAGCTCATATACTCTATTCTGTCAGCTGAATAAACTTTGTTACAGAAGTCCAGGCATTGAGAACTTGGCTGCACAGTCAAAGGTGAGCACTACAAAACAACTGTCACTAGAAGTATTTCTGGTCCCCAGTTTTAAAAAGCATAAAAACACAAAGGAATTCCTGCTTCAGAATGTAGTCCCATATAGCAGAGCACTGCTTTACCATCCTGATCGTATCACTTGTGGAACTGACGAGTCCTGATATAATTCAGAGGGAAAAACGCTGATATTACTTGAGTAGTTGCTGATAATAATGTAACCTATCAAAGATGCTTCACAATTTGGAACTCCCTCTTAAAATAGCATGGAAGAGAACACAAAGCAGCAGTCAGGTGGGAACAGAGAAGGGTATGTCAGGAGAGGAGCTGTATCTGCAGCCTGGGAGGCAGAAAAGCAGCTGAAATTCTGACTATAAGTTGTCAAATCACAATTCTGACAAAACTCATCACAGCAATGACAGATCATGGGAAGCAAAGCACCAAAGGGCTATGTTTGTACAGGTCTGACTCTGATGCACTGAATATTTATGTGTGCAGCAGCCACACACAGCAGTGTCTGGATGTTTACATACACTCTTTATAGAGATGAAAATCAAAGCATTGTGGGATCTTCCCACACTTACACTTGTGCACACACACAGACACCCTTTCCCTTCACTTCTAAATCCCAAAGTCCAAATCTTCTCTAAGACACTTGCAGTTCTCTTGCAACCTTGATGAAATGTGTTAATGAAAATGTGCAATTTCTGTCCAGTTGAAAGCAGCTGCAGGAGGTACATATATTAAATAATCAAATAAAACACCACATAATAAAGTACTTTTACCTGTATATAAAAAAATAACACTATCAAATTCTCATTATGATCCAGTGATGAAAAGCACTTTACAAAGCTCATTGTTATTGCTGAACTATTTTATCAGTGGATTTTACACTGAACTAAAAAAAAAAAAAAGAATGTCAAAAGCCTGTAGTGATGAAAATAGTGAAAAGAGAAGAAGCTGCTCTCCTGCAGCAGGTCTCAGCTGGGTATAAACTGGACTTTGATGATGCATCTTACCAAAGACTGCAAGAGAATTCCAAACATCCAAGGACGCCCATCTGTGTGCACAAGTCAAAGTATGGCACCTCTTAGATTTTCAGCTCTGTAAGTGCATACAAACGTAGACATACTTCTGTGTTTCGTACTAGTTTGCTAAAAAGAGATTAAACTATAATAAAAGCAGTGGATTGTACAAGACAGCGCACGTGGATAAATTTGATTATGCCTTTTGTAGGCAAATGGCATCTGTGAAGCTCAAGTTTAGTTCCAGAGGAAACTATTTACAGCTGTAGAAACTGGTGTCCCCAGTTTGCTATTTCCCAGCCACTTTTTCCCGTGCCAGCAGAAACGTCTCCCCAGATTCGCTGAGATCTCTCTCACAGCCATACACAAACACCGTTAGTGCAAAGTGAGGGAACACCACAACATCTCGAGTGTTCTGCAATCCCAAACAAGCATCAACTGTGTGTCTCTCACCTCTTTTTACTCTCATCTCAGATGTTTCTCCATCTCCTTCTGTTTCCGAATCCAGCTTTTCAAAGGACACTTTCATTTCCAGTCACTAAGGTCAGCAGACCTTACCAGTCATGGGCTTTAATTTGGATGCCTGTCATTTTAATCACTATGTTACATACCCACAGTGTATTAGTTCCTGTTTCAGTGACTGCAGGAAAATTCTCTGCTATTTGCCTCATCAATCCCCCTTCTCCCATTTTTTTCTGTCATGAACAGAAACTACCTAGAGATTTTAACCTCTCTAATACAGGAAACCATCCAAAAGCCTCACAGACTGTTTCAGGAATCTCTGAACTCTGAGAGCAGCAGCGATGGGGTTCTGAACAAGTAACATTGTAACTGTAGGCATGCATTAGGCTCTGAATGCACAGCTCCCCTGCACTCTGAGCTGGGCAGGGAGGGAACAATGCAAAGGACAGGTCAAGGCTCGTCCTTGGCCAGCAGACTGCCCGCGGTAGCCCTGGGCACTGCCAGCCTGGCTGTCTCCTGGGAAAGCTGACACAGCAGGCACAGAGGTGTTTGGCTGTGTGCAGGATGTGCCACATGTGACCAGCTGCAGCCGCCCATCTGCACCCTCCCGAAGCACACAGGGGAACACAGCCCGCTCAGCTCTAAGGAGCCCCTCTGCAGAGGGGCTCATCTGCTTCCCACTCCCGTGGGCCACGTGCTGAATTTTCAACAGCAGTTACAACATGTGCTAGAAAAAGCAGTGGGCCTTTTCTTAAGGGCCTGGAAGGAATAAAAACGCAATGGGAGGGGTACTAATGAAACAAAATAGGAGCGTGAGCAGTACAGGGCAAAAATAGAGCAATACCTCATAAGTAAGTCAGTATTGTCTTCTAAAGTCCTCTTGCTATGCTGTAACTGTTAAAAAATGAAACATTCTCTTTGCTTTTCAAAGTGTATCTTTTCAGTTCTTCAACAAGAGAAAGGAAATAGAGTGTCCTGAAAACCACTTAATGTTTTTTCCTTAAAAGAATCCAGCCACATCTACACCCAGGCTACTTCCTTATCCTTTCAGAGCATGCCTTGCAGCAAAGTCTGTTCAGCAACTTAAACTCAGTGAATCCCAAAAGGTAGAGTTTATGGCTTTATGACTGCTGCACTATCATTTTTTAGGGTATTTATTCCTCACCTAATTGTGCCATTAAAAAAAATTACATTAATGGCAGACACTACCTTTTGAAATTTCCCATCAGAGCACAGACACTCATGAAGTGAGAGCTAAAACTGAGTTACAGGAGCCTGGCCCAGGGCCACGCTCTTGGGGGAAATCACCCCTCTAAACCAGTGTCTGCACTCTCCAGTGCCAGTGTCCCCCCAGCAGCATCCTCAGGTGGACTGGGAGACCTCCCAGGACATCCCTGTGTCCCTGAGCTGGCCCGTGGTCCCGCACAGCCTGTGCCTAACCCCCGCACTGCTGCTCAGGAACCAAACTCACAGACCCCTCAGCTACAGAGAGGCAGCAGGGCTGTCCTCGGCCACCAGCTCTGCCCCTGCACTTACAGCCACTGTCCCACGGCCATCCTTTGGCTCGTGGATGCCAGCGGCCACGAGGGACAACACGTGCGATCACATGAACGGAGCAGCACCTTCTATGGAAGGTCAAACTGTCGCTGTGGGAGCAAAGCAGGGGTGGAGCACGTGGTAGGATCTGACCTCGCTTGTTTAATGGCATATACCAATGAGCAGAAAGCATCATTGCCCAGCATCAACCAGGTGTGACCATTTCTGTGTGTAGAAAATAAATACAAAATATATCCATGCAGTTTAAGAACACAAGCTACTTGAAGGCCATTAGGTATTCTGGCTGATGCATAAACAAACATCTGAAATCACGAAGTCCAAGCTAAAGGTTGAAGGTTCCAACTACCCTCTAGACAAGGAGTTGTAAAGAATCTTAATTACATCATCACAAATCCAGACTAAAATGCAATGGTGCACTTTACTTACCCATGGAAAAAAATGGATGGTAGCAGAAGAAAATGCAGACACTGAAGAACTGACTCTTAATGGATTTTTAGATTTTTCAACAGCTAACAAAGCTGACAGTAAACTGATTATCCAGAAATAAACACTGAAAAACCCAAACTCGGAGTTCAGAGAGCTCTTTTTCATGAGCTCCAGAGAGACAAAAAGACTGCCAGGAGCAAGAGTCACAGCAGAAGACCTCTGGTTCAGTAGTGCAGGGTCACAGTGCTGCTGTTGGATACACCCAGAGAGCTGTAACTGTGCATCTATATGTCTTCTAAGACCAAGCTGTCATTCTGGAGTTTACACTTCTGATCCGGTTTTTCCCCAATCCAACTGATCATCTGACAGCAGAAACTGCAAATTAAAGTGGTTTAATTCTTTTCAGTTTGCTCTCAGATGTCACAGTTCATATCATTAACCACCACATCTGTTCTGTGGCTAGAGCATAACATGTCTTGTGGAGCAACTCTCTGCATGGAGACCACCTTGCAAAGTAAAGATCCTGTATCTGGATTTCAGTACCAGCCAAGCAAACTGGGAACTGGGAAACCTGACACAGGCACAGAGTGCTGGGGTGTGAACGCAGCTGCTCAGAGGGCTTTTAATACAACTAAACTACAAGCTGTATCAACAATGCAATTTTAACTCTGAACCCTTCTGATCTCAAATTTTCTCATTCCCATTGACTATCTCTTCAACCCTAGTAATTAAAAAAACCTCATCCAGATCTCAAAAAACAGGAAACTATCCAAAAACTTGTGCTGTTTGGATTACTTGGGGTAAGGGGAGTATTTCTGAGGCTCAAGACTGCAGACTGGTCATGTCTCCAGGCTAAAAACGCATAACCATGAAAGCCCAAACCATTTTACCTTCCAATCAGCATTACTGAACTACCAGACTGCAGTCACTGGGGACACCTCTGCAAGAACTGACAACAAAAAGTATCGTGCCACATGAAGCAGAGGTCTGAGGGGCTCCTCTCTCTACCCACAGGTCTTCAGAAGCAGTCATTTTAGGGAAAGAGAAGCTTGTATTCCTCGATGCAGCAGGAAATTGGGAGAACTGGCAGAAGTGCTGAACAGCAGTAACATCACGGGCTAGGAGGGAGGCCGTGCTACGGCCGCATCTGTCTCGGGCACCTGCAGCTCTGCCAGGGAGCCTCTGCAGGGCCCCTCCTCGCTGCCCTCTGCCACCCTTCCGAGCCCCGGAGCTGACTCACAGCACTCCCGTCCCCCTGCCACGCAGCCCTGCCCGTTCAGCGCTCTCCCCTGCAGGGTTTGTCACAGCGCCTCCTCCCCGAGCCTCAACCCCGTACCACGCCGCGCTCGGGGCCGGCAGAGCCAGCTCCTTCTGCCGTGAACCCGGGCTGTTAACAACCCGCTTTCCCAACACTGGTGCCCGCAAGCTATTCATTAACAGCTTCTCAACGCTGCTTGAAAGAACAAGACCCCCCAGTGGTATAATTATAATTTTAACTACCCAGAATGTCACAACAAAGGAATCGGTCTTCGGAAAAACCCCAGAAAAATACAAGTTAATACCAAAGTCTGATTAAAAACCTCACCTGGGCTACCAGTAAACTGCTAACATTTTTGCTCAAAAAGATGTATTTGGCTAAAGGGATATTACACTACTGCAAAACTGTCTTTCAGAGTGCCTACCTTGTGTTCTGCGAAGAAAAACCCCACAATTATAAAAGATTTTGCAACTATGATAAATGCATTTAGAACTGGATGAAGTTTAGGATGCATAACATGAGAACGGAAGAATGTTTTGGAGTTCAGGAGTCAGTTTTCTGGCAGTTAAACTACTGTATCTTCATACTACTACTATATCTGTGTTTATCAAGTTTTCAAGTTTCATCTTCAGAAAACAATAGCAATTTCTGCCAGACTGGGATATTTCCCAAAGGCAGTCATGAAGCTGTGGCCTCTGCATGCCATTCATTATGAACTCAGCAGCAACTGGAATTAAAGGGAGCTGCTGAAGCTAGACAGGAACCAAACCAGGATGATCAGAACCAAAATGCTGCCTGTAATGATAGGCTCAAAGCTGGTAGTGGAAGACAATAAAACTCACCTTTCATAATTAGTTTGTTCCACTAGCAGAGTCATATTTCAGAATTCCTCAGAAAACTGTCCTCACACCATTTGTTTTTTTTTTTTTAAAAACGCACTTTCGGTGTTGCAAACTGAAACTAATGGCATGATCTATAATGTAATTAAAACATTTTGTAGTAAAAAAAAGAACAAAGTACTCATAAAAAATGTACATTTTATGTTATATATGCACTTAGCGCATCTGCTATGCCACTGAGACAGATGTTTATTAATATGGATATCTGATCATATTGCTAGACTGCTAATGGCTCAGTAATCCATCTTCTAAATACCACACAAGTTTCTGATTATATGCAGAACCAATTATCAAAATATTTCCAAAAAAACCCTTCTTTACTCCTACAGCCTGTGAAAAGCCCCATTAACTTGCAGTTTGGTTTCAACAACAGGGTACAGTAGTTACAAAATTCTGTGTTTATAGTAAGTATGTTGTATGAAAGAAAGACACTCCCTCTAATACAGCAACTTAAACAAAACTTCAAACTCTCAGGATTCGAAAATCTCCTCTCTTTTCACCACAGTACTACAGATCATGCCCTTACCTGAATTACTGGATTGTAGTGAGAGAGTTTAGTTAGATAATTAGACAATTCAGGTAATTATGGAAATATTTGGCTTCAGCTGAGCATCAGTGTTTTAAGATTTCTCAAACTGTATAAATAATGATGGTTTATTAAATTAAAGATCATAATACCTTTCTCTAATATGCCAGCACTTAACTACTGATGCCCACTACGCATTTGTACTCACCTTCCCTGTGGATATATTCTCTCACCAACTCTTCTCCTAATTTCTAAGCCCTCATGAAGGTACACAAAGTTTACTTCACTGCAAGTTCACTAAAGAAGAAAAAGTACCTGGCTGTAAAATGCAAAGAGGAAACTACTTTCAGAATAAAAATATCTACTTTGCATAATGACAAAGAACAGCCTTAGACTGAAGTGCATTTTCTTCGTACTTCATCAATTTGATACGTGCCTCGCTCATACTTTGGGAAAAAAAGTAAGTATACAAACTCTCATAGATATGGTTGACTCAGTATCAACAGCCCTGCAGCACCAAAGGAAAAGGGTTACCATGTTCCCATCCTCCCAGCTCTCCGTCATTTTTCATGGTGGGCTCTCCTCATTGTTCTGCTTACATAAAACTCACTTACACAGTGTAACGTAGAGAATGAATGTGTGAATGAAATTTGTATTGTCAGCCCCAAGCACTCAAATATCAGGAGTCAGGCTCCAAAATACCACAGAACTGGAATAAACACCATGAGAATTGAAATAATACATCTGCAGTTCTCTGTATTTACTTTCTCTTTTCCAAGCCTTCAGGGGTCCCATTTTCAGGATTTGCTCAGCAACCATGAAACTTAATTAAAAAATGCTGGAGGTAGGTGAGTTTCTCCTACAATAACATCTCCAGTGCCAAGACGCAAAATACACGTACAAAGATTTTTAATAACATTCTGAGTTATCAGCACTGACATATTATATGAGTCTAAGAAAAGAGCAGTTCAAACATGGAAGGTCTTAATTTCTGTCTGCTCATCAAATGGCAATGAGGAAGCTCTCTTGCAGCCACGCAGTGGTGAGAGGTAAGCGGGAATATGACAGGAGAATATTGGCACTGGCTAGAATCTACCACTGACATCAAAAAAAAAAAACCAAAACAAAAAAAACCCAGAGCAAAGACATGAGAAAAATTATTACCAGGGGTGCTGTTTGCTAGGACAGCCTTTGGCAGACAGTCCCGTCTCTTCCAGCGCTGTTCAAAGCTTACCTCACTCTGCTTGCCTCTCCACTGTTTTAAGAAGGAATTTGCTACAGATGGGCACTCAGGGAGCATCCATCATTCCTGCTGCAGAGCGCTGGGGTGAGGAAGGGATTTCCTTCCCCACAGTGATGCAAGAACTCACCTGCTCAGAGGCCTGGCTGAGAGACTGCAAGCTGCAGCCAGAATCTGGAGCTTACATAGATCATTCCTTGCTGTTTTGGACTGCCTGGTGCAACCTCAGCAACACAGGCCATTCCTGACTACATTAATTAGGTACTTCGAGGTTTTCTTAACAACAAAGAAGGTAGGAGACTTTTCTAAAGGGACACACAGTTTCTGCAGAAGATTGTATGAACACAATTGACACAAGTCAGCCAGGCAAGTTACCTGTCATCAGCATCAGTGTCACTGTGACTTTGCTGTGTCAAGACAAAAGTATTTGAAAGTACGTTTGGCACAGGCTCTCCAATGAATGAAACTTTTTTCTTGTGTCACTGTAGGTAAAATTTCTTAGGATTGAAAGGGGGAAGGGAGTATTTAAGTTGAATAAAACATGCCCAAAAAATAATGTGGTAGTCCTGAATAAAAACACCATTTCATCTAATTTTTTCATCACTATTAAACCACACTTTTGTCTAAGGCCTAAAATTATAGTGGCAGCTTATTTCCTCACGCCTACAGGATTTAAAATTGAAGAGAACTTCTGGAATAAGTAACTGCCTTGGCAGGGAATGCAGTACAACTGCTGCTTGTTCACTGAAATCCTGACAAAATCTTGAGGGTTTCTGCTGCTGAGACAGCAAAGACATGAAGAATGGCCTTGAGTAACTTAGCAAGGACTTCCTTCTACAACATCCCCATCATCATTCCTCCTCCCACCCTCCTTCTGTTTGGTTTGCCTACTGTCAGAAGCCAGGGTGAGACCTTATCTGAGTGGATGTGCATTCCCAACGCCAGCAAGGGGCTGTTGCTCAACCCCAGCCAGACAGCACCTGAGAGCTTTGGCATCCTGGGGCCTCAGGCCTGCCATACTGTGCACAGCAACTGCTCTTGCAGACAATCTGATGGACTGGTCTGCAAGTGCCCTTTGAGGGAAAAACTAAAAAAAAAAAAAAAAAAACAAAAAAAAAAAAAAAACCCCAAACTGTNCCTAAAAAAAAAAAAATCCCACAGCTAGTTTAAAAAGGTATAGAAATGGAAGATTAAGTAACTCATTGACTCTCTTACTAATCCAGACTGAAGTGCTGGTTCCAAAAGCAAAGTTCTGGCTTGTGCAGAGGAAAGCTGCAAAAACCCCATGTAGAAAAGAGAATGTTCCTGACACGGGAACTGCAACGATTAATCTGGACACAACCTGCCCACCTGTAGCCCTGAATACTTGGAAACGCAAACACCACATTTCAGGCATAAATGCAAAATTAAAGGCAATACTGACTGGATGCTTGCAATACCCCTTCCAGCAGCAGTAACTCCCCTGGCAGCAACTCCTTCCTGCCATATCCTGTGTTCCCGCACCATGCCAAAGCCTTGGTGTAACACAGCACGGAGCTCTTGCAGTTCCTGCTAACAGATGTCCAGCATCTGGTGTCTGCAGCTCCTGCCTTCCTGTACGAGCACTGAGAACCCTTTAGGAAACCACTTTTAGAATATGCATGTTATCCTCATCTGCTGCCTCTGACTGGCCCACTTGAAAAGCAGTATCAACAGAGAGCAGGCAGCACTAATGAAGACATTCCAGAGAGAGAAACGGAATCACGCATGTTCCAGTACAGAAACCTTGAAGCACTAAATTAACTAGGATCTATGATCTGTTTATAACTATTTAGCAAAAAAAAAAAAAAAGTTATTTAAGAGCAGAGCATTACCATATGTCTAGCAATTACCACAGGCCCATACATACACCAAAGAGGCTTCTCAGCCATTACCCACTGAATATGTTGCTCTGCATAGATGATTTGGCCAACAGGAAAAAGATGTTTAAACCAATGAACAAAACTGAAAATAAACCACTGCTTAATGCTACAAGTCAGTCAGAGCTGTTAGGGTAAATGGCCAAATCTTCTCAAATTTAAAGCTGGCTTCCACAGTTTGCCTTTAGCTTTAGGGAGAGAGACTCACCTCAGGACAGCAACAGAACCAGTGATGAAGTCGTGCAGGTGGAAGTGGGAAGCTGATCTGAATGCTGAAAAGCAGGAACTACATTTCTGTTTGCTCCTTCTCTGACACTGCACTGATCAGAAGCACACTCTCCGCACGAGCCCTCATTCCTGGGGTAGGTCTGCAGGAAGAAGTGTGCTCACAGCACCCCTATCCCTTCTCCTTTACAGCTCTGGTCATATTTTATTTATTTTCCTTCTTGGTTTATTGAGGACCTGTGGCCTTTCCATCAGCCTAAAGAAGACCTCAATGACAGTGTCAGCTACTTGTTTTAGGGGAGCAATAGCAGTGCCTGTATAGGGATCATCTCAATGGTCTGGGATAGAAACATGACTACAGCACGGATCTTCACACAATAGCTTTTCAGTAGGTTTACCACGAAATGAAGTGACCCTACTGAACTCTCAAACTCCTTCCATTAGCTCTCATCCACTCCAGACACACTGAACAGGGTCACTCCTTCCCTCTGCCACCACAGAGCACCCACAAGCAGTGGGATTATGTGATCCACTACTTGCTAGCAGTAAGAATAGCTCTCGGATGATCTTAACAGTGCAGGATTGAGACAGGTTTGAGGAAATACTGCGAAAGAACATCTCATGTTTGCCATGTGCCATGCAGATCCCTCTACGTTTCTTTAGCCATCTCCTTACCAGCTCAGGGGTTGGGCTGGAGGCTTGCTAAGGGCACCCTCTTTCTGCCCTCCAGTCCTGTGCCTCAACCTGGCAACAAGGCAGGAAGACGGAGAGGCAAAATTATTTGCTAACCTTTATGAACAGCAGTACTCCATGTAAGTCTGAGGTGTACTGAGAGATGCTGAATGCCACTGCCAGTGCCATTTGAAGGAGAAAGACAGAGTTTTGATCCCCCAAAGTACCAAAACAGCAGCTGCCAAAGGTACTGAATAGAAAAACATGTGTTTAAAAATGCCACAGTGTTGGAAGAAGAAAGTGTGAAAACCATTGGCAGGCTGTGCAAACCGTGAAAGGTCCTGGTTTAATTAAAAAAGGTTGGAACAGACTCCAGTCATAATTTCAGCAGAAAACAGCAGTTCAGCACTGTTTCTGTTGTTCACTGTGCTCCCAAGGTGAGCATTTGTGCATAGTTTTTCTCAGAAGTATGCATACTCCAGGAAGAAAACTAAACTAAAACACTACTAAATAAAATTAATTATATAGCAAATTCAATGGGATTGCTTGCAACCCTGGAGCTTCGGGGAACAGTTATATTTTGTTAGATGGCAACTCCATCCTAGCCTGACTCTTGGCCATAAAGAAACCAAAGGTTCTTTCCAGTGGAGATTATTTCATGTGGGTTGATCTCTCAGAGAAAAGCAAGTCAGACATTTGGTAGGGTGAAGAGAGGGATGAGAAGCAATACAGGAGAAGTGATTTTGGAAAAAACAAAAGCCTTAGCTCTCTGAAATAACCATGCCTACGCCTGCACAGAAAAGGGTGACTACAGCAAGCGCTGCAGTTCAGTCTAGGGAAGAGGAGAAAGCAATAATAAAATAATCATTTGGGAACGACTGAAATAATATACTTCAGTAGAGGAAATTCTAACCACACTTCTCCCCAGCCTAGAATGTACTTCTGGCATCCCAAACAACCAAAGCCAGACACACAATCTGGGGAGCCTGTAGCTGATTTGGATACAGCTAGGTACCACATCAACCTGGTTTTCAGGGCATGCTGTGCCTTCACCTCACCTACACAATGATAGGAGACCCATCCAGAACACAAAGAGACAAAATCTGATTTTTCTCCAGTGCTTATGAACTTACTGTACATGTGAATGTAAAAGAAAATAGTTTGTATTACAAAATCTCTTTGCTTTGGAAAACATGACTTAAGGCCTCATTTTTTTCCCCTATTTTATATTCCGATAGAGAAACCTTGATATACAAAGTTGATAGCGTTGCTAAGGGAAAAGAAGCAGGGGGAAGATGGCAGGGAAGTCCCTGTCCCTCACTCCCTTCTCTGGACTGCCCACTTGCCTCCCCACCGAGATCAGAGCGGCAGTCAAGACGACACCACCCCTTTACTGCACTCATCTCACCCCAGTAGCCACAAGCAACCCCCTGAGGATACCAGCAAATCGTTATCACCAGCTCTGCAAAGCCTACTTAGCCTCAAAAGCAATTCCCAGTGATCTGCTTCCTTTCTGTTTCACTATCTGTAACTACTGCTCATTTCTGTGTCCCCCCATTGGGCACTACCCATATTATCAAGTTCACAAAGTCTGCAGTGAGGACTCCACACTTCTGTTTCGCCAGCCAGGTCAACAGTGCAGTGACTGCCACACATCCAGTCTTGGACAACACATTGTCAAGAGACACGTGGGTGTACATCATACTCTGAACATGACTGATCTCTTGTAGAAGTAAGCAAAACTTTCATTTGAATCAGCATTAAATTCACAGGGTAAAAGAGTAACTAATATTCTACATCAAATTTCTGGTCATAATTAATTCACTGCTGTGCCTACCCTTCCAATGAGGGGGGCTGATGACTGCAAAAGTTTCCAGTCTTATTTCCTGGAAGCTCTCCAAAAGTTTAAGCTTCTAACTTCTGCTAATTAATTCAGGAGGAACCTGAACATATGGTGTTATAGCCAAAAATATATAGCATATACAAAATATAGCAAATAAATCCCATAAAAATAGGCCTATATTTTAAAGGGTAAAAAGCTGGGAGAGGTGCTTTGCCTTTTTAATGACTGCTTCTTTATTTTCCTAGGAGACATTGCTGGGTACTCTCACCCAGCAACAGCTTGAGCAAAATAAACATAAAAACAAGACTTGCGTCAAGACACTGAAGCTCAAGAGGCAGGTTCCATGATGTGCCTTTGGAGAATGCTACAAAACTGTCATTGTTATGACTTCCCCGAACACTGTCATGACAACAGAGTTGCAACTCACCGCTGATCACCACCTCGTATCCAGTATCCCACGTGATCTTGGCTTCCCGTTCTGGCTGGGCCTGAGCCACAGGAACGGCCTGAGAAGCGGCTCTGCCGTGCCCGGTGCCACGGCCCCAGGGCACCAATGGCCCTCAGTGGTGCTGCCCAGGCTACCTGAGCCCCTGCCACAGCCCACAAGCCCCACTTCAGTTCTGCCCTGCAGCCCAGCCCAGGCTCACAGGTAGAGCTGCCCCAGCCTTGCCCTCTGGCTGGGTGCTGGCCCTGCCTTACCAGCAGCTTCTCTCCTGGACAGGCTCAGGGACACGCCGCAGCCTGGCTTTGTGCCCCTCGAGGGACCATGCAGCTGCTCCCTGCTCCCCCTGGCTGGGACTGCCGGTGGCTGTCAGCACCCCGGGCTGCTCCTCCACGGAGCAGCGCTCGGAGCCAGCTGTGCCTGCACTGGGATTACCCTTGGGCCGTGGCTCACCTCCCCAAGGGAGCAGCTGGGCTTTCCCCTCGCAATCTCGGGCCCTCGCTCCTGCTGCCCCCAGGACAAGGAGGAAGGTGCTGAGGGATGGCAGCGGAGCAGCCCCAGTCAGTGTGGCTGCCCTGCGGCAGCCCCGGGCTCAAAGGTTCCTGCTCCCCCTTGCCAGGGGGCTGAGCCCACCTCTGCCCACGCCTGCAATGCTGAGCACACCCTGAAGTGCTGCAAGGCGCCCCCGGCTCCACGCTGGCACCGTTCTGACTCGCTCTGTTGTGCCCTAAGGAGATGTCCCACCACAGCCCTCCCAGCTGCCCAGCAAATCTGGCCTGGAAGCTGTCAAATTACTGCCTGAACTCCTCTTTGCACTCCTGATGCCTCTGCTGACAGGAGCTGATACCTGAGAGTTCTGAAATCCCTTTGTCCTCTGACAAAGGGATTTAGCAGACCCTAAAGATAAAAGGCAAAAGATGGCTCTTTCTGGCTTATCACTAAAATAGGGTTGTATTTGCTGTAACATACACTGATTTTGTAGCTGATTTGCTTCTGGTCCTGGATGGATTTCTGCCAGAGGCTACACAGATCTGTTTGTCTGCCTTAATTGTGATTTTGCTATATTTGAGTATGTCTTCATTTGATTAATTTATTTTTGACTATCTATATGAGGCATGGACAATAGTTCCTCATTATCCTCTTTGCCCAACCAACAAACATCTCAATCTCTTCGCTTTTTTCCTCAATTTTTATGCCAAGGGTTGTAGTACTAGCTACTTTGAAATAACTGTTACATTAACTGTAATATTGCTAAGAAGGCAAGGAATTCACTGAAATCTTACACAGGACTACAGGGAAAATAAAAAACAAGCAACAGCTGTTCCCTCTGATTATTTTGAGGATCCCCTGTCTTCCCCTGACACAGAGACAGGGGGGTTGTGTCAGTATTGCTTTGCCCATGCTTACCCACACACGAGGTATAGCCAACACATCAGCACAAACTAAAGATTTCTACAGAAACAGCACAATTAAGAGCCTTACTGTTTAAAATGGAACACATTTTCTTGGACTTCGATTTATAAAATTCTTTTAGGATGTGGAACATGTAATTGCTCTAATCAGAGGAATTAATCTTCCCAGCTTCCATGACTACAAGGCATCCTACAGCAAGCAAGAAATGATTCACAAGTGGCTTCACACAGTCCAGCAGTAAGTCAACTAAACACATCACACAAGCAAACCACCACCAGAATTTTTAAGCTGAAGAGTTTTACACGAGACTTTTAACCACATGACTGGTAGAATTCTCTTTGTGAGAATGTGTCTGGATTTCTGCCTGTATACATGAAATGTAGGAGTCATTTTCCGTTCTAGCCACAAGTGACTGTTTGCAATCAATTGATACATTCTTTTACATTAACTTTCATGTCCACATGAAAAAGGCTCCATTCATAAAAAAGGTTCCATTTCTGAGCCCTACTACTTTTATCAATATCTGGTTTTCTTGCAGGAAAAATAAGAATTAAAAACAAAATGGTTTGCAAGCATTGGCAATATAAAAAGTTGAAATTAGAAAGGTCAAATATCAAGCTAAAATAATTTCTTGTCACCTATCGGAAGTCTGAGCGTAACTGTTAAACTCAATAGCTCAATAATAGGACAGTATTGCATTCACTTTCATTTCTGTTCCAAGGAAATGGAAGCTGCACAAATAAAGTACCTTTCTTAAAAACAGTTTTTAAAGGAAAGAACAAACTGTGAATGCCTCACCCTTCTAAGGAAGGAGGCAATAGATAAACTGTGAAATAATTACATGTGCTTATAGCATAGAAAGATCTCCACAATGCAATTATGTCATTAAGAGAAGGAAGAAATGGTGACAGAACTTCTTTCTGTCCTGGCATTTGCTAACTAGCGCTTTCCCAGAAATTCCGAGAACAATTTCAGGGACTTAGAAGTCTCTCCTGTGTGTAGCAGAGCATTCTGAATGTCATGTGCTGCCTGCAGTCAGCAGCAGTACTGAGAGATGAGAGAAAATATGTGTTTTGGCTTTGACAGCGAAGGCAGAGAACAGAAGTGCCTAAAATGGTTGTGGTTAAGGAACAACAGGTGAGAGAAGAGAACAGAAGACTGCAAAACAAAAGCTGATGCACGTAGGCCTGAGTATGTACCTGTCCTCTTCCTACTGCGATGCTGACATGCAGCTCCAGTTTCTCCTCTCCCTTTAGTATTTCTACTCCAGTTATGAGTAATAGCAAAACCTGTTTCCTGACTGCAGCTGTACACGAGTCAGCTGTAGTTTGCCACAGAAATGCTGCAGAGGAAAGGAAGAAATGCTGTGCTCGTCATTTTGGCCATTAGCTGTTCACTGTATTGGTTTACAAGTATTCACCATGCTTTGTTAACCTGCACAGAGCAATCATCTGAAAGGTGTGCATGTGCCTCTGATCCCCAACATCCTGTGCAGCTGCCAAATCAGATTAAATACTTGCTGGTGTATGTATTGGAAGAATCAGCTAAAATTATTTCTACTATAGAAGTGGCAGAAGCATCCACGTAAGTATCATATGAAATACCATATTCTATGCAAGTATCATTAATAAAGACACAGTAGTAGCATAAAAGAAATTCAGACAAGCTTTTGAGATGGGCAGGACAACAGATACTGGATTTCTGCCTTCAAAATCCTGGCTTATTTGTGTAAATATTAGAAGCTCTGTGACATTCAGGCAGAAGGAGCAGTATCAGCTGATTGTGTTACAGGGTTTACCTTGGCACCCCTCAACAACCCCCTGCAAATCTGAGAGCCCGTGTTTATTTGAGAGCAACAACTGCCCAAGGCCACTGCACGCAGTCCTGGCAGGACAGCCGGGCTCCTGGAGCCCTGCAAACCCTGGAACAGCACTGGCACCACTGTAGCTAATGCAACTCTGCTGCTCCTTTTAACAGCAACATGCATCTGCTTAACCTACCGTGCTGGAACAAGGAAATCCTGCTGCCTCTGTTTGACAAGGCATGGATGATAAAACACGTGTGAGTATGCACACACAACTGAACCGTTCTTGCTCAGGAAACAAATTTACCTTAAAGAACATGTTTACATAAGTAACACAAACAGAAGCTGCTCTTAACATAGAACCCTCAGGAGAGGTTCACCTTCTCCACCCAAAGTTATGGTCTCCCAAATAGCTTTGTCCTTTCTGATGACTCAGCTGGAAAACACCTCTGTTGACCAAACTTTTAAAACCTTCAATCTTTAAGTGATTTTTGATGAAATAATTTAAAGTGGAAGTTGTTTGTTCTCATATACAGCTTATGACACAAACACTGAGTAGCTATGGACTCTCAAAAGCATCCCAGACTGCTTAATGAAACAGTGCTGGCCAGTGAATGCCCTGAGATGAGCAGGGAGGGGAGGGAAAGGAGAAATTCCTACCTGTATCTCAAGTTGAACTGCAACTGCAATGGCACTTACTTCAGGAGGCTAGCAATAAAGGTACCACTACCTTTTGTGGCACTGACAAACTGGGTTGGTGATGGGGACAAGACTGAGCAGGAGAGCTGGGACATGGGATTTCCACACAGGTGAGAGGAGCTGGGTGGAGCTGATACAAATCTGAGGGCTAGAAGGGCCAGAAAAAGGCAAGGAAGGCAGCACATTTCACGGTGCAATGAAAAAGCTCCACAAAATTTCAAAAGCATCTGGCTGCTGGATGGGAAATAGGAGGGTCAAGGGTAACTCTAAAGTGAGAAGGGACACTAGGAAAAATAAATCAAATAGTGAGTTATCGTGAGGAGTTTCACGGATAAACTTGACTTCTGTCCTCCTTCTCTGTCACCTGTCTGTCCCACGGTCTCCTCAAGTCCAGCACCTACAGAACTGCCATCTCAATTTTGCTCTCCCAAGCAAAGACTAGAAGCCCAGATGAATTAAGGCTGAGGACTGTGGCTAATACCAGGTGAGGAGCCCTGCTCAACAGGGCAGCTGCATTTGGTGTTAACCACGAGTACTACTGAGAGCAAAGTTTAGCCAAGCTGCAATCCTTGAAGTACCAGAGGTATAAGCAGAATTACATTTAGTTTTACTACAAAGATGAAGGGGGACAGCTTTTTGAGGATGACTTTGCTAGCTTTTTTCCTCCTCCTGTTAATTTGTTTTGCTGTTTTCACTATATTTCTCACATTAACTCCAATATTGATGCCATTTTAGAAACAAATGTCAAGTAGCAAGAACAAATACGAGACTTTCTGAGCAGTTTGCTGAGAGCTGCACTCTTTTGTTTAAAGAAAGTGTTCACATGACCTTGTTTGGAATCGAACAGCCTACAGAACGGGTAAGCGGTGAAAGCCAGCGATTCTCATCTAACTGTTTACACCACAGGAAAGTGAGAGGGATTGTCCCCAGAGGCTCCGACAGGCACTGTGAATCCGAATCCACGGGCTGCACGCTGTTAGGACAGGCTGTGGAACAGCCCAGCCAGGTCAGTTACCAGCGCTGGCCTCTCTGTGGTGCATCTGCAAAATCACCTCTGACACAGCAGCAAGCTCTGCCTGGTGTCCCAATCTTACCCAAGCCCTGGTGATACCTTTCCTATCAAAGTGCTGTGAAAATCCTGCACAGAGACATCCTGCAGTTCTGGTTTGAAGGAACTTTCCCTGGTGCACAGGGCTCAAACAGCAAAACTGTTCTCAAAAACTTCACAGCAGAGCTCCCTTTATGCTTAAACCATCGACCCTTCCTTGCTACTTTCTCAACAGGAATTGCAAGTTCCAGTGTTCTGATCCAAAGTGCTGCTTGAATTAGATACACATTCCCTTATGTGAGCAAAAGGGACTTAGGTATGTTTATTGGCAAATATCTTTTTAATTGTAAGTCTCCTTTGGCAATGGAAAACAAAAATCCTGCTCCATTTACACATAAATCTTAGGGAAAAACAGAACAAGCCAAATGCAACCCTGGGATTTTTCTTGTAATTTTTAGCCAATCAGCAGAGAAATTAGACTATTTCCACTAAAATACTATTAAAACTTCTATAGCAGGTCAGGCCATTTCTTGCTATTTACTTCTACAGAAGACAGAGCAAAAAAACCAAAACTTTGAAAACCACTCATTGAGATTAAATAACAATGAACGCAAGGTAATACCATTTGAAGAACCACAGCAATCAGCTTATGAAACGAGTGACTCAAATACAGAAATTTACTATTTGTCTGAGTAGCTTCTGATGTAACAAACTCAAAATGTCAGCATCTTTTATTTCTTCTGTGTTCAAGAACTTGGGAGTAACAGACTGGTGAGCTCAGACCCTAAGGTGAGCTGGTGCTTGCTGTGGCTTCTGCAATATTCATGCCCTGGGTGTCTAGAGAAGGGCAAAGGAGCTGGGGAGGGATCCAGAGCAGCTGAGGGAGCTGGGAAAGGGGCTCAGCCTGGAGAAAAAGAGGCTCAGGGGGGACCTTCTCACTCTCCACAACTCCCTGACAGGAGGGCGCAGCCAGGGTGGCATCAGGCTCTGCTCCAGGGAACAGGGACAGGATGAGATGGAATGGCCTCAAGTTGCACCAAGGGGAGGTCTGTATCAGATATTAAGGAAAATTTCTCCACTGAAAGGGTGGTCAGGCAATGGAACACGCTGCCCAGGGAAATGATAGAATCACCATCCCTGAACTGTTCAAAAACATGTGGATGTGGCACTCTGGGACATGATTTAGCAATGAACACGGTGGTGCTGAATAATAGATAGACTCAATGACCTTAAGGATCTTTTCCAACCTAAACAGTTCTATGATCTATTCCCAGATTTCCACAGAGCAGGCAGTGAAAAGCCAGCTGTGCTTCTCAGCATATGCAACTGCCACCTTTGATAAGCAACAATAAAAGCAAGAGCCACCAGAGTTCACCTATTGCTCAGAGAGACACCGATCATCTTTTTACCAGACTTCATCTGGTATGACTAAAGAAGAAACCAAACTTCTTACTGAAGGACATGTTTAAAACCAGCTTTGTAACAGACTGCAGAGTTCTCCATGCAGGTTCTTTACCCCCCTCTCACCTGCAGGTGGATTTGCAAAGTGCCGGTGTGATAAAATGCAACAGCCGCCTTCCCCAGAAGGAGCCTGCACTAGAGCCCAGCTCTGTCCCAGCTGGTTCAGCTCGATGCAACACTGCTCACTGACATCCACAAAGATACAAAGATTGTTGTTTGTGTCTTACACGAAAGGACTGATTTTATGAGGCAGTAAGTGTCTTGCAGGAGTGGCTGTGTGTTAAGGCTTCACCTATCAGCAACTATTTTACTGCTGACTGGACAAGGGGGGAAAAGGAAGGACAGACACCACCACCACCAATATCTTCCTTTGCTATAATCGATTTGATGAGATTTACAGCACATTTAATTCAGAGAATGGCAGAAAAAGCTCCTGAACCTAAACTTGCTTCCTGTTATAAGAGCATCATCAAACACATACTAGCAGCAGAAAGAAATACCAGCTTTGAGGGCTATCTGCTGTGGTACTGTTCATTCTTTAAACTACATTTACCAGCACAAGAGTTCTGATGAAAGCAACAGCAATAATGGGATATAAAATATGTATGAGTCTCAATGTGTACTGTCACATGTGGGCTCTGTAGAGAGTGTTTCATGCTTGACAGCACGGTCTGATACAAGTAGAAGGAACAATAGATGAGACAAATCTGCAGCTTAAAATGGAGATTCTTTTGTTACTTTTTCCCTTATGCTGAGAGCAGAAATAGAGTGCTAAAACAGGTGTAAAAACCCTACCAACAAATTAATAAGAGAGGACAAAGGCAAAAAACTAGGGACAAGCATAGTTCAAAATGGTAAATCCCCCAACACTTCAGCACTCCTACCCGATGTGCTGCATTAGCTGAGCCACCCAGTTTTGTGGAGATGCTGTGAACTGACATTAAGAACTCTGTATTTGCTGCTGCAACAGTGTGACAATGGCCTCTAGCATTTATAAATATCAAAGAACCTTTTTTTCTGTAATTACCTTGTGAAGTCCGTCATCTCCATCATAATCACACACATCCTCTTGGCCAGAACAATTATGTCATTGCTGGTATCGTCCCATATTTCAATCTCTGCATCAAGCTTACTCTTGACTTTTTTGAAGTCAGCCACTTGCTCAGCTATCTTTTCCTTTTCAGCCTCTGGCAGTTGAGTCATCTTGGCCTAAAACAGAGTAATTTCATTTGTAAAACATGTATGTCAGAGTATTTTCTTTTTTTAAACAAAACCACTGCCTATTAATAAATACACAGTTTAAACACACTGTGGCCTGAGCCAACTGTTCAAGTTTGAGCACTTTTAAATTTCAAAATCTGTATGTTGTCACTGGGTTTGGGCCAAATAAATCATCTCAGTGTAACAGAGACAGTGGTGTTCCTGAAACCACTAATATTAACATAGTGAGAGAAAAAAGATTAAATTCTTCCAAAGAGCCTTTATGAAATGTGACTGATAAATTTTCCTATTTCTTAGGGCTAAGGAGCCTAAGTAGTTTTAAGTATGATACATGTGGAAGTTACAAAATGCAGTATTGATTCAGGTACAAAATAATCAATGAAAAGGGTTAATTGTCCTGAAACACTCAGGTATGCTTGTTCTCTCTTCTGAGAAGGTTCTGTATTATCATTTTAGGAACTGAAAAAGATTTAATTGTTCAAATATGCACTTTCTGTCTTTGTAGAAGATAAACAGAGGAACATGTCAGAAATCAGTATGTGAATAAGATTACCAAGAGCTCCTCAAAATGTAGCATCGTGAGAGAAGTGTTTTTGCTTAACATTCTTCACGAGCAAGACGACCAGCCTGCTGCAGCCAAGGTCAGACACCCCTCCTGTGTCAGGAACAGGCCAGGAAGCAGCCAGGGATATTACAGGACATTACATGGCCACATGGAGGTCCTGGCCCTTCATGGTACCTCCTGCCCCAGGACAGAGGAGCCGCGCTGGGCCTGGTAGCACTGTTGCCATGGTGGTTCTTATCTCACACCTTCCCTTCCGGCCACCAGCAACTCACAACTACACACAGCAGTTATTAACACACTGTCATTACTCTGCATTTGAACACTAAGTATTTTGTGACTTATTTGTGTTTAGAAAACATTATCTACCACCAATAAAATGGAAAGTTAAGGCTGTGGCTGAATTGTTCATAATTAATAAAATGCATAATCAGTTGTATACGTAACATGTATGTTTTTCAAGCCGTGCCTTTTCAGAAATTTTATTTACGCTAGAATCACTGTCACAGGGTTACCTTTCTCACTTACACAAATTACTGAGAGTTACAGGTTTCCCAGCACACACCTGTAATTGCAGTCACAGAATCACACAATGGTTAAGGGTGGAAGGAACCATCTTACAGTCCGAATCACCCTACAGTCACAGGATTAGAAAGTGCAACTATTTTGAGGTTACTTCTCCCATGTTGTTAAAAACCCCTGAGCTCAGCCACAGAAGGAAGAGAACTTTTACAATCTCATACGTGTTTGCTGATGGGTGGATGTCTGTGGTATTTCCTAGCCCCCAGCTTCAATACTGTTTTGAGTTCAAGATCACAGGCCTGGATCTTGAAATCACAAGAAAGATGACATTTCAATGAGGGAACTGTGACATACAGCATCCTGCTATCTACCAACAATAATGAGCTTCAGGTGGAGTGAAACATTATCCACTGGAACAAAGAGGCAAAGGAAACTATAATTCTGACCTTTTCTCTCCATTCCCTCATACTGCTTTAAAACCACATACAGCAACAAAATAAAGCAATCGTATACACAGCATTTTAAGCACAGATTTAACTTTGTATCAAAATAGGCAACATAATAGTAACCGTGAAATAAAGATCTAAATTGAATGACTATAACATGAGAGCAAATTTACTTTGTCCAGCAGGAGAAAATTTTTTCACTACTTCTAAGACAAAACATTATTATTGCAGTAGCAGATAAAAGAGTTAGGACTAGGTAAGAGAACCAGTTATATTTGTGATAGTTCCTTCCTTGTATAAAAAAAAAAAAATAGATTTTTTTATTAAATTTCTCTGACTTAACTCTTCAGAAGGCTGTTTGTCCCTGGTAGCTGGAGCCTCCAACACTGGAGTTTATGTTATTTGAACTGTCCAATCTGCAACCTAACTCACCCTGTGAGACTGGTGTTTCTCTTCATTACCTTTCCATGTTTCAGTCAGTTCTCCATCAGAGAAACCAAACTTTTAAGGCCACGTAAGGACAAACGGGGATAACTAACTGGTGAAGATTTTGACTCTTCTCTCCCTGGTACATTGCTGGCCAATGACATCCCAACCCTAGGAACTGGCCTTTTGCCTACCTTTCTCTCCGGCTGCTCTCCAAGGATTTGACTTTCATATAAACTTATGCTCTCTTTAAATCTCAGCCTGATATACATTTTTTCTTTCCTGATCCCTAAAACCAAATGACCGGCCAGATCCACACCTCCACCATTCTTACCACCTACAGGGACCAGGAAGGAAAGAAAGGCAACAGAAAGCAGCACAATACATTCAAGCAAAATCAAAGCATCTCCCTTAAAAATTATTTAACACTTCCAGCTTTGTAGGCTGCAATATGTCACGTAACTACAGAGAAAAAAAGAGGAAAAAACTGTTTTTCTGCAATTTTGTAGGTTATAAAGAAACAAACCCCAGTTTCCCAACTGAGCACGTGAAAAACTTCTCAGAGCTTTTACAAGCAAGAACACAAAATAACCTGCTCTTCACATACTGTAGTTCTATGATAATAGCAGAGATCCCAGAAGAATCAATTCGTGTCCCTACTTTGTCTTGAGAGCTGAGGTTTTCATTCCACCACAGCCTCAGCAGCCACAAGAATCCCTCTGGTCTGTTCCTGCTCTCCCACTGCAGTCTGCTGAACATTTGGTGAAAATGAACAGGACCCCTGCAAATCACTCGAAGGACAGCAATATATTTCAATCACGCTGTTTCACAACAGTTCCAACCACGACCTTTACCTGGTTTTTTCCTGAACAAACTTTGCAGACCACTGTCGCAAAATACACGTGAGCTGAGCCCGGAGCAGCCTGACCTGGTGAGTGGCATCCCCACCGTGCAACTAGATGATCTTTAAGCTCCCTTCCAAGCCAAATCATTCCAGTGGTCTATGATTCTGTTTGAATGCCAGTATGTTCATGAGTGCATTCATGAAGAGGCCACCAAGTCAAAAGGGATTCTGTTAAAACCAGTAAGACACCTCCACTACCTTTTACTAGTACATTCCCTACTGAGGGAATAACTTTGTGAGTTTGGATGAAGAGGTGACAGAGAGAATGTTGGATATTCAGCATTCACAGCAAAGTGAATGCACGCCCCCAGAGATGAACTGTGTGGGTGTGTGATGCTGACAGCGGGGAGAAGCTGTGTTTCTTTCCATACTTCACTACCTGCTGTCACCAGCTGCCTTCTCCCAGTTCCCAGAATTGCAGCAAGCCTGCTGAAGTGCAGCATTCCTTAAACAAGTTCAGAGGGTGCCTCATTTGCTCTGCCGTGACAGTTCTGCTGTATTTTTGAATACAATATAATTGGATAAACCGGATAAAGAGGTAGAACTATTGGGAGATACTAAACAAACCGTTTAATGCCATTTTTGCATCAGCTTTCACCAAGAAGGTTGGCTTAGATGATGCAAGTGTCGTATTAAATAGAATTTCTCTCTGTCCTGGGGCCATAGGCCTGGAGATGAAAAAGCATCATGTCCTAAGTCTGGGCTTCACCAGAGCTTTGCCACTGGCTCTCACGTCATCCTTACAAATAACCTGGAGAAATAAGGTCTAATCTCCACCGGGTGGATGTGACGCTGGTTAGAGAGCTGCTCATAGAGCACTTATTAAGAACATACACCAAGCCAAGGGATCCATCAGGAAAAGTTGTGAAGGGAGCTGCCCCAACCCCAGCATTAGTCAGTGTTTCCACAGAACCAAGAGTACAGAGCACACACTTGCAGTGGAAGAGGCCTGGTGTACAACTGAAAGCGAACTTGGGAACTGCTCTGAAAACATCACAGGGTGTATTGCAGCTGAGGCAAGTAGCGGGTTTACCCCTAAGAAAAATCACCAGCACACACACAGAACTGAGACAGAACCACTCATGGGCAGCTGTGTGGGTGGGCATTTGGAGTTGATAAAGGTTGTGCTCTTGGCAGAAAGGCAAACCTCATACAAAGCTCCTTCTGAACTACGCACACAGCAGGAAATAGTGCAAACCTCACACTTGTGCTGTTGAGATCACAGATGGCTTCACACATTTTGCAATATAAATAGTCTGGACACAAAATTCAAGACTTCATTAACCAGCTGCAGAGCACCCAGAGGAGAAGAGAGACTAAAAGGACATACAGAAACACTACCCTGAAGAGTAAATCAAGATTACAGGAGTCATTCAACCCAGAGTTTCCAAAAGAGAAGGCACAGAAAAAGGATGTACAAGTACATTAAAAAAAAATACATACAGAAAGGAACCTCGCATTTTCTATGTCTACTGCAGACGAGTCCTAACATGTTACTTGCAACAAACAAGGTCTAAAGACAAAAACTTTCCAAACCATCAATTCCAGTGATGAGCTAAGTAGAGAGCAATGCAATTGTTCTTATATATGTATGTCAAGAAGAAGTATATTTATTCTACCCTGGGCCAAATGGCTGGATTAGCCAAGTTCTTGGAGTTCCTTTGTAGAAGTACATAATATACTGCTACAACCTTGAGTATTTCAGCAGCTTAACCTCTTCCCTTTGCGGAAATTGAGTTAAAAATTGGCAAGAAAATTAAATGCTTTTGACAGATCATGACTCCTGACAGGGAATCTATTGCTATGTATCAAGTGTCAAAATTACTACTCATAGAATTTACTCAAAATCACAGTAGTTATTTTCATTACACTTGAATTCTTATCATCAGTATTTCATGCTTGTGTAGGGCTTTGATAAAAATGAAACTAAAAAGATATTCTAAAATTGGTTTTATTAACAAAATAGCATACGCTTCCTGTTAATGTATGTCAGCATTTCATTTAATGTAGGAACTTAGACGTAAAGTATTTGCTACTTGAATAAGAACTGCTAATTAATTTGATGGCAAACCTAACTTCCCTTCTAACTACTTTTTATGCCAGTATCAACAGTTCTTCTTGGTCTTTGCTATTTTTTCCAGTCTCTCTTCTTGGAGTTTAGGAGATTTTTAGAGCTATATAATTGATCGCTGTATTTAAAATGCAATACAAATAAAACAATGAAATAACAGCCTGGATTTTCTCACTCACAGAACACGAGTGAACCTTTCATCAGCCCAGAATTGTTGCACAAACACAGCATGCAACAAAACTGTATAAAAAGTGATCTTAATCTCAGACATTTTTGTCCATGCATTCACAAAACTGTCTGCAGAACTCTGAGAAAAGACACGTGGGTGTGTGGCTGAAAGAGTTCTGCTCTTGCCACCTCTAAGTGAATTAAGATGCGAGGTAAAACATTTTGCCTCTTCCTCAATATGATCACCTTAACCTGCAGCAGCAACTTTGAAATTAAGCTAAAAGCTGTTCTCATCACTAATTTAGTAACTTCAAACACTTAAAATAATTTTTCCTGATCATTAACATGTACATTGTCTTCTAAGATAAAAATGAACTGGGCAAAATCTTACTCACTCTTCTCTTCAACACAGAATGCCACAACAACCAGCCACTACCCCCCTCAGTGGAATTACACTGATCATGATGGCATAAATTGGTGTGTGATAAGCCTGCAGAGCTGACTACACAAATTACACACAACCACCAGAAGAAGAGCTGACTTACAGCTGGGAAAAACCACATTAGTCCTTGGATCCACAAGCAGTACCTGTTTTCATAGTAGCTAAGGGTTTGATCCTAAGGAACCTCTTCTTCAAGGCTGTAAAATCACCCTACAAATAATCATCAGTATTTTTATCCAGTTTAAATATCCAGAGATCTCACAGCACATTGCCCAAGCTAACCTGTATTCCCCCAGCATGGGATGGTACCACAGGCACTATCATATTCATCTCAGAAATAGGAAAATATCTGAGGGAAAAGATCAATGAAGTAACATTTTCAAGATGAGTCAGGAAGATAAATACTAGGTCAAATCTCAGTCCTACTATGTCACCACTAACCTCTACTCTGTCTCTTTATGGAGATAGATTCGGAAGGTGTGATTAATAACACATGACTTTTTCATACATAAGGGAAACAGGATTTGCTAGTTAAGATGTAGCCTTTGTTACAAGAGGCATGCACATATCACATCTGGTTTTATATGTTGTGATAAAAACAGAAAGAAAAAAGGCACCAGTTCCCTGCTGGAGCAGTGAGAGATATGACATCGAAGAAGTTACAACACTCTTGACAAAGCAAGTGGAACCAAGAGTGGTCCTATGTAGAATGAATATGGAGACAGATATGTATAAATAAAACTAAATTATTATAGCTGAAATGCCCAAGAGAAAGAACTCAAGGAGGAAAAAAGGTTGCTCTGAAATCTTGCCAAAGCACTTCTGGAACACAGTCATTCCTGGTGTCAACACTGCACGCAACAGCCTCCCAACAGGACACAAAGCTGCTGCACCACACCAAACCATACACTGCATAAACCTTGACATCGATCTTCCCTACACAGATTCCTCACATTGCTGAACAGCTTCTGGGGATAAATCTTCAAACATCAATATCAAATAGCACTCTAAACAAAGAGGCCCTAAATCACTGTTCTTGTTTGCTGCTGCAGCAGCAGCAAATAGATTTCTTAAGACATCTTTTTTTAAAAAAGCATGTGCAGGTGTCCGTCAATATGTTACTTTAGTCTGAGTGCATACATATACAATTTAGTCAAAGCTATAATTTTCTATTGCTTTTGGGGGGTAATGTGCCATTTATAGCCCCAACAGCAGGATGTGAAATCTAGGAAAATTGTTTCTAAACTATAGACTCAGGCTTTAAGCCATGACCTCTACCTAGATCTCACAAAACAGAACATTTACAGTAACTGTATTATTTTAGGGAGAAATGGGAAAAAAAATAGAAATGTATGTACTATAATGTTAAAGTAGTGGGGTGTTTTAGCTGTACTAACCACAGTCAAAGTGTAACAGTCCCTTCCACCCCACAAGGAGAAGCACATCCCAGAGACATCTCCCCACAGCACCAACCTGTGCCTCTAATTACCAACAGCCAGCTCGCTACCTACCACTGTCTTTGGCATCTACTTCTTGCTTTGTGCTCTCTCAAGTACATGTTATTTATGGTTTTCTTTCCAAAGAAAAGCATTCCCCTTAAAGAAGTACTCTGGTTTAGCTGAGAAGTAGAAGACCATGCATGAAAATGTGATCTTTGAAAGCATTAGTGGATCTTTTCTTATTATATTTTGATAGTAAATATCTCCAAACTACTACTTATGTTTAGCCAGTAAGAGAACTTCAACTGCGAAGTGACTTCACAGGAAGAGAACACGAGAGCATCCCCCGCCCCCGGTCACACGTACCCGGTCAGTCTTCCCCTCGGTCTGGACGCTGGTCCGGCTGCGCGCATCGTGCTCGTCCTCGAGGTCAGACACGTCCTCCAGCTCCTCGGGCGTCTGCGGAAAAGGCAGGGAAGGGTTATTCTCCGCCAGAGCGGCCAGCTGGGCTGCTCATGTCAAACATACTGCACTTGGTCTAAGATGAGGTCTGACAAACACCAAGCAGCCCCGTTCGAGCCGTTACTGAAATCTGTGCTTAAATTGGTGTTGCTGCTGCTAACAAAGGTGTCTAACAAGAATCCTTTACATGACAAGAATGGATGATGAATGTGTCACTTACCCGTTCTATTAAGCAGCACAAGTTCCTGCACTACCAGAAAAAATAAGTGTCCTTAATTTGCTATTTTTATACATAGCATTAGTTCATATGCCACTGTCTGTTCCTTCTAGTCACATCAACTGCCCGTTGATTCTGTGATTCCGTTTCATTTACAATGAGAAATATTCTACACAATCTAGGTCTTCAGATTTACTGCTTCCCTTTCACCAAAATATTATTGAAAGAAAAGGGGTTTCATGCAGAAGTTCTGAATTTTATCATAAATAACATAGCAAAAAAACCACAATGAACTTAACTTTATAAAGGACATTAAATAAAACATTAAAAGCAAGTTTCTTCTATCAGCAAAACACTGTGCAACGAAGCATACAAAGCTTTCGGGATTATGAACCACTTAAAAAATAATATTGGTTCTGCCAATGCAACAGGGCACTGAAGAAATTTTCCTTTATCAAGTAAATTCACATTTTTAAGGGCCAAAAATATACAGAACCAAGCTCTACAAAGCTCGTGACAGATCTACCACCACCTTGACATCTAGAGTTCCAATTAGAGGGAAATCCTGATGTTCTGAGTCCCCCAAAAGCCTGACATTCCAAGAGAAAAATGACAAGACCAGGACTATCAGATAACCTTAGTAAAAGACAGGCAGAAAGAAACCCAGTCGTTACTTTTACCCAATTTTCAATCAAGTCAAATACAATGTTTTTAATCCAGAATTGCTGTATATTCTCACCTTCATGTTTTTACTGTCAAGGCATATACAAAGAAGATCTGTTGAGAGGGACACTGCAGGGTTCTGTCATTTTACTTGTGTGTCCATGGCACAGTAATGGCACTGCATTAACCTGAATAAATCCACCTGCCTGCATTCGTGTCCTTTGGGGAAGAACCTCTGTGGTCAGAGGGTGGTACATAAACCACAGAGCTCAACAGCAGCCTTGAAACAAGGCTCAAATAGCACTCCACTGCTTCAGCAGCACACAGACCATTTCACTCACTGAAGAAAATCATCATTTCTATGAGATAACACTGCAAGAAATAACTCAGTGTTGGTGCACAAGGTGGCAGAAATAGAATGCTGGGGGTGATAAATATACCTAAACTTCCTCAAGAAAAAAGGCAATCACTTTTTGGGACAAAGATAAGCATAATGCTACACTGCCAACATGGAGGAAAGGAACATCTTATTTTCAGGCAAAGACTAACATTGTGATGAAGTCTCAGTTTTAATACTGGAATTAGATCTAGTAAGAATTCCACAGCGGCCAAAGGCTGTTACCATATAGAAGTTGTTGGAAAAAGCTGCAGTATGAAAGCAAAATAAAATTTTGGTGGTGTGATGGATATCCCTGCAATAAAAAAAAAAAAACTATCACAAACTCACTTTAATTGAAACACTTAAGGACCAATAACAGAAAGGATATTGAAACAGAGTAACTTCAGCTTCTCAGAATTACATCGACTCCCTCAAGCAGGTAAGAGCCTTGATTAAGTTTACAGAAAAAAGAAATCATTTTCCTTTTAAAGTTAAACTATACTTGGGTTATTAGTTAAATTTAAAAAAACACATTACAATTCCTAAGTTTTCAAAAAATTAGTTTGGAATTTTTTCCCCCAGTGATCATAAAGCTGGATTCATGGCAGCAGAGCACCACTTCTTGGGTGAACACACACTTGAGAATCCCGCATTTCCAATACAGGGTTTTTCTTTCTTCTATAAAACATGAAATTCAAAATGTTGTGACAGGGCACAATAGTTAATAACTTTAAGACAGTCACATTATATGTAGGTGAATTTTAAGGAATGTGTTTAAGAGCTTTATACCATTATTACCCCACAACAAGCTGTATATATTTACAAAATGGTTATTTTAGTGCCATCAAGGGAATTTTGTAGCAGTCCACTGACACTATTTTTCTGCGAAGTCAAGCTATGTAAATATTACCAGCCTCAACATGGAAACGCTAGCAAAGAGGTCAGCTAAAGGACAGCAGGATAAGACACCTCTCAAAAGCAGCCTCAGGTAAGCTTTCCAAAGATGAAATCAGCACTGTATTAATCTGATCTGGCACTTTACAAACTGCAAACCGTAGAGCAGAGATCTCCTTTCAGCTGCACTGGCATAGGGATTCCCTCTCCAATTCTTTCCCATATGCAGAACACTGACTCAGGGTCTAAGTGTTGCTCACCCGAACGCCTCGTGGGCTAGATATTGTCACAAACCTTTTTGGTTTTAAGCTGCCTACAGCCTTCCAGGTCAGTAAAATGTCTGTGGCCAGGCTGAGAAGTTTCCTGCAGAAAGCCCACTCTCCCAGCCAGAGGAGTGCACTCCCATCGAGCTCTTCCCAAGACATTCTCTCCAAAGCCCAGATCTGCCACATTTTGAATTGCTGGTACCACAGAATTCAGAAAAACAAAACAAACCTATCCAACTATTAAAGACTAAGGACATTTCAAGCAGAGGGCAGCCGTTGATTTATCAAATCTTAAATCACAAACCATAAACTATTGTCATTTTCAGACACATCAGAAACTGAAAAACCTCCCCACTGTAATAATGAGAACAACAGAAGTAGTTACTCAATTGTTTTCTCTCCTAGGAAGGTCTTTTACGTAATTCAACGCAAAATTTGGGATTTTTTTCATGCTGCTCTCATGATCCACTATTTATTAAAAACCTGAGACACACATGTATCTACTTATATAAATATTCCATGTGCCAACACACAGCTATTCAAAAGGAATGCTTGATGACTGCATGGTTAGACTGGTAGGAACACGAGGGCTTGCAACATCAAATAGTGTGCTATCATCAATAAACAGAAATTGGGCACAGGGAGAACAGCACAGCTGGAGGACTGGAGTGAGAAGCAGAGAAGGAAGCTGAGAGTATAGTTTAAGACTCTAACAGGAGTCTTATCAATGGCAAGTGACAGAAGAGGAAGAGATTGGAGTACTGTAGTCAGTGACACAGTGAATACCAGACATAAACAGCAAATTCACTGTAAGACGAAGTATGGAATTTCCAGTAAATGTACGGAAGAATGCCAAGGGGTAAAATGAAGCCCTGCAGGAGACTCCGGGCCAGTAACAACCTACAAACTCGCATGTAACACAGTGGTAAACAGTTTAGAAGCAAATTTGAACAGAAAAAAATTACAAGGTTTCCAGCAGCCACAGGAGCAGAATTCTTGAACAGTCTCCCCTAGAGGTGCTGAAGGAGGGGAGAAATTAATTCCAAGATGAAGCTGGAGCAACCTACACAACAAACAAGGTGATGGAGCAGCTGGCAGCAAGAGCAAGGCACCAGGGGCACAGGACACCCACCCCAGCCCCTGGCTCAGGGCTCCAAGAGCTTCTGCTCCTTTGTGAAAAGCCTCTGTTGATCCTGACAAAAATGAATTCAGGTATATTCCTACACATACATTCTAGGCTGTAATTCCATTACTGGGGCTGACAAGCTACACAAGTAGCATGTACTCCTTTTCACATTTCAGTGACTGTAATAAAACTGCACTCTCAGTGGGTTTGTTACTGAAGACTCAGGCTGAGGACTCAAAGTCATATTTATAGCAAAGTCTAATATTGATGAATTTGACACCTTGCTGGTACTCAACTTCAAGCCACAACAGCAAGTCATTACTACTGCACCCAAGTGATTTCAGGATATGAATTACCTTTTCATCTATGAAATGAAAAAACACTCTCTGACGACAAACCTTTTAATTTGCTTTTGCACAAGGATTTTAAAGAGAATAATTAATAAATCTGAGGTCTGGCCCTAGTCTTGAAATCTCTGCTAGTTCTTCTAAACTGGATGCAAATGGACTTTCTGGTTTATTTGTTTTTTAATCCAAGCTTTGTAGAACAATTTGTTTGACTAGGTTTCAGAGCACCTTCTCCAACACAAAGTTTTTTAAAAAAACGCTCCTCAAAAGTGGTTATCCAAAGAACTTTATCTATACCATTTGCTTTTAAAGATCACACACAACCCATGGAACCATCAATCCTGCCAATAAAGGGTCTCAGCTGCTAGAACATGACGCAGAGCCAGGTTTAAAATCTCAACATATGCAACGTAAATGGACAAACAGGCATCATAGTGTGAAAGGAAGCTGCCTCCTCTTATCTAACATTCAATTAAATGCTGACCTTTAGACTGTCATTATATGCTCTTATGCTTTCTCTCACCTTGGTTTCAACAGCCCCATCAGTCATTCTTTTTCACAGATCAATACTAAAATGCAGAGCAGACTAACACCTTAACACGAGCTCAGCTGATGAGTGATGTCTTTATTTCACTGCTGCAAATGCAGTTATCTGTGCTGTGTAAATCCCACAGCAGCAGCAGCAATGCTTGCACGCGCTCCAGGAGGATCAGAGTTTGTCTATTACGCCCTTCAGTGAGCACACAGTGGGTTTACAGCGATTATCTATTCTACGGCGGACACGTGTCTAACGCCCAGATTTTGAACATTTCATCCTGTCAGGCAGCACATCACTCAGTGTAACAAACCATGGTACCTGTGTCACAAATGCAAAAATATCATGCTCTGCAAATATGTAGCTACTGAGTGATATTTTCGTGTAGTAGTCACAACACCACCATTATCTCACACTTAATTCTGCCAGATGACACACTGCCAGAGCAAGAGTTTTGATGCACTAGAAAGAGAATAAGAAATTGCAAGCATTGTTTATCTTTTCTGACTAGCTGAGTAAGAGCCTCATGTAATTGTTGCTATCTAGTCACTTAAAGTACTTTTCATGTTTTTGCTAAAAGCAGTTCAGTGTTGAGAACAATAAACCCCACATCATAAAGGTCAAATTAAAATACTATGTTCTTAATCTGTCAATATTGTGACATCTCAATGCTATGGTAAATACCATTCCCTCTGTTAAAGATGATCACATGTCTATTCTTGAAATCTTTTCTTGGCAGTTCCCTTAAGATGGCATCTTTAGCACACCACATTATTTTGCATATCGTTAACAAAAAAACACCAAATGATTAATTAAGCCAGAGAGCAGAATTCTGTCTTTGATAGCAGTATTGTCGCCAAGCACTGGCAAAGAATTTGTCATTGAACAATGATAAAATCAGTATGCTGCCACAGCCTGTACACATTCTCATTTTCAAATGTAGGTGATAAACATTTCTTGTTACTAGCAGAGAAAGTTTTGCAAAATACTTTTTTATATATTATTGTAATTCCCATTACAATCAGTGAAAATACAATCTTTGGTAAAGAACAAAGAACTAATTATGAGAGTAAGTGATGACCTTTGACACTGAAAGATGAAACTATTTTCAATAATAAAAGATCTTATAGGATAAAGAATAGAGGTTTTAAAACTAAGAAATGCTGTGAACTCATGGTATGGGGCAAAAATTCTTGTTACTGAATGCCTGGAGGTTTTGTTTGCTCATTTAACAAGTCATCTTATAAAATTCTGTTCCAGGAGATTAAGACCAAAAAAGTTAAGATTCATCACCACTAGAGACAGCAAGGCAGATCAACAGCCTGACTCCATGTGACAATTCCTGTGCTTCCAGGTCTCACTGGGCATACATTAGGGTAACAGTCTTCTCAACAACCAGCCAGGAGATAGGGAAGATCTGAGCTGAGGAGCATAACTGAAAAGTTTAAAGCGAAAAATCTGAGTACTGCCCTCTGAAAATCCTTTTAAAGAAAAACTGTGAAGTTGGCACAGCTAAGTAAATTGGCACAGAGTTTTAGCTCCTGTTTTCTATCCTAAACTACATTTTTTTGTGCTGGAAATGCGCATTTCAGCCTTGTTTTCATTGCTTCCTCTTTCCTTTCCCCGACAGTACTTTGTATGTATGCCACTCTCGCGTAATGCCAACAGCAATCCAAAGAGATTTACTCCTGGAAATACTGACCTAGTTATGGTGCACAAAAGCTCTGAACACATCTTTAACTCTAAAAAGTTGGGGGAAACCTGACAGCTGCCTGAAAATCCCACCTAGTAATGGCATTGTAGCCATAAGGGTCGAAAGATACAAGCAGGGCAGGATTTATAAACAAGGTAACAGTTTTATAAAACCAACAGCATGACCAGAAAAGAAGCTAAGATTTCAGGGGTGCAAATCCTTCATCAGAGACTGAGGACTCACTCAGAAACCTGGAAGCTTCTTTGCATTTTTTTCCAGTTATTTTAGTTCAAGGAAGCACTTTTTTGGATGTAACTTTTAAAAAATAATTTCAAATCCCTAAGAACAAAATATGATCAAACATAGGTATTACAATCACACAACTCTGTTGTAACCCAAGTCCCTATCTTGACTCCACAAGAACCATGACAACTGATACACAGCTTCAAGCAAAGCACAGCCTTTGCTTATCTTTATTAAGTAGGAAAAATCACCATATGGCTTAGAAGCTTCCATATTAAACTCAGAAAACTAATAATTAAGAAGAATAGAACAGTGGGTTTTAAGACAAGTGATTTGTTCTTCAGCTATCTAAAATGCATTCCCTGTTTCCTCTACTGGGTTGACATACATTTGCTCCATCTAGTGGGAAGCTAATTACGACATTTCATTTATAATGGAAATACTTGTTAAGTTGTTTAAAAATGGATAGTGAAAAACCAATTAAGCCATTGTTCTTTTGCTAATAGTATTCATAAAGCAAATTATATATGGCCTTATAGATGAGCAGTTTGTAGCTGTGTTTGAAATAGAAGATCTCCAAACATCACCTCAACATTTGAAAATGAGAAGATATTAGGCCTCATTTTCTCTCTCTCATCTGTACGTATTAAAGATAAACTAAACCATCTTTCCTGTCAGCCTGGCTAGCTCCAAAGGCAACCAGAGAGGTACTCCACACTTTGCTTCCATGAAAATTCACAACAGTTCCCATTTTTAATAAAGAACAGAAGAATAAACTGGCTAAGCACAGGCTGCTCTCCTCCCTCCTATCAGTCCCTGGAGTGCCGTGGACTGTCACTGAGAAAGGCTCTTCACAGCATCTCCCAGGTGCTGTAACCAAGCTGGGCCATCAGCCCTTGGCTGTCAGGCTCACGGGGCAGTGAATCCCGGGCTGTGCCAAGCCAGGAACAGGAGGAGCACCACAGGTGTCTGTCTGAAGGCCAGCACTGCCGGACAGCCCTGCCAAGGGCCTGGGAGCTGCTGCAGGGCACACTCAGCGAGTCTGCACAGGACACCAGGCAGGGGAACCGCCCGTGGGCTCAGGGAAGGGCTGCCATCCCGATGGACTGACGCACTCTGCAGGAATGGGCTGACAGGAAGCTTCTGAAGCTCACCGGGAGAAAACGCAAATACTCGCACCTAGGAAGGCAGAAAGCTACAAACAAAACAAGCTGGGGCTGCCTGACTTCAGAGCAGACCAGCTGAAAAGGACCTTGGGCTCTTGGCACACGGAGCACCGGGCAGGAGCCAACAGTGCTCCTTGGCAGCAACACACACACAGCATCCTGGGATGGAGAGAGGTGTGGCAAGATAAATCCACTTCTGAGAACCAGAGTTGAAATTAAACTTTAAAATCACACGATAGAGTCTGCCTTCCTGCACAATCTCCCTTTCCTATCTAGAAGCCTCTGTTTTTTGTGGAGGAGAGTATTTCTCCCAAAGCCAAAACAAAACCGTCGTTTCAAGACAGATGAAATGCAGGGAAAAAACTGCTTTTGGAATACATCAATATATTAAAGGTAAAAGAGGGGCAGTGAGTATCTCAGTTTGACTGTGCTAAAAACCTTTCAGGGCTCAGAAAGGGCAAGAAACAAGACAATTCCAAATTCCACAAGTAATGTAGGTTTATCAGATGAATAAAGCCTGAGCAATAGCAGCCCCCTCAGCAAAGATTTCTAACTTGCCAAATCAATCTGTTTCTGTTACATAAATTATGCTAAATGATCACACTAAAAAAATTCCCTTGGGTAGATTAATATATTCCTCAGCAAAAAGCTGCCAATGGTAAGTGCATTTCTCAAACTGGAGTAGATGAAATTATTAACTACAACCTCAACATCTACTCAAGCCTCCGCAGTCTCAGCCGACCCTCTGTACTATCTGAGCTGCAAGTAAAACAGATCACCTTTAGAAAAGATACACAGAGTAAGCCTGTCCATCACAAACTCACTGAAAAATGCACACTGTAATGCACAGCCTGCTTCTCAAAGGACAGTTACCACTGCTGTCATCCTTCCCACACATTACCACCCAGGAATTGACAATTGTTAAGTGCAAATTTCTGGTTTAGCAGCTATTCCTCCCAGACACTCAGACAATGGAAATAAAACCACCCTAGCCATGAATCTTGTATCCATCACTTTCATTCCTGCCTTTAATTATCAAGAGGCCTCAGATGCCCAGAACACGCATCCACCCACCCTCAGCCATTCAGTAACCAGTAATGTTCAAGCGAATGATCAGTGCCAGCTGACGTGGAACTAAGGAACCCATTTAGGCCATCGCTGTGCAAACCAGCCTTCATGTCCCAAATCACTAATTTCATTCTGCTTTGGGAGGCTGAGAGCCTTCATTACCAAGAAGGCTCTCCAGGCAAAGGGGAATTAAACACACACACCCACCCCCTAACTGCCCCTCAAAGAACACTAGTTTGCGTCTAGCTTCTAAACAAATTATTTATTACATGGTTTTCTGAAAATTTTTGTAGATGCTAAAATTTCTGTTTGTATGCGAAATTAATTCTTCCACCTGGGAAGGTTTCGCGACCGAGTTGTGCAAAAGGCAGTACAGAATATTCCCCTCTAAGACGTCCAATGACTTAAGTCATTCAGATCAGTACTTTGCACATTTTTTCACAATACACAGCTTTGACAGCGTCTTCTGCCCAGTGAAACAAGAGACACTCAACACAACTCTGTCATCTGCTAACAGACTGACAGAGATAAAACTGGCACAAAGCCAAACACGAAAGCCTTGATATCTGTGGAAATTGAACAAAATCTTATATATGAAATTTGGTTTTCTTCATGTCCGAACTGAACCTTTCCCTTGCAGTCAGAGTTTATTCTCTTTGTATCAATTATGAATATGTAACACAGATTTTCTCCAGTCTTGTGCAAGAACATTTCACATCAATGAAAACAGCTATCCCACCTTTGCCTTCTCTCCCCTTTGATTCTTTTCCCTGGGCTAATTAGGACTAACACATTTGGTGTTTTTCTCATAGGCCACACTTTCTAATGCTCTGATTATTGTGCTGCAATAAATCAGAGTGCACTTGCTTAAACAACTAGGGAATTTTGGAGGTTCTCACTGCTCATTTTGGGACATAAAACGCCACTTCTCTTATTTTTAACTAAGGTACTTAAGAAGCTGAATAACTGCAATCAATTGTAACTCAGTAAAATCTTTCTTGGTTGCATGGGCCGAAATCGGTCTTTCAGACATCCCCAGTATTATGTGACTTGAACAGTAAGTGAACAGCAAGAACTAATGAATCTAAACACAACCACAAGCAGCCTAAATTTAATCAGCAACTGGCACTGATAGAAATATTTTTATCCCATGGCAATATTTAACAAGTCTCTTACTACAACAGAACAAAATACAGGGACTTTTTTTATGCAAAGAAGAAAACATACATGATAAATACTCGCTAGAAAAGCACTAGGAATTACAGGAGAGCACAGGCTAAAGAAGATGCAGCAGCATCACGCTCCTGAAAATAAAGGTAACCAGTAAAGGTAACCAGACTCTTGTAAGTATCTGCAAGCACAAAGACAGCAAACCTTATGGAATATGCGTTCCCTTCAACTGAGAGCTAAGCCTCCACTGCAAGGACTTTATCGAGTGCTGGGCACTGCACTTCCCAAAGGAAGGACACAGCTGGAGAGCAGGATCGCGACGAGCATCAGCATGGTGCGAAAATGACCAAAACAAACCCAAACTTTAAGTATACAGGAAACAAGAAGATCATCCATCCTTGATGGACATGAACTGCTTTAAGACGCCATAAGGAGATGTGTGGAGTGGATTTAAGGAGAACTTTCTACAGGGAATGGAGCGGGATTGACTGCTTGAAGGCACCCTCCAGTTGCCAGCTATGGATGTTTCTAAGAACAGGTCAGACAAATGAACACTGGGAATTATCTGAAGTTAATCCTGCACAGGAGACAGTATTCACAGAGTCAGTCTGGTATCTTTAGAATTCATATTTGATTGCTGCATTTATCTTAGGCCAGATAAAAATCAGAATTTATGTATTAGTTACCCTTTTTCAAAAAGACTGGCACCCTATGGGGATGCCAATCTTCAGGCTTTAAAAGACAATTCTCATGCTACCTTAGCACGAGGCATGAGAAGAAAACCTGCATGTAAACAACGTAAGACGAACTGCAAGGTAAGAAGAGAGAGAAAAGAAATGGAAAAAGGAGGGAAAGGAGAAGAAATGAAGAAGATAAAAAGAAACATCACTGTGTGAGGCAGGACAACGCAGAGCTCCGCCTGCGATGCAGCACTACAAGTCCTCAAAGAATACTATGCTACATCTTTGTGGTAAGCTATTCGTGTGGGTTACTGAATGGTCCTGACAGGAATTTCAACTGTTCCTCTTACCATCCTCCACTAAGAGAAGGTATTTTTTGGCAATTAATACCGCTCAACCTTTTTTCTTCCCCAGGCAGTAGATAAATCTCAGCGCTCATCAACATATCCAAGAATAAACAAAAAGGAGCAGAAATGTATCACAGCCTGCACTCCAACTCTGCCAGGTAGAAGCTGCCTGCCAAAGCCCTGAGCTATCTGGCAATACCCACAGGCTGACTAGGACTGAACCATTCCATCTCTAAAGAGCCAGGCTGCAGGTAACACTTGCTACTGAGCTTTCTGGGAGAGAAATACCAGGAGAAAAAGAAGCTTTTTACTGATTGACTAAACACAACCTAAAACTTCATCTCAGTTTTACTCTACCAGATGAGAAACACGAGCATTTTACAGAGAGAAAACAGTCCTGCGAGTTATAAATTCAGTATGTTCTACAAATGCATGGTGCAATTTAATATGCCATTTAATAATCAAAAAATGGAAACAAAACCAACGATACAGCAGCAACAGTATCAGATAGGATGATCTTTTCATTGAGGAAAAAATAACTCCCTTTCTGCAGTGAAAACACAACCAGGGTGTCACCTGCTTTCTGACCTGTGAGTTTCCTATAAACTGCATGAGCAAATCAAGCAGCCCAGTCTGAGATGGAGGAAGCTGGAAGATGCAAGGTTTAAGGCTGTATTAATGGAATGGAACCACCAAGTGGAAACAAAAGCCTAAGTTTAGGCAGACACAATTTTAGGCTTCATCTCTCTTGGAGACTGGCTCCATTTCAGCAGTAAGTGATTAACTGCAAACCCCAGCACTGGTAAATTAATTCACAATTTCCGCTGATGTTGCTGTGCTTAAAATCTGGGTAGGTTCTGCTTCTGGCTCCACTTACCAAGGTGACAAGAAGATGTTTTATTTGTTGCCCACTGAGCAGCCAGACTGAGCTCCACACTCACTCCCACAGGTCTAGGGCACCGCTGTGACCTCGCATCACTTCAAGCATGTAACCAGGTACCACAATGGCTTTACCTTTGTTTGCTGTGTTTAGCACTCCCTCACTAAAACAGCAAACAATTATTCATGCCTATTCTTTATTTGCTGAATGTTAATTAAGTCTCCTGCCTGTTTCTTTATGCATCTGGAATCCAGGTTTCCCAAACTCACAAGCACTTCAGAGTGTATCTGACACGGCCTCCCTGTGGGGCCAGCCAAGCTCCCAGCCACGGCAGGCCCTGCTCAGGTGGGATGCCAGACTGGTTTCTCACTAGGCAGAAGGGTCCAATTCCCATGCTGAGAACACATCAGCAACAAACATACAGCTGACATCTGCTGATCTGATTTCCTCCATGCACAAACCACACACTGATCATAAAGCAGGCAAGAGGCAGGCAGAGGTGTGATTAATACAATATCCATAGGTGGAAGAACAATGCATGCCAGCCCTGACACCAGTTGCTGTGGCCAAGCCCGTGCCTGCACTGCAAGACTACATAGGCAGTGAGCTTCAGTGTCTGTGCAATAACGAGGACACTCCCGTACATGTGCTGGCCATCGCCTGACAGAGGAACCCCACGACAGCCCAGGAAGGGATGGGATTGCTGGGACGGGGCCCTGCAGCTGCTCTGGGTGTAGGGGCTGGCTGAGGCAGGAATCTGGTGACCAAGCCCTTCTCACCGACACACAGTTGTACCTGTGTGCACCCCCAGGCTGCCACAGCCTCACTCCGGGTACTTTCCAGCAGCTCTTTATCCCTCACGTGGACATGCTCTGCTGTACCCTAACACGGAATTGTGACTCCTTCTGTGGGTGAATTTAACACTGTAGCAGATTCCAGGAGATTTCAAAGGCTAATCACACTGGCCCATATGATCATTTCTCATGTGCTATTTCATGCTGGAACACGTTCAGCAAAAAAGAAGGCTTCTACTTTCCAAAAGAATTCTGGCCAACTTGCTAAATAATCAGGTTTTCTTCTATTTTCTATAATTTTACACAGACTACTTCACGAAGACCAGGATCACAAGGCACTTGGAGTAACAAACTAATTTTAAATTAATATTACTGCTCCGATTTCCTAATAATTGAAGTACCTGGTACAGCAATGACCTTGGAAGCCCTGTTGCTCTTTGCTAGGGTACACTGGAGGAATGGTGCAGTAGAACAGCCATTTCAACCCAATCCATGTGCTAGAGGGTGCACAGCACTCCCCTGCTGCAACACACTTCCCTTCAGTACTCATATACACCGGCTTTGTTGATAATATAATGGAGAGACTCCTTCATCTCTATTTTAAGAACAGGCTGTAAGTCCCAGGGTTTCTCAGGAAATTAGGTAGCACCAGTTTTGTCAGCCCCTACAGAATCTTTTCAGGTAAACAGGACTCACAAATACCACCTTCCACTTGTCAGGCTCAGTGGAGGATTTTTTTTTTTTTAATTCTCTGAAGAATTTTTTTCCAAGGTTTCTTTTTTTGTGAGTCAGTTTCTCTCTCATCCCTATGTCTCCTTATGTGGTAAGTCCACCTCCCTCCATCAACTGCATTCCAATCCCGAGCACACTTCCAAGGAAACAACCTGGTGTGATTCATCGGCAAGCAATGTTAATTGAAAAACACCCAAACCAAAAGGAAGGAAGCTGTCATTAAAAGCAGAACCTGAACTCAAATATGCCCATGGAATACTAAGGAATTCTAAAAACAAACCAAAAGAACTCAGGGAAGCAATAAAGAAGCAATTAATCCCAAACTTCTTCTACTGTCACACTGCTTTATCAGTAAGGACATGCATGGCAAGAGGACCAGATCTGACACTGTTACAGCAATGTCAAAGCACGAAAGGACACAGACCCCAGCACTGCTACCCTACTCTTGTGCCAGCAGAACTGAGATCACAATCTAGCACAGATCGTTATCATTAGATTTTGAAGTCCAGTGACATTCTGAACACTTTTGTGATGTAACTCATCGCTCTTCTGCACCACGCTAAAAATCCATCCTACCAGATAAACGATTCTACAGTGGTAACGGCAACTGAGAAATTTCAACTAATCCATGGACCTTACAGATCACTGTGATCAGTGGAACAGCGAAATACGGCCGGATCTAGCCTGAGCAATGAACATCTCTGCGGCAGAACTGCACCGGCACTGACAGGGCTGACTGCAGCCTCAGAACTATAGCCCGAGCTCTCAGCACTGCTCAGAGCCTGCAGGCTCCATTCCCAGGCTTGCCTTGCTCATACTCCAGTGAGCCATGTGGCAGGATGCATATTTTAATAGAGTATCTATGATTTGTAACACTTTTACTGCGCTTCCCAGTTTTGGTTCCAGTAATTCAGTCCTTCCCTTTTAACAGCACAATATTCATTCCATTTCTCTGGGAATATAATTTATATTAGATAGTAAGCACCAAACGGCAAGGAAGGAATACACATCACTTTTTCTTGCTCTAAGAAAAAAAAAAAACCCTCAGCAAAGATTTTAATGTTCCAGAAAAAATACTGTTATGTGCTTAAGTTTCCAATGAGCCACTAAACCAGAGCTATCAAATAATTCTGGAAGGTTCCGTCTTTCTGAAAGATGAGGGTAATTTTGTGAACAATTAAAAGCATAATCATATGTGACACTTGCAATGTAATTTCATCCCTAGACTGGGAAGAATTGACATTTAAATTAGTATGTAAGTCAAAACTGTTTAGGCCATCCATAAGCATATTGACTCCTGTGTGTGACCCAGTAATCCCAGCACTAGGAGATTTCCATGAAAAGCCATGTAGCAATTTGCTGCTGAGGAGCTCTTATTTCACAGCCCTGCATGATGCCTACGGCTGTGTAGTTTGGGCAGAAGACAACACAGACTTGCCAGGATGGATAACTGCACATGGATCTCGCAATGGATGCAGTATGCAGCTGACACCACCACCACAGTCTCTGTATCAGCATTTCTGAAATCATCCTACCCACATATTAAGACAAATGGATGCAACTTTCAAGGAAAAAAACAAGAAGTGGGTATTATTCACAGATACACTACTGAGCAGCCTTTTGCTCTGTAAAGCAACAAAGTCAGCAACACTATCACACCAAGAACCAGAAGTCATCTGATTTGCTGAAGATATTAAATTCTCTAAACTAATGAAACTGAGACCTTTGAGGGTTTGTTACATGGTACATAAACACGGAATAGAAGCAAATTGATATGTACAGTTGTTTGCCGGAAAAGAGGCATTGGCTTTATTTATTTGGGAAGACAAACTCCCCTGGTACTAAATGGAGATCAGCATTTTTTAAAGTGTCAGCATATTAAATTGAAATGTATGCCGAGTGCGTCCCAGAACTGTTCAGTACAGAGCATGTTGATAAGATACCTGCAAGGCAGAGTCATAATAATAGTGACTGACTCTATGATGCTAATTCTGATGTAAATTATAACAAGTATTTGTACATCACGAGAAGGCTTCCCAGGTATACTATAAAGAACATAGACATCTTTAGAAAATACGTATGTAGGTGAATTAAGATACGAAATGTATATGAAATGTGGGATAGCACTTTAAATCTTCCCATAATGGTACTTAAAGGTTGGTGATCATGACCTGAGATGTTAAAAGCCAAGTAATATGGCACGGACAAGCAGCTGTCAGAAGCTTTTACTTGCAGGTATGCACAGTTGATCGTGGCACTAAACAGCTTTAACTCACCTCTTAATTGGGTTCTGCAGCACAAACATTACACTCCCCTTTTATGTGACTCAGGATAAAAACCTGAAAAAGGAAGCGGTGTCCCACTATCCTTAACAGACAACAGGTATTTCTTCTACACTCTTTTTTAAAGACATCACATGAATACATTCTTTTGCAGTCACACTGCACCCAGACATAACAATCTTTGAGTGACAAGACCGAAGCCACCAAGGAGCTGAGGAAAGCAAGGTCCTGACCTACTTAGGTCAGAACAACCAGAAAGTGCTGAGAGGTGCAGGACCAAGTGGCTAACTACTGCTGCAAAAGTCCTGCCTCTAGGGCAGTTAGTGTAGGATAGAAAAAGATGAAGAAAAAGGTTTTTATCAAACTTCTCAATATGTGTTTGTAATGGATTAGCATCACTCCTAAATTTCAACAATGAAGTTTAACAAGGCTATATGAACCGTTCCTTGCCTGTCTGTTCCATGAGGTCTCAAGGCCCTCTGGGCAAAACAAACAATAGGACAGCAGTAAATGTCTGCCTTTCTCACAGGTTTCTCTGCTTTGCTTTGTTTTCCCTAGCTTTTAAACAGAGGTTCAGTTCATGCCTGTTATTGCCTGCATTGGACAGGATCTAACTCACTTGGACTACAGAAGTAAAAAGAGGCAGAAAACCCTGCATGTGTAGGATAATTCTGTCGTTAGTAAAAGCCATGGTAGAATTTAAACTAGACACTCATTAACTGGCTGAAAGGTTTTCACTACTTGCTACCTTCCTGTCCTAGAGGTCCATGTTCTAAAAATTCCTGTAACTCTGCTGGGTGTAAGATAATGAATTCTGCTGTGATGTCTCTTACTGAGACAAATCAAGTGTACTGAAGAACTAGCAAGCTCTGTTAAGGATGAATTCTTACATTTCTTTAAAACAGAATGAAAGACCACGCCAGATTTACAACCAACAAAAGTAGTAAAAAAGGGAACCCATCATCCCAAGGGTATTCTGAGAAAGCCAAAACACATGAAAAAGCATTTATGCTGTAGACACCTCAACGTGTAGCTAAACTGAGTCTGACTTTCCAAAGGAAATTAAAACACACAGTAAAAGACTGTTAGCTAAAGAAACAGGAATATTAGGAATTGATTGGCAGTGCAGTGAGGATCTAGTTGAAACAGAAGTATCTAGGTAAGACAGAAAAGAAAAACGAATGCTTTGCTTCAGTTTTCAGGGGAGGCTGGGGGATGGATATCCCATACATCATGGGGCAGGGAAATCAAGGAACAACATGCAAAACAAACTCAAAAAGCCTAACACTATAAACTCTTGAGGGAACCTAGGGTCTCCACGCCAGAATCCCGAAAGAAACAGCACAGAGAATACACATGCAGTAGAAAGGATTTTTAAGAAATGCTTTAAAGTGTTAAGAACAGCAATTTCAATAAGCATTCTCCACTTCTCATAAAATTAGGGAACACGGGTTCCTCACTCACCGCTTACACGAACGTAAGAATAATAGAAGCATTTGGCATAGAGTATATGAACCTTTTGCCCTCTTTGTCTCCGTAAAACCTGAACAGCTGCTCACTTGTTTATCCTCCAGAAAGAACAAAGAACTCTGTGAAACTTCTGACTTGGTGACTTCGTCTCTGCTGTTCTTGGTATAATTGTTAGGATGACTATTAGTGCTGCAGCTACCAGTATTATTATTCATTTGAAGTCATTCCTTTCCACTGAGTTTATACCCTAATGGGATATCACTAGCTGTTACTTCAATCCAGCTGTCTCATTCTTCAACTAAAAACACCTTCACACAAGTTTTTTAAAAAGCTCTACCATTAATCTTAATTAACATTAACACATTTAATATGTATTGTCTCAAAAACTGTCAACCTGTTTCCTTTGACTTTTCTACACATTTCATATGGCAGAATTGTCTTTAATTGTACTATCTAATCTAATCTATTTCTGTAACATCAATATCCTGATTAAAATGTTATCCAGATAATGTACAAATGCTCCTGTGGAAGATCAAGCCCACAAAAATCTCTAAAATACAACAAAAATGAGATGCTTAGAGTCAAAAAATGACTGAGAAATGTGGATACGCCCTGGATCAACTATCTAGTTATTTCCAATTGACAGCTACCACTGGATTAAGCAGTCCTTGCAAGTGAACAGCAAAAAGCATCTTAAGAGGAACAGCATCCTGATGCTCCAGAGGCATTTCTATTACAGCTCAGCAGTACACCACACCTGCCACTATGTAGCCGCTCTCAAGTGTTACATTATACCTGCAGGACTGCAATGAATGTTTTGTATCTTTGGTTAAGCTTGGACACTGAAATGCATAGCTGGTAATTTGCATTAACAATAGTATTGGGCACCTTTTTATAGTTAGGAACTCTATTTTTAAAAACATTCTCTCTGTGAAATTGCATGTTTGAAATGCTTCCTGAGAAACTGATCTAGACAATTTCTGCTTTTACTGCCACGTTGAAAAATTGCCCCCGTGAATGAGTGGCCTTGTTCATTTACATTTCTCAATTATTTTTTGGTCAAGGATTTCTTACCCTGATTCAGCCTTGCAATCAATCCCCTGCAATCAGCGAGGCGCTGTTCTCTGGCACTTTCAGCACATTGGCCACAGAACATTTCATTTCCCCACCCTGGCTGCTGTGCTAACTGTGTACATCTGAGTAACCACCAGATTTACTAAAGCTTCTTCCAGGAAACCGGCATTGTCTGGAACGTATCTAACTAGAAATGCAAATACATCCTGACTCAGACAATCAATGCCAGGGTTTCCTCAGCACTCTGTGCTGGCAGTCACTATCTCTAAGGGATGCTGGAGGAGCCGACTAGCATTTCACAAACCTCAAAAAAGCCTTCCCATGGCTGTGGCTGAACAATGATATTCATTAAGTAGAAAGCTCACGTCCTTTCTAACAGTTTTTTTTTAAATCTCCTGAGCTTTCGTCAGGACCTGCAAAGCAACAGTGGAAGACAGCCCTGGCAGAACCCATCCTATTACTACCATCCACCGAGGTGCTGTGGCTCACGATTCTGTGGGTGCACAGTACGTGTACTGCACTCTGGGCACTTCCTGGGCCTTGGGCCTACTACAGTCTGACCACATCTGAGGAGTTTCCCCTCATGCAGAAGGATCTGCACGGGATCCTAATACCCTTCTCTGAGTGACTGCTCATACACATACACCCATCACAGAGGACTCCAAGAAAATACAGTTTCCTGCACAGCTGCGTCTGCCTCTTCACAGAAGCTCACTGAAGCCTTGTTACACTCCTCAGTGCATTTCCCAATTTCCCAAAAATACAAAACTCCAGAAAGAAATGCTCAGTCATGATCACAGAACTCAAGCCTAAGACGACTGGACATACAGACGACTCAGATCTTACTGGGAAACAGACGCAACTTCGTAATCTTAAAAAACCCAAGAGCCCCCGAGTCACTAAGGGAAGGGAGGGATGAGCAACACAGGCATTAAATGAATGTTATCTAGAAAAAAAAAATGAGATTTCCTAATGAAAACTCTTAGCCTGTGTTCACTGAGACAGGAACTGACCATAAGACCTAACAGAGGATCACCCTCCACCTGGTTTGTTTGGTTTGGACCTACATCCAGCTCACAAACTCTTACTGCTATGGGCAACATGCTGGATGTTCCAGGGTCTCTCTTCAGTATATACACAGTTTCCTAATTGACAACTGCAATAAGGATGAGACATTTTCATAGTTTTCCACATTTGAATTCCTACTTTAACTTACAAACTACAGTATGTTAAGACTAATATATTTCCCATTAGAATGGTTTGGGTTGGGAGTGACCTTTAAAGGCCACCTAGTCCAACCCCATGCAATGAGCAGATCAGTTTGCTCAGAGCCCCCTGCAGCCTGGCCTTGAATGCTTCCAGGGGCAGGGCCTCTACCACCTCTCTGGGCAACCTGTGCCAGTGTTTTACTGCTCACATTGTAATAAACTTCTTCCTTTTATCTAGCTAAATCTCTCCTCTTTCTGTTTAAAACCATTTGCCTCTTGCCCTACCACAACAGGCCCTGCTGAAAAGTCTGTTCTCATCTTATTTATTAGCCCCCTGTAAGCACCCAAGGGCTGCAGTGAGACCTCCACAGAGACTTCTGCAGCCCGAACAGCCCCAGCACTCCCAGCCGTTCCTCGTGGGAGAGGTGCTCAGTCCCTCCGATCATTTCTGTGCCTCCTCCGGACCCACTCCAACAGCTCCCTGTCCTTCCTGTGCTGGGAGCCCAGAGCTGGAGGCAGCTCTACAGGTGGGGTCTCACCAAAGCAGAGCAGAGGTGCAGACCCACCTCCCATGACCTGCTGGTCAAGCTGGGCTGTAATGGGATTGTATTCACAAGAAAAGGAATCTGTTTCTTACAGTGTTATCAACTGGAAAGTCAATGCAGAAGACAAACTTCCTCTGAAAAATCTATTACTATTAATGTTTAATTTTATTTTAAAACAAAACTGCTGAGCATACAGACATTGCAGCTCAGTTGTTAACCATTTGTTACGAAGATGTTTGGGGGAAATTCTGCACCTGACAAAATTCTGGTTTGAATTTTAAAAATAGGCTGTTCTGATTCAGTTTCCTGAACTTCAGGAAGAACACATAGGTAAGTGCAGTGGTCATAACTGTGCAAGACTGAAAGAAATCAGGTTGTTAACTCTTCTGGTGTGAGGCTAAAAGAACTTGATATGGAATTATCAGAATGACCTGGAAGTACTCTCATTCCTGCATTCCCCAAGTTAAAGTTGAAGAACTACAAGAAGATTTGGGATTGTCACTGCAAGTTAGTAATTAATGAAGTGAATGAATACCTTTACCAACCAAACATAACCATGTATTTTTAAAGAAGGGAAGACATTTTTATGCAACATTCTGATGTGGTACTCAATGCAATTCTAGACTTCTGGAGTTACAATCACACATGTTTCACTGTAATCCAAATTTCCCAGGTCAGTTCAAACTGGATATGAGCCTGGGGGCATTTATCACCCACACAGTTCCGAATGCTCCTGAAAATGCTCTGATGTCCTGACCCATCTCAGATATGAGTACAAAAAGAACAAATTGCAAACTTACCCGAATCATCATGACTGAGCACCTGATGTTATGAATCGTATCATACACCTTCTTGGAAATGTCCACAAACTGGTTGTCATCAACCAGATGCATTGTGTTCTTGCTTAAGCTCTCCAATGCAATATTTACTTGGCTAATAAACTCTGGAATCACTATTAAAAAAAAAAACACCAAACCAAAATTCAGTGAGCATAAAAAGGATAGAACATGTAATTTTTTTTTTTATGGCAAAACACCTCACATTGATAAAAACTTTATACTTAATTTTCTAAAAAGCATTACAGTAATAGTGCAATTACTTTTAAGTGAGAATACATTTGTAATTTTTATCACAGTTATAAAAATGCCCATGGTGAGCATGCAAGCTATGGGTGGTTATACACTACTACAAAGAAAAAGGAAGTTTTAAAATGGGAGCTGAGGAAGCAATTGTAAAAATTTTTTGGCAATTTCAACAGCAATTTTACCCAAAGAATCAGGAGGAATAACCTGGCTCACAGTTGGAGCTACTGCTGAATAGACTTCCACTATTCCGGAATCTGCTTTCAGTCTGAATGGAGATATAACTAGCAGAAGAGTGATAATTACTCTTCAACTGAGGAAGTCCCACAATTGCAACCTGAACTTACCAGGGCAATTTATCTTGTTTGAATCAAACAAACTATACATTTCGAGTCAGTTTGATATGAACCTGTGCTTTACCCTGAACAGCCTGGGCATTTTCTTGTGATGCCCCAGGACCTCGTTCAGCACAGTGAGCTGGCAGCACTGTATCTCACTCCACCCTTCACATCAATCAAAGGAAACCCAGCACGGAATACAGAGGGAATGCAGATGGAAAATCCACCACACACAGAAGGACCTCATACAAGCCCAGACCAAACTCATTTGCAACAACTTATTTCCTGTCACTTGGAGTCTGAGGACACAGAAGAAACAGAAAAGCAAAAGGATAAAACACAACTTGTGTAATATCCAATATGAATAACAAACCTTGTGTAACCTAAAGCTCTTTCTCGGGCAACGTGTTGGTTTCAAACACTATTATTGTTTGTGTTCTACCCTTCACTCCACAGTTACACACTGTGCAATCCACAAATTCTCAACACATGAAAGCAATACTACTAACACCTTAAGTGCAACATTTCAGGCACATTTTGAAGTATACAATAAATATGTAGGCAGACAAAGCTGCAGCTGAAGTAAACCGGATTTCTGAATTAGAAAACCTAGCAACTTATACTCTAAGTAGTAGAAAAGGTGCTCCAATTATGCTTTAACCCCTAACTTTAATGAGGAAACCCACATAACCCTTGGAGACACTTACACTCATTCTCAAATTACAGTAACTTCACTGTCTTTGAGCCAACAAATAGGTGTCACTTAATTTGAAAAACAGGGTATTTAAATCAGTGCTTCCCTCTTCAGATTATCACAGGAATTGTTTCACCTTCAAAAAGGTCAGTGGAAAGACTTCTTGAGCAGTACAGAAAAAAGACAAGGTACATATTTCATTCGCAATCAAATAAAATAATTAAGGAGAACAAATACTTATTTATTTAGGGCTTTTCGGAAAAAAAAAATTCAAAGAACCATCACTGAGTGAGAACTTCTCATCGTTTTAGGATACACGATTTCGTAACTTTTTTTTCCCCCAGTTAAATAAAGATTTTGGCCCCTAGACTATCAAAATAATTCCAAGTGGAGCAACCCAGGCTGCATTTGGGTACACAACCACCACCTCAAGGCCTTCCTCTAGCAGCATTTCAGATGGGGGCTTTGCAGCCATAGCACTTTTACATAGACAATTAAAACACAAAACTAAACCGTAATTCTAAAATACGTACACACCAATCTGCTAATGAAGTATGAAAATACACTCGGCCTATCAAACAGTCTTACTTCCGGGTCATTTCCCCTGTAAGTGATAGGATAACTCCCTCAAATCCAAGACTACTGGGATTTATTTCAGTTTTGAGCTCCCAAACAATGACTAAAAAAAAAAAACCAAAAAAAAAAACCAACCTACCAAGAACATTTTGGTGCATATACAAGTTCTTAACCATGGAAGGGATAACTGACATCCAAAATACTTCAAAGACCTCAAATGGTCAGGCAACCCTCTGAAATTAAGTGGACTTGAATTACACCAATAATGTGCATCTTTCCTGCACTCAGCTTTATTTTTCTAGGTAGCCTAAATATAGTGGAGAAGTGGATGCAACTGAAAACAGGTGGAAGTGGTTCATTTTTTCAGTCTTTCAAAAGCAAAATTAAACAAGTAAAATTAAAAATATCAAGTGTTCGACAACTGAGAAGTACTAAATTTCTGTGGGGTTTGTTTGTTTTATTGGTACATTTCATTTTTGTTCTGTTTTGTTTCTCTTGCAACAAAAATTAAGAGCAAATTTCAATATGAGCATCCGTAATTCTGCTTTCCCTGAGGGGGAAAGTGCAGAAAGGAGGGTGTTTGGAAAATACCAGTATGTTCATAAGCATTACGTTCAAAGTCCCTACAGTAATTAAAGATTTCACACTATCAAGAATACATTCTTGAAATTAACCTTGTTTTAAAATCCATCAAGCATTCCCTAATTCCTCTGTTTTTTTTAAATAATACTATTCATCTTTCCCTGTAGGCCGTGTCTTCTTAACCCTCTAATATTTTTGCTGGATTTTGACATCTTCAATCCAAACCAACTAATGAACCCGGTCTGTAGTTTAATAGCTGTCAGGGCCCAGCTCTTCATACAGAAAATTAAACTTCACTAACCCCTTATTCCAATTAGCAACTCTGTGCGTGTTATTTTTAATAACAAAACGATCAGGAAAACAGATTCTCAGCTTTGCAGAAAGCCACTGCCAACAGGTGAGAGCAGGAGCCACTGTGCTTGTACCTTTTAATTCAGCTGTGTTAAGTGATTAACACCACTTCAGCCACCATCAAAGCAGCCTGATAGTGAAAAAGCAACAGTCTCCAAAGCTAAACTGTCCACATGTGACCCACACTCACCTAAAGAATTAACAGAACAAACACACCGGACCAGACATCAACAGTCACCACCTCCTAGAACTGACCAGAAAAAAAATGATGACTTCTTTCAATTCAAAATGTTTACGGTTTTTCACTCAGGGAAAAAAAGGGAAGAAACTAGCAAACCCACAATTTATCCCAAGAAAAAAAAATTTGTAGTAAATAACCAAAGTTTCCCCTTCAATGTTTATCTGCATGTACAAACACTGTGAACAACTTACCCAGTGGTGCCAGCAGACTGGGAAAAGGCTGGAGAGCTGCCACTAGAACAAAGACCGAAGAACCACTCCTTCAAAGGCAGCTTTGAAATGGAAGTGAGAGCACAGCGAGTGACTGAAGCTCTCTGTGCACAGCTTCAGAGCCCAGCTACACACACTGCAACCCTGCCACAGCTGCGGCTTAACTCAACTCCGGTGGCCTTTCAACACAGGAGACAGCTCTCCTGGGCATTCAGCCACCCGCAGACATCTTCTGTGCACAAAAAAAAGTCATTAAAAAAATCATTTTAAAAAAAAAATTTGGGCAAGTTGGAGTGAAAAAATGGTTTTCCTTCTGAAGGTATGAAAATCAGGGTAAGTTACTAGTCATGAATTAGGACTCCAAGAGGAGGAAAACTTCCAAAAACCCACCTGAAGACAGAAGTATGGTCAAGCAAGGCCTAAAAAGCTACTGGACAGATTTCATATGAAACTGGCACGATAGCAGAGCACTGAAATAAAGCAGATGTGCAGGCAGGCAAGTTAAGAGAGGTGTGTGCAACCCAGACCCACACCAAGGCACAGGTGGCAGCAGCACGAGAACAGACTTGACACAAGAGGTGTGTACACCTCAAGTATTTTGTTACTGCCCCATAACCTGACCACCTGGCACAGAAGTCAGTGTGATGGGTATATACAGGTTGCTTCCAGAGGATTTAAGCAGTTTTCCAGATGCAAGAACTCAGTGGAAGTGAAGCATACGCAAAGCCTGGTTGTAAAGATTAAAAACACAGCCACCTCTTAAATGCAAGCTAACACTAGAGAAAATAAGAAATCTAGTTAATAGCCACATAGCCTTTATTCAGTACTACTTTATTTAATTACACTCTCTGAGATCACATTATAGCTTGTACTTCTTGTGATTAAAAAGTAAGCATTTGTAAATTTCTTCTGCAAAGGTATCTAAGAATCTCAGATGGTAAGAATATTGCCTATTCCAGTACGCCAATTTTACTGCTAAGTATTATGTCTATTCTTAACATCACTTCAATCCAGAATGGTATATAAAGAATTAAAAAAAAAATAAAACCCATCTAAGCTGAGGCAACTGTGCTGGTTAAGGGATCACATGTGAAATAAAAGGGATCTGCTGGCAGCAGCCTGAGTCACAGCACCCACCATGCAATTCAGAATGGAACAGACTGTTTTAGAGACTGATGGAGACAGCTTCCTTATAGGTGTTCCAAAATACATTGAAATAATAATGGAATTCCTGCAAAAAAAGAGTATTGTGCACTCACCACAAAGGGCTGAGCTGAATAACACAAACAGGTTTTGAAACTCCAACCACTTCTGACTGTTACAAATCCACATAATGCAATCCTACTAGGACGACCAAACTGCTTCTGAAGCTGATTCCACTGTGGTACAAACCCTTAATTCAAGCTTCTATTTCTGTGATACAATGTTAAATTGGTAACTTTTTAACAGCACTGCATCATGGCTTTCCAAGACGTATATTTACATACATATGTGTAAGAATATGAGAAAAGTATAAGAGCTTTGTAACTACATGCATTTGATATACCCCTTATATTAGCATTCATATTTAATCAACTTATTTGGTGACAAGCGTATAGGTTATATGCAGGACAAGGGATTAACTCTTTGTGGAACTTACAACATCTGAAACAGCTCATATTCCTCTGGCAGTCTCAATCCTAGGCCAGTATACAAGAGGCACGATCTCAGAATCCCCCATTGTGCCCACTCCCCTCCTTAACTATTTAGAGCATGAAGATCTATAAATTATCCTTATGGAACGTGGTGTTTCATGCTGAAGTTTTTGCATAACAGAACTGTAATACAACATGAAGTAGCCCAGGCAGAGGCCTAATGCACATAAAAAGTTCCCTAACAAAAGCAAGCTGTAATCAGTATCTGCTTCTCTAACTCAGACCTATGCAAGCTGCAGCTGTGCAGAGGCATTTTGCAGCTTGTGAGGCTAGCAGACTGCTGGCAGACCCACAAGCACACAGCTGAGCATGTATGTATGTATAAATACATATATATGTATTTAGAGAATTACCTAGCTATATACAAATGGACATAAATACTTCTCGTATGCATACATTTACAGACATATTTATACATAAACTATGCTGAACATGACAGCACTTTTGTGGTACTAGATCTTCACAGCTAACAAGGGTAAGATTTTTAGGAGTTAACTGTCCTGAATATGACAAAATATTGATAGCAAGTGAGACCTAAATTATTGACAGTGTGTGTAATTAATGAATGGCAATCCAGTAAACTGCCGCTTTTAATTTGGAAGTGGCCCTAATTTATTCCTCCCCTAAACACACCCATGACGGTGATTCAGCTCCCTACCTGGAACACACAGCCATTTTGCTCTGCACCGAGACAGTTCAGACGCACACACCAAGCGACTGCTGTCTGTGAGGCAGGGGCACAGGGGACTGCTTGGCGCTCTGGAACGCCAGGACCTCCCCCCACACGCGCGCCCTCTCCACAGCCTCTGCGCAGCCCGGCAAACACACAGAACACTGCACCTGGGGATTCAAGCAGTGCCTTGCATCTCGACAGCACAGTTCAAGGCTTCAGTGGGATCCCTCACAGGGATCTTCAAAGGGATCTTTGTGGGCATGGTTTGGAGGGAGCAGATCAGTTTCTCTGTATAAGGAACCTATTAGAAACAGGTCACAGCACCCACAAGAGCAAAAAGATAATTTAAATCATTTACATATTCCTCCTTTTTTTAAGCCCTCTACCTAATGCATTTTGCTGCCATGCTCAAGGACAGACTGACCATGAGATCCCAGATGAGAATGCCATTTCCCCCCCGGACAGATGAGAAGAATTTCAGAATTTATTTTTCATTCCTTAGCAGACAGCATGGACCATGTGGGCCTGTCTTGTCTCATCAGTCCCCTGCTACAGTAGGGCATTCATGAGCTGGAAACAACCACTACTCCTCAATTCAGTTCACAGCCCAGAACAAGCCCTTCCTTCCTCTAAGTGCAGTCCCTGGTTTCATTCAGAGGCATCTGCACTACATGGAATGGCACACAAATACACAGAAGCCAAGACTAGTAAATACCCTAAGTCTGTACCTAAAAAGACCCCCAAACACAGCAAAGCTCAGCCAGCAAGAGCAAGGAGACAATTAACAAATCAGGCAATTTCTACAGGCTCTGAACAGATACTCCCAAACTGAGATTTTCCAAATGGACTACGCAAGACACAGAAAATTCCATAAAAAGGAAATTAAGAGGAAATTGAGGTCTTTGTGGGGGCAGTGACTTCATTATACATAAGAGAGTATCTCAACAGAGAGCAGCTTTTTAGTAATTTAAGTGGGAAAGAAAAGTCCTGAGAATTCAATAAAAAAAAAAATTACGACCACCCTGACCCCCTCTCTGTGAACCTTGCTTGGCTGCATTGTAGAAGCATTGTGCTATAAAGCACCTAAGCTAGAGAAGGGTGTTAATTCACAAAAACCTTACAGTCACCCTATAAGGGAGAAAAGTGGGAAGAAACAACTGAGCCCAGCCATAACCAACATAAAAACTTGCCAATCATCTCCAGCCAGTCCTTGAGAGAGGGGCTCAGCAGGGAGTGGTGCTGAACTTCTGACACGCTTGGTACTGGCTGGTTTTCATGTACTACAGTAACATTATTTCAGGAGACACCAGTGTCCTTTGAGAAGCTCAGAACGTGTAACTGAGCCATATTTTCCCAAATATAACTATGCTGACAATGAGATGGTCTTCAAAACATTAGCAGCAGACAACAATTTAAACATTTAATTTTGAAATGCAGCCCGTTATTTTGGTAGATTACTGGAAATATTATCTTTTTAGAAATCTGGTTCCCAGTGGGTGTAGCATCAACCTAGAAAACCTGAAAGTAATTGAATTAGCCTCAAAGAATAAAAATGGACAAGATTCCAAGCTTTTTTGGCCCAAAGACAAAAAAAAATTGCATATCCCACTGGGAAACATCAGAAAATTAATACAGCTTTTTAGGCAGAGTCAGATACCATGTTTCTGACATATGTTAGCAAACAAAAATATACAAGACAAAATGTCCTTGGGCAAAATGTATTTGGGAAAAGGGTCACTACATTTTAGTTCTATATCTACTACAATAGTAACTTGGAATAACTGAAATAATTTAATCAAGAAGAGTTATTTTTCGTGGAAGACTGCTGACATTTAAAAAGCAAGCACAAGAAAAATACAGCTTGGTAGCCAAAAATCCTCAAACACTTAATTCCAGTGAAATACCAATAAATGCTGTCAACTGCAGAAAAGATATTTTTCTGAATGGTGCCAGAAAAATACTGTCTGTAAATTTAATATTCAGAGCTAGCCTCAGAATGATTCAGAAAGCAGGGACTCGTGACAGACTAACTCTGCATGTGCTCCCTGCCTTTGCTGCAGCCCCTCGGAGCAGTGGGACCCTGTTCAGTGGGATCACAAACACTGGGACCAGTCAGAAGGAACAGCGACCCAAGGGCTGCACGACAATCAGAGGGGCCAGTGGCAACCGTTGCAGTGCGTTTGGAATTAGGTTCTAATTGCTGAAGCCACCACGCAAGCTTTCATTATTAGAACGCAGCATACGGAAATGGATTGAAATCAAGAGTGATAAAGGGATGCTGGCACATTTAGTGACAATGTTCAATCGTAGCATACAGTCATTCGAGAGAATAAACCTGCCAGTTGCAGAAGGTGAAATACCAACGGGCAGCTTGCTTGTGGCCAAGGTGACAGACTCACGTGGTTCTCTCAAAGGGTTCAAAGCAAGAACCTGAAGGGGCTGTTGGCACTCCGTATGCCGCCCATAATTGCATCCTGCATTACATGTTGTGCCCTACAGAGAAACCTTGTCTTACCCAACTGCCTACCAGTAACATTAAAAAGAACCTTCTATAGTATTTACCAGAAATCTCTTATCAGCTAGCAGCTTGATAAATTAGCAACATTTCTGGCTATTAGTGCTCATGCTACTATTATCAGCAGGGAAAAGTTCTTCAGGTAAAGGAAGTTCCGTACAAGAACGGAAAGGACCAGCTAGAATATCAATTGTAACAGGTACCAACTGTTCTGCACGGACACTCAGGGAGAACTCCAACTGCAGTGGACTGCTGACAGACAACGGAGGGACTGCCAATTACATTTCCTGCTACATCCAATTCTGTGGAGAGACTATGGAAAAGCTGAAAAGGCTCCACAAGATGTTTCTGTTCTTTACTTGGGATTTAGTTTACAAAGACTGACTATAAGAAAGCTTCCTTCTAACCCGCAATGCGGAAATAATAATTTTCCTCCAAGATACAGAATAGCAGACTATGAAAGATTCAAGAAAGTCAGTTATCAGCTCACAAACAATGACTAGAACTGAATAAAACTACTCTGAATAAAACTAGCATTATCAGAAACTGAATAAAACTAGCACTGCTTCTAACACTATTAAGACACAAACTCTAAAGGTATTTGTACGTACAGGTTCTTACTCACCTTACTTATCTCACAGAATACAACATAAGACAAGTGAACAAATTAAGTAAATACAAGATGACTATGTTATTTGAAAGAAATCTGGAGCACTGCTGAAAATGTTACCATTAGCTCTCAGGAAAAAAAAAATTACCATGGTATGAAAAGAGCAGGCTGAAGAGTAAACAAGCACTTCGAAAAACAGAGCACCTACAGGTTTTAAATGCTTCTTTGCCTATTTGGAAACATATCAGACTAAACCACACAGATAGATTGCATCCATTTGCAATGTTTCTATGTTTGACCACCATTTAATACACAATACTTCATATAAGTAGTCTGCACTAGCATTCTGGAGAAATTTGCAGATTCAGAATGAAGTATATGCATACATTTTTACACTCAAAGTCTGTCTTTCTCAATAGTAACAGTATGTATTTGTAATAACAAGCAAGAAAAAACTCCTCTCTAAGAATTGGAGGTTACTACAGCAGAGCGTGAATGCCCACATTAAAACATTTAATTACCCAGAAAAGATGGCTCTTACATGAATGCAGCTGGCATCTAACACCAGGAAAAAATCCTACATATGTAATTTGAGAAGGATTCAGCATATCACCTCCTTAGACATAAGAGCAACACAACATCAGGTCAGTCACAGCTTTGTCCAGCTGAGTCTTGAAAACCTTCGAAGACAAATGTCATTGCATCTCTGTTCTAGTGCTGCACTAGAGTGAATAAATCCCCTGCTCTGCCCACACCCTCCCTGAATTCCTCTGCTGCAGCTTGTGGCCAGTGCCCTCGGTTATGCCACCTGTCTCCACCAAGAGTGAGTGGCACCAGGGTCACTGCAACTCTCTCGGGAAGCTGCAGGTTTCTCCTGGCTGCTACCTCCCCATGTTCAACTCTCAGTCTCTCCCCCTCCTCACAAGCCACCTGCACTAAGGCCCAGCCCATCCTCAGCATCCTCTGTTCTCCAGAAAGCTTTTCCCCAACATTTCGAGTTTGGCAAGGCCTACTTTGGAAAGCGTACAGTGAGCGCCATCCTCTTTCCAAGGGTCACATTCTTACATCTTTCCCGTCTTTTTGGCGCCCCTGTTATAATCCATGTACCAGCTTTGATGTTTGGCATACTATCATTAAAAACTATTTATTTTACCATGAATGCTTCCTCAGAGATCTGCTTCACAATATTTCCTGATTTCTAGCTTCCCCTTCCTAAAAAGTAAGCATATCAAAACCAACAGTATGCTGATATCATCTAGAATTGCTCACTGAACACTTCTGACTTCAGACCTACAATCACTTTCAGGCAATTATTTTAAGCCTCTTTCAACACCAAAAATAAGGTTCCTAGGAAAACACTAATATTGTGGTACAAGGAATGCTACTTGGAAGCTTCAGATCAGGGAAGAAATTATAAAATGGATCCATAAGGAAAAAAAACAAACCCAAAACCCCAAACTAAACAAGCTGTTGAAACATCTATGGGCTTTCCCCAAACATTCCTGTTGACTAGGAAGGACATCAACAGTTTACTGCCTAACCTGGCTGCCAAGGCCCAGTATTCCATGAGCAAAGCATGGCTGCTACTTTACAGTGCTTGGGAAGGGTGAGGAACTGCACAACAACTTTTTTGCATGATACCCAAGATACAGACCTCCCCATCTGCTGACTGAAGCTGTCTACCTTTGAATTTTTAACGCCTGACAACAATCAAAAAGGAATGTGACTGACAGACAGTTGTACATTCCTGCATGAAACTCCATGACAAATGCTTCAATTCTGATGGATACATTCCTTATAGTTTGCCTGCTCCCTACTGAATTATTCCAAACAACTGCAGCTGTTCAATGGCACTGGGTAAAATGAGGAGGTGGTCTGGTGTTCTCATCGACCATCATACAAAACAAAGCCTGCAGCCAACAAAACCAGCTTCAGAGATGACCTTGCCCAGGAGTGGGATTCTGGTAGAAAACAGAATACGGTCCCCAGAAAGCGAGGAGAAGCCCTATTTACAGAAATTTATTTGGCATATAATGCATTCAATGCCACTTCTGCAAATACTGCCATGAATGGTGGTGACAGACTTACTGAGACAAGGTGAACACAATGAAGACAAGCTTATCATTTATGATTTCAGCAAGAATCAATTTTACTACGTTAACAGATTTATAATCCAAACATACATACACAGGCATATATAAATCCTACTGAATTATGCATATGCTCCCTCCATCAAGAGCCACTGCACCGTTTCCAGATCTAATAGTTCATGGTTTCTAAGGAAGGAAGCACGAAGAGCTCAGGGCATGTTGCCAGAAAGGAACCACTAGAAAAACCTTAAGCAGAGTGGAGTTAGCTGTATGTAGTTAGAAATATTATTGGAGGGAGGCAGGGTGATCAAACAATTTTATCGTGATGATAGGGCACGTCACAAAAGTTATGAATTTTACTGTAAAACAAAAATATATTACATGCAAAAATGAAAACTCTGAAAGGTGCTTTTTGTAAATTCAAGTTAGGAAATTATCTCTATGAAGACCTTAAGAGTGAGCTAAGCCTGAAAAAAAGATACTGCAGTTTTTCAAGTATAAGGAAACCCTTAATAAGACTGGATTCATACTGGAGATTTAAACCAGAACAGCCCTCATAGATACTATGAAATAGAGAATGAACTCCTAAGCACTGATGATTTATGAAATCAAGTCACTCAGTCCACAGTCCCGTGTAGGAGGCAGATCACACTCTGACATGTAAATGTTACAAAAATAAATGGTCAGAAGAGGGGTAAATCCCAAAGTATTCCACCAAAGTAGCTCCAAGTAAGGGAAGATTTATCACAAAATGTCACATACAAGGACTATAGAAGGGCAGTTCTACTTGAAGAAACCCAACAAACCAACAAAAACCCCAGCCCACAAAACACTGGATAGAGGAAAGAAAAAGCCCGTACTGCCCATTAGTATACTACCATCCACCTTCCCTGTAAGGCCTATGGAAATTGCAGAAGCAAAGACAACACTGGTGTTCAGTGGCATTCTGACTTTAAGGAAGGCTTACCCAAGCGTCCTCTGCTCCACAATCAGACTGCAGGTAAACCAGGCTTCACCAAGAACATGGCAAATTCATTATCATGGGAGCAAGATTTAGAATTCACACAACATCTTCTCTCTTCCAGTTCTTCCACCAATGCCACTCAAACCAAGAGACCCTTCCCTCACCTCCCTCCCTCTCCACATGTAACTTAGATGGAGCAAGACCACATGTGCCAAATCCATGGCCAGTAACAGAAAGGAATTTACAATCCTAATTCTAGAAAATGACTTAACAACCAAAAAAGTATCAAAACACACTTAAACACCACAAAAACAAAGTTATTACCTTCAGAAACATGTACTTATTTTATAACAATGTTGCATTTTAAATGCTGCTCTTACTAAGATTGCTCTCAAGAAGGAGGAAAGTTCTTGGAAACTTTGAGTATGGTTCAAGGACTGCCCTGAACAGTGAGTCTGTGCTGGGCACTCTGAAGCTGTTACCACGCAAGGCCTTCGGGAGCAGTGCACTCAACAATAGTTTCTTCTCAGTGCTTTAAATAATCACTAAGTGCAACAGCATTTTAAAGATGCAGATATGTAGTTTAAAGGCACCTTAACACCCACATAGTGCCTATAATCAACATGGACACTACTATTATTAACAGTGAAGCAAAGCTATTTTTGAGCTAGAGGAAAAGAAGAAAAGATTGGCAAAAAGAAATGACAGTGTTCAGGGTTATTTTTTGATTACCTGGAACACACAAAATGTTGGTATTTCCCCCTATTTTTCAGAATATTCTTCACATCAGAAGCAAAACCCAGTTTTTAAAGCCAACATGTTTAACAATTTCACAGAAGGATCAGAACAGAGCCCTACAAAAAAAGCCTTGCTGCAGACTCCACCAAACAGAGGTTATTGACTCTGTAATAGAGTAACAGCCACAAGAATGAAGAGTTATTGCTTTAGTCTTACAACCATCACGTAACTCATACACAAAGCATATTTTAGGGTAAGTCATGCAAATACCCTCAGTGTTTTTCTTGGCCCATTTTTTTTTCCCTTTTAGCTCTTACAGTGATTCTATCAAATAGTTTCTTAAAAGCTGTTCCTTGTCTGGGTTGTGCACCAATTTCACAAGTTCACCAATTCCATAAGCTTGCATACTCAGGCCTCTCTCCTTCTTCAAATGTTTTGGGGATTTTCTTTTTTTTAGATATATTTTGAAGTGACAAGAGTCAGTCCACTTCTTCAGTAGCCTTTGGGCTTCACAAGCAAGGGTAAAAATCACTGAATACTAAACAGACTTGAACAGAAAGTATTCTCCTCAGATCTCATTCTGACAGCGACGAACAAGTGGTGAAAAGTAGTTTTTCATTTAAAAACACTTGTCTTTCTAAATACTTACGATTTTTTGCGTGCCCCACAGAATGAGTAAGATTCATTCACTCTATTTTAGCTACCCCCAAATAAATAGTTTAGAATAAAGCTGGTCATATTGGTAACTTTTGTTCTACAAGAGGCAAGGACCCTCAACAGCCCATTCATCCCATCTAAGGATCCTATCTGAAGACACATCTTAGGAAAAGCCAGTGGAGTCCCTGGAGGTGCTCCTGTCTCCCCACGCTGGCTCAGGTGGCTTTGCCAAAAGATGACAAAATAAGTACTAAATGTCAGAGTGGGCAGCAGAAAACAGACCACAACCCCCTCTTGCATTTCCTTTTTGGAGGCCATCTTTTAGGTGAGAGTCACATTTCTGAAGAAGAACAGACAATCCCTACTGCAGAAGACTCGAGGCAGGGGACAAAGGAAACTGACAGTCATTTCACATAAGCTGCTGTGACAAACCTGTAAACTGGAATTGAAAAAGGCAAGTGAAGCAGCCAGGAAAATACAAGCCATTAGCTGGTGCACATAGGCTTGCAAGAAATAGAAAAGCTGAATAAAAAGCCCAGGATGGAAGGAAGTTCGTATCATGAAAACACCACTGTCTTTTTATGGCTAAGATAAACTACCTTTTTGCAGAGAAAAGCAATGCAGTAGATTTAATCCACCCTAGAGAATCAATTAATAAATTACTGCACAGGAAAGTTCTGTTTCAAGTGTACTAGATCAGTATTAATAAGGGGCTGTACAAGTGCTCACACTGAAAGGGCTATGAAGGGAAAGAGGAGGCTGGAGGTGACCAAAATAGCAAACTTTGGACCCGCAAATAAATAAATAAACGCACTAGTGTAAATAAATTCATTCATACTGGCACATATGTTAAAATATGCTGCCAAAAAAGTAACTGAGGCTTGTGAAAGTTTTAAAGAAAATCACTGAACACAAACCCAAGCACTCCAAAAGAGGTCTAAAAGCTTAATGTCCTTGGCCCACCGGGGACTTGAGGCAGCTAAAATACTTCCCATCTTTGCCTCCACCCTTCTCCTTGTTTTTTTACAAGATCTGTAGACATCTAAATAACTAAAGGATTTATATATGTATTTACACATATACATATATCATTATACTTTGGCATTAAAGCAGAAGTGCAGACCAAATTTACAACACTTTTTACTGTATCAACAGATATATGCCATAATATAAATTGCTGCCTTAAATTTAACTGCTGCAGATTCTGGCAGGCAATAAAATTGCACAGAAGACTAGTATTTAGAAGTACAGAATAAGATCACCCTTCCAGTTCTGAAGTAGAAATACCTTAGGGTTTTATAAACAGAGTTCCTAAAGGTTTCATTTTGCTTTGGTACAACAGCACACAAACCCTACCAAAATGCAGTAATCTGCATATTTTAATCTAACCAACAGTGCCAGACATTAGGAATGTCAGAGGCACGAGTAGTAAAGTTTGCACAGCCTTAACCATACCAGAACGCAGCCTCAAGCTCAACCACCTTACCCTTGTACGGTCAAACAGGCGCTGCCAGGCTAAACCCACCGCCGCCTCAGAACACACACACACCCCGTGGCTGAACACTTTTCTCCAGTGCCCCCCAGGTTTCACACAAACCCTGGGCCTTAATGCTTCCAGGGCACGATGCTCAATGCTGACTTAAACCATTTACACTGGGGCCTCGGCTGGAATGCTGTGTTGCTCTTTCCTACCCACACACCTCCACACTCTTCCCACAGAAACCTGAGAGCAGGAGGGAACAGAGAACGTCCCGGTGTCACTGTGGTGTAGAATAAGGGCACAGCCAGCACAGTGCTCCCTCACAGCAGGACCCTGCACCCCCCCATTACCACAGCCTCAAGGGCTGGGCATCAGCAGAAACTCTGCACAGGCCCTGGCAGTGCAACTAGAGAGTCACAGAGCCATTTCGGTCCGGAAAGACCACAATCATCAAGTCCCTCTAGAACTACATCCAATATGAGATCATGTATTCTCTTCCCACAGTCTTGTGCTTCATCACGTTCTAAATTGAGCCTGTGGACAGCAGCCTTCTCTAATCCGTGACCCTGGCACGTGCCCATGCAGTGACCTGCATAAAGCAGCTGTTCTGTAACACAACCAGGTACGATCACATAACCACGATGACCTAATGCATGTCACGCACGCACGGAGTGCAAATCAAGGGATATCAAGGCTGCAAAGACAACATCACTTCTGGTATTATTTAACTTCTAAAAGCTCAACTCCACACCATAAATGGGGCTTTTACAGACCCTTGTTGTTAGTCTTCTTGGGGTTTTCCTTCCTGTTCAGGGAAAGGGAAGGGGTAAAACTGAGGAACAGGATAAATATGCCTGAGAAAGCTGACAATCCATTGTATGGTGCTGTAGAGATGCGCTTGGTTGCCAACAGCTCGTATGCACCCCAGACTACACCTGAGCTACGAAATTAGGCTCCAGTTTTTAATACTCATTCTGTGGCAGTATTAACATACTTCTGCTGAACAGCTCACTTTATCTTATATATGTCTGACGTCTTCCAGCTGAAGAGACAGATTCAGTGATCTTATGCTTTTTCCTTGCATACTGCAATGCAGAGAATTAAACCTCTTTCTTTTCTTACAAATTACCTCATCATATATTATACAATTTAACCTTGATCTTTGTTTTAACAAACAGTAAATATATCTGCTCCTCTTCATGCACATTTTCTCCCTTCTGTTAACTCCAATTTGCATCTTTCCTATTTCTTCTCCCATTTGCTCTTACATTTTTGTTTTTAGTTCTCTGCCATTTCCATGCACGCTCTGTGTCTGTAATTTTGTTTTCACTAATTCTATACTCCGCCTGCAATAATTTCTCATCAGTAACACTCTACCTCTTCACTAGGCATAAGGATGTCCATCACCACCGAAGGTTATTTGTGGAAGTTAACTGAGGAGGTTATGGCAGCATAAATACAGAGTTCTCTCCTGGTGAAGTGTCACCTTGCAATCAGCTGGACCTGAAAGACCAGCTGGGATAGAATGGTTTAAGGTACACCTGAGGGCTGTAACCTACCTGCACTTCATCCATAAGCTGCAAAAGTTAAATAAAACAAAACCAGGAAGAAACAAAGCAGCCCTCACACAGTTCGATGGCTGTTCATGCAGATCATACAAATACAGCTGAAAATGAGAAGCAGATGTGTCTTTTTTCCACTCCTATTGAACAATATAAAGACAATGAATTCTTTGAAGTACTGCGAAGTCCTTTGAGATGTGACCATGCTTGAAAGTCCCTTGAAACAAGCAAACATTCCAACCACAACCAGTTTTATGTCTCCCTATCTTCTGCAGACAGACAGGTTTAGGTATATTATATATATTACTGTCAAAGCCAGGCAACAGAACAGAAATCAGTGTCAACTCCTAATGTCTTTAAACACTATCAGTTTCAAGAAAAACGGGCTCAGCTTTTACATGAGAATCAAAACTACACTTTTCTATGCAGCTTCCCTCAGTATTTGTCACAGTACTTCCAAGAAATCATGAAGAAAGGAATGCAATGGCAAAAGTTTTTCAATTTTCTCATCAAATATCAGAAAAAAGGATAGAAACAGGCAAGCCTATTTCAAACTCTTCCTACTATTCTGTCTCTTTTGTCACTTCACTGCAATGTCAGTTTACTCTTGTTCACACGAGGACAGTTCTGCCCCGGACATATTTGAACTTATTAAGAAAGAGCTCAAACAAAATTCCTGTCTTTTCTTGGGGTAAAATAAAGCACATGTCAGTCAAATGTAAGGTACTAGACATTTGTGTAGATTGACAGAGCTAGGATTTAGACTTCTGTGTTCAAGAAGCCAAATCTTATATTCCAGGGATGTACAAACTTGCCAGAAAACCTCTGAGGAGCAGTTTAACTGTCCAACTATTAGACTTGCAACCACTGAAAACATGGAAGTGCTGGGAGCTCCACAGATAATTTTTTTTTATGAAGTACACATTATGAAGAGCCAGAGATCCATTTATAGAAAACACAAGAACCACTTATGAAATAGTGCAGTTACACCCCCTGTGGCCAGTACAGGCATTTTCCAATATAAAATGCCCCCTTTTTTAATATTATGGAAATGTAAAGGAGACTACTACACATTTTAGGAAGTTTCAAATTTGTTTTGCAAAACTGAAGACTTTTTGGGACATTTGACTACTGCTCAATAGTCTTTAACGCAGAAGTACACACAAATCCTGCACCTGGTTCTCTGAGTCTGCCTTTCATCTGCTTAGAGCAAGCATGGTGAGGCCAGTGTATAGACGTGGGAAGCTGCTGCCTCATTACTTATGAGTTTCCAAACACTGTTACACACGTTAAGAACCCCAGCAATAGTCTTCCATAATTCAAGAAACCTTACAGAGATCATGTAATTCAAATAAAATTATAAAAATTAGTTTTGAACCTCATGGTCTCGCCCTAACTCAACAGCTTGCTGAAAGGAGAGACCTCCGAGGGAATCACCAGTGCGCCACTCGTGCATTACATCAGAGACCCACAGGACTGAGTCTAAATGCAGCGCGTGAAGGAAAGGTTGCCCCACTGTAAGAGCTCCAGCAGTCAGCCTTACCAGCCCTGGTGAGATGCTGCACGTGCATCATGACCCGCTCAGTGTAAGCTCCTGGCTCGTAGTTGTCCATCTCCCCCGCCACGATGTGAGCGACCCTGGCGGCGCGGCCGCGGATGGCGCCGGCAGCGCGGTCCAGGCCCTCGGCGTCCTGCTCCCGCAGCGCCACGATGCAGCGGTTCACGTCCTCCAGGATGTGGCTCTCTGCAAGCACAACAGCACTGCTTTAGCACCCACACACACATTACTCACACAGCTGGGCTGCAAAGCTTACAGTGTGAAACCTACACTGAACTGCCTCGAAATTCCTCTGAACAGTTTACTGATTCCTAGAACTCAAAGGCACGGTAATACTCTCCTATAAGCAAGAGCAGTCATTAAATGCTGAGTCAGAAAGCGTTAGAAAAATATGAAAGCCACAAAACCTTACATACAAAGTAAATATTTGCAAAATGAAGAAAAATTTATTAAAGCTGCTATTTTATTGCTGAAACCTTCTTAAGCCACTGTGAAAACATCTTCCATAATGAGATGAGTCTCCAATGACAAACAACTGCTCAACAACAGAACTAAGTTCTTTTACATTAGTGCCTTAGGATCCTCATGCTAAATCAAACTCTAAAGTAAAGTATCACCCTTCTGTCTTACTAAACAAATTTTTCAACTGGCAATAGTAAAGATGCATTTGTGCTTACCAAACCATTCTTTGATACTCAAATACGGGGGGGGGGAAATCAGCAGGAAGGACAAAGACGAAGGAGAAAATACTGGTAAAGTATTTTAAAGATAAAAAGACTGTTCCTAAACCAAAGGGTAACAAGCACGAGTGAGGATTCAGACCAAGCTAGAAGACAGCAATGTCAGGAACTACATAGAGAACAATTATGTAGTATCTTAATATTTCCATCTATACAACCAATATTGAAGGACATATTCCTTTTTTTCAGGCCAAGTAATGCAAATATAAAATTTAACTTATGGTACAAAGGTAGTATCATAAAATATGTTTTTAAATGTTTTAAAATACGTTTTTAAAAACTTCCCTATTAGTGCTAGGTATTGAATTTCCCTTCCTACACAGATCTACAATCTGCTTTGTCTCTCAAGAGAATGTACGACAAGAACATCAGAAGTGCACTTTGTGAAGGCAATAAAACTGCTCCATCTTCAGAAGTACCAGTGAAACTTCTCCTGCACTAAGCCATGAATTAATCCAGAGCTTACAGGTTTCTTGTTAATTCACATGACTGCCATTCTGTACATGAGAATTAAATTATGTTTTATGTTATACAATAAATTGGACAATCACAGTCACTTGGACAGATAAAACACACCATTAGGTAATCCTAACTTACTAACTGAGTCTGGCATTACTGTGTTGGGATTCTGCCTACACAAAAACCTATGAATTCCGGTCCAGTTTATGAAATGGCTGCATCACAGAATGCCACTGTAAACATAAAACGTCCTTGTCCTTTCCAGCTCCGTGTCACCACCTCCACAGTGAGCAGACAAAGGGCAGTTTAGCAATGCTGACTTTGTCAGCGCTCTGTGTTGAGTGCGTGCATATTTGGTATCTGCACCCACGGACTGACAGCTCCGTGCAAACAGGGCACTCAGCGCACTGGCACCTACCTCAGCTCCTCCAGTGCCAAACACCACACGTCCAGCTGGGAAAGAAGGGGCCAAATCACCAGGTGCACAAAGATGTTCCAGGCTCTACCCTGTGCTGAACAGGTTATCACTTACCTTTCCTTTTCCAGGCATCTCTTCCTGTCTGCTTCCACAGTGGGAGGCTTCCAAACAAACCAGAGTTTGTCAATGTGCACAACGATAGAGAGAGAGGTCTGGCATGCACAGAATGCAGGAGAAACGATTAAGAAACCCCACTTCTGCTACCACAGTTACGTCCAAAATGAAGCAGTGCGGACCACCATAGTATTAGTTTTAATTAGTTTACTGTCTGTGTGTCAGCAGGGACGATGACAGAATGGATAGTATAACCACCACTTGTTTTAAGGGCCTTGGTGTTAAGAAGACACTGCTTTTTGCTGTCCAGCAAAGACAGCAATTAAAGGGCTTAATCCTGTTTAAACAGAAAGGGATCTACCAAGCAAAATCTCCATAATGGAAACACATAGTTACCTGGTTATTTCATATGATATTAATCTCAGGGGAATTAAAAAATAAAACTGCACCTGGTCTAATGGACATACTGTATGAATGGAATACATGGTGGAAAGCTCCCAGTTTCCAAACCCTTCTAAGGGATGTCACAAACAACACTTTTACGGAACAACAAACTTGAGACCAGATACTCTACAGAAATGCAATTAGATCTGTATGTTTTAACCCTGAGATTGCAATCAGCAGCTTCCTTCCCAACTGGCAAGACTACTTTTAAGCCATTTTAGAACTGGATATAAATTAGGCTGTGATGTATGCTCTCAGATACTGTGTTTCAGAGATGACAGAGGGACACAGATTTTATTAATTTTGTATTGTCCATCTGCCCCGTACCAGAAAAGCAGTGCAACACCTTTTCTTGCTCCATCCGTCCACAGCCACATGCCAAGGGTCACTGGGAACCTGCCCAGTGCCATCTGTGTGTCACACACTCCCAAACTCCTGGCAGCATGGCACCATGTACAATGTGCACACAAAAATCACAAGTGAGCTTGTCCCCAGCATGGGCACTGCCCAGCAGCACTTGCTGAGTACCCACAGCCAAGAGATAGCCTCTTACAATGTTCTGAAGCTCTTCCCAGATGAGATACTTCCCAATCAATAAAACTTTGCTTAACTTCATTTTCCCAAGGCACAAATAAGCTTATACATTTGCCTTAGGAGATCTAACAGAAAAGAAAAGAAACAGCACTAATCACAGTCCAGCTGAGATTGTTTTAACCTCCATCTTTCTTACAGATACTTCCTCTTCCTATACTAAATGCATTAGGTCAACTTTTGATTTTCAGCCAAGTACCTTACTTTCCAAAGCAGAAAAGGAAGATTAGAATGATGTACCACCTCCCTGTCATGAGTCAATGTCTAGCAGAAGAGTTAATTGTAACAGTGGATTGATAGATGTTTAAGGAAATTGTCAGACTGCCATGACTGCCACAGCAATTACCATGAGCAGTGCACTGCACCCTCTGATTTCCCTCTGGGATTTTGGTGTTAGTCAAAAATGGCCAAAAATCATATCTCAGCTGAGCTAACCAATGGCTAATAAAGCTGTCTGACAAAGCCATGACTCAGACTGTCTCTGGGACAAAATCAATAGCTCTTCCTTTGCATGTCATCTAAGAAAAAGACAGGTGATGCCCTTCCACTCCACTTGGCACTGATAAGGCCTCAGCTGAAGCACTTTAATTAAAGTTTCTCTGCTCAGCTAAAAAAACCAAAAAAACCCTGAACTAAATTGAGACATTATCAAAAAAAGAAAAGAAAAATAATTACTAGAAATTTTAAAAAGTGGAAAAAAAGCTGAAAATGAAGAAGCATCATAAAACTGAATTTGGTGTCCTGAAAACAAGACAGAAAATAAAACATTTGTTTCTGCAAGCCCTAAATCATAAAATTAGGAATGTATGCAGTGATAGTCTAGCCAAGAAATGATTTTTTTTTTGTCCCCCATCTGCTGGCATGATAAAATGGGAAGCACAGAAACTTTGCACAGAAAGTCAGCTTCCTTTCAGATAATTCCTATTACCTGCGCACAGCACCTTACAGTGCTCACCAGGAAAAGAATCCAGATTTCCCAATAATGGCACTACCTAGTACAGCAAAAGACATGCTCCCACAGACTCATAATGCTTTGATGAACTCCAAAAAGATCTGACAGCAAATAAACAGTAAGAACATCCATACTTAGATTTAGCAAGTTTTAGTGCCAAAGTTAAGAGAACAAAACAACTAAGTGGAAAGTACAAGTCCAGTATACAACTCCCTGTTACCACCTTTGTATTCAGATAGAAAAAAAACAAACAAAAAAAACCACCCCAAGTTAATCTAATTCCCACCTTCTTGCTACGTACTGAAGTTCAAACAATGCTCAAGGCTAAATCTCCATCAGCAATCTTGTAAAATAGATTTTCTTGGCACTTGCAGGTCTTTTAATAAAATATCTATATTCTACAAGCAAGACAGTGTCTTAGTCACTACTCACAAATAAAATCACTGGTAATCACTTAATGTCTAAAGTTCCTGGCAATTTCCAGAGAAGAATTTTTAAATTAATAGGAAAGTGCAGAAAAATAATTACTCAGAACAAGGAAAATACATATCCTTTCTTCTCTAATTGTATTAACTACACACTCTTCATCTGCCAAATCTAACAAACTAAATGATAATTCCTAATAGTGTTTGCTGCTAATCCATCTGACAACACTCATCACTGTCTCAGACCAAGGGTGGTACTGACAGGCACGTTCCCAATTGTCTGGTATTTATCCAAATGCACTCGCACTTCTAAAATGCTCCCGTTTTAGACACACAGAGCCGTAACACAAGAAGTGCTGAAGTGTCTACTGTCCAGCTTAAAAGGCAAGGAGCACCCAGAAAGCTATGGGCTAAAGCTTCACCTCAGTTCCTGTATAAATTATGGACCAAAACCTCAAAGAAAACATTTCCAGGCACCAGAAGGACAAGAAGATTATTAGGAACAAACAGTACTGATTTACTACTGAGGTAAATCAAGCATGGACAAACTGATTGCTCTCAGTGATGAAGGACCGGCTCTGCGGATGGGGGCAGTGCTCTCGTTATCCCTGACTTGAAGGACACTTGTGCCAGTGTCCCCAGCCTCCCCACAGGGAAACGAGGGTGGCAGTACCTGGGCAGGTGGACAGCCCTGGGCAGGAGCCAGCCCTGCAGGCTCACCGAGGAGCAGGCAGTAGCACAGAGCTGAACAGTGCACCGAGACAGCTGCTCCTCAGCAAGGGGGGATGAGAAGGCTGGGACTGTTTAAGGCCACACACAGAACACATCCCGACCAGCTCTGGAGGTGACATGGACCGGGCAGACCAGCTGGCTCGTACTCCAGAGGACAGGGCTGCCACCCAGACCAACCCTGACAAGCTGGAGCCATGCACCAACAGGCAATCGCTCTGCAGGAAAGCTGAGCAAGGAAACTTGGGACTCGATATAAGGGAAAAAAATAGTTTCTCCATTATGAGCATAGGGAAACATTTGAACAAATTGCCTGTGAAGACCAGAAATTAATTGATGCAGACAAGTGGGTGCAAATGCTGTTGTTTCCAGATGCTAGAGAAAAATGAATTTATTATTCCCTTTGTGGCAGACTTTGTCAGCACTGGTTAACTATAACCTCCCTCTGAAAGGGGAATTGTGACACCAAGAAAGATCAAGCACATACATGAGAAGCCTCCTGCATTAACATCTATGTCTCATGTTAATGGGTACTAGGCTGCAAGGACAGATTTTCCTGAAGGAACAACATGTCTACAAAATTTGCCAGAGTGGTCCAGGAAACAGTAGGCTAACTTGGAAAACAGATAAAATCTAAGAGTATCCAGTATCATGGGACATAAGACAGAAATATGGTGTCTGTCTCAAACAGTGAGCTGGAGGCTGCAAGCCAAAAGCTAGAAGACAACAGAAGAAAAAGGATGGGAAATGACTGTGAGGAGAGAAAAGAGGGAACAGCATAAAGGCAGCCCCCTAGGCAATGCTCATCAGGATCTATCATCATCTGTGCAAGTCTCAACAGATTATTTTTCAGGGAAAAGAGACACAATACTTTATGTTTTCAGAAACTTCAACCTGTAGTCTGAAACACTGGCTTCAGCTCTGTTCCCAGAAATTACTAACTGAAGTGTTTATTTCTTCCAGATTTTACCTTAGGGTGAACAAAGCATTGACTGAGTTGGCAGCTTCTCCTTAAGGTTCATTTTCATCCACATATGCATGAATGAGTCTAAAACATCAGTATCTAAACTCATGAAAGCTAAAAAAACCACAAACAAAAAAACTCACACAAAAAACCCATCAACAAAAACAACCCAATCCACACAGTTAATCCAAACCCACCCAAAATTCTCTGCCACATCACCACCAAAACAGAAAGAAAGAATAAGAGTATGTCTTAAAGAAGTATCTACTTAATTACAGAGTTGGCAGTCCAAACTTATCAGTTTAACTAGCTGATAAAGGTTTTAGATCCCAGAAAATTTCTCTCCCTGCATGAGTGAGAATCTTATAGTAGTATTAATCCTTTCCAGAGTTTAATTTCTTCCTCTCACTCCTTTTAACATGACTACAGTAAGATTTGGTTGGTTTGAGATGCTAACTGCTTGTGCTTCAATCCTTGCCCTCCATTTCACGGGCACAAAATTCAGCCTACAGACAGGATTCCGGATTGTCAGCTTCCCTATTTGCCATCCAGATGTATTCCAGGACCTTGGGGAAGCAAAGGAAGCACCATCTTAGACTCTCAGCATGTTTCAGTGTCTCTCCTCTCCTAAAGCTTTACACAAGGCAGGCTCAGAGAGCTCTGAAAACAGAGACGTTCCCTGGAGAAGCACACAAGACAACCCGGATCTAGGTAAGGATCTGGAGAGAGCATGGGCAGACAAGAAGTAGACAGAAGCATCAACACTGGGAGAGGACAGAGATAAAGGGAAGCCAGAAAAAGCAAAAATGTCAATATATCCAGCTGGGCAGGGGTCACTTCTCCATTTCCAGACTTCAGCTGTCTCCTGGGCTGCAAGCCCAAGGAAACAGTTCCCTCCAGAAACGTGCAGGGGTGACACGCACTCATGGAGCTTGGCCCCAGCCCCTTCATTTGGCCCAGTCCTCTTAAACACTCCCTTCTTGTGTCAGCTGAAGAAATTACTGATTTTAGGGACAATCCACCTCATCCTTCACACGCACATGTAAAGGTCCACAAGGACTTGAGCCACACAAGTGCCCATTTCTCTTCTCTGGCTACAACCACTTATGAATGCTTAGCTCAGTTTCTATTCTACACTTACAGGAGATGGTTCATATTTCCCCTTGACAATGTATAAAGGCAACATAGAATTTTTTATGTATTAATACTCCGTAACATGCTGCTGACTCTGTACAACCAGAAGGGAAAAACAAGGAATTGGAAATGGTAGCAGGACAGGAAACAGGAGACAATGAGGAAGTAAATAAAACAGTATTCTTGTTTAATCCTCAGAAATCACTGTAACCACAAATTGTTTGCAATAGGCCATTCCTCCAGCCCTTTTCAACTGCTACTAACTTCCAGAATGAACACAGCAAATTTTACTCAGACTATGCATGTCTCAGCTATGAACCTAGGTAATTGTAATGTTGATAACCCAGGTAATTATGATGTTAATAACAATTCTCTCCTAGAAGAGCATTCTCTTCACCAAAGTAGCTATAACCAAAAACAGTCAATTTTTTCCAAGAGGGTAATTTACCTTCTTAACAAATTCATCAACTTCAACTTCCTGAAGTATAATGGAATAAACCCTTTCAACCTGAACTTGACCACATTAACCCCTGATAACAACAACCAGAATGCCATTTGGCCAACACAAGGCAGCAAACCTTCTTCTAGCAAAACTAGACTAGGAAACCTTTCTGTCTAAACTACAGTAGGGAGACTGATACTCCAATGTGCAGTTATTTACATTACAATTCTCATGGTACATGTGCGACCTGGTCTAGCTGATGGTGTCCCTGCCCGAGGCAAGGGACTGGAACTAGATGGGTTTCAATGTCTCCTTCTGCCCAGACCACTCAACGATTCTATGATCTCCTAAATCTGCTCACAAACACAGGGACCGATAAACAGTCCTCCATTTCCTCTTCCATAGCAAGTCTTACTTCAACTAAACTGCTTTATACACCCAGCTTTGCTAAACCACTCCAAAAAGCAGCTAATACTGTATTAGGTGTAAATATTTTAAATAAAAGTGCTTCCAGACAAATCCAAGAAGCCATGAGTTAATCAGCATATGTCCTTCTCCTCTGACAATTTTTAGGAATTTAAATTTTTGTGAATGCAGAATGCTAGAACAACATTGCCACATAACCTTAATTCTACATTAAGAGGTTAATTGGCTCTGGTTTTTCACTTCTTCAGTGCGAGGCTGGCAAATGAGCAGTAACAGTCAAAATGAAGCTGCTGAGGACTGGGGCAGGAAAGACAGGGAATCACTACAAAGATAATAGGATTCACCAGAATAAAGAACCTCAGAGAGGTTGTTCGTGGTCTGAATACAATACAGACCCAGTTGTGAGCAGCAGGACAGACTAGACCTTTATGTCCCTTCCAAGCACAATGGTTTTAGGATTCTCTGACAGAGAGCAAGAACAGTAAAGAAGTGCCAGCCAAAAAGAGCACAGGCTAAGGCTAGCATACCAGGCTCCCCAAACGACTGAACACGCCTCTCCCCCATCAGCAGGGTCTTTTACAGACTTAGTCATAAAATTATTCAGAACATTTGCCACCAACTGGCAGCCTTAAGTTAGACTTTTCTTTCGAGCTTGTTATCTTAGACGTAATAATTACTTTTCACTCTTCACTTTAGCTACTGGATAATGGAGAATTATTTGCCTTACAAAATCCTGTCACATTTTCCCTTAGTCTGTGGCAGCCAGCTCAAAAAATGCACAGGATAACCATATTCTTTATACTCAGTCTGGGCCTGTTCCCTTCATTTCCACTGCAATGCACAACCAGAGCATTCATTATTCTCCTCAGAACATTCCCTCTCAAAAAATACAGGAGACAGTTTCCCTTTCCATCACTTTTACAAACCTCAGGTAAAAATTCTGGGAGGCTTCTTTTTCCTGGAGATGAACTACAGAAGGGGAGAGACTTTTCCTGGCAATTTACTCCTTTGTTTCTTCATTGCCATTAGCTTTACAGCAGCCTGCTGGAACGGTGTGCAGGAGAATTCTGAACTACAGGAGAGCATTCTACTTCAGCAAACAAACAGAGGGCTTTGTCACACAAAAAATGCTCCACAAGCCTTTGCTTGGTCTTTTGTGCTTCACCTGCCCAGTTTCAATGCAGAGCTGCTTACACGCCCAATTAATTAAAGCAGATAGAAGCTACAAAAAAAAAGTTGTATACTCAGTGCTATGAAAGTTGAGATTCAATTTTCCATATCATTTCTCTGCCAAAAAAGAAAAACTGAAGTCTGCACTTTTATTGCCCTAGGTGAAATACAAGCTGGCCCTAAACGGGGCATAAATAAATTTGTTTTCTGCCCTTCTATGGCTGGGAAATGGAAAATTTATTGTTGCTTTCTAAATTCTGCATTCCGAATCCAAATCTAGCTAAAATATTGCCTAACTTCATGAAAATATCTCTTAAAAACTCAGAAAGGTCTTGATAAATCCTAAATCTTTAAGTCTAAAATGGCAAAAGCAATGTTTTCTGAGTAAGGGATTATCTGAAGGAATTAGTTTATACCAGGAATGACACCGAGACTCATCTCATTGGAAATGAAAGTCTTTGGAACAGGGAAATAACTAGCCAGACTACAGGGAAATAGTTCATAGCACCTATCTTAAAAATCAATGCATAGCTGATAACCTAGTTCATAATTTCAAGGCAGATGCTACAGAATGAAGAGCTGGCAATCTTCCCAGTTTGGACCAAACAACACAAAAAGAAATTTGTAATTACTAGGGAATATTCAGTGTCTGTCTTTGCATCAGCTGGAAGGTTTGGACAACTTGTCACCTTCAAAAGATTTCATTTCGTCGGGTACAGAGAAGGGAGAATTAACAAATGTGGTAATATATCATCTATTTCCTTTTGCTAGGTCAGTGGTGTAAAATTGGAGAGCTTTGTGCTACGTGTCCCACAGTGTGTGCAACAAAGCAGACTATTATGTTAAATGGTGGCTATTTCATTGTCTATAAAATATTGTTAACAGATGATAGCCATCTGCCACTCTTAGATAATTGCTCAGGTGAAAATACTGACTTTATGATAATATTCTCTTGTTACAGCTTTCTATCTGCTATAGTGAGCCTGTGATCAACACCTACTAATGCTGTTTGACACAACAACCAATGCACAGAGGGGCAAGTGGTAACAGACAGAACACATCTCATTGACAAGAGACAATTGCAGCAGGAAACTCCCAAGTTTCCCTACAAAAATGGTTAACTTTTCAGCTGTGACAAACTCGTCAATTTTCCTGGTGGATACTCCTCTGCAAATTGCATTGTTTGCTGTTGAGAAGTTACCTCTCACCTGCAGGGAAAAGCTGCCTCTTCATTAGATCTGTTTTCCCACTGAAGTCTAAGCTGTACCACTTTTGCTTTTGGTGGAGGATGGGTGCTGCTGGTTTACTTCCAACTCGTTTGGGTTTTAGAGGACCCAAGTTCAGGAGGCTGGTTGTTTAGTTTTATTACACTACCAGGCACCAAATTTCTGGGACCAAATCTGAGGTATCTGCTAAACATACAGCCAACAGCAGTCAGGGCATAAGTCAGACTTTGTGCACGCCACATACTCAATTAGCACTCTCTTTGATTTCACACTTGTTTTTTTCATGCTTCTTTTTTCCCCCAATGTGCTAAGGGTTCCAGGCTTTGTAGCAAACAAGCACATGTCCTGTCCAGCTGCTGGAGGTTCCAAAGGGTAGGCTGCCTTTGGATTACCAAGAAAACCTCATTAGTAACCTACTATTTGATAAGAGGTTCACAAGAAGGGACCTTCAGGGAACACATCATGTGTAACAAGCAGCTTTTGCTCATCTTGTGCACACATATAGGTCTGTTTTCTCAAGTTTCATTTTGAAAGGACAGATTTGACATGCTGCTTCCAGTAATAAAAGCACACTGCAGTTTCAGAACTACAACACAACTGGAACCTGCTCTCCCAGATAAAGATTTTGTATCTTATCCTTGAAACAGAGTCTGGCATTCTGCACCACAGTAGCACTATCACCCTTAACTCTTAATGCCACTGACCACAATCTTCCCCTACCATCTGGTTGTGCTTATTTTCATACCAGTTTTTGGGAACACTCATGTATGTTTCCAGTAGGCCTCATTACAAACAGCAAGCAAATCAATCCCTGCAAAGCTGCTCAAAACCACTAAAAGCTACTGCCACAGCTGCAGCTGGAAAGGCATTAGCAAGGAGCCTGTAAGGAAATAAACACAAAAAATTAATCCAAATCTGCATCAAACCCATGCATCTCAGACCACGCTTCAAAGGCTGCCAAATCTCAACTCAGCCAAATCCCATACAACATGAATTCCAAACCCATCAGACTTCAAAACTCTTGAGGAAGATGCCAGTAGTTCGCAAAGCTTGTGATGAGAAACATCTTGCAGCTAACAAGGTCTCAGCAACAACTTACTGAAATTCAGTAAGATCAGAGCAGGAATTCAATATGAAATTTCAGTTTCTGAATGGAAATCCCAAGTCATAGAAATGCCAAGTCCACTGCTGAACTGCACTACCCAGCTCCTTAGTCCTGCCTACTTGCTCAGTGACTTCACACATCCCATTCGCTCTTACCTCTACAGCTCTCTGGAAGTTCATCACTAAAAATATTCCCATTACCTCAGTTACGAGTGCAGAAAATCTTGATTTAGAAAATACTAGTTTCAAATAGCAGGTTTTCATGGGACAATGCCTGCCAGAATGGTTCCCAAAATCAGCCTGTGACGCACAGTGAGATTCGGTGGCTAGGACATGGCATACCTAACCAAGCAGGCCCTAAGAACACTGCCTAACAAGTGTAACACTCTATAATGCTGGCCCTTGAGTCTAAGCCAGGAGTGTTGCAAGAGCAATTTGCATTTAAATCAGTGTATCAAGACTGTAAGCTACTTCTGAGTCAAGGATATGGATACCAAAGGGAGGCAGGACACAATGCGAGATTTTCAATTAAAACAAAATGGGTACCATGACATCAACAAATTTCCAGGAAGAAGACATTCCTCTAAAGAAAACTGAAAATGACTTGTTGAACTATCCATTGTGACATGCAGCATATCCTGTTCTATTTATCTCAATAACAGAGTAAGAAAAATAGATTAGTGTGGTGGTAGCTTTTGAGGTGGCTGGGAGGAATCAGGGCAATCAGAAAGCTGTACACAGTGTTTCTGCAGGCAAACTGGCATACACTACTGTACAAACCAGAACAGAGAGACACAGGAATACCACATAATTAAGAAGGGTCCAAGTAGCTCTGCAGAGTAGAAACTCATGTATCACAAACTGGAGGCACCAGCAAAGAGTGAGATAAGCACCGCAGTTGGTAACTGTACACTGGATTTCCAAAAGGCTTTCAACTGCTATTCCCAGACAGCTCTGAGAGGGCACAGGATAAGATGACAGATTCACTGGTGTTACTTCTTACAAAAGACAAAACAAGGGGCAGAAACAAGCAGACAGTTTTCCCAACTCCATAAGCCAGCATTTCCACAGGGATTAGCTCTGAAATAGTGTAATTCAATACTTTCAAAAATAATATAAAAGGAGAGTATTGAAATAATAAAGGAGGGAATTTTTCTTGTCTTTTCTCATTCCAGGCAGTCAAAGTTGACAACAAAGAACTGAAGATGCTATTACAGTACCAAGTGATCAGTGAATGAAGCATACCAGTTCAATGTCAATGAACTCAAATAAAAGTGTAGTGAAAAAGACCCCTAAGCCTATACAAAATACTGACCTATAAATTGGTTACTACTGTTGTGCATAGAAATTTCTGAAGTCAGTTAAGAAAACACTAGAAGGACACTAGCTCAACAGTAATTAAAGGCAAATAATGCTATGATTTCCCAAAGAATACCTGATAGTAAAGATATATCTAAGATGCTGCAAATAGCTCTTGTCCTTACTTCCATTCAAAAATATCCACTTTAGTAAGCAGCAGGACTAAACCTCCTACTCCTCTACAAGACACATCCCTACATTGCTGAAATGACAGCTATTACAATATCATGGAAGAAAAAGAGTTTAAAAGAAAGAGCAGGGAAAAGTAGAGGATATTCCCAGTGAGGGCAAAGCAGTATGATGGTTTTGACAGAATTTCCAGGTGGGTCATTAACTGCTAAGAGCTGTACCAGCAAAAACAAACTGCCTGCTCAGTGACACACAGATCCAGCTTTTAGTCTTGATAAAAAAGGGGAAAATTCAAGGCTATTTTCTTACAAGCCAGGTGAGAACAATGAAGAGGGAGCTTGACCATTTTAAGTTTAGCGAATTTGTATTTATCCTGAAGCACATTACAGCTGGGCTGACCAGCCTTGATACAAAAGTTACTGAAACCCACTGTGTAATTTACCTTCCTGATGGAGCTGTAATTAAGTGCACACACCTCTACTTAGATTCTTATGTTTATTCCCCTACAAAAAGCAAGGCATGGTATTTTGCTATTGCAGGTGCCAGAAGGCCAGCATGAAAACACGGAATTTAATCTTGAGTCTCTGAATAGCATCTTGTTGGTTTGGGTTTTTTCCCCATGATCTCCATAGCTATGCCAAGGGCAAATCTGTAATTGGCAATTTTTGTGATGCATTCATCTGTAAACATACTACATGAACTGGAAAAGTGGTAATAAACTGAACCAGAACTTTAAATCACTGATAGAAAACAAATTCTATCAAGAGAAATAAGCAAGACAGAAATCTGAATCATTCCCTTACTCCTTTGCCCAAGTATTTAGAGTGTATTTTGCAGTTAGAGTGACTTCAACTGTCCAGATTGCCATCTTAATGACTACAACTGTCCAAAGTGGTTTGAAACAGAGCCTGATCAAAATCTAGAACTTAATGCTGTAAGTACTACCATGCTGAGACCCGGCCTTACTGTACACAGAAATGCTACTCATCAAGTGCTGGTTTCTTAACATAACAAAAGATGCAGCAATGTTACAAAGTTAAAAGAAGGGTGAACTTGGCTCTAAAAACAAGCTCTGCTAGGGAGCCCCTTCAATCTCTCCATCTGAGAGTCCCGACTGAGAGCATTTCAGTACCTACAAAGATGAAAATTACTGCATTATTACATTATCTAATCTGATTAGCCCAGATTACACCCGACACTTTGTATCTGACCTGAGCAGAACTGTGCATTTTGACAAAAAACAAGTGAGCAGTAAAGCACAAAGTTGTGCCTGTAGGAGTGCAGAACTGCAATAACCTCAGAATACCGCCTTCCATAATGCTGGCTTAGTGTAGCTGTTCAGCACAATGAACACTAACATGCACTCCTAAATCACTGAATAAAACCACAACACAATAAAGTGCATCCAAAGAACGGAAAAAAAGCAGAGATGTCATACACTGTTTCCGTTTGCAAGTGGTTCCCCTAAATTAGCAGGCAAAGCATTAAAGTTTTACAGCCTTACCCACACGTACTGACATCTTGCAGAAGGCTTTTTTTGTTTGGTTTTAATGAGAAAGGAAGGAGACAAGAAGTTTTCGAATATAAACTCCAAAGGAAAGAAATTGGAAGATTTTGGGATGGGAGAGGAAGGAAATAAGAAATTTTCAGGGAAATGCACACCACTAGAGAACCAAGCAAATTAAGGGATAAAATGAGGAGCAATCACTTATAAAATGGTTTCTAAACTACAAAATGCTACAACACTGGATACAGCCTTCCGGAATTTTTAACCTGAATTTCAGCAGTTGGCATTAAATAAATTTCTAAGCGTATCTAAAACTTCCAATGAAATACGAGAATTAGTAGGAATGGACAGGCTTTTCCAGACTAACTACCCCCTCAGTTTGGATGCAGTTTGCTGATGTGTGACCATCAGTGGAGCCATCACAGATCCTAAAAGAAGCACAACCACTGGTTAGCAGACACAACAAACACAGGAGAATATGTCACCTACCTCTGCTGCTCTGCACCCTCCTCTCTCAAAACATCAGAAATTAAGTTAAATTAAGCTATTTTTAGCTTGCAGTTTGCCGTTTCTGTTGCAAACAAGAAAAAGGGGTTTTATACTAAAATCCCAGAGCTTTCTCCTCCCTTCAAATGTAACAAAAAGATATTAACATCCCCTTCATATCTTGGCCTGTTTCCATCCTGCCTGCTTCCTATGGCAACTATAAATTATTCTTTCAGATTATCTGAGGTTCTGGAAAACAAAAAAGCACTGGGTAGACTATGACACAATTATGGATAAATGAATATGATGCTATTAACATGACAGGCAGCATCGAGAAAGTTATTTCAAGTTATTTCTTAAGAATACCTTTATACAGGATGTGACACTGGATTATGAAGAACAGTTCAACAGCAGAGTAACTACCACAGGGCAGAGATAAGGAAGGCTGTGTGATATTCAGAGAATATTATAAAACCTGGAAGTGTACTGGCATATAATTGCATTTAGGGATGTGAAAAGGCAGAGGAACTAAAACGACACGAGTTTTTTTTTTTTAAATGACTGACGCAAAGTAATTTTGAAGAAATAGAGGAAAGGTCTGCCTCTATCGTACAAAATTGGATAATGCTACAGATCTGCCACAGTTTTGAAAAAACCTAGCTACCAACAGGAAATACATCAGACTGGAATATCAAGGGGAGAATTAGTAACTTTTTATATTAGTCTAATCTCAGCAAGCACTTTCTGTATTTAGGAGAGAATGACCGCATCATCCAGAACAAGCAGTGACACTCTCCCAAAATGAGCCCCTCTGTCCACTGAGTGCCCAAGAAAAACATGGGAGACTAAGCATAAGAAATGTATTCAGCTGTAGACAGAAGAAGAAATGCTCATCAAACTTGGTAAAAAAAAAAAATCACCTATGTAAGAACTACGTTTCTTAAAATAGTTATGATTTGTAAAAAACACTGGCTTGATGCTAATTCAGGGATAATTACATGAAAAGCCTGCAACTCTCTAACTTAAGGTCTCTTAAGGACAAAATGTTGTAAGACTGACAACTGCTCAGTGCAATCAATGGTACCTGAGTCCAGAACTGCACAAACTTCCATCAGCTATTGTATGCCATCAATCACACAGACATTAACAAAGCCTACAAACAACACCAACAATACACAAAGGAATAGAGTTGAGACACAAACATCCATCTCATACAGCTCTTCCAAAGGATGCAACAAAACCCAAAAATAACCCCTGAAGCCCAGAACAGCTTGGAGAAGAACATCACCAAACAGAAACTGACTTCTGCGCAATCCAGCCAAGAACAAGGTTTCTGTCAGGATCTCTCCTGAAGGTATTCAACAACTGGTTTAGTACTACACAGAAATAATAAAGCACTGGGTCCCTACTCTCCACCCTCCAAAAAGTATCTTATGGAAATACACTTGCATGAATCTACTCTTCATTGGTGTGATTTAGATGCACTGCATTCTTCTCGCAGTGATGCAACCAAGAGAAGAGATTTGCCAAACAGGCATTTTTTACATTTTATTGCAGTAGATTAAAACTAGTTAAGCAATGCAACACTTAAGCTTTGTGGTACAATAACAGCTAACACTAAATTAAAACCAAGATTTGGACCACATATAACTGAAGAAGTTTCAAATGGAATTTCTGTAGGAAACTGAAAGTTTGCGCTGCTCTGCACAAGATGCTTTAGTAGAGAATCTCCAGAGCTCTCTTCTAATCCTTGTTAGTCTTTAACTCTGCTCTTCTATTCTGCCATTTCTTACAAGCTACCCCACATGTTCATGAAGTCCACCTGACCCCCTCTTTCCTAGTCAGCTACTGAAGATCTCTCCCAGCAGTACAAACTGCAGCAGCAGCAGCTTCAGATGTGGAGCTATAAATGTTGGGGAAAGAAGTGAAGCTGGATATTTACTCCCTCTGTGTGATCAGTAAATTACTTTAGAAATAGGCCTGTGGATAAAATACATAATCTAGGTTCTTTTTTCCTCATTATTTTTGCTGGTGTTTAACTGAGAAATCTTCACTGAAATCAAAGAAAAGCAGTCAAAAATACAGTCTCTTAGCTCTTGTTCTTGTTGACAGCTGTAAGACTGTTTGCACCCACAAAAAGAATTTTCTCCAACAGCTTTACTGTAACATCCAATCTTTTGCTGCTTTCCTTGAATTAAAAGTAGTTTCTGATAGCACAGATTTACATTAAAAGGGAACTTCTGTTCTAAGACTGTGGCATCGTACTGTTTCCCACCACGCCCAGAAAAACTAAATTTTTAGATTCCAAGGGAAAGATTATGAGACTGGAAACAAATATCTAGCTTGCCTGATTTCACTCTTCGGGAATTCCTTGCACACTCCGCATCTGGAATGTAATCTTCTCTACTCCATTTGGTGGGAGAAATGTGCAAGGTTTCCCTGGATCTGCTCTGAAACTCTGCCCATCACCCCAGAACAAGAGCACTATAAGAAAGTGAACTACAGCTCTTCTCCCTCTTGTCAGGAGTCACTGATCAGTCCAAATTCTTCAGTAAAAATGTGATTCCCTTCTGCCTACTCAAGTTATCTTGAATGATCCTTAATCCCATGACAGAACTTCCTCAGCAGTCTCTGAAGTCTTTATCTATTTAAGACACCCCGGGCCAGTTTCTGTAAGGAGCTGAACCGTGGGGCACCTGTGGATACGTTGTAAAATACTTTTCTGTTCACAGTACTAACAGCAGCAGACTCTCCAGACTCCACTGCAGATTGATTTGCCCATGTCCACATTTCCCATTATCAATTTAGCAGTGGAAATTGCATGGGGGAATTACACAAACCCTTACCTGAGGCAGACATATAAGTCACTGTGCTCACTATGACTTCTTCACGTAAAGAGCAGCAAACAGAACTTCTGGTAGGGAAACAACAAACTGGATACCAGACAAAACCCTCTCCATGTCTAATGACTTATTACCCATTATTCAGAATGCATTTACCTTAAAAAAATTAATTCAATTAGAAGTGCTGATGCAATTACAAGGGACAAAATGCACTTTGGACAAATTGTATTTTAAGAAGGTATATAAGGGCAGAGAGCACAGACTTCATTTTACACAACAGAAAAGGCTGTGTTACTTGCAGACTGCACTTGAAGAAGAGAGATCTACTCATACATGAGGAGGAACGAGAAAAGACATGAACAAGGAAATGTTTTTATGAAAATGTGGCACTTCCATTTTGGCAAAAGAGGAGCCACTATTACAGGGATTTAAGCACTGTGATATTATAAATATGACAGAGCAAAACCCAAGACAGCATAGAGGAGGCCGAAGAGAAGGCCCAACTGATGAAATAATCATAGTTTGAGCAAGGACATGAAGAGAAGGACACAGAAGCAGTGCAGGGGTCTGTCATGCAAGCTCTTCAATAAGATAACAGAAAGGAAAAAAAAAAAATCACAAGTCCAGAGAATTTTGTATATATAAACACACTTCTGATGCTTTTCTTACCTATACGGTCCTTGAAAAAGTTGAGTAAACTCTGGGACTAAAAGATCCAAATCTTTTCTTACTGGTTTTCTAACACATGATAGAATTAAAATTCTTAATGATTGCAATTAATCTATCATTGTAATTACACGCTATCATAAGGAGCAGAAAATATACATACAAAGGAAGGAAATACTGACATTTCAGATTTTCCATCTATACCTACTAGGCATATTAAGGCAATTTTAAATAAAAGAGTATTAAAATAACACACAAAAATCAACATTAGGAAATGGGCCTCAAACTTTGTTTTCAGGCTAATTGTATGAGGGAGGAGACACTAAAGAGTCAGTTTCCAAGAGCAGAGTTGAGGATAAAACTTCGGATTTACCAACATGAATGCAATTACAAGCATAACAAAACTGGTTTCCTGGAAATTTATGCATCAAATGCAACAGTACATTTTAATTCATTAATCTGTAGACTTCACATCATCATGATAAATGGATGACAGTAATTTTTAAACTTAATGTCAGCGGGTTGTAAAGATTAATACTCACATTCTTCCTTGCATAAATTAACTATCCAAAACCAACAGGCTGAGACTGATTCTCTGTTCCTACAAGATGTAACAAGTGTATGAACAATAGTATCATCATTTATAATATTTCATAATTACAATGACTTTTTTTTACACTAGTCATTAACTCTTGCTTTCGTTTATAAGGAACAGACCTCCACTTCAACTATTTGCAATCAGACCTCTTTTTCACTGGTAAAGACCTGATTTCATCTTCTTTTTTGTTCTGTAGTGCTACTGCCCTTTGAACACAGTATCATATATAAACAGCAAGAAAAAAACCCAACTAAAACAAAAAAAATCCAATTTCAAGAAGATACCTGAATCTGAAAAGCAAACGCCAATACACTTAGAAAAAGAACAGCATTTTGTTTATTAAATGTCATTTATAAGAACTTAAAAAAAACCACTAAAGCAACAACAAAAAAACCCACAACCCCAAATAAAGAAAAAACAACCAACCTTCCAAATGCTCACAATTCTCCTTCCCTGAATGCCAGTGGGACAGGTAAGATTGTCAAAAATATCTGACCAATCAGTCAGAGAAGAAATTCAAAATTAACTTTAAAGTAGGTAAACCTCTTGTATGATGCAGAGTTCTGAATCACCAGAACCACCAGGGAAGGTGTGTTTACTGTATGTTCTAAAAAGCATCCTGTAACTTTGAATGCAATTCCAACACTCCAGGACTGATCATTTCCCTCACCACCTGCAAACCCAGCAACTCCAACTCACATGGGAGGAGCTGACACACCGACACAGCACAGAATCCTTTCTGAAAGGAATCTTATTTAAAAAGGTGCCCAGAATGCCCATGTTGGCATGTGAGGTACAATACTAATTTCTGTAGAAAAAACAGGACCATTACATATTGGTTCTGGAATTCCTTTCCTCTCAAACACAATGCAAAATCCTCAATGCACATTATCTTTCCTAATTACCAAGTAATTTCCAAAACAGAGTAGATACCATCTTCTATTACGCTTCCAACTTTTCTTTTTAGACAGAGCAATATATCAGTGTTTTAATCCCTCAGAACACAGTGATGGTGCTAATACCCTGTGGAGTAGACCAAGATTGGCTTGCACTGTTCCTTACAATTACTCCCAATAATTACCTCTTTGTACATGAGCTAACAAAAAAAACTTCCCAAAGCAAAAAGGTGACACCGCCATAGAGAAACATCTTCTCAACAGATCACTTAAGAACAAGCACGACACCTGAAGTTTAAATAAATTAAATTAACATGTGCCAAAGAGTTCTACCAAAGCTTACAGAAGATGTTCTACACACAGTTTAAAGCAAATATAGCAATGTTTACCTTTTTTGGACCTCATGACATGCAGGCCTAGACATCAGTGTTACCTGAATTCATTTCTGTTTTTACTTACTGTGAAATATTGTCATTCAACCAAAGAATGTAAATACATTAAAAAGCCAGGAGTCTTCTCTGAAATGAGCAGCTGCCCAATGACAGATGTTCCTTTCACACAATTATTATTGGAATGCTTAATTTTATTCCTACAGTCCAAGAAATTAAAAAAAAATAACTGAAACATGCGCTGTATAGATAAAAAAGAAACGTTTAGCTCAATGAATTTGACAGAAGATTTTTAACCTACTATAAAATCTCCTGAGTTCTAAAGAGATTCATGTATTTTATTCATTAGCAATTGACTTGTTTCATCTCTTTATTAACAGCTTTAGCAATACCTGCATAAATTTCAGGCAATTTCAGAAACAGGAAAGATTTGCACTATAAGCAAGAAGCAGGTTCATAAAGCACTTCCATCGAAGGCTAACTTACACAGGGAGAAAATAATTCTCAAGTTATGCTTCTCTGTACTAAGATGCTAAGATACACGCAGGAGAGTATCTCTGTTTGAGGTAAATTCTTCTACACTCGGACCTCAGTCACTTGCCAGGTACATCAGTGACCTTGTAAAGCAGGAACATCTGTGCCCTGAGGAAAAGTCTATATCCCACACAAGCAGACCACAAAGGGCCTGAACAGCCATCTCCACCCGTGCTGTTTGCACTGTAATATCCACATCCTGATCATAAGAAACCAGCGCCACTCAGGTACTGGGACTCCACTCCAGCAGCTTCCAGTCCCCACAGTGAAAATACCCAAATAAGCTTTACAGCAATGGAATATCCAAACTCTGCCCCGCTTCAGGCAAGAGTCTACCCTCATGTTTAATGAGCAAAGTCTAACTTGGGAATATGAACTTAGTTATGACTTCACTTACAAGGGTTTCAAACTACTGACACCTGCAGAACCACTCATGTTTCCTACTGCTGCATAAACCAAATAGTCCTAACGAATGGAACTAAGCCCAAAGGACATGTCCAGAGAGAAATGGGCAAGCACAGGGCCCACCGACCATATGGATACACAGAAATTAAACCACACTTAAAACAATTTTCTCCTTCCTTTCCACGGTATGCTACTTTAAGAGAAATCAAAAAAGTAGAACTATACAAATTTACATGTGCTTCACAATATAAAGATTTCTAAACTATGCATATGAAGGTGTATTTTAGAGGGAGCAACACAAAAAGCTGGCACTGCACAAGTAAAACGCTTTCATTAAATACTTTTCATCAGTGAGGGCAGAACCTTACTTCAGAACTGAGATCTTTAAACCGAAAAAAGTGAAACAACTGTTTTTTATCTTCTTTTTAAATGCTGCAGATACTCATTGCTTCAGTAAATACACTTTACTATCCAAGGCCTCTTCACTGAAGAGATCTGTAGAAGTACATTTTGTGTGACAAATACCTGTGACACTAAAAATTTCAGAAATTGTACAGTGCATCCCACAGCAACTGGAATACAGGCTGTCACAAGAACCTCTTGTTTAAGGTATACACACAGGGATATGCACTTCCTTTCCCTGGAGACTTCTCACAGCTGCAGGGAGGATTCAAAACTGCAGAGGTAAATGAAGCTGTGAGGATGGATAAATGTACCCCTGTCACACCCACCCGGTCAGCCCCAGGGGCTTCTGCCCAGCTCTGCACCGTGTACAGCAGGAATATCCACTGGGTGGGGACATTTGAAATAGCAGCAATGGTTTCACAAATCCTTATACAACATCATCTTTCACTGGTTTCCTATTGAAAAGTGATGAAAAGTTCTCACAGCATATAAAAGAACAATTGGATTCTGAAAATTACCATACCTGATACAGCAAGGAAGTCATCAATACTTGTTATATCATCCACAGCTTCAGTAAGAACACGGATGTGATTCTCCCATGTACTCCTATACATCTCCATGTTGTTTTTCACAACTTGACTTTTCGGTCTAGCAGCAAGAGCTAAAGCAGCATTAATAACCTGTACCAAAAACAGACAAAATCAACTAAATAATTATTTCTTCAGAAATCAAATCTTATGTTTTACTTAACATAGCAAAGCAGCATTCCTGCTCTCCAAACAAAAGCTTTGCTCAGCTTTTGGTTCTGTTCTCAAGCAGAAATATCAGTCAGATGTTGCTTAGGCCAGCTTCCATTTTTGCTCTATAAATTAAGAAGCTGACGAAAAGGACAGCTAAATCCCAACACTTTATTTTTAGCTGGAGAACTCATACTCTTCCAGTTTACAACATATCAAATACAGGGAGGTTTTTACTCACACACACTTACCAGAACAGCAAACATCACTTCAGTTCTGAGTTTAAGCTCTTCAACATCAAGAGCTTGTTACGGAGTATCTCCACTGAAAGAGAGAATATCAGCCTCTGCCATGTGAAAGTTGGAGGTTTTGCCAGGACTACAGGCCTGTCTTTTAGGATCAGAGGCACGGGACATAACACATACTACACCTAGATGAAAGTGGCAGACTAATGGTGCTAAATCAGTTCAGACTAAACCCAGAAATTGTATCCGCATGAAGAGAGTAGATTTCATGTCTTTCAGAAAAGACTAACTGAAGACGCAAACACTGGATCCCAAAGTGATTATTTCTATAGATACTTCTTCAGTCAATTAGCTAGAGAATTTTTTTCCTAATATGGAAGTTTATCGATGTTATATACATAAATATTTTTAAATTAACACATATGCCAGGTAGAAGCTGAACATTAACCTTGCACTTACCCTTCTTCCCCTTCTGAATACTGCGTATTTATCAAGGGGGAATAATTTTAAGACAACAAAACACCACGCAAAACAAAACATGCGGAGAATAAAAACAACACACCCTTGTTGCTGAGCATAGGAGAGAATTAAAAAGCACAGAAAAAGCAGCAGGGAAAGCAGAATAAAACCAACATCCCAAATGAAATATATTACAAGTTATCTTTCACTTTCTAAAAAACGAAGAAACCATTCAAATTGCACACTGGTCCTGGAAACAGTCATAAAAAGACTTTGCAAAATACCTTAACAGACCAGAATATGCTGATACAGTAACAAGAAGAATTCTGCCTTCCCCATTTTGGCCAGCTGGGCTCCTGACTTGGTAACAAACATTTGTTATAGCACAGGAAAAGAGCAGAAGCTCTGACACTGCCAGGAGCAAAAGGCATCGAGGGTGGCATCAAACAGGCACCACCTACATACTGGGAGACATTTTTAGAAAAGTGTGGATGCAAGCTGTAATAAATAATTTTTCCAATTCTAACTGTAAACATTTGAAAATGCTGGAAAGCAGGTTTCAAGCAGTCAGCACATGTATTTCTGACCAAATCATAAATCTTGTTAGGATGCACAGCACACTCAAAAACTCAGTTCAGTGCCTATCCCTGTACAGCTGCACACAAGGTATCACCTCCAGTTTCTCTGTTCCAGTAGCAATACCCAAGATACATAACTTTCCACATGCAGCGCAACATATAAAAGCCCATTTCTGTTTGGCTCTCCAGCAGCTTCCCCAACACTTTTAAAAGTAAGAAATTTGTAGGAGTTGAGGCTTTAACTGTTTTTATTCCTATCACGCCTGATCCATTTTCACAGGATCAATTTTCTAAGCCAGGGCCTCAAAATTTCACCTCAATAATTCCTAGGTCACATTGGTCCTGTTTTGATTGATCACACTAACTAGTTTAGGTTTTAGAATGTGTCCATCAAGACTGAAATACTAAACAGGTAATTTCTAACTTTTTTGTTTAAGCCTCTAATTAGATATTATCTGAAAGTCAAACTATTTCTTGTTGAATACAATAAAGTCTTTTTCTTACTGCATTTTTCTTCTTTAGTTTTGGTAGATTTACCAGGTTGGCTCTGCCAAAAGTAACAATGAGACTGGGCAAAAAGCTGTTTCAGTATCAGAACCAGCATCTTTTATCTTGTCAAAGATAAAAAGAACCAACTTTTGTCTCGCCAAATGCAATAAAGAGGTGAACTGCTTGGGAAGATCACCAAAACTGTTACAGAACATAGCCAGCTTTATCAGATGGGTGCATTTAGAAATCCTGATGACTCCAGATATCTCTGGAAACGAAGTCCCGAAGCCTGCAGTAACTACAGCCCAGGCACCGCGCGCTAACAGCCCAGAGACTGCGCTGGCACATCGCACGGGCTGAGGCTGCACAAGGGCTGCAAACCATCACCTCCAACCACCTCAACACAAACCAGAGCATTTACCCAAGGCTTCCCTCGGGAAATTTACAGCTACAAGAGAAATCAGGTCCATCCCACAAAAAGGCAGCTAATCCTGAAACAAATATTAAAAGTGACACTGTTCCTTACGGTTCCTGGTAAATTGCTCTAATGATTAATATCCTATTAAGAAAAGGCTTAATTCCACTTTGGATAGACACATCTTCCACAGGTGTGGAAACAACTCCTAGAAGAACATACCATAGAACAGTTCAGATTGATAGTAATGAAATCAAAATCCTGTCATATCTAAGTTGCAGAGCACACTACAGACCACATGTCTTTGTCCTGCCCGGGAACCACGTCAAGGTATGAGCCTTATGAGCCAAGCAAGGCTGCTGAAGTTTGGCTAAGCACAGATCTACCGCGAGCTTTGTTCTATCTAGAACTGTCCCGAAGCCGTGATCCACAGCACGCATGGTTCAGACTGCGGACTCTCAATCTAGCCTAAGAAACTTAAAGACATACATTACCACACAAGCAAAATGGAGCCTTTAAATCCCCTTCTGTATAAAGAAGAAAAAAGAACTCAAAGGAAAAGAAAACTTCACACCAGGAGACTCTCAGTCTCAACAGGAGAACAAGTGGAAAACGGCACTTTCTTAGGCTTCATGAAGTTTTTTAGCTTTTCTACCTCACTCCAACTATCACTCACGGCACAGATTCATCATCTGGCCTCAAGGAACAGTGAGAGCAAAACTCAGAGGTCTCTGTTTCATCACTGCTTTCTGATCTAAAATATGGTTAACGTTTGTTACCAGCTAATTAAATATAGCCTTATTCTACCTTATTACAGCATATTAAACTGTTCAAATTTCATTATTACTTTTTCCCCATTTGTATTTCTGCAGACAAATCTCACAGTTCAGGTTACCATAAAGCTGCTACTACTCCTGCTCACTGCTGGGGCATTTCACTAGAAGCTAAATTGACAGTTTTCAAATAAATCCTTGGACTTGTGAGCAGAACTTAGGCAAGGACAACATCTGCTATTATCAGCCGCACAGCAGTAATATCCATATGTCTTCATCAAGTACATCATACGCTATACATTCCATCAAATGAAAACCAGTCTCTAAAGTTTAACAGAGCAGTGATTACACAAGTTGAGAGAAGCTTAAGGACAACACAAAATGATGACAGTAATAAGACAATCCTATCTGCTAGTATCTAACTTTCAAACGGCTGGTTGCTCCATAAAAATACAGGTAAATGGAAATGAAATCTGAGGCGTGCACAGGACATGCAGCTTTCAGGGACATACTCCTGTGCATAAAGGACCAAAACAGGGCATGTGGGGGACAGAAAAACAAAACACCAAGACCACGACAGGCCCACAAGCCCACATCTGGACACAGTTACTCCTTTATTGCAGAAGTAACAACTTGGGGACAACAGATAGGCATCCTGTCACACGAGGCAGGGAAGCCGTGTTCAGCGAGATGCCTTTAGGGGAGGGTGAATCATCCAGCCCAAGGTCAGGCAAAAGCAGACAACCCAAGAGCAAAAAGTGCATATGCAACGTCGGATTAACATTACAAGAGAATACTTTTAGTCTTTCAATTAAAAAAAACAAGGAAAGAAGCAATGGCAAAGGTCTGTTATGGCAGTGACTATAGCAGAAGGAAACTAGAAATTTCTTAGAAATTAAACATAAGGATATTCTGAATACCAAAAACTGTTAGCCCCTCTAACCAAAACAAGAAAAATATCTTAATTAATAGTTTGAGTTTTCTTTGGTGATTATCTTTCTTTTCAGATGAACAGGAGCTGGCCACCCAGCTTTACATTTATTTGCACATCCGACAGATTAATTCCCAACAAAATTAGGCAGGCAAATACATCAACTTGATACAATAACAGCAGAGCCAAGTTCAGTCAAATATTTCTGAAATATGCTCAAGAAATTTACCTCCAAGAACAGAAGGGTCAGTTCTGCTCTAGTGTAAGCTACTACAGCAAAGCTCAAAGAAGATAACACCATTTACAACTTGTCCAGAGTTTTGCTACAGGAAGGTGAAACTTTGTAGCTCCATAATCTATTGCTAAAGGAAGTATAACAGAATGGATGTATTCAAGGTGAACAGTACATCAATGTGTCATTTGAGTCCGTCATTTTCAGAGATCAGAATTTATGTCTTTGTTTAAAGTCAAAACTATTCTGTGCATCTTACACTGATCCCAATTAATTTATGTAATGTGACCAGTTTCTAAACATATGTGAACAAAATTAATTGAGGCATGTACGTGGATAACACAACAGAACATAGAAAACTTTCTGAGCTTTTAGAAGGTGGATTTTTTTCCAAGCTGTTAGTAAACTAAACACCTCATGATACATCACAAAAGAAATTGCACTGCTTAGGACTGTAAGGAAGAAAACTCATGTCCAGCTGGTTTTGATGGAAGAGAACCTGAGGTTTTTCTTCGTTCTTTCAAAAATGATCACCTGAAGGTCTAAAAACCAGCCTTGCAGTTGGAGTGGAGTAAGTTACTCCTCATGACAGAGTCTGGGAAGCAGCTGGCTGGAGGGCAGCTCTGCTGGAAAAGGACCCGACACCGTGCCCCGTGTGAGCAGCATTCCCCATGAAAGCTGACAGCACAGCGGGCTCAAAGGGCACAGCCACGGTGCAGAGTAAGAGGTGACACTCGCTAGATCGCACCCAGAAAACCGTGTCCACGTGCCCAGTTTGGGGCTGTGTGATACAGAGACAACAATAAGTAAGGCATGCTCAGCAGAAGGCCACCAAGATGGTCATGGGCTGGAGCTCTTACCCTGCAAGGAAGGAGAGAGAACTGAGCTTTTCCAGCCTGGGGAAAAGGTGGCTTCAGAGGGCCCCAAGAGTAGCCCTTCAACACACAGGAGATTACAACAACAGCACAGACAGTCTCTTCACAGCCACGCACGGTGGGGGGATACTCTGACAGCAGTCAGACACTGAGGGAGGAGCTGATGATAGCAGAGACGCACACAGGAGCAATTTCACACCAAGGTCAGTCAAGCTGTGGAACAAGCTCCTCAAAGAGTTTGTGCAGTCTCTGCCCTTGGACTTCCAACGCTTGACTGGCCAAAGTTCAGAGAAAGGTCAGAGTTCAGTTTGAAACTGAGCACTGAAACAAACAGCTGTGAGCAAAAGGCTGTAGACATCCTAAGGTCCCTTCCGACCTGAACTACTGCTGTTCTGAAATGCAGTTACAGAGTAATTATACAATAAATACTGACATCAATTCCTTCTGGGGCAAGAGTGACTCACCTCCCCAGTGTGATCTAAGAAAGGTAACAAATTCAAACAGAATGCAACAACATCATGACAGGATTTCCTAGGTCACTACTAGGACACAAGGGTCCTACCAAAGAAACCACAGAAACATGCTGGCACTCTGCTATTTTTGTTCTTTTAACACAAAATCGTGGGGAACTTATTTCTGTCAAGCTGTGCCTTGTATTTCTCTTAACACAGCGGGGGAGCTTAAATATCCAGATATACCCAAGCTCTGCAAAAAACAGTGCATCTATTTACTACTAACTCAAAAAACAAACTTGGAAGCAAAAAAAAAGCCCACTATATAACGGTAAAAAGGTGCAAGGATACATGACACTGTTGCTTTGGCACCTGGCCTATAAAGCGATTACAATAACATAGATATGAAAACCCCATAACAATTTAAAAGCTTTGAAAGCTGAGTGTCTTGTATACAACATATTTAATCATAAAATACATTTCAGTCGATGTAAATAAATAAAATTGAGGACATGTTGATAACAGCTCTAGACAATACAGACACATTTTACCCAAGGGCTAAGTCCAAGAGTAAATAAATTACTGGCTGCATTTGTTACTAAAACCAATTTTAATTGTTCTGTAAATTCAAAAGGTGAACTCTAGCCCCCACTGAAAGCAGATGTAGGGTAAAGGGAGATTGTTTAGTCACTATACCAAAAGTGACATATCAAGACAAAGGAAGATTGTACTTTCACAAGAAAGTTTCATGCATTTCTGAACATAGGAGAATTTCCATCCACAGCCCACTCCTCTCCTCACAACATCCTGAAAATGCTACCTCAGCAGCATTATCTAGTCCTGATAAGTTACAAAGAGGTAAGCATACAGGTGGTACTTGATGATAAGGTTTCACATTATGTTCAAGATTAAGACACCTACTGCTTCAGAGAGACTCAAAAATCCAACAAGAAACAATGACGCAATAATAAGAACTCAGCAATCCCCAAAATACTAAAGGCAGTGGTAAAAACAATTAAGACAAATTATGATTCAAGATAAAATTTCGAAGTCCTATTTGCAATCTCTACTTTGGCAGAACTAGTATTTAAAGAACTTACTCTAAGACTCTTTTCCTTCCTCACAATTCAAAAAGCAGGAAGGAGGGATCTCACCCAAGGCACTTGCTTTAACAGTGAACATACTTGAGTATGCTGGGAATAAGTTTAGTAAGTTATGTATGGGTTTACTTGTTCTGAGAATATGAGGCAACTCGAAGCTCTAAAAAAAAAAATAAAAAAAAAATCAGTGAACAAAGTTATGTTACCTCACCTCCAAATATACCAAAGGCCTTCTTGATACCAACTATTAAGGGAAAATTAAACTTCTACATGGTTATCAGAAGCTACTGGTAAAGGAACTCACGACTAAAATTAAGACCTCACAGGTAAAGCAATCCCTCAAGAACAAACAGAAATGTGGGCAACGGGGTAACCCAGCAATTCTACAAACATTATTGATCTGATACACCAGGCAAGAAATTAAACAGAATTCTGCACGGCTTTGTCTCCTGGTGTCTCGGCAGTGGCTGCCAGGGATACACAGAAATATGTTATTATTACACCAGGCTAAGCTTTCTTGTATTTTATTAAAACAATTTGTGTAATTTCACTCAAAAGCAAACCTTCCAACATAGTCTAGCCCTGCTGAGAGGCACGATGCACTCTTCAGGAACAAAACCAAACCAAACCCACACACACCAAGCAGTCCTCTACAGCTCCTCCTACCCCTGTACACATCTGTGTTTTGGTTTTACATAGGGACTACATGCACGTTTCCGAATGCACTGCGAACCCTCCTACAGAAAAGGCACACAAAGTTAATCTTTAACCAAACAAACTTTCCCATTATTTCAGTTTAAAATGTCACAAAACACAAAAGAACTGACAATGCAGTTAAATATTCAGTATTTATATTTGGGTGGATAGTCTCTCTATTTTTTGGAGACAGACAACAGAATAGGTTGAACACTTAAAGACTGATTCTTAAATGCATCCAACAGCAGTTTCCTTCCAGAACTTACTCACTTCACCTAGCAAGTGAAGCAGACAGCAGATCCCAAAATACATTGGGCTTTTCTTGCAGGTCAGATTTCAGGTGTTTGATTTGCATTGAATCATAATTTCAGTTACTTTCGCTTTCTTTGTTTTCCGCTACTGAAACTCAAGTAAGGAGAATAAACATTTCTGTTTCTACTTTTTTGAATACAGTGTCTGTAAGTCACCCAGGGAATGTTTTGGAGAAGATATTCAAAGCTATGGGGGTGGATTGCACAAATCCCCTAGTTTACTTCAAGAACTAAAAGTGCATTTTTTGACTCAACCAAAAAACCACTATTCCTCCAACTGTATTTTTTGTATTAGCTATACACCCAATATCCAGGATCTCACCTAGGATCCAGCAAATCATAACGCTGGTCAATTACTTTAAATAATTTTAGCTACAGTTTGAATATTCTAACTAAACAATTACTTTCTTGTAGGCGCAGTTTGTATACATGGGGGACAATGAGATTCTGCTCAGAAAGCACAAAACACTTCACCCAAGTTTACCAAGCCTTGAGCAATGCACTCTCAAAGTTTTGATTTCAAGATAAGCATATTCTTAAAATGGAAGGCTAAAATAATCCTCAACACTTACTGATACACGAAAGAAATAAAAAAAATATTCTGAGTTCTGCTTATAATGGTTTTGAGTATAAAATAACAAAACAAGACATAGTGGAAGTCGTATCTTCAACAGTATTCTATCCAGAACTGGAGCTCAGCTACCTGCAGTTCACTATAAACATATCTACCTTTGTGTTCCAAGTCTCTCCATGCAGCAAAGCTTTTTAGAGATGCAAACCTTTTCTACATTTTCTTAGGCTGTGTAAATGCTCTATCGTAACACACCAACAGTACCAGCTACACTGGGATAAAACTTCTCCCCACCAGGGATAGCTGGGTTTGCTGATCAAACTGGGACAAGCCATGCAGTCACCAGCACATACCGCACTCCCACAGCTTCGCTACAGCTTCCCAGCACATGCAGGCATAAAAAAAAACTCTCCAGGGAATCACACAGTCTAAGGACTCGATCTCGAAAGGTGTTCAACATAAAAACCCCCTGTGTCTAAATATAACACCATAATTATCAATCAAATTAGCTGCATACTAAAATTACAACATAAAACTGAAGCTTATGTCATTAACCTTCTGTTTATTGTATTTCATACCCAAGTAAATCTTTAGTCCAACTTACAATGTAATGCATATAAAACAGAAAGGTCCTTATGGGTTGTTCATTCATGTACCAAACTTTAGAGAGGAAATAAAACTGTACTGGAACAAGAACAATTGCAGTGTAACTACACTATAGTTACAGTCCTCGAATTTATAAACTGGGGGGGAAGGACATCAGTAAAGCTCAACATGTATGACACAACTACTGCTTCACGTACATTTTAAAGTATATTATACAAAATCCCAACCAAAACAGCAACAAGAAAATACAAACAACCTACTAAATTAGTATTAATTAGTTCCTCGTTCCCCTTTGGGATTGGGTAACAAAACCATTACCATTACAAACAAAAACTTCTTTAGTTAATTATCTAAATGCCAGTGGCCTTCATTTCCTGTACCATCTATAAGTACGGTCTGAACTGAAGAAATGAAGGGCTGAAGCCAACAGCGAGCTTTCAACCTCACACAAAATCAAGTTACTGAATAGACAGAGAGCAGAAAGCTTTAGGAGAGTTACAGACAGGGACATGGAAGTTGAAATTCCATGGTGTGCCTCTGGAAAGACCAGGTAGAACAGTCTAGTGAAAAAGTGGGACTCGCAGGCACCCTCAAGGATTCTATGTCACTCACGCAGTCAGACAAGCTCCATTTTTCCCCCTATTTCTGCCATAGCCAAAGATCTAAGCTGCAGCAAACCCTCAGTACTTGCGGTTTAACCCCAGCCAGCAATTAAGCACCACACTTGAAGCCATGCATGCAAGCAAAGGAAAACAAAGAATTCCCATCTTCAGGCACATGTTCAGCCAAGCCCAGGAAAACAGAGCTCCGTCACCGGTTTTACACATGAAGTCACGTGGGCTTGTTCTGATGTTCTTCTTACAGTCATGTGGTCAGAACACTCTCTACCGTGCATCCTCTTAAAGTCAGAGGCCAATTACAGCAAATGCTCCTGCCCAGGACAACAACCACCACCCTGTTAGCCAGGTCTCATTTCAATTCCTGGGTATCAGAAGCTACACGGGATAACAGTCCAATATTCAAGGAAGCTACTGAAAGAGACAGCTAAAAACCAGAGTATGGTTATGGCATCCTAGCCAAACATACTGTCCACATCTTTTCCTGCTAGGATGCCAATACCAGCTCATTTGGGAAATAAAACACAAAAACCAACACCACCAAGGTTTTCATAGAGCTCTTAACAAATCCAAAACGATCTACAAGTACACATCAAGTTGCCTGCGTAGCCTACAAAATCCTAAGAATAGTTTTGAAAGCACTACAATCCCATGATACACATAATGGCATGACCTTATCTGAAAACTGAAATTTAATTCTCATCAATTAACCATATAAAGATGTACTAGGGGAAAATAAGCTTGGTAAACATCACCTGAAATTACTCTGCAATAGCAGCAACAGCTTTTTGACGTAAAACAAAGCTTTTCTAACTCAGAATAGCAAATTAAGACTCTGCCTCCATGTCAACAATAATGCACAATCATCTAAGACATATAGGAAAGAAAAACTGCTGCTGTAGTTGCTACGTTGACTATTACTTTTAAAGCTGCTATGACATTTCCAAATTACTTGTAATTAGTAATTTAGTAAAGCAAGCAAACTGCCAGATATTTTTGCAAATATGAATGCAAAATGTAGCACAGAAAATCCCCTTGCAGACCATGTTACCTCTCCTCTTTGCCATGTCTAATGACATTACGGCACTGCAGTTTGCACACAGAAATCATGAAAACACAAGAAGAGTAGTCATCCGTTGCCTTGAATTTGATGCTACTGCTGTAAAACTATTTAAAAGCTCTTTTTAAAATCCTGGAAGCTCAGAGACATGAATCAGCCAATATTTGTAAGACTTGCCTTTCACCGCACTCCAGGTCAGATACTCCATAGATTTATGGAATGGCAGGGGCTGGAAAGGACTGCTGGAGGTCAATTTGGTCCAACTTCCTGCCCAAGCAGGACCACCCAGAGCCAGCTGTTCAGGACCACGTCCACATGATTCCTTTAATAACCTCCCTCAGAGCTGGGCCAGAATTTCCCCAAATCACTGAAGTCTGACCCTGCACAAAGGGAAAAGTGCAGGGAAGAGTGCAGGGAATAAAAAGGAACTGTGCCTCTTCTTTCCAAGCTCATGCAGAAGGCAGTAGAAATCTCCAGAAAGCTTGTTCCATAGCTGCAGCTCATGGGACACAGAGGCACACACAATAACATGGACCATGCAGCCCATCCCATCATCAGTGCAGCTACACCAGACTCATGTGGACCTCATCCACTTCCCTAAGTGCCTGACAGACTAAGTGCTTCCATCAGTTCCTCATCTACACCCCTAGGTGATGCAGGGTGCTGAGCATCCACAAGGATCCCCATCACACTGCCAGTGTTCCAGCTGGAAAACATCTCCAGGTTAGGTGTAAAGCTGGTAACAGATGCACAATACCACAGAACAAAGCCATGTCACATGGACCCATGGATCAATGATTTTAGCTCCTCGCTTTAACAAGAGCCATGAGTTCCCTTGTCAGCCTATGCTATTTACACCTCTCTCCGACTGCACGCTACAGCCATTTACATTCTCAGCTCTTTACTGCTGTCCACCCTTCTCTTCCAAAGACCATGTAAAACTCCAGCTCTTCACAATGGTATTATTTTGCTGTCTTGTACTACCCTAAGCTTTCCTACCCTCCTCCCCATACTCAATAGGTTTTTCACCACAAAAAGTCTCTAATAATGATACTTTATTGCCACTCTTTCCCTTCCTGGCATTTTGCTGTAGGACTGTCACCAACAAAATGTAGCATCTCAAACTAACTTATAAATTCAGAAAAAAAAGGATGAAGCTGAAGAGATAAAAAAAGATACCTTTCCAGGAGAAATACTTTCAAGTTTTAAAGGCAAAGAGAAAAACAAATTGTTTATAAAACATTCATAGCACTTTGGTGCAATACGAAACTATAGCAAATGCCCTCCAGCAACTTTAAAAAACTCAATCAGTCTCATGTCTTATGTCCAGTGACTGCAGGTGAGGCAAGAAAAAGGATAAAACACAACAGCTTTTGTATGGCTACAGAAGCTGAGGCTACTCAGGGTTTGTATTTTTGTTGAATATTACAAAGGGAGAATTTGTTGAAGATTCTATTCTAACACAACAGATGCTGGAAGATGAAAGCTAAGACTGAAAACCTCAAGGCATTTAGTAGTTATTCTCTCTCCAAGTACTATCATAGAAGAGCCAAGCAGTCACAGCCAGCATGAGACTTTCTGGGGAACCCAAGAGCAATACTGGGGGGGGGCTCCCTGCTTCAAACTGTTTATTAGAGAAGTTCAAGCCAAAGCAAACATCTGTTTGTACAGAAACATGAAGTACTGTGCCTTTCAATACATATCAGTGTTCCACAGCTTTAGGATTCACAGTACCCCAAGAAGCTTGCTACAAGGTTTTTAAAATAACAAACTTCAATTTCCACAAACTGGGCAAGATAACATCCTAAAAGTACCAGTGTCAGTACATTATGCTAGGGGATATAAAGAAGATTTTTTCCTTGTACCATTTTCAGTCCTTGTCACACAGCCAGACAGCTGGTTTTGTACATGCCCCTTTAGTGCAGGTTGCCCTCCACATGAACACTGCGCTGCTCTGATGGTGCAGAGCCCCATCCATCCAAACAGGGTCACGTGTTGTGACAACTGAGGGTTAGACTAACAACTTCTTCTGCACAATGTCTCCTGGTAACCAGTAACAACAGCTCTCTACCAATCCTGGACATTGCCTTCTCTCACCAAAGCTGTGCCACTGCCAGCTCAAGCTGGCATCAGTCACTGAGTCCACAGTGCCACCAAAAGCAGCGACTGCTCCTCCTCTAGACTGCCCTCACTCCTTCCCTTGAGCCAGGCAAGCCTGATAAAGCATCCACACAGCAAACTACACTGGGCAGCTGGCCTGAAGCAAAACTTAACCTTCCTGCTTCCCAGGTGTTTCCTGACCCAGACTCCTGAGCAGCTACGTGACTGCTACTCACAAGGGAAGGGGCAGAAATGAGAGCTTGGGAGCAGGGAGGGAGGGAAGTCTCCAGCAGAACAGATGCTGTAAGCCAGACAACTGGTTGTGGAACCAGGATGCATGAGAACGAACTAAACACAGGAGTGCTCAAGAAGTCTACCGTAGATACCAAGGTTAATGACAAAATCCTCATCTTCAACAGCACTGCGTGTGAACTTTGCAACACAGTGAAAACCTGCAGGAAAAACATCTCACTTACCAGAGTAACTTCCTTTCAGAAATATTACTAAGGCACAATACATACTTTTAATTAAACTCTCCACTGAAAGGCTAGAGGTGATACCTAAGAAGTCTGATACTGTTGGATACTAACATCTGTTTTCTGTCTTTTAAAGCAGATGGTGGAGAGCTCACTGATTTACCACATTCTCTCCCATTACTTCTGCCCTGCATTCGAAGGAAATTGTATTAATACAGATAAAAGGAGATGCCACACAGATGGTTCAAACAAGAAGATGAAACTGTGGTTATTAAAGGGATGTTGGTGGAAAATTTTTATGAGGCTAATAAAAAATCTTCTTCAGTGTCCCCCACTATTTAATGTGCCAGAGCAAATAACAAAATGGATGATTGATTTTCTCTTATGAAAGAGTAAATATACAGGAAATGCAAATTGCTAGCTTCAAAAATCCACACCATCATAAAACACATACTTAAACCCCAATACCTGAAAAATGCAATACATCAAAAGATCCTGCCCACTGATTAGCTATCAAGTCTCATTTTTGTGAGCAAGAATTTTCATGTTTGCTAGTACCTACTTCCTAGAAAATTACATGGAAGGAAATAATATCCATTTATCTGTATCAACAAAAAAGGCTAGACAATTTAAGTGTAAATCCACACATAGCTCAAAGGAAGAGCTAAACTCCTCCATTCATTTTTGTAACAGAAAAACACAATGTTTGATTTCAAGAAAAAAATTATAGCACATTCACATTAAACCTTGAGCAAAGCTTATAAAGCATAACCAAGTTACGATCATTTCCAAAGAAAGCAAGCAGAGAACACACAAGCCCTGCTTGGGAAGTAGAGCTTCTCCAGCTGGATTTTTGTGTGCGTGGGACACAGTGCTGTCACTGTTGGGCTGCTGAAGGCTTCCATGACACTTTGCACCAAACTGTAGTTAATCACTGGACTTGGAAGAGCAGAGAACACAAGTGGCTACTGGACTGGAACAGAGATGCTTTGCCTGGATCCCTTCTGCAGACACACACACACACGCTCCAAAAAACCCCTCCATCCCTCAATTCTTGGTTCCGTAGTGTTCCTGAATTTATTGATAAACACAGACTATTTCACATGATCCTAAAAGACAGGTGACAGGCTTAACACTGTCCACTAGCAAGACAAGAAAGAAAGCATCACAACAACAGTGCCGAAATTATTAAAATTCGAAGAAAGGAAGGCTGCACAGGCTGGTTTCTTGCAAGGCTTGGTGGTTCTTGCCCTTCTCCTCAATGCAGGTACATGTGTGTCAATAGAGAAACAGCTCTATAATACCAAAATACAGCAGTCAGTTGCAGACTGTCATGTTGGCATTGAAGAAACAGATGAATTATGCTGGACAAGCCAAATACAAAACGTTCAAGACAGCTGTCAGATCAGTATTTCAATGGCCTGGAAATACGATGTGTATGAATACATTCCTACTGATCAGCTCAGCATCTTGCTTACCCCAATACCTCCCTCTATGTTACCTGAACTACCATAGTGATTCTCAAAGGAAGTGAGCCTAAAATTCACTATTTCAGATGCAGTTCTTCTAAAATATCCCAAACCCCCTGCTCCTTACAACTCTGCAGGGACCTTTATGCTAACAAAAAGGCTCTAGGCAGAGCCCTCTGACACGCTGAAGATCATCTTAGCTGTTGCCTTAAGACCATCCACTTCTGATCTCCACTTTGATACAACTGTTCCAGCTTCAGGCTCAAGGTCATTCTTCTCAAAAGCAGCAGCTCAGGACTTGAAAGCTAATTAGACCATAAAAATGTAAAAACCTCCGAAGAATTGAGATAGCAAAACCAGATTCTGATCTGCTAATCTCTGGTTTCCCACAGGGTAATTCTCCCTATGTTGACAGGTTTACCATCTACCAGGTATTCCAGAGTACTATTAGAGCAACCACAGTCCTCCCCAAACACACCACTGAACTGAAGCACAAGGGTAACAAACCCAAAATGGGTATTAGCAAAACAGCTCTACACATTTTTAGCTCTGCTATTCAAAAACAAAAGCTTGTTTGCTTCTGTTGGTTCCTTCCCTTCTCCTTCTTTCCCATGCATCCATCTGAAGTCAAGATTTTGCTGGCACACCAGGACAGTAACATGGACTCCTACTGCAAGTGACACTGGAGATCTTACTCACCTGACAACGACAAATTCTTTCAACCAAAAGTGAGTCATACAAAGAGAAATAATTCTTCCTTCATCAAATCACATGCAAACAGCTCTTTATTTTTTATTCTATTATTACTGATTTAGCACTAAATTAATTTGTCACGAAACATTCGTAACATTCCAGGATCATTATGTGTTTTGCACTGGCTCTAGTATAAATGCACAGCTTATTTAATTTGCTCAACAGTCAAAATATTTGATAATTTCACTTGAGAAAACAAAAAAAACAGAGTTCAGAATCAACCCTCTACATTTTACCTACAGCAGAGTATGATTAATACAACAAAAGCCAAAAAGCTTTCCTCCAGGGTTTGCCAATTCTGTATCTGCCTTTTCCCCTGTGCTCCACAGGAAGTTTTGCTGTCAAATCTGCAGAACTCCCAAGACTCCAAGGTGTTCTCTGTAAGTGCTAGGGGGTTTTTTCAGTTGGTACTTTTTGGGGCATTTGGGGTGGGGAGGCTCTATTTTATTTCTGCTATTTCAGATTTCAATCCATACCATATTTCCCTTCAAGAAATATTTTGCAAAGCACATAAAATACTTTTCTTTTCACTCGGAAGATTTAAGAGCATTGAGGAGTTCTGCATGTGAATTTTCCCATTCTGAACTCTAACTGATATGCCTCACAGCAAATTTAAGAGAATTATTTTCCCTATGGAGGGTTTTTAAATGATATGGCATAATCTGATTTACTGAAAAAATGCAAGAGCCTTAATCTGCTATTTCTTACTTAAGTAAAATGCAAACGCCTTTCATAGGGCATGGTCCTTATCTAAGACAGCAGCAAATCCTGCACAATGAACACACCATTAGTAGTAATATAATCTTATCATGTGCATTCCACATTCTCTTTGTAGTCAGATCTATAATCATCAACTAATTCACCCCAGTTTACCTTGAGGTTAAACAAAAAGAAAAGAAATAAACCCAAGAAACTTTCATTTTACTATAGGAAATTAAAAGCCTAGAAACTGAAATAGCTGTGAAGAAAAATCAATATTTTAGTCAAAATTAGATTTTAGGAGTTTCTGGTATCAGATACAGAGGTTTCAATTTCAATTAAAAAGCTGCATCTGAATGCATAATAATCCATTACAAAAGTGCACCTGACCCCCACAGAAACAAAGAAGCTGGAAGAAGCCTTCTTCTTACAAATCCAGTAACACATTAAACCACATGAGAGTGTGATGTGAAACTCAGAACTCTTCAAGTCTTAAAAACAGACACTGAAACTGAATTATTCAAGAGAAAACATTGATTTGTGGCATTTTCAGAACATCACATTTCCTCGATAGAAATTTCTTTCTCCAAGACTTGCATTTATTCAACAGGCATTAAATGGACCCCTCAAGCTTGCTATTGAACATATTAATATTTGCTCTTCATCTTTCATTTCAACTACGTTTACCACAAAAGGGTAAGAATACTTATGCCACTGTGTAAACTACAGTGTTCTTCAAAGAACTAATGATCTTGAAATTATGCAGCCTCAAGGCTGCAACACGGATCAGATTCACAGGAATCAGTAAAATCTTTGCTCTAGAAGATCTAACTGCAGAAATTTTTATATCTGTGTAACTCCGAACATGACAAAGTGAACACATTCTTGATACTTAATATCTTAGAAGAAGTGTATCTGTAGCTGTGCTTTTTTTCATTCATTTCCCTAAGACAAAAGTTCAAGCTTTTGAATTGGTGATCATCAGAAGAATTCATACTTTACTCTTCACTTACACAAAAACCAAATCAAGTGGTAAGTCTTTCAAGTTAAAGGTCAAAATAGGTACTGCTTTCTACAAGTAAATTATTCCCAATTTTTCACATCACAATGTTCGTTCAGTCAGGTTTGATTTCAGAAACAGAGCAGCATATTTTTGCAACTGCAGTTTTTATAGCTTTTTGGAGCTCCCAATCAATACAGACTATTAACCATTTCCACACGTCAACCACAGAGAAAATGAACAGATTACCGAAGTATTTGCATTTATCATTTGGTCTCCTTATGCTGCGCTGTGTAAATGGAATGTGAACGCAGACTAAAGGAACACAAGCAAACATCTGCACTGTGTGACAAGACCATAGCGTGTGGTGAGAGCGCTGCAACAGGAACGACATGAACAAGTCCTACCTGTGGGCACAGAGTCTCGATGTGATTAGCTGCCATTTGGACAATTTTCGTTCCATCTTCATTTGCTGACAATGAACAAGCAAGATTGGCAACCTTAAATAACAAATAAACAAACTTAAGTAAGCAAACAGCCTTGTAAGGAAGTATTCCTCCCCAGACTTCAAACTTGCCAGAAAACATTTCTGTTAGAAAGCCTTCATTTTGGGGGAGAAATATATTGTCAAAGAATGTTTTTGAACAAGGAAACGCTGCAGGAGAGAAAAGGAGCTGTGGAAAGAGATGACAGCAATGAGAAATCTTACGACCTCACCCCAATTTAGGCTCAGCAGGTAACAGCTGCAGAGTAGTGTTTAGAAAACAGGAAGAAATTTCAAAGCAAGAGTCTAAGGTTTCAGCAGATTGCTTGTGATCTTGCCTCTTAATTTTTCAGAGCCCTTCAAACCATGATCAGCTTTTCCACTGTTTTTTTAACTCACTTTTAAGACCTTAGCGCTCAAATAACATTTATCTTGACATATAATTAAACGCAAAGTAATTTCTGCCCTGAGCTATCCACAGGTCATTTTTTTAATTAATGGTATGGTTTTCTACTGAAATTATCTTACTGTATAGCATATACAGTGCAACTAACAGTGACAATGTATATGGAAACTTGAAATCTGTGAAAGAACAAATCTATCTTCTATTACAACATGCACCACAGAGATATAGCTTCCTTTGAAGTAAAAATCTCTTCCATGATGCTGCATAGCTCCACAAGTTTAAAGGGATGAAGGAAAAAGCATCTCACTGCAACTGAACATCAACAGGCTGTAACAGACAGCTTTGACAAAGGTACAAGAGAGGCTGGGATACTGGGACCCAGTAGATCTTTTTATCTCACTGTAGTAGTATCAAGTCCTTCCATGAACTACTCCCCACTTGTTAACCATCACAGCCTTCCCTCAAGCAGCTGTACCACCTACAACCACTCTAGTGTTAATGCAGACCAAAAACCGCCTGAGAACCAGACCTCTGCAGTGCTGCAAATATGAACACAGCCAGCCAGAGATGTTTTGGAGTTATTCAAAACTCATACAACAACTTCTTCAGTTCAGCTGCCGTGAAACAAAGGCAAATCTTCCTTTATCAACACTTTAGGATGCTACTAGTAGTTCAATGATGACCTGTTACCAAAGGCTTTTATTATTCTTACTTAATTGAGATAAGTAATTACAAGGCATTAGTCAGTACATAGACAAATCAATTACTGCTTTTATTGAGAATTCAGAAGACATTAAGACAGACACTTTCTGAAGGGGATGAGATTTAGAATGCAGAGCCTTCCATATACACCTGTGCCTACACAAAAATACTTTATATAACTTTCCCTGGTATTCCAATACAATTCACTGGTTCCCTACCCATGTGATATATTATCTTGTCCACATAAGAAACAATGGTTAAGACTGAAGAAACCCAGATTTCATCAATTCAATCACTGACACTATATTCTCTTTTATTTGAAGTAAACTGCCACAGGTTGGTTTTTTTAATGCAGTATCTGAAAAAAGTGGGTTTGATTCTATGCTTTACTTCTTGACTCTTCAGCTTAAACTACCAACAGATGACTTTACATAATCACAGTTCAACCCTACAAGATGCTATTCCCTCCCCTCACAAAAAAAAAAAAAATCTATCAGTTGTTTTTCTTTGGATTGAAGGTCAGGAGTTTTCACTACTGGTCCCAACCATTAATTCATATTGGGTTAAGTATTTTCATTCCTTTGCCCCAGTCACTGAGCTGCTTGTGTATCTGTAATTTAAATCTGTGTTCACTCACACTTTGTTCTTACACCACCAATGTAAAATGAAGCACTCTACAAGACTGGGTGCAAGCATTTTTGATTTAAAGAAGTCTTCTATGCCTAAAGCAGTAACATTTCAAAGGTAAAATAACAAGGCAATGCCAACCATTCCACCAGGACAAAAACTCTCAGCAGCTTTATTTTTTTTCTCTTTCCCATAAGGTTCCTCAGGTTCTTCAAATTCATTTCACAGTTTCCGGAAAACCTTTACTTTCGTTTCTTGGAATCCACTACAAACATGTGCGATACAGAGCTCCTATTTATCAGTGAGATACTGCTCTAAGCAGTTTTGTCCCTGTCTTGATGAGCGAGGCTGATACAGACAGTTTACAACAACTTTTTATCCTGTTTCCCAGGATATAGTTACACTAGCTCCAGCATTTCAGTACAAATGCAGTCCTTGATGTAAATTGTGTCACAGTCACAGAATAACAAATTAGGATGAAAGAGGTTTCCAGAGATCATGTACTCCAACCCCCTGTTCAAAATATGAGAACCAACTCAAAACCAATGGGTGCCAATAGCTCTACATAACTGATCAGCATCTAGGGACAAATTCTGTGTGTTACCAGATCATGTGGGAGATGAGAAAGGTAAAAAGGTGTGGCTCTGCTCCGACAAAGCATGCTCAGGTTGGGAAGGAGCTCTTAACTCACAAGTATTCCCTTTTATTCAAAGTCAACAGCAACAAGGGGTTTTTTTAACATAAACGGGAAAAAGAAAAAAACTCTTTCTGATCTTATGCTTCCTCTCCTGATTCTTCAGCTCTAAGCATTCCTTGATGAGGGTCAATTCAGAATAGTATTCTCAAGGCACAGGCAGCAAACCAAGGGTATAAGCACTAGGAATTTACATTAGGCCATTTTACAACGGCAACAGAGGTTTGTATTATTTACATTAGGTGTCTTAAAAAATGTATTAAGTTAAAGCACATAGTACTGGCTACTTTGGAATAAATACATGTTATCCTTCTGATGTGTATTTGGAGTTCATACTACAGTGCTATGCCAGCAGTGAATCTAGACTTTTGCCCTTCATTTTGATCAATGTTAATAAGACTTCTGTTTCCATGAGTAAATGGGTAGAATTTTCTTCTCCTGGCATTGAAGCAGCAATTTTCCACGTGTACCTTATGCATACATAAAAGGGCTCTCAGTCAGTCTCAGCAGTAGGTGATGAGGCTCATAGCTATTCCACCCAAAGACAATCCAGATCCCTGAAAATCAGTAACGTGGTCTCTACCATCAGTACACTCACTGCTGGTATTTCCCTCACCAGCTCCTGAAGAGATCTCCTTAACACAAATCCGAAACACAATGACTGAAATAAATCACATGGCAAGAGTCAAACAGATGTGTGTGATTTTTCCAAGCACAGGGATGGGGATCTGAGAATCTGAAGTCTCTTTTGAGGCTATAGAGTTGCTAAAAAGGAGGACAAGCTGTTTCAGCAATAGTAAATGCCTACAGACCATAAGAAAAAAAAAAAAATCAAGCCCCAGCTCAGAGAAATCCTTACTGTCATGAGTATCATATACATCTCAAAAGATTTTTGCAGTCTGAGAAACCTTCATTACACCACAGTCTCTCCCCTAAGCAGTATAAACTACACAAATACATTACATTTCTTCTGTATTCTCTGGGAGAAACTAGCTTCCCTTAGAGGGACTTGAAATCCAAGTACACCGCAACTTCAAAACAAAATAAAATTGCAAAATGAAAAGCCAAGATTCCTCTCAGTCAGAAAATAAATGTCCTGAAGAGCAAACTTTGTCAGGACCAAGAAAAAGCTTTATTGTAGGCTGGTCTGACTGAAATCAGAACTCTATCAAAAAAAATCATAATCATTTTCTCCAACATTTTTAGGATACTAAGAAAGCAGTTACACAGCTTTTCCTTGAAAACATAAAGAAGAGAGAACAAACCATCCTCAACGAGGTTTAGCAACATCAATTAATACACTAATTAAGGTGCAGCGGAAAAGAAAGACTTTGAACTGAGCATGTAAGTGCAGCACTGGCAGTAGATAAAAATTCATTAGCCTGATGGATTTTTAAATTGTGAAGGCACCGAAGAGTGTACTTTTTGATGCCCATTACCTGTACACAGAAGATATACCAAAGCACATTTCTTTTATTCCTGAGGTTATTAAGCAAGCGTCTTACAGGCACTTTAACTGCTGTTTTTATTTTTACTATTGGGTGAGGGCTTACCTTTCTCTATTGGGGAGGGCATTCCTCTCTTTAGCATATAGTAAGCCAACAACTTTTCAGGCTAGAAATTGCTGAAGAGTAAGATTTGCATATAGCAGACATACTCAGCTAAAAAACAATTCAACAAATCATTCCTTTCCTTGATTTATACATTACATAGGATTCATGTATCTAGGAGAGAGCACAACTGGAACTGTGTGTCCAAACTTTTTCAGTTCCTATTCTTTATCAAGCGCTTGAAAGGCAAAGAAAGATGCACTTAGAGGCCGTGAGAAATACATTATACATGAACAAGTTCGCTCTGTTATCCAAACTTCCTTGGGGTGGAAGGCTTTTTCCCTTGCCTATACTCACACAAGTGCATTCACACTGTGGATCCAAATGTTCCCTCTCCAAGCAGAGGATAGAGGCTTTAAGAAGCTCTCAGGCTTCTTTCAACCTCAGATTTCTCAAAGTTTTCCACTGGATATTACAACACAAAACAGAAAACACATATAGGTAAAACATCTTGGAGAGCCACTAATTACTTCCAGTGAATTTCCAGAAAAGGTGTGATAATTCTCAACAGCCAACTCCCTGAAGCCACCTATTGCTGGAAGTAACAGAGATAACCCAATATCCTTTCTGTAGACAAAAGTGCGCATTCTATGCTCCCAATCCATTAAGAGCCTCGGGGCAAGGGGAAGCTCACACGTGAAGTGAGACTGCCTCTTCCCTGTGAGAGGACCAAGGGGTCTTATGTTGATTCTGCTGGAAAGGAAAAGGAAATCCTTGGGAGAGACATTCCAGCCATGACTTAAGGATACAATACAGTGGTTCAGGAACGAATCTTGGTTCAGAGTTAACTCCAGGGTGAGAACAAAATGCAAAATCAAATGCAAAAATGACATACATTAGTACTAAAGGAGTAAATAATCACTGCACTGCCTCACCACCTGTTTCATTCGCAGTTGAGAACAGCTTTGCTGATCTATTGTCCACAATGCACAGCAAGAATTAAACGTACCCCCAAGGACTTTTTTTAATCAAATTCACTCCATTAACTCCCAAAAATAAGTATTTGCTCAGCAACAGATTGTCTGCTAACTAGCTAAATTCTTCTTCCATAAATTGTACGAAATGAAGCAGCATGTTCTCTAGATGTGATCCCTTCTGCTCCACCAATAGAAGCTCAGTTACTTTTCATTATTTTACCCAAAGTCCCAACTCACTTACACTGTAAATCACTAAAGATAACTAAGTCATTAATTCCATGAAAGCTTCTGTTTCCTCTTCTTGGTGAAGACTTCCTGTTCTTCATCTTAAATACCTCCTGTCCAGAAACTGTTTCACTGAGGAAAGACCTCCCAAAGCTCTGTCTGGCCTAAAGTTACCCTGGTCCTTCACTACACTGCAGGGTAAGCCCAAAGTCTGTTCCGTGGAGATTTTTTCAGCCTGGTGTGTGAAGAGCCCTCTGGCAACCCAATCCCTCCCACTAATAACCCTACAGAAATTCTTAGTACCATACTGGGAAAGTGTTACTAAAATAAAATCTGACATGCTTCAAATTTCACAAAAAATGAACTTGTCTGTCACAGGATTTAAAATACAGTCTTTAGAAAGTTTAAAGTACTGATCCTACCATTTTGTCTTTTTTTCTAACACACAATAAATATCAGAACAAAAATGTGTAATAAATATCAGAATAAAAACTTACTGGTTTTCCACAAAACCAAGCAAAAGTATTTCTTATACACACCTCTGAGGAACACTAACCAGATATACTGTCACTTCAACACATATATGAATTCTCCCTGGCACTGGCAGGGAGTTAAAAAGGCCTAAAGAGGACAGTGCACAAATGGACACAAAACCAGCCCAGTAATCCACTGAGGTAGAGGTTAATCCTGAATAATCACAATTCAGAAGATATTTCATCTGTAGGAAAGCAACTGAATACTGAGCTGAGGAATAACATTTGAATTTCAGCATTACAGCAGTCAATACGGCTTTCAATATAAACCATATACTCTATGTAAACTGATTATAACCATTAGCCTGCTCTCTTCAAACCATAAATGAAAAAATGTACTCATGTATTTTCTGCTTCTAATTTTGTGGTATACAGAAATATCTTCTACAGGTTTTTTAGGTGTTCTCAGTTTCTACCACTAGCTTTATTCATGAAGCCTTAAGAAGTCTTTTGAGGAAAACGACTGTTCATACAAAAAAGAGCCATGAAAAAACTACAAAGGTCAACACTAAATAATGACTCTATACTTTTTCAAGGAAAAAGCTACATTGATGTATGTGTGTCTTCCAGTCCTTGCTGCATTTTTATACGCATTTATGATTACTATGTGCATTTTTATGGGCTTAATAAAACATACATAGACTACAGTATTTGCTTATAGTGAAAAAGCACTCCTGTGGACTGGAAACTTACCTCCAGTGGGCAATAAAGTAATACTACAACGTTGCTTGTTTTCCAATCCATTTTCTACCATAAAATTTAACTTCTTTCCAGATCAAGTCAAGTAGTTATACCTCAGATCAAAAGTTACACTCTTACCTTTTATTAGTTTTTACTTTTGTGGGGAAAAAGTTACAAACTCTACTCAAACACACATTTAACATACATTATGCTGCCTTCCCTGCCTCTTCTAGCTTTTCACCTTCTGCTCTTTCTGAAAGACTCTTGAGTCTGCTAATTTAACTACAGTAAGGGACTTACACACCTGCCAAGCTTCTTCACTCACCTTTTGGTTTCTTTGGCACTCTTCTTAATTTTGCCTGTCTCCATGTCCTTCCATTTTCTGCAGAGATGACTTACCCAGCAGTACATTACTGCCTAACCCACTGCTGATCTGACAAAATCAGCTCAACCTGCTAAACCTGAGGCTTATCACTGCCCCTCCAGGTGTTACCAACGACCTGGTTAAGATGGTTCAAACGCCTCAGGGTACTACGTAACTTTAACTGTTTCCTACCAAACACATCCAAGACTCTACCTCTGTAATTAATAAAGCATAGATGAATACCCATGGACTGGATTGTTCAGTTTTGTAGTGTTTTTTTTCCTAACAACATAACTGCAACTAGTTTATTTCAAGCTCCAAGTGCTCAGACAAGTCTTATCTCATACAAGTTCATCTAGGAGATTGTCTCGGTGAATTGGGCCTCAACCAAAATGAAAACAGAAAAATAAATACTTTGAGACAAACACAGCACATGTGTAAGGAGAACTCCGCCCAGTAAAATTCTAGAAACCATTTCCTTTCCAATAAAGGTGCCAGGCTTGACGCAGAGCCCCATTAAGCTTTCTCTCACTGCTTTAGGTCACAGCTACACTTGAAGAATTCAGTTAAGGATTCCCTCTCCAGACTCTGAGCTCTGGTTACAACCAAGAACAGATACTGTATTCGTATGATATTCACGCTCCAGCAACCTAGCTAAAGACTCCAGTAAAAGAGAAACTGCCTATATAGTTGTGACCTGTGTCTCACTAATGGCCTCTCCTAAAAATGTCCTGTCCACAGCAGCACGAAACTTAATCCACTGCAGTAACTGTGAAGCGGCCTCTGATACCTGAAGAAAGCTCCTTCCACAGGCCAAATGTAACAGCAAGTGAGAGCTCTAAAGGTAAACTATTGATGAAACCTCCCCCTTAGCACCATTTACTGGAGTGTTAGCAACAGGGGGCTTTCCCAGCAGTATGCTGTGTATTAAACCAGGAGAAAGCAGGGTTTTCAAAAGCAGAAAGTGGCTATCCAATTCTGTAATCATGCAACCAAAAATCATATAACCTTCTCCTTATCTTAGCCTCAAAACACAGCAAGTATGACAGCAGCTACCCATGGAGCAAGAGGACATCAGTTATATGCAGAATTAGCCAATTCCTTAGAACATCCAAAAGAAGGAGTGATCACAACTCCCTGCCAGAACACACAGCTCTTGAAGGAACGAGGCAAACACAGGTGCTGATAAACAGATTAATGAACTGCCCCTAACTGTCTGGCAGTAGCAGATTTGATAAACATCTATCACCACTGGAACTCAGTAAGAATCAGGATGGATCAACCAGTTCTCAAAACTGCATGAAACCCCTCCATCTCCTGCACTTCAGTAATAGAGAGGAAAATACAACACATGCAATCAACAGTCAACACAATACTCAAAATTTCAGGCCCTTTTTGTCTATAAAGCACAAACAAGATTCAAACATATCGATAAATACATGCTTATTTGTTTGCTTATTACTTGTTATTCAAATATTCCACAAAAAAAGGAAAAAAAAAATAAAGGTCATCCAACTTTCAATATTCTGCCAGTGGCAATATCCAAAACCTAGCACTAAAGCATTCCCAGAACAAGTACAAGTCCATCTCCCAGCTTAAAAGATGAAATTTACTGAAGAAAGTAAGTCAGAGCCTAAGGCAGCTTATGTAATGTAGAACCACCAAGCCCTCTCACTTCACACAAGTAAACACTGCGTGTATTTAAGGAATTCTTTTAAAGTAGTGGCTTTTCGAAAAAAAAAAAACCTATCCCACTTCCAAAGCTTATCAGGAGTTAATTCTCTCTTTCAGTACTCCTGGAATCTCTCTCCAACTCAAGTGTCTCCCTCCAACCTTTAGTCTATTCTTGTCCTGCTTCCACTCAACAGGACTTGAAAACGCGATAAGCAGAAGAGGATTACTATACCACTCCATCCCCAGACAGCTTTAAACTCAAGGGCAATGTGTAAAAACTAAGCCCCAACAGCGACCCAAACACCGCCCCACACGGGGCTGTTTGCCCCTCACCATTGCTGAGCCGCCCTCCTTCACCCCAACGGACGCCATTTTGTCTCCAACACCACCGACGCCATTTTGTCTCCGAGAACCGAGACTGAAAATTTTGTAACCCAAGGAAAAAAATCTCCTAACGTATTGTTTTCTGCTGTTACCGCACAGACTGCTATTTTAGAACTTATGCTGCACAAAGTTAGGCTTTAAAGCAGCAAAGCCACCAAAGCTCCCCAATTTTAAAAGAGAAAAAACATCTGCGAAATAGACGATAAAGCAGAAAACTCACGGCTGTGGGTGGTTTTAGCCGCTCGCTCTGCCCGCTCCGCCTCCCCTCAGCACCGGCAGCCGGCACGGCAGGACTCCGGTGGCCAAAAAGGTGGGATTCCAATGGACAAAACAGCGGAATTCCAGCGGCGGGGACGGTGCGAGTCCGCCGCCAGGACACCGAAACGCACCTTCAACACTCATGCTGAAAGCTCCATGCGGGGATGTGCAGCTAAAGCCGCTCACACCAGCACTGGCCGCCCGCTCCGAACCTTCCAGAATCGGGCGGGGCGGGCGGGGCGCTGAGTAGGTGCAAATGGGGGTTTTATTGGAAACAGGTGTGTGCCTCAGGGGCCAATCGCTCACAGCTCTGTGTGCCTGAGGGTCCCAATGCTCACAGCTCTGTCTGCCTGAGGGTGCAATTGCTCACAGCTGTGTGTTTGTGTGTGAGCGTCCCATCGCACACAGCTCTGGCTGGTTGTGTGGTGTGAGTGTCCAGGCGCTCCCAGGTGTATGTGTTTGTGTGTGAGGGTCCCATCGCACACAGCTCTGGTTGTGTGTGAGTGTCCAGGCGCTCCCAGGTGTATGTGTTTGTGTGTGAGGGTCCCATCGCACACAGCTCTGTCCCCCGCACCACAAGGAGCCACTGCCCCCCCCTCCCCGCCCGGCCACAGGCACACACAGTACATTATTATGTGTTACATTACGTTATTACCGCATTACAGTATGTTCTTATGCATTCACTATAGCCTACCTTTCAAATATCTTGTAAAAATATAATTACTCCTCTCATTCATTTTCACTTTTCCTTTATCCCTTAAATGAATCAGTAGTTTTCTCAAGTTTATTAGTTTTTATTCTCCTCTATGTAAATGGTGCCATGAAAGCCATGTATAGACAGCCAATTCCAGTTGCCAGTGGAGCTGGACATAAGCTCATAGCTACTGTAGTTTATATGGAACAAACGTTGTACTAACATAAAATGTATCTTTGGCAATGGAAGTCTCTGTTTCTGTTAATGGAGTTTAAAGGGTCATAAAACGTCTTATAAGAAACCCTTGACTAATTTTTGCAGTGTGATCTCTGATCTAGGAAATGTGAAATTCATCACAAAGAAAATATTTAAAACTGTTCATAAGCCTTGTAACCAAAACTCACATATAAAATTGTCCAGACTGCAAACTGCAGATTGCAGCGTGGTCTGAAGCATCAGTGTGGGCTCACCCTTTAGCATGTGCATAGAATTCAAACTGCAGGAATGTGATCCTACCGAGTTCAGTGAAAAACTCCTAGGAGATTCTATCTTGTTTACAGTACACTGGCCTTGGAAAGAGGCAAATGAATTGACTGTTATTCATTGTAAAGCGATGCCCTGACGAGAAATGATCCTCACGCACAGCAGACACCTGTCCAACAGCAACACAAAGACATGCAGGAGTCGCATTTCAAAGGAAACAAATCTCTGTGCAAAGAAGTCTAGAATTTAAATCTACAAATGACTCCTGGTTAATTAAGCTAACTCTCGGAATACACTGATCTGAACTTCCCATCACATAAGCTCGCGGGATATGGCTGCTACTGTCCTCTGTCCCCTCACTGCCCCAGCCGGGTAAACTGTGATAGCGTTGGGACTGAGGACAGCTCATTTACAGAAACCATGTCTGGCCACTTTAGTTCTGTCCTGCCGACCCTAGCAAGGAGGCTCCTCACACATAGCAAGACCGGCCTGTGTTTTTCAGAAGGTTTCAGAAATTTGTCACAAACTCAGTACTTTGAATACTAGGCTAACACTTATTAAAAAGCAATTTAATACAATGATGTTAAAATGTGAGCCATGTGTGTTCCTTGGGAGTAACTACATTGACATTATTGCATATTGCTCAAGTTTGATGTTCAGATTCTTTTAAAAAACTTCTGCAGAAGCTGAATTAAACCAAAGGGAAATACCTAGCAGGATGTTCCTTTTGCCTCAGCCAAGCTGTCATAAACAAAAACATATCCAACTTCCCTGATAAACAACGATCACTTGCCTTCTTTGTAATCAGAAATTCTAGTCCATGGCTTCCCACAGTGTTTTCTGATAATTTCCTTACTTTTCTTTTCCCCCCAGACACTCTTTTTTTTTAAAATTTGATTTATGCTGTTAAGCCTATATTATAAAAAAAATTGCCCTACTTTTTGCTTTCTTCTCTCAAATACAAGATATGACATAGCTCCTCTAGGTGTTGTGTACAAACTGCATTTCAGAACAAAAATGTTTATCAGTTATTTCCATGTATCCAGAAATTCATGTTATAAAGTACAGTCTTGTAAAAAGCATCACCCAGGCAGAAAAATACTGGTTTAAAAGCCATTTGCCAGTGGTAAAATAACCAGAAAGACTCCTAGAGAGGTAATTAAATTGAGCAAGCCAAATTGTTGCCCGATCGTCAGGAAAACACTCTTAAAATCACAGAATGCTTTGGGCTGAAAGGGACCATCCAGTTCCACTCCCCTGCCACGGGGAGGGACACCTTTCACCAGACCAGGGTGCTCCAAGCCCAGTCCAGCCTGGCCTTGAGCACCTTCCAGGGATGGGGCAACTCCTCTGGGCAGCCTGTGCCAGCGCCTCACCACCCTCACAGGGAACAATTTCTTCCTCCTACTTAATCTAAACCTACTCTCTTTCAGTTTAAAACCATGAAGAGTAAACCTCCTCCTTTAACAATTATCACAACATTCACATTCCAAGGGAAAAAAAAACCAAAAAAACAAGCCAGCAAACCCTAACAAATGAACATAGAGACTTATTTGGTACTTAAGAAGCACAAGCTTTAGTAAAATGATGTTAATATTTTGATGATGAGTGCCTTTTTCAGCACCTTTGGAATTACTCTGTTACAGCTGACTGGCTCATTACAGATCAATGTATCAAAATGATGAGACTTCTGGGGATATAATGGAATCACAATTATCACAATTTCTAATATTCTGAGGAACTTCTAAATCTGGTTTCTGCAGTAATAAAAGGCAAGCAGTCAGTGCCAATGCACTTGTGTCAGCTCTCTGTACAGCATCACCACAGATGTTAACCAGCGTATCCTGCTGGGGAGTCCACTTCCCTCTGGAGCTCCCGTAACTCCCAGCACACTGCACGAGGTGCCTGACATTTTCAGCTGCTGAAATATGCCCCTCAGACACAGAAAGTCTGATCAATCTTTGCACTGTTTATCTTTTGTTCCCTTGCTTCACACTTATGCAATAAAGGCTGTGATTAAGAGAATTAATGAAAATGTCACCATTTATCACCTGAAGTTCCATCAGTAGTAGGAAAGTTGGACCTTATTTGATTAATTATATAGAGGTGCAAAAATCCTTGCATTATTAATTCAGGACTTGCTGCAAAATGCTAGAACTCTGTGAGCCCCTAAACAGCAAGGTTCAAGTCTTTAAGCTTACATACACTTAGAAGTACATGCCTGACTTTCACCAAATTTTATTGAATTAATTTTCTTAATTCACTGTCTTGACCACTTTAGCTCTCCATTAAGCATCCATCTACCAGCTCCAGAACATCCAGAAACAAGTTATCTGTTTTTGAAGGCCTCCTTCCAGCTGCCTACCACCCCTCAATTACTATTGCCAGACTGCTTCTATTAGAACATAGCACATTTTTTTTGCATTTAAAGCATTTGTGCATCATTCCTGTGCTGCCTTTAATTTTAGAAGTAACTCCACGCAACCCTTCGCCCCAAATGCCATTACCACCTTTAGGTAAACCACTTTTACCTGTTGCAGGCTCTCTGCTAACGCCCACCCAACTGGAGCAACGCCTGGCAGCAGAGGGCTTGTAGGCTGCCCCCAGCGCCGTCACACCCTCTTGCCAAGCAGGTCAGTTTGCTGACGGACTTGGCAAACTCACTGAAATGGGAAAGCTGGGGTTTACATCCAACTCTTGGGCTTACCAGCACTGCATTTGTGTTTCAGACATCAGAAGTTTGATTTTTAAACAGCTGAAGAAGAAAAAAGTATCTCATAAGTAAAATGAGGTAGTGCTTTTTCTTTTAGATTTTGTAGTTAGATTAGTATTGCTAATAACAGTCTTGCTAAAATTAGCAAAGTCAGCAGTCAGGTTACTCAAATGGGTCCACTGAGGTCTTTGGCTTGAACTGAACAATGAGGAAGCTACAAGAAAGGAACCCCCACTGCCTGGACGTCCCCAGCGTGCCATGAACTAAACCCTCAACAGGGAGGTGGCACACGGGTCTCTCCTGAAAGCGAGAAAGTCAGACAGCAACAAGGGGAGCCTGAATGGGAATTCCAAATCACACAAACTGAGGATGCATGGAAATTAGCAAGCTAAAATTAGGTTTTCCTCTCAAGCATTAGCTTACTAACTGAGAGTAAAAAAAAAAAATAAAGTATGTGTGATAAGAGAGGAGGGTTAATTAATATGGTAATGTAATGAAAATCCACTTCCCATTCATAAATATTGATCGTGCTTAAAAGAGCTTATCTTATTTACAAAAATGACATCCTAATCTGCTGACAGGTACACTTGATTCCCAAAATGCTGACCACTGTTCTGCATCCACATCTCCATATGCTAACTGCTTCACAGTTCGATTCTCTCTGAGGCAGAAAGCCACACTGGAGTTCTATGCCTGCAGATCCCATTGTGCAAAGGGACCCTGTATCCTCAGGACAGCTGCTGTGCATGCCTAACAGACAAACTGTACCACAAAAGCAGATATGAGGATATATTCTACAGCTTACAGTCTTCAACTGCTATTTTGACATATATGATCATACCACTGAAAGTATATTATGGGTTAAAGAAGAATAGTAAGAGCAAATCAACAGCAAAAGAATGACAAGCCCTTGACTTGGATCTTACATCTGGGGATGAAAATCCTTAGCATGGAACAGCCTGAAACTAAAAACTTCCACATAACAGGATTCATGCTTCTTGTCTTCTGATTATACTCCAAAGGACAATGATAAAAGATTCTGTTCTCTTCTGATATTCTCGAAGTTAATAAAGATGTTCCAGTAATCTGTCAGTTTGACCTCTACACACGCAGTTTTGAAGTTTTGCCATTGTCAGAAGTAGTTTTGTTTTTCAATAGCTCAGTAAAATCAATATTAAAAAAGAGGCAATGAAGGATTAAAATGTTATTTTTATTTTATGTTTGCCGGTCTGGGATTAAAACTGATAGAAACAGGAGCAGTGCTGAGAATACTCAATTCCCTATTGTCTTTGAAGGTGGTAGAAAGAAATCAGAGTCTTCCAGTTGACAGGACTTTGTACATGCAGTGCTTTGATATATAAAGCAAAATTAAACGATTGTTAAATCCCATTTTAGCTTAAGCTCCTATCTGACGGGAAACTATGCAAATGTTATATTGGATATCAAATCAGGGGGGTTGTTGGTTTTCAGAGTTCAAGCAGTTTTATTTCCACGGACCTTAGCTCCAAGTAAAAGATAAGCAATGTTAAAGAATGAAGTCCTTAAGTACTGGATGTTCAGAGGTTAAAGTAACAGCTGCCACAGGCCGCTTGAAGGTTGGCTGTTGTACACTCAGGAAATTACAAGAGTGAGATGATTTTTTTAGGGTATTTTTGATGCATCTTTCAGAGCTATGGGAAGTTGCTCTCAACCCAATTTTCTGGGTCACTATATTTAAAACTTGACGTAGAAAGATGCAACAAATTACATACGAAATCAGACAAGGTGGCAAGTAAGAGCTATCATCTTTTAGATGCATGCCAGTGAAACAGACTGAAGTATTGAGAGTTTTCCCATTGTACTTAAAGAAAATAATAGAAAATAATAAGCAACCTGTTACATTTTGCAGATTCCATATTAAAACTGACTTTTGGCAGAGCTGTTTTCCACGAGAGGCAGGTACAGACGGCTTTAGTTCAAGAGCCAGTAGCTGCGTTTTGCTTGAGGGAAAGGAACAGTTTACTTTAGCATGCTTATTCATTTATTGTCAATATTCTTTTTGGTTATCAGATACTTACTATTATTTCCACTGTCCTGAGTTTTGCAAACATTTTGTAAATCAACTGAAAACGCTGAAAACATTTCATTTTTACCATATGTAAGTTCTTCTGTATTGTTTGCCAAAATGGCATTGTAATTCTAACAGCATTAAATGAAAAATCATTTTTAATCTATGTATATTTAAAACCTCAACTTCCTTATAGAAATAGAACCAATATGCATTTTTATAACTCAAGGGCTTTTCTCCTTTTACAGCTTTTAACTTAATTTTTTTTAATGCTCTCTTAAGAATTCACCTTGAAAAGATGTGCATTTTCTGCACTGGAAATCTACGTACTAACTTGCGAACTTGTTTTTTGAGCGACACTCTATGTCCTGCATGCCTTTGGTGCTCTATATCAACACATCACAGCACTGATGCACGTAAATATATGTGCTGTTGGTTACTGTCCCTTGCTTGTCGCAGATTCAACCTGAGAAATCCCAGAAGCCAGCACTGTCATATTGCAATACAGGCACAACGGAAAAACACACGGGCAGGAATTAGGCCACAGGCTAAAGTGTCAAATTTATGTATCAGCAGATCTGAAGTCAGTGTTATTAGATGAAACTACAGAGCAAATGATATATTTGTGTACCGAGGGAAGAGATGAAGAACACAAAGCTCACTTCATCATCGCCTCCACTTCTCCTATTAAATCTCTCTGCCTCTGCTTGGTGTAGCTGACCTTTAAACACTGCAGTGGGAGATTTGCATCTGTGCCAAAAGAAAAGATAATCAGAGGATTGGTCCCTGCTCCCATCAAATTCCTTTTTTAATCTCAAGTTCAGCCAGCCTATCACTCCTCCTCTCAGAAAGCATTACATCCCTGTGATGGATCAGCTCAGGAGAACGGTCTGTCAGCTTCCCCAAACAAGAAATTGCCCGTTACAAAGGGTCTGCTTTTCTCCTCGTGTAGATGTGACATTTCAGGCTTCTTGTTACCTGTTTTTTGTTCACTTTTACATACGTGTTATCTCAACAGCAGAATTTGCTTTTGTCTTTGGGAGAAGCGAACCAGAGGCCAGAACACTCCAGTCACTAAAAACAGGCATGTCTTACAGGGGACTAGAAAGTACACCTGGGTCCCTTAAAGCTTTCCATTATTATTTTGCCTTAATTTTCATAATTTAAAATAGTGTTTATATTCAGAGATAATTTTGAAATGTTCTAGAAGACAAGACTCTTTGAAAATGTTTCCATACAATCAAGTATTTCAACTAGGATTTACAATTTAATTTCAACATTTAAAATGAAAAGGTATTTCAAAGCAAAACCTAAATGTGTCAAATCTGAAAGTACTTAATCTTCATATTTTGAAGTCATTTTTCAAAATTGCTGCATTTTAATATGGAATTCTCATTAATAACAAGCATTTTCTAAAAAAACCAGATCTTTGAATAATTTATTTTAGCCAAGGCTCACAAACAAAGACTTAGACTATAGAGAGAATCTTCACCCAAATCTTTTTCCATCCTGCAATATATCCTAGGTCTTTTTCAATATTACAAAATCAATATTCAGACTTAGAAATATTTGATGCAGTATATCAGGAATATAAGGCACTGCAGCCTAAAATAACCTCCATCAGAAGAATGTTGAACATGACCCTTGGCGCTCATCAAAATACTTCAGCAGCTGAGTATTCATTTCATACGTGGGAAGTGTCCAATATCATAGCCAAAGTGGGCAGTTTAACGTGGTTTTTGGGGGTTTTTTACTGTATAACTAGGACTATTCTGCTTCCTCCCCATACCTGAATACACTATTCACATTTAAAACTGAGAGACTCTGGTGAGTGCAATTACTGTGCAGCTATGGCAGTGCAAAGATGTTAACCACAGTATCTCAAATCCTTTGCCACTGTCTGAGCTTTTCCAATACTACTGCTGGCCACAAAGCCCCAGCTGATGCTCCTGGGAAGTGGGGCTGACATCCCAAGCCTGTGCACCTTTTAACAGGAGGTAGAACCTCCAGGGTAAAAGCATACAGTAGTTAATAAACTCAGCAGAGAGAAAAACTAAGAACACAAGAAAGAAGATATTATCTTTAGTTGCTACTACCTCTGGAAATATTGCCCCAGACCTGGTATGGTGTTCAGTTTTTCCATCTCACTGATCCTTTGTACCTCACTGAATTCATATACATGCTTCTGAATTGTATTATTTTGTTATGTCTTAAATCAATTGTTGAAGGAAGTAACTTCCAAATGCTAATTCAGAAGGGAGATTTGCAAGAGATCTCACTGCTCAAGCCGATTTACAAAGGTCACTGGCCTATGAGCATACTGTTTGTTTCTTAAATTACAGCATGAGCAGTGAGTCAGTGTAGCAGCAATTTAGCTTAGCTCAATTAACATTTCCTATTCAAAGAGGAGAAAAAAGTATCTTCTTTCTCAAGACCTGTTGTTTCTATTAGAGAATTCTTCATTTTCAGATTAAAATAGAAACCACAGAAAATCTCTCTTGATATTTTAAGCAGTACTTCTAATTTCCATACCAAATTCACTGGTGGATTAACCTTTGTGAGAAGATGAACTTTTGTTTTTAAAATACCTAACTCAGTCTATTGTGTTTTATATACAAAACATTTCATAATCTAGTCTTCAAACATCCTTGATCTTTCAAAAACAGATTCAAAAACTGCCCTCAAATACAGGATAGGCCTGATTAAAACTGCTATACAAAGCATAAGAAAATGCAACATAATGCATGTCTCAAAATAGACCAACAGTCAGCTCTCGAGGTACAAATCAACTCACCTCACTTTTGTCATCTAAAAATTAGGCACCCACACTAAACTAATCATTTAGTCAGAGAAGAAACAGGCACTTCATGTAATCAAGAGAAATCTTCAGAAAATCTTTATCTTGGGTTAAGAGTCAATGGGGTAAGTAAGATTGTAAATTGAAAAAAGACCAACACAATCAAATCTCAGAATTCCTGCTTGAATGTGTTAACTTTGAAAGAAGACAAAACACGCAGAACAATGAGAGGAGTGATACTGGCGGGTGGGGGGTACAGGCCAGTGTTATTAGTGCAGGTTTTAAACTGAGCACATAAAGAAACTCTTAAACTGGAAATAACACAAATATCAATGGCTTGTTTTACTTAAAAATGGACTTATAGCCTCGGCCTGTAACATCAAAATCATTTTATTACTATCACCACTGGGCTTGCTGGCTGCAATGATAAAATCCATTTTTATGGGACTGGAGATCTGGCTACACAAATACACAGGTATTTGTGGTCCACATTCAGAAACTTATTTCATAAATTTCTGCAATCAAGTGAAATATTGTGACAGGAAACTTAAGCACTGATGGTTTTATCAACATGGCAATAACAGCATATTTATAACGAGCCACAGAATAACGTTAACAAAGGATATATGAGAGTAGGCGATACTACTATGCTGATTCAAATTATTGCTCACTGATTATTTCAAGAATGCGGTATCATCTCTTTTGACATGTTGTTCTGCCTTCACTTTCAAATTAGTATTGTCAAGTTCAACTTTGGTGCAACACTAACATCATCAGCCCAGCTCAACAACTGCTCTGAAGCCTGACAAGTGTGTGGAACATGTTCAGCTGGAACAGTGTTTGACAGGACAGAGCCGAGACACTGCTTTTTGTAAGAGGAGACTCACTGAAGCTGAAATCATGACTGGATTCAGGAAAACCTACATTTTTTTAAAACCACTTTTTCCTTAATATGGAGAGAATTAAACTTCAGCAGTCATTACACAGGTGAACTAACAGCATATCTCTTCAAGTGCAACAAGTTACCTTTATAAGATGAAAAGGAAATCTCATAAATCTTCCTTATGCCATAAATATCTTTCAGAAGAGCAATGTTAAAATAAGCAGGAATGGACACCCCTGTTTTCATACGTGAAAGCAATAGAAGAATGGAAGATCTGGACTACTGATTGTACTGCGTATGAGAGGTCCAGGCATGTGGATGCCACAACTTCTCCAAGAATTAGGGTGGCCGAGTAACCAGTAAATTCCCAGGTGATTCAGACAGATTAGCGTCACTTGTTTCAGCCTCGGGAACAAATCAGCAGGAAACTGGGAGAAAGCTGTGAGCCAGGAATTTCCTTGTGGTCACGGTGTCTGCATTAACTTTTTCTAAATTTTGTTTACACATATTTTAACAAGTTATTTGGAGCGGTAAATAAAATAATGAATGAAGATTTGCAAAAGGATGTCATGGTACTAGATGACTAAATGATAACAGAGATTAAATTCAGTCTAGAGAGATTAAAAGTGAGTCATTTTGCGAGGAAAAAAACAACAGTTTCTATGATGCTATGAAATATCTTGACTGTATTGCTTAGCATGCACAGTTCTGCCCTCCTACCTCATGGGCTGTGAGGTGCTGGAAAAGGTACAGGGAAGGGAGCAAGCTGATCCTTTTGTGGCTTCCAAAAATTTTTAAAGGCTAGAAATACTTTGAAAACAATAAAAAATTGAAAGAGTAAGTGGCATGGAGAAGGAAAATAGGGGCTAGTGTTCATTTTCCCTTCAGATGCCAGAATTCAGGGACACCAAAAGAAAAGATCATGTGGGGGTTTCAAAGACACTTCTCTACACAACACATAGTCAGGGTGTGAAATTCTTTACCACAGGATGCTCAGATGTCAAAGGTTTACAGTGGGCTCAGACCCACACCTCGAGTGCTTTACTGTCAGACACAAAGCACAGTAAGAATGCAAAGGTGTTTTTTCCTTAGCTTTTGTTCCCCTAGACAAAACCTAGGGATTGCCAACATCTGAGCTGGTACAGTTACTGTTCTCTGCCTTTTTTTGCAACGTTTTTCTTAGTTGTTTAGCTTTTAAAATATTTTAACTACATTTACTGTCTCTTAGTATTCCATAGCCAGGTACATGCCCACCATGATCTGGCACTTCAATACTTAAATTTTTTCAGTAGCAGAGATGAAGCCCATTTCTGCAATAGCACACGTGACTGGTTTTCAGAGTTGTATTCCATAACTCTAAGTAGAGAGGGAATTTGTTTGCTGGCTCTTGTGTCAGTGCAGGAAATAAACAACAAAGGAAAGAACGTGAGGCCTCTCCTGTAAACGTGCAAATCATACCTGTCATTTAAGAACCCTCTAATAAAATACAATAATGCTTGGCTGTGGGAAGAGATGGGATGGAGCTGCGGGGTGTGGGACGCGCCTGCAGGAGCACACGGCAGCACAAAGAACAAAGGACCGCATCGCTGCTCAGAGAGGCCTGTCCGCCCTTGTCCTTGGGGCAGCCACGTGGTGGGACCCTCCGGGAAGGAGGCGGGACCCCTCCGCGAAGGAGCCTGCCGGAAGGGGACGGCGTGATCACCCCATGGAAGGGCACTGAGAGGGCGTGTGTGCTCACATCGCAACGTGGGATAGGTCGGTACCCTGTGAGGAAATACGGTGCTTGAGAAAGGCATAAAACTCGCTCTTTGCTTTGAATAAACGATTCAGATTCCCTGCCGGTCTGGGTCCGTGCCTCCATCTTTCATACTTGGCAACTTTCTCCTAAGTTACGGGAATTTTATACTGAATTGGATCTTGAATTAACCTGTCATCCAACTCCAAATCTTACAGAGAGCAGACAACACCATGTGTAGTGGTTTGGAACACTTCCCTGGCTTAAAGGCTGGGTACCTGTCCCAAAGGGGACAAGTGATGTTTATACATTAGAGTTTTCACCAAGAAACATAAATTCTGTGATAAATAAAGGGATAACAGAAACAGCAAGGATCCAAAGGCAGCTCATCTCCTTTTGATCTGTCTTGCCCTTCTGGCACAATCAGGCTCCCTGCTTTGGGTAGCACTTTTAGCTAGATCTGATTTCTACAGCACATGCGTTATCCATGGCCCCGTGTTCAGCTGCAAACCAAGCTCCAAGCATATTTGCCACATCTCAGTTCTGAAGTATGTGTGTATTTAAGTACAAACAAACACTTCTGAAAACCACAGTTAGTCAGATCCAGGTCTGTCTATACTATTTTCCTTGAGAAATTAAAGCAAGAGTGCAGTGCTCCAGTACATCGATTTAAAAATACATATATTCTCAGCTTAACATGATTTAGGCCACCAAAACCCAAAATATGCTTGCAGTTGGAACTGCTCTCATACCTGCTCGAATGTATTTAAAAGCGATTCCATTTACGTAAATTTAATTGGTATTAAACATTCCCCAAAACAGCTGCCATATTTCTTTCTCTTACATGATCCTGTTGGAAATGACTGATTTTTTCTTAAAAAGGAGATAAATCTGTTTATCTCCACAAAGCCCCTTTGTGGCCACTTGCTTAGATGTTAATGTGTTTTTCATTTTTTTTCTGTTTTACCTCAGATAGGCTCACAGTTGATGGATGCAGTACAACTACTACCTAATTAATTTGCTGGAGAGTTTAGCAGTTGATAAATACAGTTGATCAAAAAGCCATCAATCAAGCTGTTGCTTAGAGATACTGGTAAGGGCATTATACCAATGTAAGCCACTTTTAAATAAGATACTTAGTTCTAGTAGATATCCAGAAGATAACAAAGTAAAATCGAAGTAATTTTCAATAGCAGCCCACGATATAATCCCCAGTAAAGAACAACTAACTCAGTAATAGGAGGTGGACTACGTACAGTCTCTCTTTAAAAGTAAGTTTTCTTCACTGTAGGCAGCGCATTGAGTCATAGCATAAATATAAATATGTACACACACAGTGCATTCACACATACAGCAAGATCAGTCTGTGGGTTTTCCAGGCAGTGAATCTGTGCAGCCATCAGTCCCTCTAATCACACACCCACACTCATGGCCAGCTATTCCTTGCATTTGGGACACAAATTCAAGCACATGAAAGGAAATGAACATTGGATTTTAGGCTTCCATCTTCTAAAATGAATAATGATTTGGGTATCTCAGCTGAACTTAGTTAGAAATTCAGTCAAGTTACTTGATCTTCAGTGATCACCTGTTCTTTCTAAAAACAAAGTCATTTCACAACGGTTTAGCTTCACTATTAAAAATCTGAAAAGCTTGCAACTTTGAGTTTGTGTTTCAGCTGTCATTTGATTTTGCAGCATGGTCAAAATCAGATACTCTCGTAAATCAAAGCATAATAACTATTCTTATTCTATAATCGCATGACCATGAAGAGAAACGGAAATGCAATACTCTACTTTTACTTTGGCTCTTTACCTATTTTTCTTTCATTATCTCTAGATCATTCAAGAATAATTATTAATTCTGAGCCAAATAGTTTTCCTAAGTAAATTTTCAGCCGCAGAGTGAATTCATTGATTTTTTTTTCCCATTTTTGCATTACTGCACACAAAAGCACCAAAAGCTAAAAAACCCCACAGAAATTACTAATGCATTCCTTAGAGGCATTTGAGATAATACTGCTGTGAATTTCTGACTTTAGTATTCCAGCAGTGTTCCAAGCTCCAGTTAAATGAGTTTAGGTCAGTGCATATTTAGTCACGTTTGCAGGACTGATTGTCCAACAAATGAATATCTCCCCCCAGTTCTATGTGCAAATCTCTAAATGCTGGAGAAGTATCATTTATAAGCAATAAAGAAATAAATCCTTTAGAAATGGGTACTGGGTCTCCAGTGTACGCAGGCGCATTCATGTAGCACACGGGCAGGAGCTGGGCTCGGTGATTCTTGTGGGCCCCTTCCAGCTGAGAATATTCAGTGATTCTGCCAGCAGGCTCCTGGCTCTAGCCTGTGTCAGAGCCCCAGCTCCCCTTCAGCAGATCACTGCACAGTCACAGCCTTTCCAAGGCAGAAAGCTGGCAAACAACTGACACTAGCACGGTGTCTCCTGTACTTTGGGCAGCAGGATCCTGAGCACTGCGAGCTAATACTCCCAGAAACACACATTTAATCAAGCTCCCACTGAATACCTTTGTGGAAGGGCTTGCACTGATTTCTCAAATTACAATTCCACACCATCTACTTTCTATGCAATGAAATGCTATACAAGCACAAAGCCCTCTGTCTTACTACATACTATTAGAGAAAAATAGAGTACATTTACTATTACCTAAGGCCATTTATTTATTCTTTCCTGAACTGCCAGCCTTAAACATTTCTTGATATCTGCCAGCAAAGGGAGTGTTCAGTGGTAAGTCACTTACACCATATATTCCAAAAGAAGTGCAATTCCATCAAACATACCTCCACAAGCCTGCTGGTATGTTCTCGAAATATAGCAGCATATTCCTTTATTTCTTTCTCTCTTCCATTTTTAGCAGCTTCAATGAGAACTAGCAGTGGAACAGTGGTGTCTAAGAAGGAGTCTGAGATGTGATCTATAATGGCCTTCCGGAGCTGCAAGAGAAAGCAGTGCATCAGTACCTGCTAACTGGACTATTCATGAACGTCTGCTGTAATTATTGTCCATTCCTATTTATAACATAAACACGTACACACTGCATTCCTGCATTATTTGCACCATCGGTCTGAAACCTACGGCAGCTGCTATTTATGTATTACACAGAAAACTCTATTTAATTTTAAGGACAACTTTAATATGCCACTAGGTAAATATGCCTGTTTGTAAGTGTGAGTACAGATACATAAAACACTTACAACATGGACTGATTCTCTTGAAATCAAGGGAGCCAAACAAATATTCCCCTTCCTTGATGAACAGGCTACTTAAGTGATTCCACTTGTGAAAAATTAGTTAGCCCAGACCTCCTGGGCTATTCTCCCTTGTAATTCAGATGCCAAGGGAGAAGGCCATTTAGTTTTACAAAGAAAATATTAATTTAATCATGTTTGTACTAACAAAATATCTACATCCCATGTTTTCATAATTGCAAAATTACCCAAGTATTTTCTTGCTGGGAAACCCACCGACACGGTCTGGTTTGCAGAATGGCAGCCTTCATGGTAATTATGTCAATGAGATTACTGATTGTGCCACCTGATAACGTATTAATAGAGCAAGAGGATCTATAAATGAGGCTGAAGTGCAATTTTCTCTGCTTAAATTAATTGTTCTTGAACTTCTAACTTAAATTATTAAAGAAGTGTAACGTTCTGCTATAAATTACCTGTCTTAAATTAGGCTTCACAGAAGCTTGTAGCTGATCACTGGGACATTACTTCACTTAAGAGGTTATTTTGCATGTTACCCACACATGACAGCTGTTCATTTAGATCATGCAGCACTGTAACAAACATAGCAACTGGAACAATACATGAAATGCAGCTTAATTATCGAATTCACTGAATTTCCTACTCCAAATCCAGTATTTTTATAATATATAGAAAATATATTGATTGGAACAAAAAAAGACACTAAATGTTTTTAAGCTCTTCAGGCTGTTGCCAAAGTACTGTTTCCACTTGGTGTTTTGCTCCAATGTATCTGTGTGAAAACTCAGTAGAAGTAAAGACTCCTACCGCTAGCAAGACAGAAAAAACCACAATCTTTTTGATGCTGCTGTCTTTGTAGGTAGGGCAGTGACTACGCACAGCAGAAAGAATAGTGGAGAAGTCTGCTGATTGTCAGACACGGTGTGGATATGAATTCCACCACGAGCTTTTGGATGGCCTCACCACCTAAAGTCAGCTCTCCTTGGCTCACCAGAGGGACAGACACACCTTCCAAACAAACACAGGCAATCCATGTTTGGAATGGTTTCTTTGTCTCCTAACTTACTGTAGTCCAGCACATTAGGATATACTGTCTGGATACACTGTATGTTTTCAAAAGTGATTCACAAAGACAAAGGCTGTGGAATTCCAATACAAAATTGGGTTTCTTACATTCTCAGCTTTATTCAGGCTGGAATTTTAAAAAAAAAAAGTTATTAGAAAGTTTCACTACCAGAAATAAAATACATCGAACCTCCAAGTCCTGCCAAGTTACCTCTTATGATTTCTCTGTTGTAAATGCTCCACTAAAGAAAACAAATATTCTTGCCTGTTTAAAATTAGGTACATGAATGTGACCTTGAGGAGTCACAGTTTAAAAATTAAGATTTCAGTTTACAGAAAACAACAACAAAAAGTTGTGGAACCATCATATCCATGGCCGATGATTCATTATCTCCAACAGAAATATTCTGGAGTTCTGTACAGTCCAGACTGCAGGGCTTTCACAGCCTTAGTGTAGTGTGACTACAGTAACCTCAGTCACATTTGTGGTGAGCTTGAGACATCCAATTTCAAACCAGCAGCCTAATTTTATCTCTCATTGCATATTTCTTTGCTAGAGCTTTTCACTGGTTTTCTTGGCTTAATTAACCTTTCACACAGAAATTATCATTATATTTTGTTCTAAGACATGCTCTATCCTGCAATTATGCAGCAAATTGCATCTTCTTCAAAAAAGCGAAGATAATGCTGTGTCTTAGCTGAATACAAACAACTTTGAAATTATGTTCCTGTTCCAGCTCTGCAAAGGAATACATGAAGCTGAGAGTTTCAAAGGATGGCTTGTGTAGCATTAAAGAACAAAGAAATACAACACAGAAAAAGAAGGAAAAGACAAAAGAAGAAAGGAGTATCTGAGGCAGTATCTGTTTGTTTTCATGCTAATCCTAACAAGCATTTCTTCCAATACTCAGTAAGTCTGTTTCTGACTCTGGGCACCTGTAGGGCAAAATGCTAAAAGCTAAGTAGCCAGAAGGGAGGCATATGAACAAAGGACAGCACCAGTAGTGCCAGCAGACAATGCTAGGGAAACTATTGTGCTATAATTAAACTTTTCCTCATATTTTTAAGTGAAAGGGACACCATCAGAAGGGGGAAAGGAGGGGGAGGATGATGGCTGACAAATCGTTTTCTTCTTAAGATGCAAGGTCTTACCCTTTGAGCAGACTGTTACAGAAGCAGAAGCATGGAGAATTTTTGTTTTGATATCCAAAGTGCATTAAAAATAACACAGAAACATGTTGTTTATAAAACACGGGGCCATAAGGTCGTCAAAAACAGTGGAGAGTAGAGAAGATAACGCCAGCGGCTGTTTGCAGCACCGTTCAACATCAGTACTGATGAGCACAGTAAACCCTATTTGCCTCTACTTGCCTCTTGCCTCACAAGACTATCTTGGCAAAAGCCCTGGACAAACCTCAGAGCAGTTATTACTGAAGGATCTCCCGTTCCTGTTTCAAAGGGATGCCAGGAAGGCAATCTCCTTTGTGCCCAGAAACACATAAAAATATAAGAATATCCCCAGGAATAACATTTATTAAAACAACCAACCAGCCAGAACTGCAGAACAACCACAGGAGAAACATCTGCGCAGTCCATTCATGATACACTGGGAAAGAACTGGGAGGCAAGAACTGAGTATGGTAATTTCACATAATTACAAACTGGAATGAATAGGCAATTCCTTCCTAAATATTCGTACAGCTCTCCCCAGCAGTGAAGCAGTGATCCAGGTAAAACTGCACACACAGAAATGGCATGCACATCTCCAGCACAATACAAGTAAAAATCAAAACAAAGCAGAATGGTTTAAAACCCCCAGAAGTACTGGCCAAGCTCCTGAAAGGAATGCAAATACCTTCCCTTGAAAAGCCTGAGAGTTTTGACAGCTCCCAGAATACCCTGTTCTGGGGACAGCTGCTTTTGCCTTCAAGTCTTGCCAGACACAAGCCTTCCTTCGCTCCCCTGGCTGTGGTGTGCAGAGGTGTTCCAAAGGAGCCCACGGCATAACCCACAGCCAGGCTGCTGACTGGGACAGCACCTCTCTGATGGTTTGGTTTATTGGGTATTACTGAAGAGATGTCAAAAATGCAGCTTTATAAGGTTTCATCTTTAACACCCATTTTGCAGAGGCAATCCCAGTCATGACTGAAAGCAGAGTACACTGCACACCACAGCCCTGAATCCACTGAGAGTGCCTAACGGAATACCAGCAAAGGTGCACAGCATCCTTAAAAAATAAAGTATTATAAAAGCTGTAAGAGTAGAGCAAACAACAATTTTCATGTTTCTTATAAAATTGCTGGGAGACAGAATAACGAATGTTCATAAGTGAAAGCAAATAAAACCCTAGTGCGGTATCTGCAGGCACAAAACTCACAATTTCATGTCTCCCAGATCAGGAATTAGGCTTGCAGTAAGCACTCTTCCTAAAACAATTCTTATGCAATTCATATGTATGAACACAGAATTGGAGGAAATAGATAAAATATTTCTCATAAATGCTTTCCAGTGGAAAAAAATGTCACGAAGCACAAAGCTGTTCTGGCAAGAGAAAATTACTGGTTCTAGATTGACTATAAATTGGGCATGATTACATTCAGCCTGAACATCTTCCAAAGGTTTACAGAAAGACACAAATTGAATTAGTTAACAGCTTTTAACCACTGTAACAGAGTCAATAAAGTGTTATAAGCTGGAGTTTAATTAAGTCATGGAAGAGAATGAATGGAAGGGTTCCTAGGCACCCTGAGCTGGTGACGCAGGTCTCTGCACTGAACACGTTTCTGACACAATGTAAGCAGAAATTGGATAGCTAGTTAGTTGTAAACACTGTATTTATATGGTATTCTTCTCATTTTTCAAGGCTTCCCCTGGCTGATTATAGGAGCAGGAAGGAATTTATTCCCCATCTTGAAGCACAGGCTGGCTTGCAAGACTGAACACAAAGCTGGGAGGGATAGTCTTCCACCAGGGAGTTGATAAACAGCCCAGGCTGGAGACAGGATGAAAGAGGTGTGCTCATGTTCTGTGTAGCTGTAAATTTTCATTCACTTGATTGGGACAGCCTGGCTGAAAGAACTACTGGCTTTCTAGGGGTTTTCTTTCTGAACGGGCATATTATACACATCCAGCATCATCTGCAATTTTTCTCCAAGATATTTCTTGCAGAGAAAGGATGCAAACACAGCTGATGTCTACTGCTAACCTTCTGCACTTCACTGAAGTTGTGGGTTCTGGTCCATGTCTCACATCAGTTTTAGGACACTGGGATGTAAAACGGGGGGGTGGACTGTGGACTGGGCATTCCAAGGACCCTCTTGTGTGATAAGAGTTTTCACAACTGTAAAGACCCACACATAGTGACTCAGTAGTTCTTTCAAGGTGTCTGTTCCAACAACCAGTAATAATTCAAGCTTATGGAAAATTAAGCAAATCTCGATGGCCAGAGTACATTACTGATATATATCTACAGCAAACATATTTAGACATGCATATGTACAGATATATATTCAGCCAGTACCATTTGGCAGGGTTTTCTCCCAGAGTTTTGAAAACTGGTATGTAAATATTCTGTGGAATGGTGCAATTGTCTTCAATACATTTTTATTATGGAAAAAAAAAACTTATTTTCAAAATACATAAACTGAAAATAGCGAATTGGAAAAGAATCCCTCAAGACCTTTTTCTACCTTTTCATGTCCCCAGGTGCTCACCTGTCTGCGGAGGTCTCTGGTCTTCTTGCACATACTGTCTATGGCAACATTCAAGGCATCGCTTCTCTCTGCCTTGTCAGTCTGCAAGCAACGGGACAGAGAGCAGTCAGTGGTTATCTGGGATCCCTTAGCAAGCACATTCCTGGTGTCCCCAGTGCCTCAGAGCATTTGGTAAACCATACATGCTAAGGATTTTTCAAATTTTTCATACATTTCAAGAGCCAGTACCATAATATTCACAGAATGCCAATTTGTGATGTTAAACATAATTTGCTGAATCAAAACATATGCCTTAGTAGCAGTATATAGGAACAAAATAGACATTTTTAAACTCCTGAATTGCTGTAATACTCCAAGGGTAATCAATAACATTAATAGAATTATGATGATAGTGATGATGGTGATGATGATGATTAACAATAGTAATAACAATAACAATAATATTTATGGCAATTCATTAATAACCTATTCATGTGAAAAATAATGTTCTCTCTCTACAAACAATGTATAAATTCAGGTGCCCACAATGCAGTCTGGTTATGCTTTTGTCTGCAGTGTTCATTATTTTCCTTCTGTAAAACAGAATGAGTGAGTTTCAAAATGTCCAGGATACTGCAATGCAAACGCTGTCCATAAAATGGCAATCTCTTCATTTAACAGCACATTCATCCTCAGCACCTAGAACATTCAGTTCTTGAGATGTTTGAGAGGTCTGAAGAGAATCAGTCATATACTTTCTAAACAATCTTAATTTTTTATTTCTACCTATAAGCAAAGTGCTTCTATCATTGTTACCTATTTGAAGAGTGTACTTCACACTTCCCTGGACTGCTCAGCCTTTTTTCCCTACATTACCAGAATAGTTCTGTGCCTACTAGCTGGTTTCTTTTTTTTTTTTCCTGGTTAGTACAGACACTACATGAAAATCCAAAATGCCTGATGAACTTTGTTTGCCTAAAGCAAGCAATCATTGCTCACTACCTCGGACTGCCCTGGTCTAAAGGAAAGAACCACAAATAGTGGTGCTTTACACAAAGTCAGCATACATGACATTTGCAGCACAAAGAACCAGACTCTCATAAATGCTAAGAAATAGCTATGTACACTGACCACAGTATTTGGACTTCATTTACAGAACACCAGGAAGTCTCTATTATGAACATGACTGTCTCATTTTATAAATAACATTAATATAAAAGTAGTAATATCTTGGTAGGCACCCAGGAGTATAAGTTTGTTATCTATATATCATACTTCAATCACAGTTATTTCCTAACTAAAGAAACCTGTAAACAGGACAATATGCTTACTATTAAAACAAAGAGTAGAGGTGGCAAGAAATGAACTCGTACATTAAAACTGAATGTGCAATGTCATAAATGCCTTGAAATTATTAGCACATTCTCTATGAACCGAAAGGAAAAACTACTTTAAAAACTGAGCTTGTATTTTCAGGGAGACTTAGAAAATCTCCTATGACCTTTTATTTCTGAAACTGCCTATAATCTTTGCAGGGAACACATGATCAAAACCAGGTCTTGGAGAAAGGTCTGAACTTCACCTTAAAACCTTCAAGGAATCGCTGGAGGTAGACATTCACTTTTGTTCCACAGCAATGCCATCATTTCTTGTACCAAGGCTTGCACAGGAACCAAAGTAAATAATGACTCCTCTATTATGCTTTGCAAGCTCTTGTCAGCCTTGACAACAAAATGATCCCTTCTGAACTGCCAGGTAAACAGGGCCAGGAAAAACTCTGTGGATACAACTCAGCTTATGCCTACGCATTTTCAGACTACAAAGATGCACCGGGCATATCCTTTGAAAGCTTTCTATTTAGAGCCTATTTTTCTAGGAAGACAAAATCATTGTAAAATATTGGGATATTTTTCTAATTCTCTGGTAATCTGTAACTTCAAAGGTGGCCACTAATGATACATCTGGCTCTAAGCTAACCTAAATCTTTGAAGCAGCTAATATGAAATAACCTCAGGCAGCAAGTGGCATAAAATATTGAACAGTGAACAAGTTAAAAATACTTTCTTTGCAAATTCTTAACGTAATAGTCAATATCTAGAAAGCAAATGTAACTATAAATGAAGTTATTCTTCACCTCATGCTTTCCCTATGAAATAAATACACTGCAAATGGAGCTTCAGGCTGTAGAATATGGACAAGTCCAGACTGCAGGCAACCTCATAACTGCAGACTCTCATTCTTCCCTAAAGAAATTTAAACATCAAAACCCCACACTACTGTTTGCATAAATCCTACTTACAAAGACTTACAAACTTCTAAATCGTGTGCAGTCTTTTCCAGTCGGGGGCACACGTGGCTACAAAGTCTCCTATGGGAACACTCTCAAACATCACTGGCCTCATGTTGCCTTCTCCTGCTTCTGTCGGGTAGCATCCACTGGCCCCAAGCACCTTGGGATCTGAAGTGCTCCTCTAAGTTCATGTTCCTCTGCAGACCTCTACCTCGGATCTGACAGTGACAGTCCAAGAGCTACACGAGATGATTACGCTCTCGAATAACCAAAAAAGAGCAGATGTAATGCTTTAAAAGTGTCTATTGAAATGCTGGCACGGTGAAACCAAAGGTGACCTGAACACCTCCACACTCTGCTGAGTGCAGCTGTCTCACTCCCCAGTGATGGAACTCACACGTCTGGAGTTGAAATACCCTGCATCTGCTTGGCGATTAAATCCTTCTGGTGACTGCTGTACTTCAAAACAAACCAGCCTATCCTGAAATAGTTCCTTCTTGCACAGAGTGACTGAATTAGGAAAAGGGCTAAGAAAATTGTGCACATTATTCTGGGTCTGGATTTTAAAAATCAGGCAGTTGAGCCTTTCAGTCATACTGCACTCACCTACTGTTTTTTCTGGTAAAATACTTGTACTAACAGCTATATGGCTCCCTTGTGAAGATCCTAAAAGCAATATCCAGTTCCTATTTCAATGCATTTTTAACATTTGAAGCATTTTACAAGCACTAAGTGACAGTGTTGTTAATATTCCACTGAGTGAAAATAAGTACTTTTAATTAACACTGGATAGCCTGAAGATAAATACTGGGTACTGCAAATAATACAGGCCTATCTATTTCACACACTGGCAAACAACATTAGTTGAATGCCTCAAAAACCACATGTGTAGAAAATCTTTCCTGCTGGATTCTCGTTTAAACCAGGACATTTTTACAGGCAGATTCTCAGCTGAAACACATGGCTGTATCCCCACTGGTTTTGGTGGAGTTCATTTATACCAGCAGGGGATTGTGACCTTCCCAGGCACTCCAGATCCTTCTGCACCCCAAGGTACAAGGTGCAAACCACAACGTCTGTACTGGCTGCACAGCCTTGCAGGACTCAGGACCGAGTCTCCAGCCAAGCCCTTGTGGGGACACACCAACAATTACACGGCAGTGGCAGCAAAGACTGCAGGAATTCCATCAGCTTCAGACTTTGTCGAGTTGAAGAGAGAGCTTAAACAAAGGACTATATAGATACTCTGAGAAGGTTTTAATTTCACTTTGTTGATGCTCCTGCAGGCCTACAAATGCTTACCTGATAGTTGCACTGATCAGCAGATTGTAAGGAAGATATGGGCAGAACTACTTAAGTGATCATGTGATCTCTTCTAGTACTTGGGCTAATAGATTTCCATATTTAAAGGTCTATGGCCAGAAATTAGGCACATGCTTTGTTTCATGGGATGTGTCTATTCCCAAATAACTCATTGCACAATCTTAGGAGGAATAAATAGGAAAAAAAATCCCATGCACTAACGTGATTTTCTTTGTTTGTCCCACAGTGACAGAATGGTTTGGGTTAGAAGGGACTTTAAAGCCCATCTCATTCCAAGCCATGGGTAGGGACACTTTCCACTAGCCCCGGTTGCTCATAGCCCCATCCAGCCTGGCCTTGGACACTGCCAGGGATGGGGCAGCCACAGCTTCTCTGGGCACCCTGTGCCAGGGCCTCACCTCCCTCACAGGGGACAATTTCCTCCCAGTATCTGATCTAAACCTGCCCTCTGTCAATTGTCTCCAGCAGCTGTACCATGACTCTGTGACAAACAGCTTTTGATATAGTTCTATGTATCCAAGAACAATTTTCTTTAAAAAAAGACTAGCACATTTATCAAAATCAGTTCTCCACAGAAATATTAGAAAAAAAAGAAGCCAAGCTAAAAGGTAAACGCCAATCAATACTCCAATAACTTAATAAATGTCAGAGCTCTAATTAAATGACTGACTGTTTCAGCCTATGTACTGACTGAAAATAATCCTATGCTCAGCAATTAGAGGGTTCTGTACATTGCACCTTAATTAAAAAAAACCCAAAGAAACAAACTCTCACACAACTTAGGTAGGACATTAAAGCAAAGTCACAGCCTCTGTAGAGATACCAAGTATTTTATGTCTGTTGTTGCAATTTAGCATGTAACATTTAATGATTTTTTTTCACATATGGAATTTATAAATGGTTCTTCTTTTGAGTTATAGTCATTGTGAATTCTGAGCAGAACCATAAGATTAAAAAAAAAATCGTATAAAAAGCAGTTTTACAATTTATTTTGCATGATGAAACAATTTTGTCATTACTTGGGAAATTTCCACACCTGAATTTTTTGTGCAATGACAATTTTTTTTTCCTTATAGAAACCCTGATCTTTCAAATCCTGTTGTGGAACTCAACAAAGTAAAGACACCTCCAAGCATCTGGCTCAAAACAGCCCCAATGAAGCCCATAAGCCTTTATAAGGGAAAATGCAGTTCAATCCTGTTGCAGCCTTCATTTATCCCGGTTGGTTCACATCTGCCAGAATTAGTTAACATGGTGCTTCAGCCATCAGTAACTAAATCAAACTAATACCACTTCCTACATTCTTTGCTGGGAGGAGACAAAGGATTTGTAACCATGAAGGTCACACAGAGAGACAAAAATCCAAGATGACTGTTTGGCTATGTGAGAAATGCCAAGTGTGGGGCAGAACCTCCTTGTATTCCTTTGTACCAGTCTGGATACCAGTAGGCCCTGATTTTGTCCCTTAAACGCAGAATTAATTTAAATATTATTTTACCCATCACATTTTCAACTTGTTCCTCAAAGTGCAATGTCCAAGTAAAAACCAAGATGTCTTGTTGGAGGTGCCATGTCTGGTTAAACACACCAGAACAAAACAATGACCTTCTCCAAACCTGCAGAACTCAGAGGACAAGTCTGTGTTGGGCTGGAACACAGAAATGAGCCAGTTGTTTACAGTTCTTCTTTTCAAGTAGGTCTCACACTTCCAAACAAAATGTTTCAAAGATCTCTTGGTTCCTCATCCTGGAAGGGGATAGGAAGAACTTTCTGCAAGCAATCTCATTGAAACATGGAACTATTTAGATGCATGAACAATTATACGCACAGCATTCACTGCCCGAGAAATCTCTTACATGAACATTTCAGAAGTTATTCAAGGAATCCTCTGACAAGGCAGTGAAGGCAGCACCTGACATTTCTGACATTTTTCCTTTGAAAAGGTAAAAGCTCCCAGGCCTTTTCATACAGCATTTCAAAGCCTATTTTGACTGTACATCAAAAGCCTGGAAAGGGACATTAATTTAGGAGTACATTTATTACTTTTCTTTTTTAATATGGGAAACACAAATGAATAACCCACAAGTACTTTAAGTTGAAAATCACTGCCTCCACTCAGTGACACAGATTCCCTGCTCGAACACACCCACCCCAGTGCGATTTTTTTTTAAAGACACCTGGCTCAAGAAAACCTATTTCTGTGATAAACAGGTAAGCATATTTTTTAAAAAGGGGTATGGAAAGTCATATGCAAGTGAGCAAATAAGAACTCTTTCATGTGGAACTGTTTCTCATCATAGACAGGGTTTTTTCTTTAACAGCTTCAGTATGAGATTGTCATTTTTCTCCTCTTCAAGCCCTTATAGAATGCTCCCTGTGGATCTAATGCTCTGAGATGTGAAGTACCTCATAAGAAATTAATTACCTCAACCTCCACTGCTACAACTGGAGTACCAAGGGCTCTCCTCTCTGTGTCAATTACCCTTTTCCAATCAATATGCAGGAACAGCCTTGAATAAAAAGCCTCTCACTATAACCCTTTTTTGGCATTTAGTTACATATAGTTTGTAATACTGCAAAACAAATTTAATTCTAGATAAACACACATAAAACAGCCTAAAAAAACCCAGAAACAAAAATTTAGAATGCCTAACCCTTTACTTAGTAGAAAGAAACACTGAAATTTTCAGATCCCAATTAATTCTAAAATCTCAGAAAGAATTATGTTGCTGAAATATGCATAATATTGCACATTCTAATCCACTCTCCGAAACACTGGTGTCAATCAGCTGAAGGTGTGGAGGGTGGCCAGGCTGTCTCAAAGGACAGAGCTGGGACCTTTACCCCTGGGATAATAAATTCTCATGAAAGTGACTGGCATCCAGTCATATGAGGAGACAAGGAACTGACACTATTCTAAGTTTTTCTTGTTTCTTTCTGATACATAAGACAAATACCTCCTTATATCAGTTGTTCTCCTACTTTTCCACATTGGGAATATTAGAAAAGTTCAGCATGACTCCAAGGTGATCCTGAAGAAACACCCATGCTTTTCTAGTCCTGATGTGGGGAGAAGTGTCCCGGGAAGTGCACATGTCATAACTGGTGTGTCACAGCAAATACAACCTTCACTTACTACTTCTAATGCAGAAAACAAATGCCACAGGCACTTCATATTTGAAGTATGACAGTCTTACAACTTGATAGAGAAAGCTTAAAGGCCAGTAGTACTTTATTTTGGTTTGTATTTCAATGCTAGGCCTATTGGAGCAATCAGCAGGGAGCAAAAATGACATTAAATTTCTTTTAATCAGATGTTACTGTCATTCACAGATGATGCAGGAAGGAAAGGCAAACACAAGTAGAAATAGAGCAATACTATTGAACTTACAGCAAGAAGTATACTTGAGGTTAATGTGCCTTTTACTAAGAAGCAATTTTCTAAGTTTCTAGTACGGAAGTTTTTAATTGAATATCCATCTACCTTTCACCAAAGTGTTCTGGCAGTTTTACAGCAGGAAAATAGAAAATTAGTTGAAGAAAATCTCATTCTACAGCAGCCACATAAGACTTTCCTATGATGAACTATGATATAAATTGCTTGGAGATTATATGCTGCTATGAGAAAGAGGAAGGGGACGGAGAGAGAAGAAAATTCAAAATAAAATATAGTAGAGTTGCTGAGACAGTCCTCCTCAGCCAGATTGTTTGAAAGTCTTAGCTGTATTCTAAATCTGAAAGTTATGGTCTTAAACAGCAGCCATAAATAGGGAAAAATGTCCAGCACCAAGCCACTCACATTCTGCCGTACCTAGGGACAGACTGAGTTAGTGCAGGTTCCAAAGTGGCACAGCAAAGGCACATCCTGCATTTTTCAAGGAATCAAAAACAAGCTTACTGTGGCTTTTGAGGTGGTATTTTAATGCACAACGTGTTACACAAATAGATTCCTGTAGACTTAAGAGGAGTGTAACAGCACTCGAATCAAACAGCATTATAAATACATATACGTATAATATATATTTAAAAATATATAAGGTGGCTAAAAAACTGTATTTCTAAAAAAAAAAAATCTTCAAGTTCTCATAGCCACTTTATGCTATCCAGTGCCATCACACTTTCTCCTTGTATTTCCGCTGTATCAAAGAGTACCATGAAGAGATAAGGAAAGCAGAACAGGAAGACTAAGAAGTTTGCTGTGTTGACACACTCGTTACTCTGGGAAAATCTCTATGATACTATTCATGATCACTCATAGAACAGACATGCTCTGATACTTCTTCTAACGGAAAACCAAGCACACTTTTGTATCACACTGGATGGGTAATGAAGATCGATTTCCCTGATTTTCACTCCCACATAACTTTAACATTTCTGTGGAGTTTCCCATAAAGCAGCACCCATAAATATGGGTGGACCCATGACAGAACCTGGCCTACACACAGAAACCTTAGAAAACAGCTGCTTATCCAAGACTTCAGCTCTGAACCAGGCAGAGCTTGGTAATTTCAAAAAGCACACATGGTATGGGTGTGGCTCTGTTCAAAACTGTACTATATAAATAAAATATATATATATAATAAAAGTTAAATGCTGAAACCCCAAACAGGCAAAAAAATGTAATTCCATTTAATTAAGTATTAATTGTATTAGTTAATCCCTTTCTAATCCAAAGTAGTTAATTTAATTTAACACCATGCTGTGATGCAGTATGTGAATCTAGGAGGCTGGGAGGCACTTCAGCATGTGCAGTGAATGAAAGCCCAGCTTTTAGGGAGAGGACTAAGTTAAGTTCTCAAATTTACAAACACTTCAGCTGCACACTCCCCAGCATCCTGTGTGTATAGTGAGACCAGACTGTGTGAATCCCTCTGTACCTGTCCAGTCTGTACCGAGGACTGTAAGGTAAGAGGTAGGAGCACGGGAGGTTGGGGGACCATCACAGCAAATGGCAGCTGACACCGTCACCTCACTGGGCGAATTCAGTCACTCCTGAACAAAACACACCCCTGTTTATAGCAACACAGTGAAACGGCTCCAAGGTGGTATTCCTAGAAGCTCACCACTAAATGTTTCAAATACGCAACCGTTATTTAAAAATTCACTGTTGTTAGCTAGAGAAGATCTACTCTAGTTCAGACACTTGTGGGGGGATGAACACAAAAGAGATTGGTAGAAGAGCACTTGGATGATGCTTTTACACTGACGACCGCCAGAAAGGGGCCCTTGCAGAGCCATTTACTCAGCAGATGGATTTGGAGAGGGAGAAATCAGTGCATTACTCGGGCTGTTGGATTAGACTCGCAGCACAAGTTCGAAGCTCTTCCTGCGCTACAAGAGAGAAAAAAGCCCCAATTTGTTAAAAGTAGCAGCTACCAAATGGAACAAGGGAGGCTGTATGTGATGGCATGCAGGGAAGACAACTGAAAATTACAGTCTCCTGCAGGGCAGGGATCTGCAGAATCCTGCACGAGATCAGGAGAGTCTGCTATTCGGGGCATATTCCTCTGCAGTCCTAAGCAGAAATTCCCTGTGGCTTTTTCCCTATTTATTTTTACACAGAAAAACCCCCAAATATACCTGTAGAAACATTTAAACTCAGCATGCAATATTTCTGGCATTCTAACATAGCAATCATACCTCATGCTGGAAGTTCATTTTGTGCAAGACTTTTACCTTAAACATTGTAGAGAATTTTTGTCTAAATTAAAACCGCAAAGTTTCATGTTTCATTTTTTTAACTAGTCACATGTCCAATTAGCTAAGGAATTAATTTATTTTCATATCGTTGTCATCATCTCCATGGAAGAATATAGCAAAAAAAGGAAAGGAGAAATATCTAATTAAAACAGAATCAGTAGAAAAGTCATTAGGCATTATGTTGGGTAAAGCAAAAATATTATAGAGCTCAAAGACCTTTTTCATTAAAGATTGATGCTAATTCTTTCAACTTTCAATCAAATAAATACTTGGCTGAAATCTAATGAGTAACCTGTTCTTGCTATAAATGTGTGCTACTGAATTTCATGTGAAATTTAAGAAATGTTAAAAATACACAAAGTCAGAAGATTAAAAGCAAAAGGTTAAGTAGGATCTTCCTAAATACAGTTCCCTAGTTGCAATGTACGTGAAAATTCAAACATTTATAGTTCGCATTTCTGTATAAATACATATAAGATCCATTTATATTAAAGAAATATTCAGGTTGTGTGGACCTGTAATCAAGGCCTTAAAAGATCTGCTGCTTGCATACCCTAGAAGCAGGCACACTCTATACCCCAGTGTGTAAGATTTGAAACGTTTCCTTAGTAAAACCAACGAGTGTTTGCTCTGGGATCTCCCTCCCTGCTCCTCAGCACGGTGTCAGGTGAGAGCAGCTGCCACTACTGCAGGAATTCTCACCACTCGATGGTGCTTGAGCAGGAGTGACAAACGGCAGCTGGGAAGCGAAGGCCACCCACGCTGCCAACTTCAAGAGCAGTTTACTGCTACGGAAGTCTCCTTTATTCTTTGCGAGTGCTTGTTCTATCTAGCAGGGGCAGCCAGTTACCACTTTTGTTTATTAGCTGGCAGATAGTTTTGAAGTTTCTCATGCAATTACTGATGAAGTGCCACCCTGCCAAAAGCCACGTCACCTCCTGGTTCTTCCCAGAGGCCGCAGCATTTAATGGCAGTGCCAGTGGAGCTGCAGGTGGCACCCAGCAGCCGTGCAGGGCTGCGGTCCCAGATGCAGTCCCAGGCAGGACTCTTACAGAGGCTCTGGCCCGTGCAGGACCGCCCCTGGCAGCAGCTCAGCAGGCTCAGCTCGCCATGCTCAGAGCCCTCCCGGGAGCCGTGGGACAGACTGCCAGCAGGGAGCACCCCGGGAAGCTCCGGATAGAACCGTGCACCGACACTGCAGGGGCGCTCCTGGGGAGCGCACGCGGCACTCCAGCACGCATTTCACGCGGTGCTGTGTGCGTCCTGCTGGGGACACAGCGGGTGTGAAGGGCCGTCCACTCTCACCGTGTCCCTGCCGCTCCCAGAGCTGCTGCTATTGCTGGAAATATATCTGTGCATTTCATCACGCACACGTACATTCTTTCAACACATCGCAATCCTCACGTATACATATGCAAAAATAAATACAGAGAAATATGTCAGACTGTATTTAGCTTACATTATAAACCCTCTTTGGACTGAAAGAGCTGCCACAACTGCAGGCTGATCTGATGGGAGGCCCAAAAGAGCAAGAGTACAAACCTCTCAATTTACCATATTTGAGAGCCATGTTTAAGCATTCCAAATCAAAGAAAAGCAAATTTTATATTAGTTTGAAACATAAATACTGTTAGCAAGTTCCATGAAAAGAGACTTTAGCATATAGTAAAATTGGGAGCACAATTCTGAGAATGAAGATAATGTGATACTTACTAGATATATTTATTTTACCTCAGACTTCCATGAATAAAATACCTGCTACCATACTAGGAACAGTATGACAGAATAGAAGCCCTCTTCTGTAACCCCTCCCCTCCACTGCCATTCTACCAAAAGATATCCTGACCTTCCTATTCTAAAATCACAAGGAGAATTGTATGTCTGTTTGTGGGGGAGAAAAATGTGGAATCACTTCAAATATCAATAGCTTACAAAAGTATAAAACACATTAAAAGGCCGAGTGCTGAAAGTGTAACTGCAAGTTGGCACCATCTTTTGTATGTAAATAAATACACTTTCAAATGCACTTGCTGTATCAAATAGACTTCAGGGTGCCGTGCTTCCAGACTGCCACGACAAGCACTGCCTAAAAACAAATGCTGGAAACCTCCTTTATTAACTTACTAAAATTTTCACACTGAAAGTATACATTTAAACTGTTTTTCAGGGATATTCAAGGGTGCCATATGTTCATTTTTAATTAGAATATGTCTTCCAAAGTAAACTAAATACTTCTTCAATCACATGACAATACAATATATTAAAAACAAATAAAAATAATAATTGAACAAAATAACATTAATGGGACCCAAGAAAACACAAGAGCAATTGTACATGAAAAGGCTTTATATCAGATTGTGCTTACAGCATAAGAGAAAATGGATGCTGTAGTAAACCATATTACTTAAAGCACAAAGCTGATGTGACAGTGTGTCTGCAAAGAATGTTAATAAGAGCAAAATCAAAATCATAAAAGAATGAGAATGGCAAAGCTAAGCAGAAAAGGCAAAGTAAATATTCCAGGCAAGGTTTCTTCTGTAATTACAAAAGAGAAATTAAATTATAAATTATAGAGGAGTTGTTTCCTACTAGAAGGCATGAGTGAGAAGGATACTTGGAACTGAAATGAGTTTGCAGAACCAGGGCTTAGTTTTGCCTGCTTAAGACTATCAAACTCCAGCTCATGATTTTTTTAAGCTTACTGATACACTTCTACACCCATCCATAACAACAGCAAATTAAATATAACACCCGTTTTTGCTGCACTCAGGAAACCTCAGGCAGGCAGTAACGCGTAGAGCCGCTGCAGGCACACAGTGACAGAACCTAAACCCAAGGTACTGAGCTGAAGAAACCACAGTGAACACTCAGGCCTGACAGCCACAAAGGCGAAGGCTCATCCATCCCGGTGCATCATTCAGCCATGCTGAGCACGCCTCAACGCTTCCAGATGGTCTTTCTGCTAATCCAGGCTCAGGAACACCTGGCTCCTCACACACCATCCAATGGAACTCTGACAGTTAAACAAAGCCACAGAGAAGCACACCACTGAAGCCAGAAGATGGCAATAACTGGGTATGCCATGATCCCTGCCCAGCACTTCTCCTCGCCTGAACACGTTAGACCTGTGTTAGCAGAGCAGGTGCCAGATAAAAGATTCTCTGGCTTTGGGGGAATCCCATCAAATCTCTCAGCACAACTGCTTGTGCCCCAAGTGATCAGGAGCGGAGAACAGCAGACAGAGCTGCAGGGCACTGGAGCTATGGCTGATTTACACCACCCCGAGAAGCTGTTCTGAGAAAAATGAACAAGGAACTTTGTGTTGTGAATTACACAGTCAAGCAGGATCACTTCATGTACCCCATAGTGGCCAAGTCCAAACCCAAAAGCCAACAGATGTCCAACAGAATGTGCTTTCATTAAACCACCATGGTAATCCCACGCCACCTGCAAGCATGTGAAAAGAAAAAAAAGCATTCTCTCTCAAATTAGTCCAATTTTAAGCAATACTGATAGAGGCTAGAGGCTATAGGGACTGGGACAAACCAACTTTTAAAACATGCCAGTTAAACCCACCCTTAGCAGCACAACAGCAGTGCTCTGAGAAGTGCCTGACAATATACGGGCAATGTGTACTGGGAGCCTCTGGGTATTCTTATCCATGTTTCAAGAAATTTTGAGAGGGAACAAGGTTGTAGTGCCTGCAGAAACATTAAGTGCAGGTTTTGTTTAGAACACAGGAGTGCAAACATACTCTGAAAAAGCTCAAAAAAAGATGCTTCTAGCTCTGTTCACTCTGTGGCTGCTTTTGCAGCAAGCAGCCAACACTACCCGAGTGGCAGCAGAAATTATATGCATGGGGGAGATCAAATAGGCTGAAGGAAATACACTACAATATCCACTTAGTCCTCATGCGATAAAAAGATAAAGATCCCATGTTATATAAAGTACCTTTAACTACTTATCACAATATATATTAAGTATGGTATTTACTGAAAATGTTGCACTTTTAATTTAGCATTCCGAACAGTTTTAAAAGTAGTTTGGCAGCAATCACAAGGTTGGGAAATGTACAATATACAAATAAGTGCCATGCTTTTAACAAATTTCATCCACTAAAAAATGATCCAACCTAATGCCATCCAATATCATTTTGAAAGATAAATACAGTCAAATTTTACCTGCAACCTGAGCCTAAATAAAACCAAGACAACAAAACTGAAAGGTTCAATGCATTAGTTGAAAGAGCTGGCAAACCTCAATACACTTTATGTAACTTTGCTGATAAAGCTAAAAAAAAGAAAATAAGAACAAGCTTCTAAGCAGCACAAACAACACTTTGCTTTCATTTTCATATATAATTGAAATACCAAAGAGAAGCATACTCAGGGGCTCTAAATGATATATGATGGAAATCAGCGAGGAAACAAAACCAAGCAACTCAATTCCATCATCCATGAACATTCAACATAGGGCAGAGAACGACAGGAATTGCCAGCTCTTGCTAACTTTAAATTTTGGAGGTTGTTTCATACAACACTGCCATCTCTGAACTTATAAAGGACTAATCAGAATTAAAAACCACCTCATCACTGAGAAGCAAGCGCCTCGTCCATTTCAAGCCTGCTATGAAGAGACATTGCCATAAAACAAAGGCACTGACTGAGGCTGGGGCGGAAAATGAACAGCTTCCCACCTTGGGAATAAGTTTAGTCATGGAAAAGGGAGAGCTGAGCAGGAATGCGTCAGATGACAGAATGGCATCTCGGAAAGGAGCTCTGAAGACACTATCTGTAATTTTCAGTGGGTTTACTTGTTGACTTATATAGAGAGCAACGTGGACTTGCAAAGCAGGGCTTTATCAAGCAGTTTTTCTCCAATCTTTTAGAAGAAGTACTGAAGTTCAAGAAACAAAATCTTTGTTACAAATCTGCTTCTGCTGTTACAGAAGCAGTGAGCATCCTCTATAGTTAGCAATAGTTAGTCCTCTCTCATTAGCAACTAGTGTCCTGTGACTCCCACCCACTACAACACAGCTTCCACAAAATACGGGTCATGCTCCTTGCTGCATAATGATATATACACTGTTGAAACAGGTGAAGTCTAAGAAAAGAGTGATCCAATTTTTAATCCATACTTAAATGGACAAAATTCTGATTCAATGCACTGATTAATAAGCCAGCAAATACCCTAAATTATATGTGTGCACAACATGCTCTTATGTAGAGCACAAACAACACTGGTACCACTCCTGGAACTTGTATTTAAATAAACAGGAAATGTTGCTAAACCTGAAAAATGCTTCTAAATTAACTGCCCTCCTTAGCACCATGTACTGCCAAGTGACAGGAGCCAGCACAAAAGACTCAGACTGAAACTTTAAAAGCTGGCGGTTCCTACAAAGGATGCTAAGTACCATCTATGACCTCATGAAGAATTCACCTCCACAAGTTTGGAGACTATTCACCACATTTTTAACACACTCTAAAAAGCTCAGTTTCTGGACACATACCAGAACAAAATTCAAACCTTTCTTACTTTGTTTTGCTAACCAGAATCTCATTCACCTAAGGCTCAATGAAGACAACTTGGTTCAACTGCAAATCAGCATCAGTGAGTTTTGTAAAATACATTTCCTATCTGCAGACTACAAAACACTGTGCTAAAGAATACATAAGTCCCACTTTAGTTTAACAATACAAAATCTGTAAACATTTGCAGATTCTGCTCAAGACTATGTTTAGATTCCATCCCTTTTGCTCTTTATACCTTCAATAAAACTTGGATAAGTCAAACACTTTTGAAAACTACACCTTAATTACTGAGTCATTAATACGTATCTCACATGACATGGCCCTGGAAGTACAGCGATGCCTGTTATCTGTGTCATGCCAGCTAATGATTCTTTGCCACGTTTTCCCAGAGATTAAGGTAACTCTCGATAATGGAATGCCGAAGAACAGCTACCCCTAGCGATCAGAGAGGCGGGAGATGAACTTCAAAGTCTTTCTTTGTTTACAGCCATTTCTCATTTTCCTCAACAAGCTTGTCGCCAGACACAGAACACACGCTGAGCAAAGACAATACTCAGTACCTAAACACATACTTGCATTGCAAATAATTTTACCAGGAAGCGCTTTGTGAATAGGTTTGTGTCACACTGTTACACCCAGGTCAGAACTCCAGCTTCGAACACTAATGAACCATCATCTAAAGTGTTCGAGCCCAATTTAAATCTCTCTGCTCTGCCTCCTGCCACACAGAATAGCAAACAGATCCTTCTCTGGGTCTCTGTGCAATACCAGGAATCCCCTAAACCACACAGTGCAAGAGAGAGGACATCAGCGTGCTCAGACTGTGGCTGGCAGAATCCCAGATCACATCGAGTAGATCTAGACGTTGGCACAGGAGAAATACGGAATCACTCCAGTGTTTAGGTTGGAAAACACCTTTAAGATCATCAAGTCCAAACATTCAATGAGCACTACCAAGCCCACCACTAACCCGTGTCCCTAAGTGCCACATACACACACGCCTTTTAAACACCTTTAGCGACAGTGACAGCCCAGGTGCCCTTGGCCTTGTTGCCCCCCAGGCACACCTGGGCTCATGCTCAGCCTCTGTCACCAGCACCCCCAGGGCCTTTCCTGCTGCCTTCCAGCCCCTCTGTCCAGCCTGGAGCTGCCGGAGGCAGTTGTGACCCAGGGGCTGGACCTGGCATTTGGCCTGCTTGAACCTCACACCCTCGGCCTCGGCCCACGGATCCAGCCTGCGCAGATCCCTCTGCAGAGCCTTCCTGACTTCCAGAAGATCGACACTCCCACCTAACCTGGCATCATCTGCCAACTGCACGAGGGTGCCCTCGATGCCCTCGTCCGGATCAGCACTAAAGACAAACACTGAGCCCTGGGGAGCAGCACTGGTGCCGGCCCCAGCTGGATGCGGCTCCAGCCATCAGCCAGGTCTCAGCCCAGCAAACAGTGCAGCCGTCCAGGCCGTGAGCAGCCACTTCCACCCCAAAAATGCTCTGGGAATCCAGGTCAAGGGCATTTCTGAACTACAGGTACACAACACCCACAGCCTTTCCCTCACGCATTAGGGTGGTCACCTGGGCATAGGAGATGATCAGGCTGTTCAAGCAGGACCTGCCTTTCATAAACCCAGGCTGGGCCTGATCCTCTGGTTGTCCTCTTTTCATACAGATGGAAAAAAGTAACATGAGTGTTCTGTAGTGCAAGAATGTTCTTCACCAGAAAATTAGGAATGTCTACAGCAAGCAGCAATCTTCCTGATTTGTCTCCCATGAGTGAACACACAGCATGCAGTCAGTCCAGCCAGACATTGTCCATGAGAAGGCACTCCTGATGGATAATTTAGTGCCAGCAACGCAGACTATTTGGAGATGTTTTTCCCTGGAGCTTTCTGACCACTATATGGGTTCTTTACTTAAGTCCCACAGTTACTTTCAGGTATGCATAATACACTCTTTATATCCATCAAAAGAGGGATACAGGACTAGGAAAACAATTTTTACAAAGAAGCTAAGAAAAAAATTAGCATAAAGAATATTCATGTGGCAGGAGATTTAAAGCACACAAGCTGCAATAGGAAAAAGAGATAAGACTGAGGAAGAAATCAAACATATACTCTCCATTTACCTGAAATAAAGGAGAAAGATGTTTGAGAGCTGCAGTAGAAAAAGTCTTCCACTGACCTTAGTGTCATATCACTGAAAAAATTATGAGATGTCTGTTCCTTTAATACTTCCTTTTAAAGTAAGTATTTTTGCAAATTATTTTCTATTAGATTAAAACACTGCTTCTCTTTTGAAAGGGAAATTGGACAAAGTGTGCTGGCCTGTTAGAAAACAGAGAAGCATATTTTCATCTTTATCGCTCAAAAGAAAATAAAAAATAAATTTAAAGCATGGTTCCCTGTACATTATTCACCAGCAGGTATTAACTGGGCATATCTTAACATGAAAAACACAACATGTGAAGACAGACTCTTACAAATTCACCTTGGGTGGGAAACGGTTGATATCAAGGAATATTACTTCTAGGGCCACGGTAATGTGTCTGCCAGGAAATAAAAGCAAGGTCAAGCCACAGATGCAATCACAAAAAATGCCGTTCAGATGTAAGACTGGAGGTAATTTGGAGCTGACACAGGTAAACACAGAACAGACAAGTGCAATTACCAGCCTGCTTTGATCTGCAGGACCACAGTCCTTTCTGAAGCTTCTGTGCTCTTGTGGCAAGCAAATTTTGCTGCAGAGTATTATCAAGTCTGATGCTAAAGCGGAGTTGGAGTCGATGCAACCAAGAGCTGGCGCTGTTTTGGTAAGCCAGGGTCAGCTGTCACACTAACCATGCCATGACACTGTGTCTCTAACGTTCACCTGGCTGCATCATAAACTCTGAAAACCTTTTTCATCTCCTTACACACAATGCACCAGGATGAGGTCCCTGTTGGAGACAAGTAAGTGCACTGAAGACAATGCTCATTACAGTAATGGAGGACTGGAATCAACCTTCGCATCAGCCGCTATCACAGTGGGTAATGCTCTGAGATTCCCACAACATGTTCATCTTTAGTCTATTGCAAAATAAGAATTATAATACTTACTTGGAAACAGCAAAGACTAGATAAGAAAACAGTACATCTACAACTTGCAATACCTTCAAAAAGCAGTTCTTTACTGACATACCAAATATGCTGTAATAACATGAGTAAGACTGTACTCTAAGTACTAGGCTTACTTTGAAATATTTACACGTCAACTTCACAGTCAGGTATTTATTCATAACCGTACATTGAAATGGTTTCACAGGCTACACTACAAGTGGCTTTATGTTAACTGGTAGAAAAGAACATTTATATATTCAAACTGTATTTAGCAAGCTCTTTTACAGCCTTGAAAACTTGACTGGGTAATATTGGACCAAGCAGACAGGCTGCCTCAGTGGGCCAGACTGTTGAATACAGGAACAAAATGTGACAATCATAAAAACAGCAATAATAATAATAATAATAATAACAACAGCAGCAGCTTCCTGTGACAGCAGATAAGGTTGTGATACAACTATAAATGCATTCATAGATTTGGTCTCTACAACTTTGATAATATAGGAGTCTCTGAGGGCAGAAGAGCAAACAGGATTTGAAACCACATCACATGAAAAAGTCCGACTGTCTAATCATATAAAGCGCTATGCAGTGGACTGAGCTTGCCTGTTTTGTGCCTCACATCCTTGTTTACCAGTGAACAAGGTTGTCACTAAAACTCTCCAGATAAACATCTCTACTGCCTCGATGCTGTTTATCACCTGGCACTAGAAGTTTACATGACGGCTGTAGGAACAGACAGCAGCAGCAGTGCTCTAGTACAGAGGCACAGTTTAGCTATATGTAGTCTGGCAGTCACCTTTAGTAGAAGGAAAGGAAGTAGAAGAAAGATTACAAGGGTTTGAAGATTTATTGCTTTTCATTCTGTCAGTTTTCCTGTGATTCCCCTGCCTGTGCTTCATGAGGATGACCTCTGATGCCCATTGTAAAGGTGGGAGCAAGAATCCTACCAACTACTTTCCTAATGAACACAGATGAATTTGCACTCGATGACCACTCTTGAAAATATTTCAGTCATTTCTGGCTCACCTTACATGCAATACTTGCAAGCCCTTATGCATGTCTTAGTTTACAGTCACTGCAATTTAACTTTTTTATTTTGCATTCACATTCACACTATTGTACAGGGATTTAAACTTTCTGAGGCTGTTTCAAAGTAATTTCCGACAGCTGCAATGAAGGTGCTCTGGCCTCTAATATGGTTTATTCAAGCCTTCTCCACATCTCAGAGAGTTCACTTGTGACTGACTTTTTTAGTTTCTTTCTACTATTTTAATTCCTCTGTTCCAAATCAAGCAGTAGCACCCCAGATGTTTTTACTTTTGCTGTTTCGGAAAAGCTGGTAAACCCACATGTTACATCTCTACCTGTCCACTTTGGCACTTCATTTTTGCAGCCATTGTGGAAAATGTGTGTTCTGTGCATGTTGAAGTGAAATTGGCTGTTCTCTTCCATTTTCTTTTCCTTTTTCATTTTTTTCAAAATAAGTGTTCCCGGGACTCAGTCATATTGTAGCACTTCTACATTAATGACCTGCCAAATGTTCACGGTTCATTAAAGAACTCTGTGTTAAAGGAAGCCAATGAAAGTTGCTCATGAAGGAGTAATTCAATTTCTGCTCATAGCCTTTTATCATGTGTCTTGTTTGTTGGAATTGTCAATCAGTGTCTGATTTAGAAGTTTTCTAACATGAGTACTGTTGCTGATTTCTGATCATTGAACATTTGGTTAACAAAAAAAATATACACACATAGAAAGGTGTTACGATTAGCAACTGCTAATGCCATTTTAAAGGTATCAATGGCTTTTTGAAGTATATTGCTATTATAGACAATTTTGTAACATTAATTTAAAGGAAAAATACTTTAAAAGGCAAAAAGCAAAAATCCTGGGTATTTTGAGATTCAGAGATAATTCTATGAACTTCCTGATTTTGACCAGGCCATTCTTTACAAGGAGAAAACAAATTAAGGAAGTAAATGTATGTTATTACTCAAAGACAAACCTCTCTTTGAGACGGATACAAATCCACATAATATCCATTTGTTCAGAGATAACAGAAAATACAGGTGCCACTTGCTATGTAAGTGCCCAGCTGTAACAACCATGCAAACTGGAATTTAAAGCAGCTCAGTCTGATGTAACAGCAGACCACTGTAGCTATGAAGTCTATAATCAAAAGGGTAAGCTCAGATGTACAGCACGCCACCTCAGAAATACAGCGGGGAGACACACATAAAATTTTAATGTTGCTGTTAAAACCCACTCATTAAAACCTCTGTAAACACAGAAAAGAAGAAAATCTTATTATCTGCCTTGCTCCTGCTTCTCCAAAGCAAATAATCAACTTGAGCATAATGACACTAAATAGGTGTTCAGTTGCGTGAGATCCACGGTAGCTTTTCTCCAACTGTATCTTCTGATCCTTTAGGTACAGAATTGAGACAATTTTTAGCACTTGCCTCTTGACAGACCCAATGAGCAGTGCCCTGAACTTCTCAATGAACTCAACACAGAGATCCCACAGCTCAGGCTTTACAAAATGCAGAGACACTCCTGAGAGACACGCGGAGCTCAGCCACCCGTCCACTACTTTACTGTTTTATTTACTCTTCCTGCAAAAGAATCAGGTGTACAGCTGAAAGTTCCTCTGCGACTTGAGGGACACACATTGACCCATCAGCATCTGTACTTGGTTATTATGTCCATAGGATCAGTCTGATGTCACCTGTCATCCGCAGTGCAATGGGAACCACTGCACAACTGTAAAACACAACAGCAAGAGGCAGCTCTTCCACTAAGCTTTTCTCGAAGTGCTGTTTAAGGAAAGCAAGTCCTCCTCCCTGACTGCCCCATGAGAAAATTGAGGCACAGAATGGTGATATTATGTGGCCATTGCCACCTTCAGGGCAATAGCAAAGCCAGACGTAGAAAATAAAACTAAAAAAAGCGATATAACTCAGAAGGGTCACACATGAAAACACAACTGAACACATACACAGGGTAAATAACAGTACAGCCAATGCAACCATCTAGAGAAAATAATCTGGGTTTCCTGAGACAAGACTCCCAGAGCAGGTCAGGATTTCACAACACAAATTCAGTATCCACTGACAGCAGTTGTCACTGTAACTTACTACTGTGAGGAAATGCAGTATCACATAAAAATCTGCCATTACCCAGCTAACAATCCTACACTGACAAGGCAAGCACGGGAAACTGGATAGACAGCCTCAATTTACCAACAGCTGAATAATTTCACCTTTCAATCTCCCTGCTTTTATGTTTACAAAGTCATGTCTTCATCTTCTAAACATTTTTCCCCTTTCAAACAACTGACGGGTCCAGCTTTTACTTTTACCACTCTGACTTCCTGAGTAATAGAAAAGTCAGCCATCAGCCCAAGACAAGGTTAAGAGGAATGGGAACGCCAACTTCCGTGGGTTTTTTTAGGCAAAAATCCACCTAGGACAATAATCAGTACAAACCTATCGTATTTCCTGGCAGCAATAAAAAGTTTCAAAGAAAAAAAATAAAAAAGGGCAATAACAGGATAACTGTGATAAGAATGAACTTGTTGTTGAAGAACAAAATCATCTGCAGGTCATGCAAACTAGAACAATCAGAATCCATTTACTCTGCTTTACCTGGATCTTACTCTGTGCAGCGCTCACCCTAAGAGGGACAAAAAAGTTAAATGTATTTTCCTGAATGAATCCCTACAAATTCCAGAAATGTATTCTGCAAATGTTACAGAGTTGGGGCTATAGAAAAAACCTGAGTTGCCCAGACTACTGATGCACGTTACAAAGACACAAATTAAATATTACAGCAAAAGCTTAAATCAGTCACTTCCAAGATGAAGGAGTCCCTGCAAGTGGTTTCAGTGTACATCACATAACCTTACAGGCAGTGTCATCCCTCTGCCTTGGTCATCATTAAACAAGCAGCAGTGAAAAGCACTTTCTTTTATTGTTTTGTTCCATGGATTTACGGACGGATGAATCTTATTTAAGTTCTCTAAAGTGACAGTTGAGAGTGTTTTGGATGAACAGTTCTTTGTTTAGCTATGAAACTACACTCAAAAGGCAGGTCAGAGCACAGCAAGCTATCATTCATGATTTCTGCTTCTCTCACATTAGGAAATAACTCTCAGAATGAAATTAATTCATTTTACACGTCCACACAGTGCTTACCTTTGGGGTTAAGATAATAAACAAAGATGCCAGTAAATAAAAGTAAGCACTGCCCTTCTGACTGCAGTTGATAGACCCTTTTCCAGCAGAACAAACACAACTGCATGTTTTCAAGTTTAAGTTTGCCTCTTATTTTCTAAGGACATAGAACTTAACCCCAGAAGCCCTTTTCTTTATCCCTCACATTCCCAGATACTGTTGTTCTGGCACATCTACAGAGCACTGCTGAATCTCCATTGTGAAAATGCATGTGTATGCTGAGGTCTGCCTCCCCAAAAGGACAAAGAATGCCCGTGCTTCCCAGAGCACAGCCAAGGACAAACTGTCTCTGTCCTTGCGAGCTCTCCCCACGTGGTGGAGTGGCACAGAGGAGGTTTATCAGCCATGATGGGCAATTCCCCACGGGCCTGTCCCCAGAGGCCACCCCAGCACCAGCCTCCATCCTGCGGGGAACAGGCAGGACTGACACTCGCAGCAGTCACACATAACAAGCGTGGTTGGAGGGAAGAGGGCAGAGGTGTCCTGGTAGTCTCTTGAGGAAAAGAGAACAATGGAGCTTTAAAGCTCTCCAGCTCTCAGAGGGTTTAGGAATCAACAGTACTCCTGAAATACACCATCAATACAACAGCTGTCTGAAAGGGAATAGTGAAGCACTTTGTACCTTAGAGTGTCTGATGAAAACTGTTAACGCAGGACACATTAAGTACAAAATCGTATCAAGTCAAAAGATGAAGGATGGAAGAGCCAGAAACATCCAGCCCAGGCTGAGACAGCAGCTACTTGTGCACGTCTTTTACCTATCACAGCAGCCAATTTGGACAGATTAGCAATCAATGTTTTATGAACTGCAAACTATGATCATTGCTGCAACATGGACCAAGGTTGAACCTTCACAGAGCAGGCACTTTTTAGTCACTAATAACTTGAGATTCAAGCTGCATCTACAAGAAAGCAGTAAAAAATCCCCAATAACTGTACTGTCAATCCTCAATCCCTTCCCTAACTGAAAACATTCCATCAGGTGGGATATTCAGTACAATGACACCTCCTCTCCTGCTACAGATCACATGGCACAAAAGGAAGTGCAAATCCACTGCAACGGGACCAGAACTGGGGTTTGCAACTTCAGCATACTGTGGCTTAGGGAATGTCTGCAGTCACAGGGGGCCATGGGGATCCAGACGCGGAGCCAAAGCCTGCCACGTCTTCATTCTCCAGTGAAGAGGCTGAGAATGGAGGCTGTATAACCTGCTGTCACCTCGAGACTGTGGAAGAAACAGCCAGAGCTGCTTTACAGGCCTGACAGCAGGAATGCCATTCCTCCAGGATGGCTCTCCAGCTCCACTACTGCGCAGAGTGGCTTTGCCACACAGGACTACAATCCCAGAGATAACAAGCCAACTTTTACTGCATTTAGCCATGATAAATACTCTGGACTAAAAGGCTGTTAGTATTATCCAGTTTGCAAAGTGTACTTTGCAGTTCTGAAATGTTTACGACCAGCCAAGCCTTTGTTAATAACTCAGCAGGATAATCCTGTAATGTAGCACCTCATATAATGGGAAAGGCATAGTCTCAGTGATATTCATATTTTGCTTCTGCATTCTTTACGTGAGACAGGCGCATGAAGCACTGTTTATCACCATTACAGGAACACAGTTATTTGCTACGTAGAGAGAAATATCTCTGGACAAGATTTTGACTGGCTTCAGCACAGAAAAAAAAAAGATTCTGACACCTAGAATCAATTACTTCAGAAACGGTAGCTACGAAAATATAAAAATAGGTACTATCAAACTGTACAAATTGACAAGAAATACAGGACCAATTCCGTATTGATATAAGCCTAGTGGGAATTTACTGGTGTGCACGTCAAGTAGATTTGCTTAAAGTAAGTAATTATTAAGAATGAGAAATACTTGTATAGTTTACCTGCAATATCACATGGAATAGGGTTTTTAAAAAAAATCCTTTTTAAGGTCTTTTTTATTGTTCTTACAAAATGGACTTAACATTACAATTGCATTACACTTCACTATGATACAGTACCTTTATTATAGCCAAATTCCCTTTAATTTTCTCAGCCTTTAAGCCACCAATCTTATAGTGCTGCATGCTGGTTCTTTATTTCTTTTATTTGTTCTGTTTCTAACCTGCTATTCATTTTCCTCCACAGAGTCATTTCCATTTGGATGAAGGAAAAAACCCCAAGCTTTCCCAATTCTGCACTTGACCACCACAAAACTTAAATTTGTTTTCTTTTTACTTCAAAATGATCTGTGTAACGTTTGGGATTTACACCCAAATGGGCCTAGCTGACTGATACAGTCATGGATCTTGGAAATACCAGTTCCCTTTGAATAGCTTAAAAGCTGCATCGAATGTAAAACAGAAGGGGAGTATATGCTGGCTGGACATCTAGCATCACACTCAGAACTGCAAACCTGTATTGTTTAGGATAGTCTCAACTCACACCTACTCCCCAGCTAGTTTATGAGATCTCAGAACCTCCTGTTTGCATTATGTGGACAAGATGTTGTTTGGCAGCTGGAGGAGAAGAAGGAGGAATGTATAGGAATCTATGCTTCTGATCTTAAAGGTTAGTTATCCTCTGAATTCTGTTTCAGCCTCTTGTATTTTGATGAAGCTCATTGATCTTTAACAGTACAAATTTAACAGACTGAAAGTACCGATCTATTTTCTAGTTATCATTAGTCAATATCTGAAAGGCCCTGGTGTATCAAATGTTTGCTACTCTAAATTTCAAGTCCCTGTTTTTAGTATTCGTCAATGCTCGGCAACACAACAATGAGGAAAGTCATACTGAATACAGCAAAATCACCCTTCTCACTCAGTCCAAACCATCTGGCTTTTGGTATCTCCACTATTGATACCTACACCTGAGTGAGCTGCTCTGAACTCTTCCTGTGCCAGTGGAGAGAGAACCAGCGCAGACCAAGGAGTCAGTTCCAGCTCAGGGCATTCTGTGATTCTGCACTCAGCCCACGCTTGGCCCTCACAGCTGGTCAGCCTGGGGACTCCACCGACTGCGCTGACTCATCCCCCAGCGCTGGGGTGGGAACCTCGTCAGCTGGGCGGGGTGGAGATCACTGCACTGCAGATACAGAAATTTAAGCAACATGAGTTCCACTCTCAGTGTCCAAAAAGAGCACAGGCCCCTTTATTTTTTATATGGGTTTGATGATGTCACTGTGAAAGTTTTTTTCACTGTGTAACTGTAAATTAAAGGCCTGGGTATTTTCTGTTTTGGAGGTTTTTTGCCAAAAAACCATAAAAAGTGTCTCCCCTGAGTCAGGCAAAATTTTTACAATTTCTTTAGCCACTAAATTAAAACACCTGAAACTGGCTGTTGGGAGAGCTGGATGAAAACATACAGAACATAAAAAAATATTTCACAAATTTGATAGAAAACAGTAGAAGACAATGCTGTGTCCACTGAAGGCAACAAGAACACTGCCACCTGTCCAAACAGAAGCAGAACTGAAGATTTTTTTCACAAAAAAAGCTCTGAACTATTGGAAACTAAACCATCTATTTTCAAAAAATATGTTTTTTGTGGAATTATATATTCAAATTAACTACATTTTGCCAAGATGTTTTTCATTTCAAAAACTCCAAAGAATTTATAAAGCAAAAATGAAATTGAATTTTCCCTATATAAAAATCAGACCAATATATTATTTTCCAGCAGTTCAAGCCAAATAGGAAGATTTCATCCTATTACAATGCTATGGAGAGTTCTATCTGAAGTTAGCACACAAAAAGCCCAAGATTTCCTTTTCTTTCCAGTATGTCCAGTAAGGAGAACTACAACTCCCAGTACCTCCCTCACAAGAAGAGAACCCGTGCAGTGCCGAGGGCGAGCTGGCGATCCACGGCTCCTCCCTCTTCCCACGCCAACCCCCTCAGCCGAGCTCTCCGTCAGCTCCCTCACACAGACTGAAATGTGCTCTTTTCATTCCCAAAGGGAAAGCCCTTCCATTCCAGTCAGAAATGCCACAACAAAAGGCCCGTGTTTGCACTGCCTCAGTCACCACTGTCTTACATGCAGTCCCTTTTCAGAGCAAGAATGACGACTAGAGGTACAGTCTGTAACCTCAGCCAAAACATAACAGGGCAACAGAAAGCAAATATTAGCTCAAGCAAAACAGAAAATAACATTTACCTCATAAAAAGCCAAAGGTGGGTAAACAGGACAGAGGTTGATGCTTCGTATAATGCTTAAATTCTGCTCACAGAGCTAATTCTAATTTTATTTTCTATCATAAAGGCATTAGGTCAAAATCTCCAGTACTGCCCGTCATTAGTTTAGAGACACAAGCATTTGTTTAGCCAAAGAAAAGCCCATGTGATACACTGGACCAAGTCTAAACTAGAAATTTTAGCAATGTACAGGTATCAATTAGATGCATGCATTTTAAGAACATTTTGCTGTCTTAGTGCAAAAAAACTGGAGAAGGTTTGGGTTTAACTTCATTCAAAGACCTAATTTAATGTTCATTCTCTTTCATAGTTATAGCTAAATTCTCTACAATGTATCTTACAGTATTTTTAATAGACACTACCCTGATTAGTGTAGCTTAATGTAGAGCAGCTGGCCTAAATGTTTAGAGCTAACTGATCCACTGAACGACAGAAACTGAGTCTCTGTGTCTGCAAATACATCAGTATTTTCATCTCCTGGTTTTCACTGCTCCTAATTTTTGTTTTGCCCCAGCAAAACATGCTAAAGAGCTTGGATTTTCATTACAATTAAAAATGTGGAATGAAAATATATGTTAATACTATGACAAATTATTTACCCTACTGTTCAGAATCACCCTGGTTCTCTATTCTGATTTTTAAATATTAAACTCCTGATCCAAAACTTCTTTTTGCCTGTCCTAGATTTGGCTCTTCAGCTGTTTCAGATACAATGTCTGACAGACAGAAGAAGGCCCTGACTGCCCAAGTACCTCACCACATCACAGCGGAAACGCCACTTGCATCCCCAGTAGTAGGTGTGAGGATACAGGGGGGCAAAAAGCGTTTCCCCAGAGCTGAAGACAGACAGACAGACAGACCTCAGTGCTCAGGGGGTGGCAGAAATGCACCAAGCAATCGCCAGCACACGCACGGTTGTTTGAGGCCAACAAGATACAACAGGACATTTCCCTTCAGGCCTGAGCTGGTTCATTCTAAGCCAGCATAAGTAACATGTTTTTCTACACAATTAAGTTAATTTTGCTTACTAGAGGCTGGTGTATGCTGCAAGCCACTCGTGTACAGCCCCTCCACTGAACAATCTGAAGGAGGGTGTCCATATTTATGCAGGGACTGTAAAATGGGGAAAGTGTACCATGATAGCACGTGCAGCCTTTGTTTACAATACATTCTACATTGATGGATTTCAAATAAACTAGCTATCACTTCCCCACTCTCAGGAATAAAAGAAAATGGCACATTCCAGAGAAATGCTATCTCCAAAAAACAGCTGTATGGGTACTTTGGCAATGGATGGAACTGGCACAGAGCCCCGGCAGCGCTGCCGCTTCTGTCATTCCCCAAAGGGAATCAATGCCTGATTACATTTAGCACGGCCTCTCTTTTGGTACCTTCATTACATCTGCTATGAAATCACAATTCTGTCTTTTCATTTCTTCCCTAAGCTTTCTTTGTCTCTGAATTCCTCTGATTACTAATCCCCTGTTCACAGCCTGTGCATCTTTTAAGAGCCAGAGCCCGCCCTGGAGGTCTTTCATGTAGGGTTTTCCCCTTCCAAATGTGAACCTGCATCCCTTCATCTCAGGAACTGCAAAAGCTCTCAGCACACAGTTTGGGGCCATTCCACTGCCTTAAGATTGTCACATGTGAAAAAGGACAATAAAAGTTTACTGTCTTGCCTTCATCCCTCATTCTGAGAGGTCTGCAACTGCAGCAGCCCCTGCATATCCTCTGTGAAGAAGCTGAATGAGCCCTACAAATCTGGGGATCCTGATGCTATTGGTGACTTCAGGGAGAACCTAGTAGTAGTTTCCTGTCACCCAAAATGCCTCTTCAGGGTATGTGACAAACCCTGCTCATGCAAAGCCATTCTAGATGCATCCTTGTTATTGTTGTGTACTGCAGAGGGTCTCAGATGGACCTCTAGCATGCCATTAAGGGTGAGAATTACATAGGATATCAGGTTTCACTAGTTCTGTATGCACAAAAGCCACCAAAGTTAGGTAACACCATGAACAGCACCCTGAAAACACTCGGCCTCCCTTGCCCCACTTCCCCTCCGTTTGAAGCCAAAAGCCGTAGCCCTGCAGTGGAAGGAGCTCGGCCCACAACAGTCCTGTTGTGTCGCTGAGGTGAGGGCAGAGGGTGTGTGCTGCTTGCTCACTCGAGTTAAGGCAGTAGGAAGAGATTCAGAGTGTGTGAAAGGAAGAGAGCAGCACGCTCCTCCAGGTGCAGGGTGCTCTCAAATCCATACCCTTACCTTTGGGATCAGAACTCGGCTGACCACAGCAGTGCTGAATACCTGGGACAACACATGTATTCTGTGAAGTTTCTGGACTGCCCTCAAGACTCATCTACTTATCCTCCATGAACACCCATCAGTAGATTGACAATTACAAGAATGTTCCTCACATTATTTTCAGAGGTTTTTTCTTACTATAGCATTTTACAGAGTAAGATATGAATAAACCCCCAGGAGATAACGTAACACAATGTGAAATTCAAAACCTATCAAGAGTAAAACCAACTCATATTTAGTACACACGATCTTGACTCTCCTTAGAACCACGTATAAGACTGTACAGGCCTGTGAGAATTGAGCAGAGCCTCCCCACAGTGGGACTTGCTGGGGATGTGTATCAAGGGGGCCCACTGTCAACAGTGTAATCACTTGAGCCTCATTTTCCTAAGAAACCAAGCTGAAGAGCAATTATTTTGTAAAAGCCTCAAGCCAGGAAAACACATCAAGTAAGTTTCCAATTTTAAGTGTGAAGAAGTCCAATCAAATAAGCAGTGGCATAGCGGAGGGGGTTTGAGAGCAGTAAAACTTTGCACACCAACAAATAAGAGATTCCTCACACTGGCCTCACCTTCGCCCACCAGCAAGTGGAGCCAGCACTGGAAACCAGCGGGACACAAATAATGAGCTCATGTCAATTCCTGCTCTGATTTTGAACTTATCTCCTTGTCTTCAGAAGGTTTCCCTCGGTTTTGCTTTTAAATACAGATTTTTTATAACGAAAACAATGTATACAGTGTTGTTGTAGTATCCATTCTAATCCATATACATACAATTTTCATCTGAAGCTCAAACAAAATTTCAAGATGTGGAAAACCTGGTTTTGAAAGAGCTTTTTTATTGATGATATAACCATTAAAATATGGCTTTACATTGCTCAATAATAGTAGCTAGAGTTGTGTTAATGGTATTGCCTACAAGAGTACACTATAAAATGCAAATAGTAGCCTATAAAAAATACCAACTACTTATAATACATATGAATAGATAAACAAATTCAATGTGCCATTAAAATGATGTTATATTTTTACTATATTTTTCCCTCTTTTTTCCTCACAGTTTTAAACACTAATAGAAAATCTACTGTCATGCAGAGAAGTTTACCAGTTGTGTATAGGACTGCATTATATACGTGCATCCTGCATTAATAATGGATTGCAGAAATAGACTGGTGTGAGGAAGCCCTTAAGCGGGAGGAATGTCTTCAAGGATAAATATGAAAGATTCAAATGAATAAATGTTGTATCTTTAGTATGTTGTTGTTCCTAAGTTTTTTCTTTCTATTTGGCTACTCCAAACTATACTGAAAATCACTAAAAAATACAAATTATTATTATTATTCTCTATTTTCCAAACTTCCAAGTCACTGAATTTTCATGTGACTTTCTCTTGCTACTATACAGGTCCAAAAAGAGCCATTCACTTAGTTTATTTTACAATGGTAAAGTGAACAAAAAATCATCTTTGCCATAGTTCAGCAGAACAATCCACCTGACACAAAAGCAAGTCATAAAATGACCCCATGTATGATGTTTGTGTTCACGTGCAAGGCTTTTTCAGATCTCCAGAAGATCAGTCCCAGGTAATTTAGTGCTATATTATACCCAACCACATCCAAAAAAGATACATACACAAGTGTTTGGGATTTCATATAAATACAAGAACAAGTGTAAGAAATCAGGCCACAGGTCCCCACTGCTCAGGATCCTGTCTCTGACAGTAATCAGCCAGAAAGGTTAGGAGTAGTACGTAGGACAGAAAAAATACACACTGGTAATTTCCAAATTATGTGCTCCCACCTATTGGCAATGTGCAGCACAACTTGCTGACCTTGGGGCTTGGTGAGCCAGGGCTAGCATCCACCTCTCAGTGCAAATGCACAGCTGCAGTGAATAAAACTGTGTCTCACTGCTACCACACATAATTCATTACTCTTCAGCCACTGAAGCTCAAAGTAGAAACAATACTCTGTGACCCAGGTGAGCAACTGCACGCCATCAACAATAAATTGCAAATAACTCAAGCAAACAGTTTATGCCCAAGGGCTAACATTTGTTCACAAACTATGTCAACGTTAATAATATATAAGTGAAGAGGAATGCTTGCTCATGAACGATTCACAAACAAATGCTGCTGTAGCCAGATAATTTGTTTGTGACAAAATGTTTGGCCAAATCCCATGCTCGGAGAACTGCTAATTTTTGGTGTTCTCTCCTTCTCTTCACCCCTCCAGGTCTCATCAGGAATGAAGAGATGGGGGCTGCAAAGTTGCCTGAGCTCTGTCTCTTCTGACTCCTTTACTTCCCTCAGCACAAGGCAAACAGGAATCAGCCTCCACCACAGCTCCAGTTTTCCATGAACTGTAACTATTTCAAAGACGCTTCTCTTTTCCTCTTTCCCTTCCCTCCAATTCAAGATGCTACCTAATACGAGAAGCAAAAACACATGTCAGCGACATGTGTGTCTCCTGGAATTCCTAATCACATCTCAATGCTGCTATCTGAAAGAAAAGCAGACTAGCAGAAACTGTCTGCTGAAAAACACACTACCTATAGCTGACACTGATGTTCACTATGTACCAAACAGTGGAAGCCCCTTCTGAATGTTTGTCCCAAATTCCACATACATCTTGTCAATCCCCTTTGATCTGCAGCATTTTCAAACTACATTTCAAGACAGCTAGAGGGTTTAAACTAAGAATTTATACTGGGTGGAGGTACAACTGAATTAATCCTTAAATGCAGTATCCCCTTCTGTACCGGAAATTTCAGGCTGGATCCAGACACCCATGTGAATTTCTCCGAGTAACTTCAATGAACAAAATTGGAGGCCATCTAGAGATAGCATTCTACATTCCCTCTATAATCAATCAATAGGGAGAAGACAGCCAGTTCCCAGAGGGCAATTCAGAAAATGATACACAAAAAGAACAGCTACCAAGAGGTTGTCAGTAGAAAGTAAGAGTGCATCCAATTCGCCTCCTCACTCAGAGATCAGACACCTGTCTCAGGATATCACACCACTCAGCCTGACATGGTTTCAGCCTGTGCCTCTTGCTTCCAGGTCTCACTTCCAGACAGAATAGGTCAAGTAGGTCAGTGTTTCGTCCCAAAACAAAGCTAAAAACTCCCTTTAGTTGGTTTTGTTTGTTGGAGGTGTCACATACACTGTCAGATGATTAAAATACAAGAGGAGGAGGGGTTAATCCTATACTATTCCAGTTAACCAAATAAACTCTGTGATGATAACAAGCCTTAGCTACCAGCTTTATCATCACAGTCCATAAACTGGGTTTCTAAATCACTTGCGCCGCTTTGAAAATTTCATATTGAAATACTGAAGATTCCTACAAAAGTCTCCTCCTCTTTTAAACTAATCAATAACATAAGCATACTAACTAAAATACATATTGAACTAAAAAGTCCATAGTAAATGAAGCCAGAGAAACAGCATATTTCCAACAGCTATGCCAATTACTAAAGAAATTATACAGATATTTTCATTCTTCTGGATCTTTTCCACCAAAATAAATGCAGTAGGTTATCCCCTTCACTTCACAGTCCATAAAACGCGTATGCCGCTGTGGAAGTATTCACTCACTGTACACACCACTGCCATTTTCAGTCTTTGCCACGTGAATCCATGAGTGTCAGCAGAAAGCACGTGTTTCTAGATGCCACTTAAGTATGTCTTAATTTGATAACAAGTATAGTCTCACACATCAGAATTCCTCACCGTTTTGGACAGCAATGAAGACAAAATCTACCAGTGCTAATGATTTTCCCACCACACCAACCACATTATGCCAGGCACTCTGAAAAATGCATTTTCCTCGGCCTTCCAAGTGCAACTACAAAACGTGTGTGAAACAAGCGCCTCAAACATCGTATTTTGTTCATTAATAACCGAAATACCTAACTGTGAATCTAAATGTTTCTGAAAACCCAAGAAGGGGATGTGCATACCAACAGACACACGTGCAGTTTGCCGTGCCTGCTTAATGCATTTCCTGACAAACAGAACTCCTCAAGACAGCTAATACTGGCCTTAACAGATAGTGCACTATAATCAAATCGAGATGTGGGAATTGTGAGGGAGTCGAGAACAGCTGTGGGAGGGCCCTGAGCAGCAAGGGAGGGCCACACCCAGCAGCCTTGTGCTGCAGGGAACAGAGGAGGGACACCCCCAGCTGTCCTGTGGGTGCTGGGCAGCCATCCTCCAGTGCCAGCGTTTGCAAATGCCACAGAAATGTCCTCTCCAAGTAATACTTTTATGTCCCCATTTGTCTCCCATCCTGCCTTACAGGTACACTTGTCAGATCTCCTCCCTCAGAGCTTGGATCCCTCGTGCTTGTGCCTTCACCGCTCTGTGGTTCCCAGCTCTCAAACCCACAAGCCCAGGTACTGACCTTTCATTCCAAAACACTTCACTCAGTTTTCAGGCAGTATCACAGGTCTCCAAGGGCATCTCCAAGTATCAGTACTTTTGCTTTTGTTTCTACCTCACAATAGGTATTCCGAGGATCTGACTTCACTTGAAAACATGCACACATCTATATTGGTAATTTTAGTCATCACACACATATAGTGTCTCAAATCTGTATCTGACTGGGAAAAAAATCAAAGAACTGATAACTATCTTTGAAATGCAGGAATCTAAGCCTCCCTACAAAGAACATTCTATACTCGTACAGCCTATTTCTGAAGTTCAGCATCGCAGATCAAACTACTGGTAACATTCCTGCAACTTAGATTTCAGGTTTTGACCCTAGGATGGCAATTTGGAAGACTTGCAATATTTATATTATTTTTTTGCCCATCAAATTTAATGCTATACACCAAAGCTAATATTTTCAAATACTTTACAAAATGCAGTTACAAGATTATTTCTATTAAGAGATTGGGCTTTTTCCCTATCATTTAGCTTCCAGCCCCTCTGGTAAGAATCATGCATTTAAAAAAACTCTACCTACTTGAAAACAAAGTTTGCAGACTACACAATGATAGAGTTGGATACAGTTATAACATTTATGGAAGTGACTGAGGAATGGCGACTTGAAATCTTGCATCCTAAACCTCATTAAGCTCTTCTACACTGTAGAGAATTGCAACTACTTCTACTAAAATCTGGCTTTGGCCCCGAGTGGGGAATCAGCACTGGAGAGCTGGAGGGGCCGACCAAAGGATCACAGCCAATGCCCTCCGGCCCCCGGAGGATTTAAGGAATGCAGCTCACTGAAGTGACACAAATTTCTCAGAGCATCTTAGCTTATATGGAAGATACGAAATACAAAGCTTCATTTCTCTGGCTATTAGAGGAAATCATATGGGTTAGTTATTCAATCAATGATAACTTGTCAAACCAGTAACCAAAAATGCATTTCTATTACAGCAGAAAAAACCATAAATTGTTTCATTTCCTTTAGAGCCTACCTAAAGACAACAGCATATACTCTGTATTAGTTGAACAGAGAAGTCTGCTCATGGCTCTGAACTACACTGGTATTTACCAGCTGCAGGAAGAGCTGGCATTTTAGAACAGCAGAAGCGTGAAGCTCGGCTTACCTCCTTCCCCTAATGAGCTTTTAAAATACCCTGAAAATGCAGTGTACCTTCTGAGAAAGAGAGTTTGTCCAGCCCCCCAGGCACGCTGGATTAAAAACTGTGCCTCAGCAGCCGCCACAAGTGTGCCAGGGTGATTGCTGCCAGTTATATTCAGGTCAATCAACCTGAAGAATTACGCCAGCACTGGTGGTATTTAATGCAATATTTTTTATCATCAGTAACTTAATATGATTTATACTAATACCATCTTCCTTGCAAGAAAAATAAACCTCTCAGTACAGAGCCTCTTCCAAAGCATCCTCCCTCACTTCAGCATCAAACCATTTGGCTGTTATTAACTCAGTCACACTAAGGCAGATGAGCACTTTACCAATAAAATCTATGAACACAGCTATCTTGTTCCTCACCTCTGATTTTTGGAATCTAAACAAAACAATAAAATCACTGGTTTCTTTTATTGTTACCAGCACATCATATTTTGCAATGATATTGAGCTGCTTGCAATCTCAGGGGATGCATGTATTCAAACATTATACATTTTAAAATTCAATAGCATCTACAAGTGCAAATGCAATGTGTGTAATCAATTAAGACTATTTTGTATATGCATTAGTTTTTATTAATTCTGTGTTTATTAGGTGCTAGTTAAATCCAGTTTTCCAACTGATTTTAAAGTAAATACCTTTCTGTAGTCCTGAGGAATGAATTGCCTTTTGCTGCAATAGCAAAACCCCGTGACTAAAATGTTTCTAACAGAACTTTTCTAATTATTTCAATTCAAATACCTTCCACTGTGGGAGGCAATTTGGCTGTGGTCTGAGAGTTCTATCACCACAAGAGTCCAAAGATATCACTTTAATACACACTCAGAAAGGAACAAATGCTGTTTATACAAGGTGTCATTCCCACGGAGACCAGACTGGCAGGCAAGTCTGTGTTCCTGTAATTCCATTCTTCCTCAGGGAACAATTTCTGCCATAAAAGTTTTATTCCCATTGAACAATTTTAACTTCCCTTAAAGAGAAGAACGTTTTCTCGCTGCAGGATAAACAGAATTTTAAAGATTCGGTACTGAAGTTTAATTCATTCCATGCAGTGTCCAACGTTACACTGCAGCCACGCAATTCCTCTTGCTGGAGCCTGTTCATTCACCACGTCCTTCTGTCTCCCGAGTTGTCCATTTCCATAACCCCGACTAGGGGAGAAGAAAACCACTGTGATCTAGGGCAGGACCCTACAAGATGTGCACTGCTCAAGACGAGCATTCCATACCAATACGAGAAATAGGCTCACTTCCTTATGTACTACCATGAAGTAAAACAGTGAAGACTGACAGAGAAACGCTTGCTTCATTCCATAAATACAGTTATAGCTCTGAAAAGAGAAGCAGCAATCAAACACTACTAAACATTTAGTGATTCCAAAGAAATCTCTCAAAAATCTACCATCACAGAATATGGGACAATATTTTGAGTCACAGATGTAAACACACCAAGAACTGAGATCCAAAGTACAGTCAGGTTTTCCTTTTCCTCTGTCTAATTGTCTGCCTGCTGTCAAATACTCTTCTATCTGTGCTAAGGCCACCCTTCAGGTAGAGCTGGCAGGTTCCCCTGATTTATCAGAGTATAAAGTGCTGTGAAAGTGAAGCATTACAATTCTAACAGCACTGAAGCTGCTGTGTGTGCTTTCTGTCCGTTGCAATAGCTTCAAAGCACTAATTAAATAATGGCAGCAACTATTCTGAACTTCCCAATGAAATCAATATGGATCAATGATGTCGAACCATCAAGCTGTACAGGTCGGTCTATGAGCAGTTCTGAAAAGAACTACCATATCTGTCACTTTCCATGTGTTATCTTTTGATAACATCTGTCACGTCTTTTTTTCAGTGATATCATGAACTGGTAGGGCTGGGATTAACCCTTTCTGTATACTGTCCACTGACTCTGCTCCACCTAATAACTTATACACTAAAGACCTAAACAGAACTTGTGTTAGAATTTGAAGGTATGTTTGCAAGTGTTGAAGATTGATAAAACCAGAACCATGTCATCCCTGAACACTCCCCATTCAGTGGTCCTAAATGCAGAGCCAGCTACTCTCGCCTTAAGCAGCGCTTCATTCTCTGTTTCATGATGCTGATCCATGATGAGCAGCCAAGCCTAATACCTGAACAGAGTATTAAGCCAGAGACTCCAAGATTAAGCATTATACTTGACCTTTTGAATTTTGTTCCAATCAATACCTCAAAAATTGATTTTCTCTTATTCAGTATACCCAAATGGTTTCATTAAACTGAAAGATTACATGACCTCCCAACAGGGAAAGGCCACCAGAACCTATTCTGTAGTCTGTGTTATATAAAAGTCCTAATCAACAACCAGTGAGTATCTGAGAATACCAAACACGTCCACCTCAATTATTATACAGCAATCATACACACAGCAATGGTGTTCAGAGGAAATTATGACTAGAATATTAAACTATCCAATTTTTAGACTTGGTGAAATATTTGGCAGCAGAACACAGCTGGATTTGGGCTGCATGGAAATGCAGCATCAGCCACTGCCAGTTCATCGTAGCAACAATGTGAGAACATTTCCTGAGTCAAATGCATCCAAGGACTCCCATCCACCAACTCCCTGGGAAGTGACAACTTCCTCCAATTGCACTTTTAACCTACAATAAATGAGGTGAGCACATTACTGTGACTATTTGTCCCCATCAGCTTGTAAATGCTTTACTCCTAAGAGGTGGTGAGGTCCAAAGGATAAAGCCCAGGTCCCTTCCCACTGGGCAGCTTTCCAGCCACTCTGCCCCCAGTCTGTCGTGGTGCATGGGGTCACTGTGTCCCAAGGGCAGCACCTGGCACTGATACTTTTGTACTGCCTGGATCCTGGCACTGGTCTAAAAAATGCAGAGTCCTTCTATTAGAATCTCAGAGATCCTGTGGACACACGCAAAATAAAACGAGAACTAGGAAGTGCCTTGAGCCTTTCCGCAGTGTGCAAACAGCATTTTGTTTGTGTTATTACTTGAAAACTGGGTCTCAGTTAAAGATGACCAGATAATATTTTCTGAGATCTGTCCCTTGTCCCAAACTCATTTGTTTTGTACAAACTCTTTGCTTTCCTGTTCTAATATCCAAGAAGACTCTAAGCCAATTCAATACCACAACCTTCTCCACAGCTTTCATCCCTTCCTGGAGGTGCCTATTCCAGAGTTATTACAATTCTAATCCTTGCAAGAATTTTTCCCTCATACTGCAAACCCTGTCTGGCAAGAGTCCCCTCCTAACCTTCTGCCCTAAACTGCCTCAGTTTCTCATTTACAAGAACCAGGCTTTTTCATTAAAGCCGATTACAATTAAAGCAATCACGACTTCTTGGTGCTAAAGAAGTGGATTTGTTTCTACTACCAGAGGTCCTGCTTTTGATTTCTTCAAGAAATACTCTTCTAGACCCAGCAATCTCCTTTTTCTTTCCTTTCTCCTATGCTTTTACCTTTGTAGTATCTGGATTTATTTTCTTCTACCCTAATTCCACAATGCCTACAATCCAGAACTCCTGTACGCCAGCCACCCTCCTTGGATCCCTCTCAGTACAGCTGTTCTTTCCCTGTTCTGTGCCTGTTCTTTACCCTAACTAAGCTAATTAGGGCTCTTAGGCTGAGGTTGTCTGTGTGCAGGCATGGAGAAGGAACAGAATAAAACGACTTTAAAAAAACTCTATCCAAGACAGAAAAAAAAAATAAAAACTGAGGAGAGGAGCATTGCATGGTAAATGTCCTGAGTATTCATGCGAGCTCAACAGCAAATACATTCCTTTGCCTGTTGTCTACCAAAAAAAAAAACCCCAAAAACCCAACACTTTTTAAACTTATATTTCTCTCAATAAAATTAATTGCAGAAAATATGAGTTAGGATTAGTCTGGTGAAAAAATAGTCAATTTTTTCAAGCAGCCCTCAAAATATCAAGCATAGAAAAATAATAACCAGAAATTTTAAAAGTACAGTTTAACAAATGTCTGATCTCAATGAATCATCAAGTCAAAGGAAGGAAAAAACCCAGCAAAACAAATTTATTGCATGGCAACACTGAAGTGGTGGGAGTTTTATCTGGCAGAGAAGAAATAAGAGAAGGAAGGTTAACCATTCAGTGCCTTAAATCAAAGCTGTTATCTTTTTTTTTCTTAATTCATTCAAAACACGTTTGTCTAATTATAAACTCTGGGAGATCCCAGATATGAAAGCAGGGGTTGTTGTAACACAAGGGCAGGACCCGGCACTTGGTCATGTTGAACCTCACACCTGCCAGGCCTGCAGTTCCCTGGAGGCTCCTTCCAGCCCTTCTCTTAGACGGGTGTCCCACTGACCTGCGACCTCCCCAGTCAGCCAGGACCGCTGGGAAATGATGGAAAGGGGCTTGGGAAGCACCTCTGCCGGCTCCCTCAGTACCCCTGGGTGGGCCCCCTCTGTCCCCACGGGCTTGTGTCAGAAGCATCCATTATTGTTTCAGCTATAACTAAATGGGAATGTTGAGGACCTGGATAAAAGGATTACTGCATTCCTCTTGTAATCTTTTTCCACAGTAATAACATTTTGGAACAATCTTCTAAAAATCAAAACACATCCTTTATCTGCTATAGTAAAACTCCTGTATTAAAGATCATGTGGATGTTGAATTAGTTCTTTGTGCATTAGAAAGCGATTCAACTTGGATTTATATATTGATTAACGGACATAGCAGGGAGAAAGAAAACACCTCAAATCACAGAACAGCACTGCCATGAGGCTGTGACGAACCCGAAGGCTGGTAGCCGACAAACTGGTACCAGCACACAGGTACACTCACAGGAACTACTCACACACCAGTGCAATGTGGGTGAACGCACACAACTTGAACTGACCTTTAACTGCGGGGCCAAGATGGGGCTGAGAAGGGTGAAACGTGACATCCTGTATTCTCATCTACTCTGCAGAAATGAACCTTGCAAAACAGAGTTTTTACTGGTGCATGGGGGACTTTTCACAAGGTGGTGATAATCTGGCTATCTCAGTCTCCTTCCCCATGGAGTACTAATCCAGAATGTCACATAAATTACCTGCTTCAGTTCCGAGTTAATTGAGATGCAAATTGGAGACACAATGTTAGAGCCTGTCTCCCTAACCCTACACGAAGACCTTCAACAGCATGAGGGACAGCTACCTACAAGAGAAGAACATCTTTCATGCCCGTGTGTTTAGACTGAACAGTACACACCCCTCATGGTACCAGAGCCAAGAACATTTCAGCTGTATGGTGTTTTCATGGCTCCTGACTTCAGCAGGCAGACTGCATTTAACAGACAGTCATACTGCTTTTTCATCACATGAAATAATTCCCTTCTGTGGCGAAGTAAAGAGAATGAGAAGCCAGTACAGCTGCCTGATGGATGTCAAAACCTATTCCATTAAATAAAGGTAATGGCAAAACTCAGGAGAGGCAGCAGCACTTTATAGTGAGTTCCCATTTATTCATTTTGTTTCAAAGCCAGCAACAACTCCTATAGACTCCAAGAAAACAGAATATTTGCATTTCAGATTTTATCAATCTTCTAAAGACACTACCTAAAGCACACACAAGCATGTCTAATGCATACTCACAAGCTCTTAGGGAGTTATTATGCTCAAATTCAAAATGCATGAATGGAATCGGTATCAAATATGATAGATGAATCACTCTGAATATCAGGAGTAAGCCTACCCAAACAGTGACTACACAGAAGATTTACCCCTGACCTCTGTTCTAATCATGTAAAGTACAAATTAGAGACAAGCAGAGACATTAATTAATTCCTTAAGGAATAAAAATCAGCAAAACAGACCCAGTACCTGTTATGTTAAACCATGAAACTTACTGAGTTCCTACTAATGACCTCTGACAGATATATCCATAGGTGCAGAAGGACACTGCTGCTCTGTCATACGCGTCCCTATCCAACCCAGTGCTATTCCTGTTCATCAGCACTCCTGGAAAGTGCTGAAATAATGCATCACTCCATATAACAATGTGTAAAGCTCTCCACAACTTTTAAATTCGTTGGTGTTTGAGAACATGAGAAACTCTTTAATGAATTTATAAATGCTCTCCTCTGTGGTTTCTGCCTTTCCTGGATGATCACAATGGAAAGAATGAGAACTGAAACAAAGCAGATTCCCTTGCTGCTGCTGCTGCTGGCTGCTTCTGCATTAAACCGTGGCAAGTAAAACCAGGCAGCACGGACACACACGACACTTGGAGCCAGCCCCTGACAAGGCAGCAGCGCGCGGCGCCAAGCAAATTGTGCAGAAAGCAAAAGACAAACAGCAGCAAAACATGGCAGAGGCTGCAAACTTGCAAAGCACTAAAAACATTTACTCTTTTACAAATACATTCTAGGCACAGTGGGACAGAAGGCATTTCATACATTTTTGCTGCAAGTGGCCTAAAGTAAAAAATACCAGGTAAGTGGCAGCCTAAGCAAAGAATACAAATGTCCTAGAGAAGCACTTGAAAATAAAAAAAATAAAATAGTCATAAAGAACTTCCAGTAGCTGAGAAAAAGAACAGCAACAGAAGAAGGGTCACTGGCATACCTACCAAATTAAATGCTGAGCATTTAAGAGGCTAATTTTGACAGACTTAAAATGATCAGCAACTCTCCAGTCCTTGATCTTTGCATGCAACATATTGTAATAGTTCACGATATGATCTGAGATTTAATATTCAAAATAGAGAGAAATATACCAATGGAGAATCCCCTCCCACTGTGAAATTCTGCAGCTGGACCACACTCGTATGATAATTAATTCTGTCGGCAGTTTAGTCATTTGACTGAAAAAACCCTACAAAAAGTAGGAATTCTCTCGTTCTCAGCATCCCTGATGTAATAATGTCTTTTTCAAGTAGAAGATCCAAGTTTGAAGTTTATCAGTACTATGGCAATTCCCACCACATTAGTAATGGGCAATGACAGAAGGAAGCTACTACAGTTCTCACTGGAGGTACAAAAACCATCACAAGCAGGTTTGGACTTTGTGAATAACCCCAGCAGTAACAGTTATTGGAAACCTTTTCTAAAGCTGGATCCAGGTAAAACTTCGTTTTATCAAAATTAAGAAATCTGCAGCTCAACTGTTACAGAGGCTGGCACTCACCGTTTCTCTAATTTTTCTCTGTTTATGAAAGGGTGAAATATTAAATCCTGGTCTTTACATGAACATATGAATTACTGACTTCTTTAAAATGTTAATCTTTTGATCAGCAAGTATCTGATACAGAATTCCAAATACCATGATATTTACGTAAGGAGCAAATGCATCCAAGGACATTTATAGTTTTCCTTTTGGAAATGCTCTGAGGCAGTGGTGTTCTGATACAACTCCAAGACTTTTATCCGTTTACAAATATCTCAATTCCAACAGCGTATTTCTACTTGACTTTAAATCGCACTGAGAAGAACATTGAAATTGCTACGTCAGATAAGAGCACTGGATCCCTTCCAGCTTTCTGTCTCGGAGTGGCAGGTCCTGGGTATTTTAAAGGAAACCACAAAGATCTTCACAAGAGACAGCTCTTATTCAGTAACGTGGCCATACAGTACCTTGTTTTTTTCTTTTCCTACCACCTATTAGTTACTTTCTGGCTTTTACATTGAAACATGAGACTTTTGTGTCTTTTAGCTTTTACTACATATCCTGTGTGAACTCTTTATGCACTTGAACAGCACCAGGGCACACCACCTTCGGAGTTCCTCAGGAATTGTATTGTGGAGTTCAATTACCATAGTATGAACTAAACTGTACAGCTGAAATGAGACAGACTGGTGATGCAAAGAAAAAACCAAAGCTATATTTGGCTTTCCCTGAAAAGTTCTTCTTTCTTACTTTTTTAATGAATTTTGAAATAAATAACATTGTAGCACCACTCTATTCACAGTTGTTCTGTATATTAGATTTGTACATAGTTATCTTAAGATTTGGGTTCTTTTTAGTCCTGCATAGATAGAATAAAGCACATTCCTTTCTTAGAAGTTTACAGACTCACAAAGGAACACAGGACACTGCTCAAGCCAGAGCAGCAGCAATGGCCACAGGAAGCATTTTGGTTGTGTTAATTATATTGGCACATGTCTGTTCCTGCTCTGGATTTCAATCTGGTCAATCTGTCTAAATCACAAATAAATGATGACACAAACATATGCTGCAAGACCAAAGCAAGCAACCACTCCATTTCCCTATGACACACACAGAAGATCTTCCTGTCATGCATCTGTGACAAAAGAGGTTCCCTGTAAGAGCACGCGGATGGAGGTGCCCCTGCCTCCTGTCTGCCTGGAGGCAAAATGGTTTTAAAACCGAGGCCATGTTTGTGAGTGTTTCTGTTTTCTCCCAGTTCCTGTTACCATTCAGGGACACAAAATGAAGCTGTTGACTCAGGCTCAGCTCTCCTGTGTCTCCACCACCTGGGCTGGCCAGAGTCTCTGCCTGGTTATCAACTGCAGCATTTCTTGCTTTCTAACCACTTGTGCATGCAGCTAAGCTGCAAGAGGAAAAGGTGCTTTTAAGCCTCTTACCTACTCAGGAGATAGAGAATGCTGGATAGAAGGATTTACAAAATACAAAAATACAACATGCCTATCCTAATATTGTTGCAAGAAAGAGAAGAAAGAGTGAAAACTCCAATTCTTCTCTTCATGTCAGCTTCCTCTCCTCTACCCTTCAGCATTTTGGTTGATCAGCAGTTAACAGTCTGCAGATATTTACTGTTTTACACAAGTACTGAGTCGCTTTGAGTTGGTTTGTCATTTGTTTGCTGTCCTGTCCATTGGGTGAAAGACACTTAGGTTTAATAAACAGTAGAGTACACTGTCACAGAATCCCAATTAAATATGCAGGAATCCAGATTTTTTTTTTTTAAATTAATTAATTATATGGGAGTCTGTTGCACTTTTTTTAAATCACCTAAACATGCTGGGGTTTGGTTGTAGGGTTATTTTTTTTTTATTTAACCACATTTAATTTAACACAATTATCTTGGGTAGATATGAGAAGATGAGCTCATTTAAATCACATGTGGTTTCTTCAGAGCTCTGTCTGCCAGACACCCCGATGGAAAAAGGCAAAGAAGGATGGCAAATACAGAGTGGAACAGTCAAAACATACCTGCATGTGTTTTATTTTCTTTTAAATCATAAAGTTCTAGTCCACCATTACTGGCGTGGATGAATGACCCTGCCTAAGCAGCAGCTGATTACAGGCTGGTTAACTAAGACTGTCAGCATAACTAACATTCTGAGCCTTCTCAGGAACACCGGGCTACCAAAGGTGCAATATCTACAAGCTGCCACAGCTTGCTTAATTAAAAAAGATTTGACTGAATTATTAAAAGCTAAAAAATCTGAAACTTTTGATGAAAAACAGAACAAACATTTTTTTGCAGGAAAATGGCAGAAAACAGCATTAGGCTGAAGCCAGGGAAGGAAGTGACTAAGCATGCAACTGCAGCCACTTGGAATAATCATTTCTATGCTAGTCACAGTGGGAATGAGCACAATTATATGCTTAACTTTGTTCATGTTCTTCTCTTTCAGTTGCAAATCTGCTCAACTGTCATATTTAGTTTTCTCTTCAAAATGTTACTAATGCTGTCTAATAACACTCTAAGTGTCTTTGGACTGGAAATCACAGCCTCGGAACACCACACTGAAGTCCAAGCAGGAATCCTAACAGAGGAAAGCTGGAATGCTTTTTTCTCTCTGGAGTTTTTCATGCATAAGTAAGTGAAAGCAGAGACTGGAAATTATTTTAGAATATTTCAACAGGTCAAATGCAATCATGCTACTCTGCCCTCCTGCCCCCCGTACGCCTGTTTATGCTGAAGAGCAGCCAGACTAGGAAGTACACCAATAAACATCTTCCACCAATTCAGGTCTAATCCAAAGAAATGCTACATATACCTTTTGTTCCAAGAAGCTAAAAATGTGTTAGTCACAATCTTTATATGGAAAATTAAAGGTAATAGTCAGCAGATATTGAAGTAATTTTCAAAATGGTACTCTTGTAACATCAGAAAAGTTCTGTAACTGAACAGACATTGGCAAACTTATTAACCACAGATATGAGATAATTCTGCATTTTAAAAAGAAGTCTGTGTTTCTATATTTGACAACTACATTGTCCTCACATGGAATTCTGCTATTTGGCCACTTGAGCTCAAAAAAACGCATCAAAATAAATGATACCCATTACAAGCAATAAAAATTACAGTAGATACAGAATAACCTGTGCTGGAATTCCAAAAAGGAATGGACAGCTTGACTGATGGGAAGGGTGTATGTTTGAATATAACTAGTGTCAGACAAAAAGTCAAGCATATCATCTATTATGCTGATAAGCTTATAGAATAATTACATGTCACTATTCCTCTCTCATAAGTGAAGATACTGACACCACAAAAATTTAGAATAGAAGTTCAGGTTTGGAAAACAAGTTATAATGGTTTCTGATATGATGTGGATGTCATGGGTTTCCTACAATGACAGTTCTTGCCAGCTGCCTTCCTCCAGCAGTCAAGGAGCCACTGCAGCCAACAGATATTCCAGGGCTGACCTGACAGAATAATTAATTCTACAGCCTCAGCACATAGCGAGATATCAAGGCAGCTTCATCTGGAGCCCCACAGAGTTAAATGCATAGCAGGGCACAGGACTGAAATTCCTAAGAAATGTGTGAACATGCATCATCTAAGCGTGCTTCATGCTGTGCAAATGACAAAAACGAATCCCTCAGAGATGTACTCAAAGGGTAGGAGTATAAAAGGAGCAGCTACAGGCAAAGGCATGAGGGCAGAGGGAACAGCTGAGGAGGCAAGGCCACCCCTGAGGGTTTTAACTATACGTACACACAGAACACTGAAAAGGTCTAAGGTTTGGTGAACAACCAAACTGTGCAGATGGACACATGGCTGACACTACCACCACCTTGTCTTTAGTCAAACGTTACTGTTCCTGTTCTTACCAACACGACAGCACATGCTCAGAGCTCACTCCTTTCTGTCTGGCCAGAACTGGACACTGTCAGCATTATTGGTCTTCCTTGGGACCAGACTGCAGCTCTGCTTGGATTCAGCTATGGAATGCCTCTGCACTGATGTCCCAGCCCCTGTAGACTTCTCCATGAACGAAACTGTTCTATGAGATGTCTACGTAAGTCTGGCTGCTCGGGAAGTTCATTCCCTTTGCCATCCCTCACAGTCCGCCCCGACGCACATGCAGAACTGTTCTAGCAAGGCACAAGTCAGGTACCCCAGGAGACTGTTGTGGCTTTGGGTTTTTCAGTGAATCTTCTCCCTTTTGTTACCTGAAAAAAAGACGCTGTGAGGAGAGAAGGTTGAAGCCCAGCAGATGAACAGTCGGCAATTCCGATACAAAAGAACTGGCCAATGGTTCTAGCATTCCACTGAAACCTTCCAGGGAGGGGAAACGGGCGGTTGGGCACTCGCTTAGCCGAGGGAGAACACACTGGCTGTGAGGGGAGCGGGGCAGTCCGGGCTGTTTCTGGTGCTGGACTTGTCCTGCTGAGGGGCTCGGCGCTGCTGCGGAGCTCTCCTTGCTGCCCCGAGGTGAGCCCGCTGCAGTCAGCTGCCGTCTGACTGGGCCTTTTCGGCACCCGCCAGCCCCGGGAGACCCTCACCATCTCCGCGGGTGTTTCAGGGGAACCCGGGCTCCCACCTCCACCCTGTCTCCGGAGAGAGCACCTCCCAGCTGCTGACTGGAACCACGGCGGCTGCCACGGCCAGGATACCGACACCGTACACATGAGCGCCTGGGGAAAGCGAACCCCACGCAGCTCTCTGTTCCCGGGGCCGCCCCTGCCCCGGGGGCTCAGGGCTCGCACTGGCGGCCCCTGAGGCCATGAGGGAGGCACCGCGGCGCCAAGAGCGCCCCCTGCCGGCCGTGCCCTGCCTACACCCCGGGGGGAAGCGCCGAACGCGGGGGGAAGGGCTGTTACTGGGGCTTTTTATTGTTGGTGTTCTGTCTTGTCACAGATATGTATTCTAGTAAAGAACTGTTATTCCTTTTCCCATACTTTTGCCTGGAAGCCCCATAATTTTCAAAGGGAGAGGTCGTCTTTCCATTCCAGGAAGGTTTCCACCTTCCTTTGCAGATCGTTGTCTTTTAAACCAAGACAGAGACAAATCGTCCTTCCCAGACAAGCACCCTTCACGGTGATACCTAAGGATCTCCCAGTACTCGGGCCACATAAACCCTGGCAGTGCTGTCTGGGCAATCAGACGGTAGGCGTTCTTCCAGCAATGGCATCCTGGCCCACGGAAGAGTGGGAAGCATTTGCAACAAGCCCGGGTTTCTTCTAACCTAATCTCTCTGGCATCTTCACAGAGACTGCAGGCAGAATCACAAGCAGAGGTCACCAACACAGCCTTGCATTTCACCCCTACACATCTCCAGGGCACTTATGGTAGGGATCGTTCATGCACTGCAGGTTGAAGCACTGTGTGGAAGATGTAATTAATTTTTACTTCCGCGATGATCATTCATCCTCCAGCACCTTCTGCTGCTTCTACTCATATTAACTTTTCAGGAAGATGCTGGAGGATAAGCCTGAATGGATCAACACTAAATCCACTGAAACAGAAGCGGTCGTATCAATTTCAGAGAGTAAGTAAAATGATAGCTTTGCATCTCACGTCATGTCTCTGGAGGACGAGACTGAAGCACAGGATGCTTGCCCTCAAACAGCTTCAAAATCGTAGGACTAAAAGCCAGTCGGGAACAGTTGTGTGCCCAATGCCTCATTAAGGCTAAAGGACTTACAACTGGGTCCCGAAAAATCCAGGCAGTGGATGCGGTGAACAAAGGTTTGTGTGCAGCCTCACCTCCTCCGGGGCAGTGCAGAGGCCCCTGTGACCCGTCCACAATGCTAAGACTTAAACAGAAATGCCGAGCTGGAAAAGCTTCCTTATCCAACACTGTGGAGCTGTGCGTGAGGAAAGCGAGCCCCTGAGCGGCCCCGGGAAAAGGCCCTGAGGAGACCCTCTGGGCACACGCACTGACAGATGTGTCCCTGGTGTCCTCTGCGAGCCATCCCACATTACTGGGGGCTCTGACTCCCAGAGTGGGGCATGGCTCCTACACTCCTTCAGCTTATCACAGTGTGTAACATGGGATCCTTTCACCCTCACAGAGGCCGGGGGAGGCCTTACAAAATAATAGTTCCTAGCAAAAGAGCAAGGGAGTATTTTCATTTATCCATCTCCCCCACCTACCGCTGACCACCACGGTCCTTTAGGGCAGCACAGATCAACTCCTGGGATAAGATCCTCTCTAGTCTCAACCCTCTTTCCCTATTTCTTCAGAACATTTTCTGTCGCCCCGATTTCCCTTGCCTGCATGTTCCTTGAACCTGGCTTTCCCACACTTCCCTCTCCTTATGTCTGCCTTCAGCAAACGCTGCATCCCGAGCTTCCCTCTGCCGTCCCACGCTCTGATATTTACACTGGGAGTTATACGCCCCCAGCTCTAATCTGATCCTCATGGAACAGCAGGTTCATTTAATCACCGGCTCAAAAATTGCAGACACATTTTATTAGACTTATCTCTCTTAACGATACAGTGATAGCACACTACAGTACCATTTAGAGCAAGCTACTACTGCTAACCCAGCTGACTCCTGGCTTCTTTACAGGAAAATAAAGTCAAGGGAACGACACACAGTGTCACTTCATAAACCCAAAAAGAACACAGTGCGGCATTGCTAACTACGGCTCCCCAAAGGGATGTGTGATTCACACATAAAGGCACTCCCAGACCCAAGAGCTTTGCCTGCAAGCAGAAAAATGCTGTATTCTGGTCTGGTCTGAATTCCAAAGTTTGTGCACTATGAACATAATGCTCTGTGTTTAGAAAAGCTCACACTGCATTCCTGAACGTACTTCTCACGGGAGTAATGGAAACCTTTTAATTTTTTGTTTTTCTCTGTATCATCATTAAATGGATTTTAAAGAATAAGCGTGGAATATCCTGAGGAAGGCTAAGGTGAACCATGTGACAGAACAGGAGAAGGCTTTTGATTGATTTGCGTGGAATCTCACTAGCACCCGGTTTCTTACACTCTGGGAAGTTTACATCCCTTCCCTGCCCTCTCATCCCCTTTCTGCTGAAGCCTGGTAATTCTGTCACCTCTCTTTTCAAATGTACTTAGCAAAGAGATGTACCTCGCCATTACAGGTGCCTTCTCATAATCCTGAAAAATGCACAATTTGCTGTTTCCCCTTTTCTCTGTAAAACGTTCAGTTCCAAACCAGCTCTGTAAAGGAACAGGCTTGCACACTGCATGGCACCTTTTGTTTCACCATTTACTATTTTGGCTGCAGTTCATACTAAGCTTTCCATAGGGAAGTTGCAGCTAGGTACAAAGAACTCAAAATGAATGGGGAAAGAAAACACACTAGAATTTAACTACCTAAGCAAAACCAAAATCAAACATGAAATTAAATTGAAACAAATTACTGCAAAATCAGATAGCAGTGAAATCAATCTAGAACAATATCCAGATAGAAAACTTACTGAAAGTTTAGCACCAAGAGAAAAATCTGGACCCTCACTACCTTAGGACAGTGAATAATTTCTGAACAACTTTGAATTTCTCTGACATGTAGACAAAGAAAACTCATCACAGGCTCTGCCCAACACATCTTTTTTCATCTGGATGGATATTAATGCATATCTAGTAACACATTTGCCAATGTATCTCCTGATCTATGCCATTTTCCCCTCAGAAAAAGCCCAGGAAAAAATTAGAGTGATCATGGAGTCATAAAACTCAAAACTTACAAGCATCTCAGGTTCTGTGGTATCTCAGTTTATGTTTAAGGCTGAAATCCCAAAACACAGACTTGAACTTTGCATTCAAGACTACACAAATAAATAAAATATTTTTCTTAAGAGGTTATTCTTTGCAGAATCGGCTAAAACACTTTTCTCTCAGGCAGATGGAATAACGTTGCTCCTGAGCACCAATGTTCAGTCAGCATGAAGTCCCTGAGACTTCGCTCCTGCTCCTGACTGGAACTGCTGTTGTAGGACAAGACGGGAGGCAGGGCTGCCTGGCAGTGATACAGAGGTGAGCTGACAATGCCCTGTGCCTACAGCAACTGTCCTGCAGAATGAATGCACAGGAACTCACGCAGGGCACGAGTTAAACTCACACCAAGGCGTCAGCAAACTCCTGGGTTTTGGGCACTCAGGAGTTATGGGATGAGTTCTAATGGAAACTATCCACAGCGTACCCATAAGAGAAGCTAACCACTTGGGCCTCAAGGTCTCGTTTCCCAGTTCCATGAGTTGAATGGTTACCCAGTGAGGGTGCACTGATGGACATGGTGGAGCTGATGCGAGGCAAAGGTATCTTCTCATGTAAAAGACAGCTATAACTTAATTCTCTATTTGTCGTAGTTTATATGGCCAGAACGGTCTGGAATTTTGTAAGAAATGTTTCATCCTGGGATTTGTTTCATACTGGGAGCTTTATTTCCACAGGAGAAGAACTTATTATGCTGTATAAAGATACAGAAATATAATTTTAAGAAACTGTTTATCAGACTCTGGCACTTTTCCTGCTTGAGTAATTCAAAAAGGATCTCAGTAAAGAAAATTCAATTTGGCAATCCATTAACATAGATTTGATGCTCTGTCTGTTCATCTCCTGATGTCTCACCCCTTTCAGAAAAATGAAAATAACTCTTGGTAAAAGAGTGCCTGTTCCCTCTTATTAGTCCAGTATATTGGCAATTATTAAAACCCTAGGAAAGCTGCTGAAGCTCTGCTGACTCATGGTGGCCAAGAAGTTACTTGTTAACTCCATAACCAAGGTGGAGGAGGGAGAGAAACAAAAAAAGGAAAAGCCAGAGAACAGGCAAAGTTTGGGAAGAAGGCTGAGTGCCAGCTGTACACTAAGTTGCACCAATTCTTCAGCAGAAAGGATCTGGATGTTACTGCAAGTTTTACATGCTGTGTTTGAACCAGGTGAAGATTCAGACCTAATTTCAGGCCATTTAAGTTTAGGAACCTAAAAGAGTCGTTTCAATAAAGAGTTTACCTCTCACAGACATCTACTGTCAACAGATGAAGAGCAGCAGTTCCAAAAGACAAATTAACTTACCAAAGGTCTGAACCGTCTTCTTCCTGCTCCATCGAGAACAGAGACACCCCAAGGCAGTGATGGAAAGCCTACACCAGGACACCAGACTGGCACGTGACACTGCTGTCAGCAGGACAGGTCACTTCCCGCACACTCTGCAGTTTGTCGCTGGCCCCTCGACCCTACAGACCAGATTGCAGAGCCCCAAACAAGCTGTAGCAGAGAATGGGAGATGGTGACGCTGACAGAGATTAATGGAGCAATTAACCCTTTCCCTCTCCACCAATCTGTCACAAAGGGAAGAATTCTCACAGAATGTGCCATGATGCAGGAATGTATTTCTGACATGAAAGATGTTCATACTGTTAGCCAGGAACGACTGCGCTCCTCATTTGGAGACTCTGGTTTGGTGCGTTAATACTAGTGGGATTACTGCAAACCTGAGGTCATTCACAGCCTAAGTACTAGCAAAGGTGGCATTTTAATGCCTGGCAAATTTTAGGTTTCACCTCATTTTAAGTTGTTCTATTCTCACAGCAGTGAATAACTAGGGAAAAGCCAGAGCACATTACTCCAAGGGTAGGGATTCTGCCCCAGAAAGGCAAAGTGGATCTCGGTGCTGTCTGGTTGCTTTTGAGGACTGCACTCTGCACTCCTCTCCTAAGGAGCAGTACACTTCTTTTCAGCCTCCTGCCCTTTCCTGCACAACGAAGAGAAGAAAATCAGGATTTTCCACTTCCCCACCATCATCTGTGATCACATATTTCTTGGTGAAGGAAGACTGCCAACGTGGTGTATGTGCTATAACACCATCTTACCCTTGCTCTGCCCAGATGAGAGAATGCGTTCTTTCCCTACAGCACACAGGGAAGAAGGGAAAACTAACAAAAGACAAGGTGGCTCTCTTGGTGATACATGAGGACTGTCGAGCATCACATATATAAAAAGCTCAGCATTATTGTACCTTCACATAAAATCCTGTCCATGTCCTAAGTGACAGTAAAAACACTTCACCTCATTAAGGTACTACACTAAGCTGCTTAGCCGCTATGTTGTAAAGGTTCTGGAAGCCTGTGGTTGAAGTGTTAGTGTTGTGCAACAAAGTGACAGCAAGTCGGGAAATAAATGAGCACAGTACTCTCTTCTAACCTCCTGGCACTCTGCCTTTTAACAGAGAAGAAAGCAAAAAGGCAAAATGTCAGCCCCAAAAACATTTTTCGTGTTGTAAAAAAACAGTGTCCACACTAAAGCACTTGATAAGAGACACACTGAGGGAGCTGATACTTCACTGAAAAACAGTGAATGACTGCAAAAAGGTTAAGTGAACACATGTCTAATGCAGTAAGAAAAAAAAAAATCCTTCCGACCAAAAATTTGTATCTATGTCCTGCAAATGTCACGTCAGCCCTTGAGACGAAAATCTCAGCAGCTGCCGCTGAGCTGTTCAGCTCAGGGATGCAGGGCAGCTCTAAGAAGCACGCGGAGCGGGTCGGGGCAGTCCGGCACCCCTCGGCAGCGCACACGGAGCTGCCCACTGCGCAGCGAGCAGCGGCGGCGAGCAGCGCCCGCTCTCCCGGGAGAGCTCGCTCATTTGCAAGGGAAGGCAGGCACTGCACATGCCCGCGGTGCTGCTGCCGCTGGGGGCAGCTTTACATAAGGCTGCGCCCGGCGCCAGCCCGCCACAGTCGGCCGGAGCTCTCGGCATGCGAGCGCGGCAGCGCCGGAGCCGCGTCCCGGGCCGGGCTCCCCGCACCTGCCGCGCCCGGCCGCGGGCCCATGGAGTACAGCGGCGGCAGCTCCCGGAGCTGAGCGCTGCGGGCAGCACCAGCCAACATGCTCTCCTATAAAGCAACATTTTAAAAGCCGGGTTCCTAACTAGAAAGATGCAAAACCGTAATATCCATGAAGATCCTATCACCTAGGAAGAATTTGACGTTTTGCTGCGAATGCTGTGTTGGGATTGATTTATTCTTGGAGTATTCTGCACGGCTGGCAAAGAATAATGTTCCAAAATCGGTCCATCTCCCAAGGGGTCCAATTTTTCTTCCTGGGTGTCAGCGAGCCCTGACTCACTACAGTGCAGCTGACAGGGGCTGCCATGCTTGTGGCACACTAAGCAAAAAACAAAAGACCTAAGGACGACCTTTGAACAACACAAAGGATGGGTATGTTTTTCATGTTATCTTTATAATTTATAGTTCATAGTTACTGCATAGCCTGTGCTTTAATTACTCCATAGACTTACCTTGATGTGATTTGTTATTATACTTAAATGGCTTAGGGATTACATCTTTTACCCAACTATTTTTCAGTACTTATATCAAGGTATTCTTACAAGAAAAAAAAAGCTAAGTTAAAAAAAAAAAACAAAAACAAAACAATGTGAAAAGTAGTCTGTTCGAGCTAGGGCTTTGTAAATGATTGTTGAAGTAAAAGATTTTAGCATGATTGAAAGAAATGACTGATGTGTGGGGGGATAACTTTTCTAAGTTGTTTTTATTTCCAGGTTTCAATGTAATTAGGCTACTGAGCGGATCAGCTGTAGCTCTGGTAATAGCCCCTACTGTATTACTGACAATGCTTTCTTCTGCTGAACGAGGATGCCCTAAGGGCTGTAGGTGTGAAGGCAAAATGGTATATTGTGAATCTCAGAAATTGCAGGAGATTCCCTCAAGTATATCTGCTGGTTGTTTAGGTTTGTCCCTTCGATATAACAGCCTCCAAAAACTAAAATACAATCAATTTAAAGGTCTTAATCAACTCACCTGGCTCTATTTAGACCATAACCACATCAGCAATATTGACGAAAATGCTTTCAGTGGAATACGCAGACTAAAAGAGTTGATCTTGAGTTCCAACAGAATCTCCTATTTTCTTAATAATACCTTCAGACCTGTGACAAATCTCCGGAATTTGGATCTGTCATACAATCAGCTGCAGTCTCTGGGATCTGAACAGTTCAGGGGCTTAAGGAAGCTGCTGAGTTTACATTTGCGGTCCAATTCCCTAAGAACCATCCCTGTTCGAATATTTCAAGATTGTAGGAACCTTGAACTGTTGGACCTGGGTTATAATCGCATCCGAAGTTTAGCAAGGAATGTCTTTGCAGGTATGATCAGACTGAAAGAGCTTCATCTGGAGCACAATCAATTTTCTAAGCTCAACCTGGCACTTTTTCCAAGGCTAGTCAGCCTGCAAAACCTTTATTTACAGTGGAATAAAATCAGTGTGATAGGACAAACTATGTCCTGGACCTGGAGCTCATTACAAAGACTTGATTTATCTGGCAATGAAATAGAAGCTTTCAGTGGACCTAGTGTTTTTCAGTGTGTGCCCAATTTACAGCGCCTCAACCTGGATTCAAACAAGCTCACATTTATTGGTCAAGAAATTTTGGATTCTTGGATATCTCTCAATGACATCAGCCTTGCCGGGAATATATGGGAATGCAGCAGGAACATTTGCTCTCTGGTAAACTGGCTTAAAAGTTTTAAAGGGCTGAGGGAAAATACAATTATTTGTGCCAGCCCCAAAGAGCTGCAAGGGGTGAATGTTATTGATGCAGTGAAAAACTACAGCATCTGTGGCAAGAGTACCACGGAAAGGTTTGAGCTGGCACGAGCTCTCCCAAAGCCAACGTTTAAACCAAAACTCACCAGGCCTAAACACGACAGCAAGCCCCCTCTGCCCCCAACTATCGGAGCCACCGAATCGAGCTCCGAGCCCGAGCACGACACAGAACACATCTCCTTCCACAAAATCATAGCAGGCAGCGTGGCTCTTTTCCTGTCGGTGCTGGTGATCCTGCTGGTGATCTATGTGTCATGGAAGCGTTACCCTGCCAGCATGAAGCAGCTGCAGCAGCGCTCTCTCATGCGAAGGCACAGGAAAAAGAAAAGACAGTCGCTGAAGCAAATGACTCCAAGCACACAGGAATTTTATGTAGATTACAAACCTACCAACACTGAAACCAGTGAGATGCTGCTGAATGGAACAGGACCCTGCACGTATAACAAATCAGGCTCCAGGGAATGCGAGGTATGAACCATTGTGATAAAAGAGCTTTTAAAAGCTGGGAAATAGTGGTGCTTTATTGAACTCTAGGGACTATAAAGGGAACGTTTTTCTCACTTTTCTGGCACAGCTCTTCCATGTCTCTTTTTTGTACATTCATAATACCGGTCATTTTACTCTCATACATAATCAACTCATTGAAATTTAAATACCGCAATCAATGTGAAGCCTGAGCTCTGGTTTAATACAATACCTATTGTACAAACCCTTTACTGATTTCATTAAAGTCTCTCTTGTTTTTAAATAGAAAACTTCTTTCATAAGTAATCCACTGCACCTGCACCAACTGTGCCTCTGTTTAGGGAGAAAAATTACAACAATGAAAAAAAAAAATAATTTCAAACTCAGTGTGTCCCCCTCTGCCTCCCCAACCCCAGCCCTTGCTCTAAAACTCACTTTTTGAGCCCACAACAAAGTAAAGACCCAGTTACTGTAGCATCATATGAATTCTGAGTTGTCTGAGGAGGGAGATGGTGCAGGAACAGCTTTTAAAAAATGCCTGATTGCTGCCCAACACAAGAGAGACTAAAAAGCACCCTTAGGACATGAGGTATCACACCAGAGGCAAAGCAGAGGGAAACCTAGGCTTAATAAAACATTAAAAATAAAAAGGTACAGTGGGATTTACTGTACTGCATTATAACAGTGTTTCTAGGGCTGATAGCTAGCAATTGAAACCTGTTTATGTGATTCATACAAAAGGTGCCAGTGTTTATCCCTACATCCAGTTGCCTTTCAGAAAGTAGTCAAAAGGCATTCATTAGATGAGGAGCAGAAATTCCTTATTGATGCAATTAGAGGAACTCAAATGTGCAGCAGCAAAAGCAAGACCACTTCCTGCACACATTTGTTTCAGCTCTCATTAGGAATTCTCTTTTCAAGACTGTCAAAGGCATTAATGTAGCTGAGGAAACCATTAAAATCTGTCATTTTCTTCTATTTCTGTTTATTTGCAGGGCCAGGCTTGCTAAGGTTGTGTGTTATGTTTTGCACAGTGTCCCTCCAATAACCAAATAAAGCTTCATTACTTAAAATGCCAAATACCGTGCATTTTAGACATACTACAGCTGCAAAGAGCTTTCAGAAAAAACTGGCTTCTCACTGATCTGAGAGGAGTACACCCAAAAATCCTTTTACGTAAATCAGTGACAAATCATTTTTCTCTTTTTACTAAAACCCTAATGACATTACAGAATTCACAGATACTCAGTTTTAATGTCTAGTTGTACACCTGTGGTTCTGGACAAAATACAGATTTGTAACTCAGCTATTCCTTGCCTTCCTTCTCCCAAAATCATGTATTTTGTTGGCTGCAGAAGAATATAATGCCCCCATATTTGCAAATAAATCATACCTCTTATTTTGATTATAAAGAAGGGAGGGTATGAAATAATACAGCAGCACCTTTATAGAAGCAAGTCAGTAATTTAATTATCTCTATTTTGCAACTTGATTTGGCTTTGTAAACTGCACATCTTCAATCAATTGCAAGGGAATGTTTCTACAAAGCAGTTTCACTGCAGCAGATTAGAAAAAGCAAAACCTTAGCAGAAGGTCCTCCTGAATTGTTACTGGAAAAAACCCAATCACAGCCAATCACCTTGAAACATGCTCGAGACAATGAAAACAAAGCTAGAAACATCTCTTAAAAGAACTAATACACTTGAAGGGGTTTGGGCTGGGGTTTCTTTCATGTAATAAAACCATTCTCATTTTCAAGGACTGTAGTGAGGAAACAGCTGAGGGTGGAACCGTGAGACTGTACTGAGCCCTGCAACACAGATCCCATCTCCCTGAGTACAGGGACCCACACCATTAACAGTGCCAGTGCTTGAGACACCTCAGCAGCACAGCAGAGCTCTACCCTAGTTGCACCTTGGAAGCTGCTATTAAGAAGTCAATACACATTTAATTATCTTAGCTACTATAGGATTCAGCTTTCTACCAGCACATCTTGGTTATCTCTGTACTGAAGGATTCAAGTTTGCTATAAACTTCATGTTAAGAACCATCCCTGTACTTCAGAGGCTTTCATCTCTGCAGTGGTGACTAATATCAGGCACAGTCAAAACACAAGAGATTTGGCCCAAAACATATGGATGTTCATACATACAGACAGACAGACATACGTGTGTGTGTGTGTGTGTGTGTGTGTGTGTGTGTGTGTACAAATATAAATATATATAAAACCACAATTAAATTCTGATATTTCATTTTAGGAGTGCTAACTGCAATCAGAAAATCATTTCATACTATTACTTGAGAATTTTTGTTATTCAAAAATATTCAGTACATCTTCTAGAACTTCTTAATGGACTGTGATTGTGAGAGTTCTCTATAATTGAGCTGGATTTTATATGCTTTCTTTTGTGTTTCTTTAATGCCTTGTTCTAAACATAACCACTCAGAAAGAACCAATCCACAACCTCCTTCAGCAAGTGATACCTGTAAAATCATTACTAGCCCCCTTTGAGGAATATTCAATTATAGGCATGAAAAAGAAAATAAGGCCAGTCTGCCATTAATCATGGATGGAAAACAAAAACATACTAAAAATACAGCATCTATATTCACGTACAGACATGCTCAGATCAACTAATTCATTCACTGCCTGAAAAACCCCAGCTGCAGGTATTTCCAAACCCATACCACACACATAGGTCCATGTGTAATTGCTGCCATTGTCATTGACAACGCAGCCAGTCTGCCTTCACAAAAAACACACCCAGTGTAACTCTCTGAACCTTCTTGCACAGCCCAGGGCCTGTGAGCCAAGGTGCCAAACCCCGCTCTAGTGTCTAAGGCTTAGAAAACATTTTAAACCAGCTCCACAGCACCTTAAAACACATTACGAACCCCATGCTTTCATCTGGGCAAAACCCCCATGAACTCAGCTAAACTGAGCCTCACCACTGTCACATGAAACACTCCAGAAGTGACTTGTTTTGGGTGGCAAGGCCACCAGTCACGAATTCTAATAACCTTGTGGGAATGATGTGGTCTTAGCTGAGCAACTTTTAGTCCCTGTGAAAGGCTGCCCCTCTCCTGAGTACAAATGAAGTGCTGAAGCCTCAAAGGTTCCAGCCAAGAAATGTCTCCTTTGCTTCTCTCCACTATCTAAAATCCTGATCCCACTTTCTCTTGGGTTTTGGATAGTTTGGTGACAGTCTCTCACAAAACTGTTAAAACCTTGCTGGGGTGATGCCAAGGAATCCTCAGAGGATGTCAAAGTAAGAGCCACAGCAGCTATGATGCCTCTCACAAACTCGTGGGCCTTCACACAAGCATTTCAGGCACTAAGTTGAAGGAGATGTGACTGAGTGCCTCCAATGACCTGGCTCTTCCTTAATGGAGCTGATGCCACCTACATATTCCGATTTTAGGAGAGCAGCAATGGGTTTTGAAGGTGTTAGTAATTTTTTTTTTTTTTGCTGTACATTTTGGGGATTTTTGGTAATTTACTGTTCCTTTTCCTGAGACATGTATGGTGTTCTGGGGCTATCACTGAAGACCAGGGCTTTTCAAGCTGCAAAGTGCAGGATTCTTCCATGCTCGTTGTCATTTTCACTGGGTTTGTAGTCTACCTTTATTTAAACAATGTTGAGACAAATGTTAGATAGAATCACCAGACTGCTTCATTTTATTGTAGCACTCCAAAAATTTTAAGGGCAGTCAGGACTTTCTCTGTGAGACACAGAGAGATCGTGGCAAACAGACATGAGAGATTGGAGGTAATTTGCTGGATCACACACCAGCTGAGTGCTGGGAGTGTAATCCAGTCCCCCCGCACCAAGACATCCTCCTCGCCAGTGGATTACTTGGCCTCTCAGCAACCCAGCGCTGGGAACATCCAAGTGCTATTTCAGAGTAATAAACCACACAGAATGCACATCTTTGGAAAAAGAAAATAACTAATGTACTAAGCAAATTTGAGGAGACTGGTAATGTTCATTCACTGTGTTGAGATTACCTCCAGCAACTGCAGAGTAAGAGAATAATAATGAGAACAAGTGGCTTGAGTATAATGACTGCAAGCTTCTCTGGTGGCTGGTTTTCATGACTCACTATCTGCACTTCCATAGTCAGCACAGATGAAGGTTTGGCAACGTTCTCTTTTCTTACTACTATGAAATGGTGAACCTTGATATAAAATTCAATTGCAAAATGAACATAAATGTACAATATTCCTGCAAATACAATTAGAAATTTTCAGTTTGCTGCAAGCAAATGGTCTTTGCTGTCAGCCCTCAATGCTAGATAAATATTCCATGGATGAATTTCTGTGGAACAATAGTGACATCCAGTGGGTAGGAGCTTAATCACAAGTATCTCCTGCATATATCAATTCACACAGAGAGATGTTTGCCTTTTCCCTTTGCATCCTTGTGTATCACACAGCAGAAGCGTCAAACCCTTGCAGCATACCGAGTACACAACTGGATCTGTGTACAGGAGCCATAGCCTGAATGTAGTGAATACACGGAGAAAATAAGAGTAGATGAAAGCTGGCAGGAAATGGTCTATCCAGTGTGTAAGCCACTACTGCCAGCAAAAGGCAAGGAGTATATAAGTAGGCAAGGGTAGGAGCTCTAACAAGTTCACGGCCACTGATTTAGAACTTATTATTTATAAACCACCACTTTGCTAGACTAGAAAATAAACTCAGGCCACAAACAACTCATTCAATTTCCTAACAACAGAAGACTAAAAAATATATTTTTTTAGTTTATTTTTATAATAATGAGAGAAAGATATTATCAGACATCAAAAGGAAGGGCAACGCACCACCTGGGAACAAGTCAAAGTAAGAGCTTCATCTCAAAAACACACACAGTGGCCAAAGAGACAAGAAGCACATGATGCAAGATCAAACTCACAAACAACAGCAAAGCCACACAATGGCAAACATGGCATGAATATGCAGCATATTTGCTTGGGCAAAACCTCCAGCACGTTTTGCTGTAACTACCTTAGGTCTCAGTAACTGTGCCCATGTTACTGATATGATTCTAAACCATACTGAAGGAGATAAGACAATGAAGTCAGGATTACAGCTCTGTTGATACGATTCAGATTTCATTGTCCCTAACAAGGTGCACAGGAACTCATTTCCCTCCACACTGGAAGGAATACAGTTGTAATTCTAACTTTTGATGTTTTCAGGTGCATTGCGAGGTCACCTATCATCCATGCTGCGGTGCCTTGCTTTGCATTCCTAGCAAGGCTGTTGAGAATGGGTGTCATCACAGTGGGACAGAATGTGATGTGATGTGATTCTCAGGGTTACAGCCAAACTCTTCCCTGGCATCACCACCAACAGGACACAGCAGGGCACACAAGCAGTAGAAAGTGACTGAGCTCAACAGCTATGACCAGATCACCAAGGAGGTCATAACGTAATAAAAAGGATTTTATCCCAGACCCTCTGGGACATTTAGCTGTGAGCTGATGGCCAATGTTTTACCTACCAGAGAATCTGCAAATCTCATTTAGAATGAGCACAAACATCATAAAAGCATGAATGAAAAAAGATTTGCAAGTAGGCAGTATCTTTTTATTTAACCAATCCATCACAGAAATCACATCTCCCTACAAGTCTTGTCTTGCTCACGCTGTTATACTATCATGACCACTGAACTGGCATTCTAATGTAATAATAAGCATTGTTTACTGAGAAGGGACAAAAGGGTAGTTAATTCCTATTTATTAACTTCTTCCTAAAGAGTTTCATGACCTACTGATGCTATTACAGGAAATATTAGATATTGATGTGAAAAATCACAAGTTTAAGATTCTTCATCACTGAAATCAACCAAACTCTTAAACAAAACAAAATATTTCATTCTTTACTTACCATTTGTTACTGTTTCCCACAAATTCTTTTGTTTGCCAAAAAGCAAGTGAATGACTGGAGGTGTGATCTTGAAAAAAAGTTCTCCAAAAACCCCTCACATGTGCCATCATAACCACTAAAGCCATTCCCTTCCTGTGCTCCCAACCAACACAGGGCCCATGTGTCACAGTTTACACTCCTGCCTGAAGGCTGAATTTCTACTTCTCCAACACCAGCACTGAGACCATGTATGACTTCATTGCACTTTAACCTTGCTAATTTTCACAGCGTTTTGGGACAGCCAGAGTCTACTAATACATCACAAGGATATGTGACAAACAAAATATCTCAATTACTCACCTACTTACCCACCAAACCAGGACAGAAATGCACTACAAGGTTTAGTGCTTCACTACACCACTGAGAGGAAATCATCTGCTCAGTTCTGTGTGCAAACCCTTTTCCTCCCCAAACTAACAAACCCACCCACTAGCTAGGTCAGTCTCTCAGGACCCTAATTCCTTAATGCCAAAAGAAGCCAACCTAACTGCAGTGAGCTGCCACCATGAACGCAGCCTTTATTAGTTATTCTCACCTGAAATCCAGCAGTACCCCCTATACTTGCCAAGGATTATCCTGGCACTCTACCCCATGGCGTGATGTACTAACTGTAAGAAAACACTCCATTTTCGTGGGCACTTCTGTTCACGGCCATAATTATAATGAGAGATGGAAAAAAGAAAAAAACTCAGGAAAAGGACCGCATGTGGCTTATGGCACTAGCAAAAGGTCAGGAAGGGTCACTCAGCTTTTCCAGAACTTAAAAAACTGGATTTAAAAGATACAAAAATGATAGACAGACAGATAGACAGATAAAAACAGAATATAAAATAAACACTTCTGCATCTCTTGGAAGTATTTTAAACTTTTTTTTTTTAAGTTGCTACTGTCAGGTTCTGGGAATCTTTAGATATCGAATAAAAAACTTATTTTCTTTCACACCTTACTAAATGAAAGGAAGAAAATACCTTCTTCTAATGTAAGACATTCTTCCCAAAGCTGTGGGAAATACCAGCTGAGCTGGTATTGGAAAAAATCTAAACATATTCCATCTTACTATTTTGTTGTTTCTCACATGATTATTTATAACACCTGTAGAAATGGTAAGATACTGCTATCAGGTAACACGTACATTATTCTAGCTGAGCACATCCTCCTGGTATTTATTTTGTGCTTCATGGCAAATCCTAGGTTGTGCTGTTGGCTCTTACGTGTCCCTTTATGGTCAGGAACAACTTACTGAATGTTCAAGTGCCAGTTCTTCAACTATTGTCTAGAACAGTTAGCACCGTAGAAGTCATGGTTTTGATTTTTTGGGCATTTATGTTTTCCAGTTCCCTAAAGGCTGCAAAACTCACAAATAGACTCCAAACTAATGTACTGAGATTACAATCCCCTTCCTGGTTCAGCTCAAAGTCAGGGGAGAAAAGGTGCACCAAACATCCAAAGGTTCAAGGCAGGATCTCCAAGGAAAGCTGGGCATCCCAGCTGCCTTGGTAGCTCTTCCCTTCGCTGCCCTCAGGATCACAAACAGCTGTAGATGAAGGAGCTGTGAAGACTGAACACGTGCTGTGCTCCAGTGTTGATAATAAGCAATAGTAAGACATTAGTCACACAAATCCACTGAAAACACAACCATCATAAATGCATTCCTTGTTCCGAAAATACAGACTTCATACGTAGATTCGAGCATACACACTGTCTCTTGTTTGCTTTGCTTTGTTAGAACACGTTGTTTAACATTGCGGAAGCATCTATTTAGCCTGTGCTAAGTTGTGCAAAAGCTGCAGGTGATAAAAGTAGAGAAAGGGAACACAGTTTACAAAAAGCAGACTGGAGTCAAACAGAAAAACGCTTCAGACTCCATCTTAATTAGTGTGCTGTAACTCTTTTTTCAGTCTCCTATAGATTATCCTGTTCATTTTAAAACAGGCTGCAGCAAAGGTTTTCAAACCTGGAAACGGGAATTTGAACACCCAAGTCTCACCCATTTGTTGCACCAGTCGAGCACTTAACCTTTGTGGCAGAACATTATCTCCTCTCCATTTCTCCCCAGAATTGGAAATTTGAACAAGACTCCAGGGTCTACAAAGTGCTCTGGCCAGCTCCATGAAGCTTCTCTAAAAAATGACCTCCCCAGAGATTTTGGCAAATTCTCTTGCAAGGGACAGGGAGCAGTTGTACCTCAGTGAGGTGCAGATGGGGCAGACCCACCTCAGTGACACTGGGAGGGCTGCATGGTGAAAAAGGGCGTTTCCTGGGGAAACGCCTTCTGACCTACTGCAAAAAGGACTGACACTAATTCCTGGAATGCAGTTACAGTGAACTCACCTTAAGTAACTATGGTTCCCTTTAAAAAACAGCTACAGATTCTCAGGTCTGGGCTTTTTTTAGCCAGAAGAGTTTATTCCCCACATTCCTTACTAATAACAACCCCAGTAACCTTATACAAAAATACTCAGTCAAAGTATGAGGAAAGGATCTTTTCCTATTCAAAACAGAGTAGCATCAGATAACCATTCCAGCACATCCATCAGAGTTTTGTTAGCAGTGCACTGTTACTTGCAATCTAACACCTTCAGATCCCCGCATTAGCCTTGCAGCCATCTGCGACATGAGTCATATCCTCAGAGCAGTGCAGCTTCATCCCACTCTGCTCCAGAGCAGCCAGCTTCTCCTGAAACACCCTGAGCCACCCAGACACATCTTCGGTGCACATCCCAGCAATTTCCAATTCAGAAGTTCATCCCACGTGCTCTCACGGCTGTGACTCACAGTGTGATATCCTTACTATCCTCCTTCCAACACGGGATCCCTCCAGACGGGGATGGAAACCTGTCTCTGGGAGCTCTTCCTCAGGCTGCTTGTACCTAGCACAAACAGGCTCACTGCTCTGGGGACTAAACCTTTAGTTGTCCCTACTTTAATTTATCTTTAACAACAGTTCCCAGGTTACATTACTGATACAAAACGCAGGCCTGCAGCAAAACCCAGCAATATTATTGCACAAGTTCGGAACCTCCAGTTACCAGACAGAAGCTTGTCCTTCATTAAAGAACAGATTTACTTCAAGCACACATGATCCTAAACACCACCTTCTACCCATCCCTGCTGATGCTGGCAGCACAAACAAGCGTTTCCTTTTTCTAGTGAGCAAGTCACAGTTGCAGAAAATACGAGGGAAAGCATTCCAAATGAGAATCCTGAGTCAGGCTGAGCAGAAAGCAGCAACATCGCAGGGAAAAGGGACTCTGAGTGCAGTGCGGTTGCCCCCAGTTTGGATGTACTGAAGTCCAGCAGTTTCCATGGAGGTGTGCTTTTATGAAAGCTTAGTAAAGCGCAGGAACTTAGGCAGATATGCACCATTCCTTGTTTTCCAAAGGACAGTTTGTCTGTAGCCACAGCACATAATGGTAAGTTCTGATGTGCAAGAGCAGCATAAAAGAATTTGAAATCATAACATAATGGATTGCACTGTCAAATCTGAAAGCATGCTGGATTTGGACTGTATCAGTATCATAAATTTAAAATATCTCTATATCAGTAATACTAATAAAATGCATTTTTCCAAAGCCACAGAACTACTGATATGCATGCTTTGGCTTCATGTATAAACTGACATGGCAAATTCTAAATTTAACCAAGCCAATTTCTTTTAAAGCCTCATCACACTAATTACATCCATCAAGTGTGTAAAATATATTTTGTCAGCTAAGAACAGAGACTTAAATTAAATGTAAATCCTTACTCAGCACTTTAAGCTGTTAATGGCTCAAAGTCGTTAATGAGATGATGAAAAGAAAATGCTCCTGCAGACTCTGTAGTGAGAATTTATTACAAGTTCTCATTACTTCCACCCAGCGCATATTCTGAAAGTGTCCCACCTTTACGTCAACACCCCAGTATCAACAGAGAAAGATATGAAAATAATCTTGTTTGCTTGTAAATGTGCTCGTGTACATAAGTGGGGCCTGACAGGCATTTCCAGGAGAGATGGATGCCCTTCTTCCCTAACCCAGAGACTCCCAGAAGAGCTGCTGAAAAGGACTGAAGTAGGAGATGCTGTCAGAATGGTGTTTTAGCTTAATTTTCCAGCATTTTAATTCATCAAACGGTACGAACACTAATGGCTGACTGCACAGCACGCCTGGGCTTATGTATTTTTATAATGAATTTTGCTAGATCTCCTATTAGAATTAGCTCAGAAGAGCACTGGAAAGAGATTTACAGAACTAATGATGAACTACAGCAGGATGGGGGAGGACACGAGAGTTAAAGGAATATATCCCTGTTATCCAAAATTCATAAATCCAACATCAGGATTTATGAATTTTCATCCTTTTCACAGACTACAAGATTTTCTGTCTCTACCTATAACCTTAAGGAGGGTTATTAAGGGAATCTCCCAATTGCAGAAAACCCCTAGATCAGGCTTAGTTCTCACTGAAAGGAAAAATATCATCATTTTGATTTCTTTTTTAGATTTCTCTCTCCCAGTCTACTCCCTTTCTTTCCTTCAGTCTGAGCTCCTCTTCTCTCTTGATTAGCTATTTCACAGAAAGAAAAAGCAAATCCAAGCGCTACATTTAAGTGTACCAGATGCCCCTGAATTTCTACCAAGTTGTGCCCCTGTAAAGCCTTGTTTTCAACCTAAGCTCCAGCAGCAAGTGAGCTTCCAGGAACAAAGAAATGTTAGAGGCATTTTCACAATAGTTTTAAATTGCTTCCCCCAGTAGAGAAGACTCATTCATCAAGTAAATAAAATGAGGTACAGGGAAGTGATTCATGCTCAAACACTATGGAAAGAAAATAAAATAAAGCAGTCTGGAATATTTGTACCCTCTGCAGGAACCCTATCCCATCAACTTTTAGTGAAAATTAACATAATGTTCAAAAATTAGTATGCATGAGAAAACAAAAGCTATCTCAACTCATGGCCTTGCTGTAACAGGATGCTGATTAGCTACAGAGAATTGAATTTTTGGTATCAATGCTTTATTGGGTCACTATATGGATATGACAGACAAGATACTTCCCTACACTGCAAAAAGGAAGCAGATTTGCTTAAGGTTAACTCCACACTAGCTTAATTATTAATTAATCTCTCCTAAATTGATTTTTTTAATGTACTTAAAAAGGTCTGTGCAAATAGAAGTGCTCTGTGTATCAACAGGACAGTTTTCCAGGCAGGCAGGGATGCTGCAGTGTATAGCCAGCATTCCTTGGGCTGATGGCTTCATTAAAATGCATGGTTATAACAGGCTCTTAGAACTGCAGCTGAATAACCCATGATCCCTTTTCCTCAGTACCACAGAACCCCTCGTGTCTATTTAATAGGGCTGTTTCAGGATTTAATCAAAGATTTACAATCTACACCCTGGAACAAGGAGTCTTCCCCTTTTTAAAAGGTTTCAAATAAAACACTCACTTTTTTAGAGATTCCTTCTGAATATCTGTAGCCCGTGCCCCTTACCTGCACCTTCTTTCAATTCAATGCCTGTTTTATGCAATTTAATGCTTCCTCTTCTCTGCATCCCCAACACAAAGAAAACAAAGAGACTGTCACATGTTCTTCCCAGCATAAATCTGTAAGTCCAATTTTGTTGAATGAATTAACAGCTTTGAAGGGGGAGAGTAACCAGTGAAGAGCAGAAGCTGATAGAAACCTGTGCCAGGCAGTAGATGGAGCAGGACTGAAATTCTGTGGAAATCCACCTGCTGTGTAGCATTTGCTAGCACACTGCAGTGGTGCTGCATGCTAATGCCAGTGAGAGAAAGAGGGGGTCTGCAAATCTGTGAAGATGCACAGGCATTAAACCGTTTGGAAAACAGCCTGGAAGAAAGGAATGCCTCAAAGTCAACCAGTCAAAATTACTTGAAAACACGACCCCTCCCTATTCCTGTTATACTTTATGAAAATCACTGTGATAATTACAAAGCTCATTTAGCCAATAATGGCAAAACATGTGGACAGACACCTGAAACTTAATCACCTTCAGTTCAGTTTCAGCTCTGACTGTACCCGAGTCAGTTCCTTCCCATTTTGGAGCAGTTGGTCATTCCCTCAGATCATTTCTGACAGTACTCTAAAATGATCCTCTATTTCAAGGCCAGGCTGGATAGGGCTGTGAGCAACCTGGGTTCAGTGGAAGGAGTCCCTGCCCATGGCAGGGGGGTGGGAAGAGATGGTCTTCAAGGCCTTTCCAACCCAAGCCATTCTAGGATTCTCTGTTTCATACCCCTAACTCAAGACTTTCACTAGGTTGGCCTGCGCATCTTTTCCAAGCAGCACTGGAAGTCTCCAGTAAGCTGATAACTCCTGCATCCTTCTGAGAAAGGTTACACGTTAGGTCTCATCTGCTTTACATTTACCTGCCCAATGAGCCTCCTCCCAAAATGCCTGAAGAGAAGCTGTTGTCTAAAGCCATATTTACCTTTCCAGTGGGCAAATTCATCAGAGCTCCTTTTGCAGCTTGCGGAAGGGTACTGGCAGAACCCTGCTGAGAGGGTGTTCAGGGCAGTCTGATAACCTCAGCGAACACCTTTACATTCTTTGTATGCCTCTGAAGCAACACTGGTCAGTGAAGAGTCACTGCACATGCCCCTTCTGCTGGTTTCATTCTGTTTAAGAGTTTGTGTAATGGACAAAGCAGTGCCTGTCCCAGGGTCTCCAGGAGCAGCTTTCCCAGGTTAACTGTCAGTGCAGGTGTGTTATTTTTTAGGAAGTGTTCTTTTGCTTGACAGTACTAACACTGACTGCAAGAACAACAACAACATATAACTGTCTTATGCCTTCCTATTCTGTTAGTGTTCCACATATCGAAGCTTGCACAGCCTGTGGGAAAGAAGCCAGTGACCATTAACCTTCACTTTAGTTTACGCTTTTATAATTTTAGGAGTTTAGTTTCAGGCTTGCAGCCTTCAGGGCTGCAGAGTTGAGACTGGAGTAAAATACAGCAAAGCAGCAAATGTTTAGCATAAGTTAAAAGAGCTTTTCCTGAGTCCTCATGTCATTTCTCCCAGCCCTAATGCAAAATTTATTTCAAGGGATTTAACGATTTCTTTCTCTAGCTGAAGTAAATGCACCAGAGATGCTTTCTGCTTTTGTAACAAAGAAATACCTCCTGGACTGACATTGGCCAGTTCAGTAAGTTCCCAAGGAGTCACACTGAGTAGGCAACACCTGACTGTCTTTCGAACCCTGAATTTCTTGTCAGTGGACAAGCTGAATCAAGGCTGGAGGGATGGCTAGGACAGCACACTCATATCTTTGTTTCTACCACCCATATGAATCCAGCAGAAAAACCTATTGCTATTAAAAAACAGGAAATCCCTCTTGTACCTTCATGCTCCCCTTTTCTTTGACTCAGATTGGTCCACTGAAACTCAAGACAAAAGTTGAGTTTTCCAAAGGGTAAGTGTCCCACAAAACCCCAAGACAAAGCTTAGTGAGAACACACCGGCCCAAGGACTTTGGGGGTATGGTTACCATAAAGCCATGAGGGTGTTTCACAAAGTTTACCCTTCATACATCACTCATCCATCAGAGCATTCCCAAAGGTGAGCTGAATTCCACACAAGACTCCCATATGCTGCAGTTTGTAAATCACTGGCATGAAAGTAGGACAGAGGTGTCATGCTGACAAGAGGCCTTAGCATTTAACAATTTCCTCACTAAATAAGCTTGACTTGTGATGACTGCAACAAATCCACTCTCCCCAGCATCAGCTTTCCAGCCCAGCCTTCCCTTCCCAGCACAGAGCAGCTGAGCGTGCCCTTCCCACAGCACCAGCCCCGCTCCGAACGGCACCAGGGCCTGGCTGCAGGAGCTGGGACACAGCCAGCTGCACGTCACTTACACCCTCACAGACATGCATTACACTAAGCAGACGTGCAGCATTTTTCCTGTTAAAACTGGGGTCCCTTATTCAACTTACAGACTCATTTCATTTAAGATTTATAGAATGTAAAGACTGTACAAGGTGCAAGGTAAGGCAGCACTGCTGAGAAGGATGATTTTATCATAAACAGCCCTTTTTGCATTCTATTTTTCAAAGGTTTGACTGAATAAATAATAGCCATTAGTTCCTATTACACAGCAAAACTGCTCGAGAGAGCCAGCAGGCCACTCTGCCGTGGAAAGGAAGGTGGCACCATTGATTCTTTACGTCTCCTACAGATCAGGGTCAGGGAGTTCAGGCCATCTCAACCTGCAGGTGAAGAACAGATAATAATACACTTTGTGTCTTGTCCCAAATTCTCCTCAGGGAAAAGAACCTTGAGCCAACGCAGAGTGTCAAAAGGGTTGGGTTTTCCCGAGCTTTGCAGGCTGCTGGCTTTCAGTAACGAGTTCTGTAAGGCTCATTACACTGTCATTCCTGCTCCAGGTGGAAGGGCTGGCGAAGGATGCAGGCAGCGTTCCGACACGCTGCAGTGCGGGGCTGCTGAGGCAGGGGACTGCCCGCCAATTCCTCCCAAACCAAAGGAGGCCAAAAACACCTCATTATTTTCACGTTTCCAAGTCAAGTCAGTCCCCCAGCGAGCCAAATATCTGTTGTGAACTTTGCTAACCTTCAGTTTGTTTATGTTCTCAGAAGTTAGTAGACAGGGACATAAAGATTTCTTCTAAATTATATCCCCTATAGGAATTCTACATGTCTGCTCTTTCATTGCTTTGCTTGGTAAATGCAGGAATCAAAGCCATCAATCTGGAAAATATTTTCCTTACTTGGAGTTTTAGTATCAAATATGGAAAAAAACCCCATTTAATTTTCCAATAATTCCAAACTGGAAATAAACAGCTCATCAGGTCAGTTATCTATCAGATAATAAATTAAAGATTATAACATTCCTCCTCAACTGCTTCAACAATAGAATTAATTAGTTCTAATTAGAAATAAATGTCACTCCTTAAAGTATCTTAACATCAAAAACGTTGAAGCACTTTTCATTAGAATCTCGAAACGCTTTGCAAGACATTACTAATGCCATTTCTACAGACGAGACACCTGATGTGGGGTCCTTCCAGGCCATGGCAGCACTGGGAGCAGATGCTCAGCCTCCCACAGCCATTATTTCACTGTTTTCTTACTCACAAAGAAAATGGAAGTTGGGTGGGAGACATGAGTCAGGTGAAGTGAGAGCACAGCATTATGCAGCAGCAAGGGAGCAACCCCAGACACCCCCACCCAAATTTAGAAAAGTACAGAATTTCCTAAACTAAAATATAACCTTAATCCCATAATAGCACACTTTCACAAATGCTGCTTGAAACCTATAGCCTGTCAAGCCATAAAATACAATTACTCAGTGCTTATAATCACCACGTAGCCTGTTGTGGTTTGGCAGGCTCTCCTCCAACAGTGTCAAATAAAAAACAGATGATGGTGGCCTACAGAACTTTAGGGAAGCATAATGCCTGACAGCAGAGCAGCACTGCATGGAAAAGTACTGTATCACCTCCAACAAAATAAACAAGCCAGAACTCCCACAAGATTCATACCAGCAATTATCACCACCATAATAAACAGAGGGTTTCATTTTGCTCGTTTTAGAATACTTATTCCACTTGGTGAATTATGGCTGTTTTTTCTTAAGTGGCTCCTAATCTGATTGCTCAGAGATTTATGTACAGTCACAAGGTTGGAAAATTATTATTAGGATGTCTACTCAGATGAGAACTTTCTGAGAATTGAGATAGAGACTAAAATCAGATTTTACAGTTCTCATTTAACAATGTATTATTAATAAGCTTTTTAATTGATGTCAGTGGAAATAATAACTTCATATTCAAAGTGTCAGACAAAATTCAGTTTCATTGCTAACCATATTTGTCCTTCCCAACATGATTTAGCAAAAGCATACTGATGCTGTGGTAATTGTGCAAAAAACCCCAGCCTTAAAACACAACCCACTTTCATCCCAGTGTTTCTATCAGCACCAGCAAGCAGCACTGCCCATGCCCGTCTGTGATAAACTGGTGAAATCCAGCTGAAACGAAGACAAGCAGTGGCCCACTTGGTAATGAGCACATCACCACTAATAACACATATGGAAATTAAAGATGTGTCCAAAACCGGACTACACCAAGGAATGTGTTACCCCACCCTGTACCCCACACCCTCCACAGCAGCAGCACTTCAGGAGAGTTCTCCTACATTCCCAGATGGGGTCGAACTGCCAAAGGCTGCTTTTCCCCATGATGGCATGTGAGGAGGGAGTACAAACTGCGTTTTACAGGCTGAAAATTCTGATCCAGCTTCTGGGGACCCCATTAGCATCACAAAGGAGTTGGAATACTAATGAGAGGTGGCCCTGGAGAAACTCAGAATCAAACCAGAACAGATGCCAACAGGAAAATTGTTTTCATTCTACTGTGCTTCTGTTTAAAAAGCTCAGATCATGATTATATATGATACAATAACCTGCCTTGACTACAAGGATGCATTTGTACAAGCACAGACAATTGCAGCACCTCATAAAGGAAGGAATCCATACACAGGGCATTGAACTGTTTGTGCTTTCTCCTGAACCAAGGTATCACAATCACAGTAGGAAATGTCATATCAGACATGCCTAGCAGGCTTTCTAACTGGGAGTAACCTGTGTATAACAAGTAGAAACAAATACTTACAGAAAAAAAACCCAAAAGAAAAAAGACAGCTTACAATAGTCAGAAGGTGATGTCTTAGCCCTTAACATATCCCTGCAGGAATGCGGATCACGTATTATACTTTAAATAACATAGTTGTAAGTGTTCTCATTATACACTTAGAAATGAAATCTTTTTATACAGAATTTCTACTAAAACCTTAACATTATTGAGGTCTGGCAGCAAGTTCTACAGATGAATTATGGACTGTGAATGAAAATATTTTAATAAGCCATTTTAAAATCAATTTTCTGTGCCTTGCATGAAATGCTCCTAAACATTTTCCTCAGCAAACTCCAAACCATTTCTGTTTCAACTAATCTTCCTTGATAATAGATAATTAGAATTGACCACAGACTCAAGAATAAAAGGCAAAATATTTACACAAAGGCATTACTAATATACTCTTAAAAAGCCTTTTGAACTGTGTCCAGAAGGACACAACATACTCTTTTCTCACTGCTAACGCTTTGTTAAACACTAACGGCAGACATCTACAGTCACAATCGTTCCTATCACAGCCAACAGGCAATGAATGCTCCACATTTGTGTATTGATTTTGCTTGGTATGCTTGTGCTCGTTCACGTAGCTTTGCCGAGTTTTGGACGGTCCTGGTACATTCCTAGATTTGACTGACCCAAACAATTTATTTTAGCTGCACATTTTGCCATTTTCCTTTTCACAGAGACTTCAACTTGTAGCACATGAATCCAACCTGAATACCTGAGGGCTCCCTGCTGTTAACCTTTTGCCATGCAGAAAATTGACACCTCATTCTTTCTCTGTTTTCTGTCTCCAGACAGTTCCTACCACAGAAGAGTAGTTCCCCTTCCACTTCAGCAATGTCTAGCTTCCTAAATAGCCTCTTATGATGAATGCTAGCAAAGGCTGTCTGAGTCCAATAAATTCTGTCAATGTGCTCTTCTTTACCCTGGCAGACAGTACTGATTAGCTGTTGTGGTAGAACTGCTTTAGAAAGAAAATATTTTCTGGGCTGGTGCTACTTGAAAGCACCTAAGACAGCAGTAGTTACCAGCCCCCATTTACCACGGCTCCTTGACATGACATTTAGGAGACTGATAAACAGCAGCTTTGTGCAGTAGTTCAAGTACGTGCTGTACCATCTCCCAGGAAACACATCTGGACAGCCCAGCAGAGGTTCGGAATTTCTCTCTATGGCGAGTTCAGGTAGCTCCTGTCATGTTATCCTTAATTTAGTTGTTTTCTGATCTAATTATGCGTAGTGCTAGTTTATAACAGGACACGCTTGTATTAGGCTAGACATGGTACAAAGCACGAAGGCTTTGCAGGGTGTAAAGATCCAGCTGTTCTCTTCAGCCACACGCACTGGATTAAATCTCGTAGGGTTTATCACAAAGCTGTCATTCTGCAGGCAGAACGCAGTCAGCAGTTCTTTCGCTCTCCCTTCAGAAAGCAGTGAGATGAATATAAAAATCAAGACAACTTATGCTAAAAACTACCATTCAGTGATGGGTGTAGAATTAAAATTTGATTAGGGTCTTATTGATGTACAATGCAAAAGTGTGTAAATTGCAAAAATTAAAATCCATTTGTTTGCGGTTGGATAATGGAAGTGCGTGTAATAGTAGACACAAACAGCATGCAAGTTTACAAGCATAGCAAATGTTCAGATAAAGGCAGAGTTACTGCAAGTAATTTCTGTCATTCTAACAGTCCATGCATGAATGCCTCCACAATATACTAAAAAGAGAAAAAAATAACATTATAAAATATTTGGTTATGAAACACATATGAAATCTGTCACATTTTTTGTTTATCTTATTAAAACACCATCTTATGACAACTAATACTGTCTTATCTGAGCTATTTTTCCCTAAAAAGACAGTTGGCCTCTATCCCACAAATAAATACACCACAGATTAACATACGCCAAGTAAACATATTCTTATACACCCTACATGTGTAAACTCAGGAGCCACTGCTTATTAACCACAATAATTAAATACCGTTAAATGATATCCCCAGATATTTTCCTGGCACTGTAATCCAGATAGAACTTCTTTGGAGTGCTGCTCCACATAAAAAGACGCAGGCCTGTGTGCTCACAGCTGGGCTCCCAAACCCTGTGCTGGGCACCGTCACTGCTATTCCAGAGGCGTGTTCCTGGCACGAGGGGTGAGGGGAGAAAGGACTGGCAGCCACACCGACCTTCACGGGAACAAACTCTTCCCTCAGTTGAGAAGGGTCTACTGCCATCCACTCATATAAATCCACAAATGAGACACAGTATCATCCTAGTGGCATGAATAGTCCTGCCTCATTCCATCAAACTGAATGAGGTGATGGATGTTCTTGAAGGGAAGTTTAGATGACTACTTCATTAGGGGTTTTTTTTCTAAGATTCAGGTTTCCACTGGCAATTTCCCTTTAGGTGGCTAGAACGGGGGTTTAGAAGTTTAGCTCTGGTTTGAACATCATTCATGTATGTTTTCCGTTCACAGTTCCATACAGTGTTCATTCTTAATGTCCTTCATTATCTGTAGATATATATTTAGAAAAGGCATACCCTTCCAGCATACAAAGCCATTATAACACACCTGTTCCTGTTAAGAGAAGCTTCAGAAAATCACTTGATGTGCAAAGGCAGAAATACAGCAATTTTCACAGTCATAAAATGCAGGCCTTTATTTACAAAGAAATGGACCAATATCTAGCTTGCAGGTGCTATCAGAGCAGGGGTTATTTTCACTTTCTGTAATAAACTTAAGGAAACAAAATTTAAATGAAAAACCATTTGCAACTAGGTTACAGAAATTTTAATGTAATATGAAATATTGTGAGTTCATTGCCTGCTATTATCAGATCAGGATTAGGTGTATTTGTGCTAAGGCTGTCCTTACAGCCCTGTGGAAGGTTTAATATCCTTTCATTTCTGTAATAAATCAGCTGTTCTCTGCTTGCGCATAAAATGTTACATACTTGTAAAACAGCATCTGGTGGAGAGAGCAAGGAGGGGATGTGATTGACACAGGAGTTCAAAATCTGCTGTTTCTCAAAATCCCATTTTATTATACAGCTTTAGGCATCTCACTGCAAAAGCAAGACTAAAGATTTGCTTGCATTAGTCTCTCCATGATATACTATTGACAAGAACAGTTACCATTATTTTGGGAAGTGATTTGGACAAGCTTCCAGAGCAAAGCAGCATGGAAAAACATTTTACCCTCACTGTTTGGGGCTTATCCTTCACTAGCCAGTGAAGCATTCTCCTTCCTCACTAAAAATACTGCAGTTCCCACTTGTCCTTGTATCACTTGCCTTGTATTTCTAAAGTGAAACCAGAATAGTACCGAAAAATTTATCAATTGCTGTCAACAAACAGCATTTCCCACAAGGGCCATGGCCTCTTACGGGTTTCAGGGCAAGTCTTCAGCCTCAGCATCTGCAGCTAAGCTCAAAATCCATCACGAAAAAATATTAACTAATACTGACTCAGGAACAGATTTAAGCTGCCAAGTGAAACTCATTAATTTGAGTCACCCACTCCCTAACATAAATCCATAATAAAGCACAGACACTCGTCAGTCTGCCTGCAAAATTCATCTGAGTACTGACACTTGTAAAACAGGCAGAGAACCCCCAGAGAAAGATACACACGTGGGGAGACTTTGTCTCCTTTTCCTCATCTGTCCGCAGGCCCAAGGGCAGAAAATGCTTTGGCCAAAGTCAAAGGTGAAGCTGTGTTTTCCCATAGAGGCAGAAGACAAAAAAACCCTAACCAAATATGTATGTGTTCCTATACAAATGCTGAGAAGGGCAAAAAAGAGATGGGTAGGCTACAACACCTACTTGTAAGCATGTTTTAAAGAATGTCAAACACTTGCAGGAAAGAGATAATTAATTGGTACTTTAGTATCTAGATAAAGGATTAAAAAAATGCAATAACTCATTCAGTACAGGAATCATGTTAAGAAATCATATCACAAATACCTTGGAATCATATCAGAGCTTGTTGAAATGGACCAACAAGTAAAACAGAATCTCTATGAAACTCTAAGTCCATGTCCAAATACAGGAAAAATATACTATTAAGGATAATCTAATCTTTTTCATTGGAGAAGAGCAACCCTGCTGCGCCCAGAGAAACTGGAATGATTGGTAGCACAGGAAAACAGCAGTAATGGTAGGGTTCAGTTATTTCAGACATGCTGTGTGACAAATCTGATCTGCAGATTGTACTTCAGGGAGTGACTAGACAGGGGACACACTAAAAAAGCCACCTTGTGACACAGTCACAGCAGTGTCAAGGCTCTCATCAAGAATACTGGTACCAAAAAGGCAGTCTGTAAGAGACCCTGATACAGTAAGAGTCAATATCTCTGAAGTAGACAAAAGTTTAAAAAAAATTCCACTTGATTTTAAAAAGGTGATGTAACTAAAAGTGAAAGCTTATTAAAATAAACAAAATTTCAAATGTTAAGTATTGGCACGTACGTGAAGGTTATGTAAGCACAGCATACTAGAAGGTGAGCATGTACCACTCACCTCAAGGAACCCTGCTGAAAGGCTAACAGCAAAAGAGCCATTGTGCTGAAATGGCAGGTTAAGAGAGGCTGTTAGCAACAACAGCATCGACAAAGATCATGGATGTGCATGTAACAGACAGGAACCAAAATCATGGCAGGCTAGTTGTAAAAAACACAGTATGACAGGCCACAAAAGACTTTAAGGACAAAACTGCAGCGTTACAATAATCCTTAACACACCTTCTTCACCATTACATCAGGAGCGGGATGGCTGCCAAAGCCTGTGGGATCAAGCTGGACTACCCACAAAAAACACAGTGACTGTACAAAAACCAGATGAATCTTTCTGCACATTCAGTACAGAAAATCGCTGGGAGGTTTCCAATAGATGAATGGTTGATGCAGCTGAAAATATGACCAAAAATGAACTGACATTTTATTGCAGAATAAACTGAAATAGTCAACTGTAAGAACTCACTGGGACCAGCCGTAATTCACCCACTGATTCAAAAGCAATTCATGGATAAAATAATAACCTAATCACTATAATATACATGCTAATACTTCGAAACCTCACCAGCATCAAAAGAACAAAAGACAGCACAAATGACACAGCTTCTTACTAAGAAGCCTTGACCACGAGGATCAGTGCAGATAATATCCATCTAATGTGGACTGGTAGGTAGGAGCAACAATAAAGGACCAAAGTAATCGGCAAACGGACGAGTACTGTGTCAATTATACTGGACAAAGGGTTAGGGAGAGTTTTTAAAAGAAAATTCATACCTCACAAAGCTATTGAAACTTTATGTAGGACTCAAATAACAGCTAGGAGAGCTTTACAGCTAGTTCTTAATTAAAAGATCTAGAAACCTATTAAAATTCTATCTATGGAGAGACTGACTCGTAAAATGTAAAATCAAAAGTGGCACACACAGAGAATAAAATTCAGCTTTCTGGACTCTCAATCCCACCTGTCTCATCTGGGATTTTCAAAGGTTAACAGAACCGGGCACCAATGGGTAATTCTTTAAATACTGGAATTGAACATTTTCTGATGCGGTTCTGTGACAAAGTCAGCTCCAGCCATTTCACTAACAACTTCCTCCAAGCGACTTTGCTATTTCCAGGTAAAATTGATTCCCGGAGTGGTGTTACTTTCCTGCTTGAACACTGTAATTATACAACTCCAAGTTGCTATTCAAGTTTAAAACAGACACATTGTTTTTCTTTTGCCATCGCTGTTCCCCTACCTTCAAAACCCCTCCAGCCCTGATTCATGCCACTCCCACAAGTATTTGATAGCTGACACCACAGCAGACACCTCACACAAATATACTTTTAAAGTCTCCAGGCAGGGAAGATCTATGACCCCCCCCCCTTTTCCCAAGCAAAGGGAATCCTGTATGTGAGTGAGTGTCCCAAGCAAGCAAGGCTGAAGTAGGAGCTCACCAAAGGAGGAAGGAGATGGGTGGGGGGACACCGTGTTAAAAAGGCCCCTTGGAAGCTCTGCTTCTGTTTCTCACTGCCCCTCTCCCTCCACAGCCCAGCTGCCTGTGCCCCGTTCGGGAGGCAGCTCTCTTCCTTCTGCCCTCAACGCTTCCCCATCAACCCACACAAGGTCCAGGGCCTCAAAGCAAGCTTCTGGGTTTGTACAGCACGGCCCTAGGAGCTTTGAAAGTAGAAGTGAAGGAAAGAATAAAGTGAAGAGTGTGGGGAGAGAGCAGGGAGGAAGTGGAAAAGTAGGTAATGAAGAGGGGAAGCCAAGCACTTCTGGAGACATATGGGAGTTAGAAGGACCAGATGAGTGCAGCTGTGCAGTTGAACACAGCAGTGTGAAATGCTGCACTGAAACACAGGCATGGTGGCTCTTTCCTGCTTCTGCCTTGTAGCAGTTTCTCCTTTGGAAGGGCACTGCGTTCATCAACATCAGGCACAAAAGCCTTAGAGACTCACTAAAGCCCTGCAGTTTTATAAATCTAAACAAAAGTGCACGGTGTGTCCTGCATACACTTCAAAGGAAAAAGAAATTACCAGTGGATCTTTAAGTCTATTCTAAAAACCAAGAGTGTAGAAAACAAGTCATAAGCTCACTCTTTCCAAAACCAACTCTTCACAGCCACCATCTCCACTTTAATCAGTATTGCCTTAAATGAAGTGATTTCCCTTAGGGGAAATGAAACAAACTGATTTAGGCTAGTTTGAAAGCTACACCCTCAATACCTCCAAGCCGTACTGTGGGCTCAGCCTTGGAGAAACGCCTCACGTCCGTGGGTACCACTGACCCCTGTGTGAGCACATGCCCCGTCTGCTCTGCTTTCCATGGCCAGCTGTGCTGCCCACTGCCTCAGCAGGCAGGAGATGGAGACCTCAACACTCCTCCCATTCATGCCTGCCCACTCTTCAGCCTTAAACACAGTCCTGGGACAAGAAATCCCCTCACTGTTGTGGGGCTGTTCAGGACACTGAAGGCAGGGTGGGCAGTGCATCCATTTCCTGCCCAGGCATGTTGGGTAGCTCATAATTAAACCTTCTGCCGCAAAGCTTCTGAATATTTTTCTATTAACTTCTCCAAGACAGTTTTTGAGCAGCTCTACTTACAGACTACCACTCTGACTTCCAGAAGAAACATTAATTTAATATGCTATGCTAGTACTTCTCTTACAACAGTAAGAGCAAAGAAAAAGCTTTATAATGCAGAAGAGATCTCGATTTAGCAATTAAGGCTTCATTTGTATTTCATTTAGCAATAGGAGAATTCTGCCAACGTCTTCAGAAGATTTTTAATATATCTGCGTTAATGCACAGCCCATAAGCCACCAGTGCTTTCATCTACTAAGCACTCTAGTGCAGCTACAGTTGCTGTATCAGCTGGTGCATGGGGAAAACATTCCCTTGGTGTGACTAGATTCTCCAGCCAGTCTCAGGGAAATAAAACAGAAGCAGCTCCAAATTCCACCTTCAGAAGAGCTGGAATACATTACACTTGTTGCTAATCAGAAGCAGATGATCTTTCGAACACACAATCAGTGACCCAACATTACTGTTCAGAAAAGCAAGAGTAGAACATGAAGCAATTTCTATGTGAAAACAAGAGCCTTTCAAAATACAGGGATGACTGCAACCCATCTATTTTCTATGCTTTAAAAATTACTTGGAATGTAAAAAGGAATGATGCAGTGTTCCCTTTAAAGCAGAAAGGAATAATAACAGTTCTATCAGCCAGCTACACAAAGGGCCCCATGTCCAGAGTCTCTGAGCAAGCCAAACCATTAAGTTGAAAAAAAATCTGAGGCAGAGTTTTGCTCAGAAAGACGCTTACGAGGTCTATATTGCCTCATCGTACAAACATAAATTCAAGGATGCATAATATGAAGATTAGCTCATAGTATGTGTTCCCTGTCAACAGTGCAATAGAAATTCATCTTGCTCGCAGAGATGTAGGAACAAACCTGCTGTACAGGAGCTCTGCACATAGACACAATCTGCATTCTCTTGTCACAACTAGGATGGCCCAAATAGTGCAGATTTTCCAGAACTGCCTCTTAGAACTGATTCCTTATTACCAACCCCTCTTCTGTCAGCTTCCCATCCATTTATGAGTGATAATGCTTTCCTGGCCTGAGTCACAAACTTATTCTTCTAAAACATTTTACATCTGTATGCAAGCCAAACTATCTTCTTGAGCAGTCAGGAAACAAGTCCTCCCACATGACTCACCCAGATAACACTAATAAAATAACATCCCTGTTTTGTATATTTGGAATTAAACATCAAGACAGAGCAACTATTTAATTGATCAACAATACTGAAAATAATAATACAAATGAAAATTTTATTTATTTGGCGTTAGAATCCACCCTCCCAACATTGCAAGATCAGCAATTACAGTACAGAGCAAACTATTTGTTGTGGAGAATTTTCCCACATCTAGAGTTAGTCAGGGCTCATGTCTTCTTCCAGTGTGTTGTAAGTTACTGTAAAGAAGAAAAAGCTTCAGGGCCAGACCATGATACCCTCACTTATATTGGCTAATGATAATCAGTGGTGTTTCCTTAAACTCCTATGAGCACTTGTGGCCACAGGAGCTAAGGACACTGTTGGTCTGAGTCTGAAAAAACAGAAGACTGGGAATAGAATAGAAAAATATAACCTTTTAGGACAAACCAAGCTCCTGCGCATTCAAGTCTCTTCTCCTGCCTGGAGAGCACAATCTCAGAGCATTTCATGGAGGGGAACCAGCATGTGTCAGCCAGCAGCACCTGTGCTGGGACAGCAGAGACCCCCAGATGTACAAAGACTTGGCACTTTAAAAGGGTCCTCTCAGGTAACACTCTGAGGTCTGTCATGTACCTGTGAGCACTGCTAATGATTCCCTTCTCCAGAGGGAATCTGTACTTAGTCTGACAAAGCACCAGTGAGGCTTTGGTGCCCTTTTTGTTCTAGGAAAAGATGAAGACAGATAATTTAGCTATTTTCCCAGTGCCTGGGACACTGTTCTAAAAACGTTTTTTAGAAAATCAGCTCTTAAGCCCTGGGCTGTGCCTAAGATAGGTAACTGGAGAGAGACAAGACTGTTGGGTGGCTTTGACGTGGTGTTTTTTATTAAGTCTGCTGTTTTCAAAGCAGGTAGAGCTATGATTTAAAGTTTATCACCACTGTTCCAACACGGTGTCTTAACTATCCAGTTACCCACTCTCTATTGAAATAACTTGGTTTGTTTCATCCAGCTGATAAAATGTTTCATTTTCAGCATAACAAAAAAGTAACCACATTTCTCTGTGCTTTTGGTTTGCTTGTTTGTTCTTAACTACATCAGCTCTCAAAAGCAACTGCAGTGCACAGCCACTCTCTAAGGCTCCTGATGACAGCCACGCTTCTGGCTGCAAACTACAGCAGCAGTGAGACGCAGGCATAAATCCTGAGGAGCAGCAGGGGAGCTGCCAGGGGTCAGGAAGTGAGGAGAAAGGTGGGAATGAGCAGTGCCAGGAGCCTCAACCAGCAGGGCAAGTTCCAGGGAAAGGGGACTGAGCCTTCAGCCAGACCCTGCTGCTGACACAAGGCAATCAAGAGTTTATGTACTGTCTACAGGGCCTTCAGGAAAATTAGCAGAGTAGATAATGAGAGAGAAACTCTTATCTGGAGGAGAATTTACTGATCTTTTCTACTCCAGGCTGCAGCTTCACAGTTACTTTAAACTGACCTAATTACAGACTGTTGAAAAAGACTGCCTGGATTTTCTCTTCCTCCCTTGCTAGACCTGCTACTGAGCACATGGAGCAGGATTTGGGGTTTTACACAGGGCTGTGATTCACTTGAAAAGTCATTTTTCTGCTTCTTAAAATTCTTAACAAGTTACTGCTAGCCTGGATTGGTTCCTTCCTTTGGCTCAGCCCAAGCACCTCAAGGAACATTAGATTAAACGAGGTATGAAGCCCCATCTGGAGAAGAACTCAGCTCCACCTAGAGAGACAGAAATACCCTCAGTCCTGGGCAGGCCTCCACCTTTACAGCAGCTCCCTGGGGTCCTTCACAAGTCCCACCCTTCGCTGCTTTCCAAGCACTTCTTTCCTGCTCGGGTTCTTCCCCTGCAGGAGGCTCCAAGGCAGAAAGGCCCCGTGTGCCCACCAGACTGCAAAATAAGCAGTGCCAACATCGGCAATGTGCAGTGAAGAGAGATCTCAGGCTTCCAGTAACATGACACAGCTTAGCAAGATGTCAGGAAAGAACACTTGGCTATCAGTATTCCATAAATAGCCAATTTGAAAAAAGCTGTTCAAGTTCTAGAAATCTGTCACTTTTCTATTTTCAGTTCTGTATCTCATTGTTTCATATAAATGTTCAGAACAGACTTCATACTTCTAAGATCTAAAATGGATGTCTTTGTGGTTTTGGGCTATAAAACCACAAGCTTCACAGATACAAACGGTCAGAAATTAATCTGTGTGCAAAATGAAAAGAGGAATCAAATGGCAGCAGCTCCAGTTCTGCAAATCAATTAGTAATCATTCAAAAAATTAAGAACATCTTTATAAGCAGAAATGCCACCTACACTTGTCTGCAAATAAGCAATTTATTTATTATCAGCACCTGCTCAGACAAGCCATCTTTGAAGCTCCTCTTTGGTGTTTCTCAATGACAATTAGTAGTTCCAAGAATTGCCTTTTGGCAGTTCTCTAGGCCCTTGACCTTGCTTAGCTGCTCCAAAGCCACTCCTTCTTTAGGAAGAAATGCTTCCCTGTGAGGGTGGTGAGGCCCTGGCACAGGGTGCCCAGAGCAGCTGTGGCTGCCCCTGGATCCCTGGAAGTGTCCAAGGCCAGGCTGGACGGGGCTTGGAGCACCCTGGGGTAGTGGAAGGTGCCCCTGTGGATGTGCCACCGAATCCTGAGAGCTCATCCCTGCAGAGAAAGATTTAGGAGCTTAAGTCCAATTTTGCAGAGTTTATCTACTCATTCCCTAAGCCATAATTCTGACAACTTATTACTTTGTATTTGCCAAGAACACTGAAATAACTAAAAATATTTCAGCATTTTCTTGGATCATTGTTGCCATGAATATACCACACTATTCAGGTCCACTCAAATGTAGTTGGGCTCCTCAGTACTCTCACGATTTAATAGATTGCAAGAGAAAGTACTTTATCCTGTAGGCACAGAACACTTATAAACAAAGCTTGTATGAAAGATGATTCTTCACTTTGTGAATTCCAGTACAATTTGCTATAGAATGATGAATAATAGAAGTAATTATAGCACATGTCTTAATCTCATCTAAACCAGCTTCTTGGGCTTCACAGAGAACAAATGAAAAAGTTATAGAAAATCCTTCAACAAAATGGTTTTTGAGACTGACAATATACAGTCCCTAACATAGCTGCTTTACTGAAAAGGGGGATCAGATTACTCTCGAGAGACGAAAAAGTAGTATTTTCCCATATTTCTTAACCACCAGGAAATATTCTTCCCCTTTTCATTTCCCATTAAAATAAAGGTGAAGTTAGTGACTCAAAGAAAACTAATGCTGTAAATTATTGACCTCCATAGGTCTGAAATGATGGCTGGTACCACTGAATCCTTGAAACATGGTTGGAAGAAGTAAGTGGAAAAGTTTTCTACACTACTGTAGAATTTTCTAGTGGTGTGTGCACCTTGTGAAGTCTTAAATATCTGCCCGACAGTATAGACAGAAGTGATTTACAACAAACAAGTTCTGCTCAAAAGTGGCTTGCACTGAGCTGACTGATCTTCATTTAATGTGGTTACTTAGCCATGAATTAAAATAAGAACTCTCTGCCTTTTCAATGTGAAACTCAATTTATGCCAGAGTGTCTTTTACACTTGATGAAAAATCAAAAGATCATTTCTTTCTGTTTTTTTATGCAATGTAACCACAGTTAACACATATTTGCTGCAGCATTTCATTACCCAGGTTATCATGCAGTATAGAATACCCTAGCAGTATGTTTATAGAAAACAGAACTTTTTAAATGTCACTGATTTGAAAGAGATAATTGCAATAAGATGAATGAAAAATTCATTTAGGACAAAGCCGTTGTTTTCTTCAGTGGGAAATGAAGAGGAAAGGAGGGAAACAGCTTTGCAAATGAGGATGTATAGAGGCCTAATTTACAAAAATAAAGCAGGGCAGTCAATTCCATTAACCTCTGCCAAAAAGCAGCTTAGGTAGGATTCTTACAAATCTTCAGCTTCACAGAAACCCAGAGCTTCTGAGAAGGCTGGATGAGAAACCCTGGACTGCTCGTAAACAGTGCATTCCCCAGTGGAGCTCTCAGCGGTCTAAATGCACCCCCGGGGAGCCTGTAATTGACTGCGCTGCTGCCAGGGGCTGAGCAACCAAACAAAGGAGCAGACACAGGCATAGTCACATTTCTATGCTCGAAAATTCTGTGCTGTCATATTTGCCCAATTAGTAAGTAAACGAGCACACGGTGTAATCTCCCCACGCAGAGATGGAAGCAGAGCAGCAGCACCCATTTGTGTGGAAGGCAGGCACATGCTCGCTCTGCTGCCCAAAGGTCACACAATTCTTACACACCACAAGAGAGAGGCAAGCAAAATGAACCTCACAAACATGTTTGAAAAGTGGTTTGGATTTATCACTCAAGCAAGCCTTTGGTTCATACAAAAAAGAAGTAAGACTTCTTAATTTTAAAATATTACTAAGGTTAAGCAGTACAAGCCAGCATAATGTTAAGAGATATTTATTGATAATATGCTGATTAACCATCAACCAGAAAAAACTGTCAACCAGAAAAAATCCCCGAGCCTGTCATATACTACAGCAAATGCAACTGACTTCAGTGGGAATCCTGGATAAAATCTAATACAGGATATAGTTCAAGCTGTAAGCCTAAGGAACTAGTCATCCTGCTATTCAATTGAGAAAACTGGTCTCACTCTGAAATTACTTTCATGAAAGTTAATGAAAGACTTGCCAGCGTTCTGCCCTGGGAATTGGACAGTGCCTGAGCTTTGTTTCGCTGTCAGAGGCCATTAGTCCTCTCTCCCTGTGTTTCCTAATGCGCCAGGGAAGGGCGGCGGGCAAAGGAGAGAGAGAAATTCTGATTAACCAAAGAAAGTAACTGTCGGAGAAGCTGATTTCCATAACAAATATCTCTGAAATTCTCCGATCCCCACTAATAATTCACCCTGAAGAATTAAAAAATATCTCAGAACAGGTCAGAATAAAGGTTAGTGATATCAAAACTACCTAATCCATGGTGCATGACTATTATGGATATGGGTCATTAAAATTTTTATGCATGAGACATTGTAATCTTTGTTACTTAATTACATTTCAGTAGAACTGTGGATGAATGGGAGCATCTTCTTTAAAATTCTGCCCCACTGTTCTAATTAGCCTGGCGCACACTTACATTTAGGAGAAAAAAAAATTCAAGAAAACCTGAAAATAATGCTGATGGGAATGATTATATAAAAAACAGAATTGGGAGAGGAAAGAACAGAAGCCAGAGTTACCTTCAAATTGGACAAGCGATTAATATTGGCTCCAGAATATTTCATATAAAGCACAGGAGGTCTAGCAGAATTATTTCACTCAACTGTTGTGAGCTGATACACTGCACTCAGTTGCAGATACTGCATTTTACAGAAAAGAAAGAAAAAGGTAAAATAATCTAGAGAAAAGAAAAATAGAAGCAATATTTTTTAAAAAATTACCTATGATGTGTTGAATCAGTTGAATTTAGAAAAGGTTGACAGAAACCACACAACAATGCCCCAGCTGACAAAAATCTGTGGCAAAAGGAGAAATAATCAACATCATCAATAACAAAAGGGGGGGAGGGGGGGAACCAAGGGAAAAAATCCAGTAATTTGCAATCAGGATTAGGCTGGGTAACAAAAACTACTTCTTCAAACTCCATCTGCAGTTTTCTCTTCAGCCTTCTCTCCCAGAATAGCCTTTAGTGCCTCCCCTCCCCAGGGCAGAAAGGCTGGTGTGTAGGAAGACCCCTGTGCACAAGCACACTGCTGGGCACTGCAGCAAACACAGTCTGCAGCTCAGAGCAATTTTGATTCAGTTCCACCCAAGCTCCCGAGCTGCCAGATGTTGGCAAAGAATACATAAGCTTCTTACAAGCCACAAATAAACCCCACCATTCATCCGAGGTTCTATGCAACTTTAATACTTCCTATATTAGGCTATCAAAAATATGAAGTGGTCTTAGGCTAAAGCAATGCAGTGGATTACAAATTTGTCAGTGTAAGTAGCAAACCAGGCTTAAAAAGACCCCCACACAGATCTGCACATGACACAAACAGTTTTCTATATAAATGATACATACAGAGGAAGGTGGGGAATTGCCAGCAGACTAGCAGATGAGGTGAACAATGAGGTTCCAGGACCAAGGAATGACAACATGTCCTAGAAGTTTCTCTCCCCTGGATCAAACAGTGAAATCAACACTTATTCCAGTAAAGAGAGGTTCTAAACCACTAAATATAGAAACTACAAATCACAGATTCAGCATAATGAGTAATAAAGATGCCTCAGAAATATAGGAAAAACAGAAGTAGCCAGATATGACGTCATGGAGCTCATTTAAAATCTACCTAAAGCTAATTACAACAGGCTAGGCTCAAGCACCTCTCAGGATAAATCAAGTTTATGTGCTCATTGCAGGGTAAAGAAACACGGTGAAGGGATAACACAGACTCCTAATTCCTTACATGTCCCTGAAACTGGGAGTAAATTCAAGCTTTTCAAGGCACATCCTTCTCTACAGAAATGGCAGCAGTGAGTGAACACATTACCAAGTGCTTTAGGCATGCAGAGCTGCTCAGAGATGACTGTGACCTTGTATCGTGTGTAATTACATATGGTTGGAAGGTATTTAGCCTCTGGAAGCTACAAAAGGATAACATTTAGGACAAGTGATGTGTGTGGCGCTTAGTTGTGGAGTCCAGTTTGATAGCTCATGTGTTAAAGAGAAAGGGAAAAAAACAAACCAAAACAAAAAAATTGATTAACTCATCAGGGAGTCCTGAGGTACAAAACAACCTCTGCATGAAGGGACTAAAACTTACAATAACCTTGCCTTTCTAGCATGTCTGCCCCTCAAATCCCAAAAGCAAATGGAATCAGACTTGCCTCTCACGTCCCCAGTGCACAGCACAGGCTCCAGACATCGTGGGCAGATCCAAAACCTGCTCCTTACAATGAAAATGGAGTTAAGGATTGCTGGCTAACAAAACCTTGCTGATGTTCTCACCTTCCTTCCACCTGCTGCCAGTCAGTGAAATTAATTCAGCAAGCAGATTGTGTAAAGGCAACAGATTATATGAGTTTAGTTTTCCTCCCTTGTGCCATGTCCTATTTCTGCTACCAGCTGGTTGGAAATGCCACCTAGGTGGTCCTGGTGAAATTACAGAACTTGACAGCACTTTGGAATTCAAAAGTTGCAGAACATGAATATGAAGTATGATTAGAAATATCAAAACTGTGAAAGAAAATACAGATGGATTTTCAGAGCAAGAGACTTATACAAGTCTGTCTGACTACAGGACATGCGAATAGACAGTACCTGTCTGAATCAAACATGGCCCTGCAGCACGTGGACAGGACAGCCCATCTCATCCACAGGACTTTGGCAGTTCTTAGGTCATTCCAGCACCATTCTATGTTGCTTTTCCACAGCCCAAAGGCGTAAGAAATGCTCTGAGAAGAACAGTCTTTGTTGTAGTGCATGTATGCAGATCCTGTAATGCCTAACAGCTGCTCTTTGCCTGGACAATTAGGCAAATGGGGCAAGTAATTTGGGGATTTTCTCATACCAAGACAAAACTCCAGTTCTCCACTTGCCCATACCATGAGGCACTAAAACTGCTATAAATGTCTTATTTACAATGATGAATAGTTCCCCTTCTTGGTCCTTGCCTAAATTCTCACTTCACAAGCCAGCAGCCACAGGTCTTGCTACACAAAAACTCTCTTTCATGTAATAGAGAAAATAAACTGTAGTAGAGAACTGACCTTTATCAGTCTTGCAGGTCTCTCTCCTGTACCTAAACCAGAAGAAAAGGGTAGGCCTGGCTAATCCCAGCTCAGCTGCTGCTGAGACTCTGCCAAATCTCCAGGAGAAGCTGCCCCTGGACAGCTCACGTCCCACAGAAGGGTATTGTGTCTGTGCAGGCTTCCTAGCCAGAGCACAAGTCAATAGAGCAGCCAGGCTATGCCTGAATAAAACACTGCAGATTAAAGCAGCAGCAAACCTAAATGCAAGCCAGAGCAGCCCTTGGATCAAAACCCTAAACCTGACCAGCAGCTCGAACTTTGGAATGCCTCAGTGCTAGACAGTCCTCCTAAGAATACACTCCAAGCTTTGTGATCTCTCTCTGCTTAGAAGCCTGCTAGGATGCAAGCTGGGGAAAAGTAATGCATCCCCATGGGGAGGTGAAGCCACCCCCCTCATGAGAGAGTTTGTTAGTGCAAGTGGATGAAATAGCTGTGTGCCTGTGTACCAAGGGGGACTAACAAATGAGGCGTTTACACAGCACAGTGGGTAAACAGGTTTTCTGCAAGAGACAAATATCTGCAGCTCTTCTCTTCACATTTGTTTCCAAATGTTCTCAGGGTCTTGTCCCAAGAGGTGAGAGAGAGACATGGCAGGTATGATGCCAATGTGTCTTGCAGCAGTGAGCCCATATCAGCCAATCTGTGAGCAGATCTGAACTAGAGAATGATAGCACAGATTATACAAGCCAGAAAACCAAGCACTGTCAGTCAGGTGTGTTCCATGTGCACGGAACGTATGCAGAAACAGGCCAGAGGACATCAGGAGACACAATCTCCTGAGAACTTCTCCCCTATGTTTGACATACCCTTGTACCTTCAAACACTGAAAGCCCCAAACAAAGCTTCTCTACAGCCTCCAAACGTGTTCTCCTCTTCCCTAATGCAATTTAAAGGATATTGAAACCGCCTCATTCTTGTCACAGGCATGTTTACCCCGAGCCTCAATGTGCCACGCTCAAAGGACACCGGCGCTCTCACACAGTGCTCCCACACCTTCCCAAGAGCTGTGCCTCTCCCAGGAACAGATTCCAACCACACTGCCCTCCCCGAGGCAATCCCACACAGATGGGAACAGCACCGATAGCTGCCACCTTTGAGTAAACATCCCTTGGCACAGACTGCACACCCACTCGCTAACTTCGCCAGCAGGTTTGCTTTCCCTTACTAACTGTGCCACAGGAATCCCAGTTCAGGAAAGGTACAGCATTTCCCAGTATATTACAGGGAACCACTATCCCCTTCTATTTTGCATACAATTCATTCCTTTGGACTTGAAAAATAAACACGTGCATTAAGATTAATCTTTCTTGTAATTACACGTACCACTCTTCCTAACTTTATCAGACATTTAGCTCATTTTTAGCTGCAGGTTACTTAGGAAAGGTCTTATTCTGCTGCCATTATTACTGTCAAGTAGTTCAATCAAATTTAATGGCATGATTTGTTTAATAGGATGCTACCCAACACGAGAAAGAATGGATAAACCCAGCTCCCCGTCAGGTTTCTGTCTCGTTCCAGCTGGAATTATGCCTCTGCTAACCACACACACGTTACATGGTAATTTTCTCCCATCCTTCCCCTGCGCTAGCTTTTCAAGTGGTTCTTAATTAGCTCTGGTTTATTTATGAAAGCATATTTTGCTAGACTTTCCCCAAGAGCTTTAGTAAACAGCTACATTAAGCTTGTATTTACTTATCACATCTCCTGTAATGCTTCCAAAAGGGAGGGGAGAAGGGGAGATCGTTTAGAGAGGCAGAGCTGTGTTTGGGCTCTGAAGGCTACTGCTACTTGCAGTCCATCCCTTCGGCCTGATTTCCTTTGGAAATCACGCTTTTCCAAGCCTGTCTATGTGCAAATGTCCATTTGTCTCCTTTCTCATTGGTTTTTAGCCCACTAACCTATTTAGGCCTAATTTAGTGGAAAGCAAAGCTCTTAAAAATACAAAATTCTTACGAATTCTGTGAACAGAATATGAGAGAGAGCCTGTATGAACATTCCCATAAACACCGAACATCCGGCAATGCTTTTTTCCACGCACACTTCAGTGGTGGTCCTTCTGTGTCCATTTGTCTCCTTTCCTGTCACTTTTAACCAGTGACCTGTTCTGGCCCAGTTTGACCTCTATCTTTTTAAGACACAGCTGATTTTTATTTTGGAAAGATAGAAGGTGGCACAATTTGTGTCATTAAAACTGTAAGTTCGCCAGGACAGGCAAATGAACATGAAGCTTAAAAACTCAGAATTTTTACAATGCTTGCCATTAGGGCACTTAGAAATTAAATGAAACTAAATTGATTTAAAAATTGACCTGCAAAAATAATTTCACTCTTTTTCAGATCCACGAAAATTTCAGAAGCTGACTAGAAGTAGGCTAAAAGTGAAAAAAATTAAAATATGATTCAATATTTCCCAATTTTAAAAACATTCTTATAATTAATTTTTTTTGCATTGAACAAAGATGCTAATGAAAACTTTTTTTTAAAGAAAATATGCTGACTAAAATATAACTTTTAAATCAACATATCAAGAAAAGGGTCGTGTAACCATATGGCACTTCTATTCCACAGTGCCAATGTTCTCTTTAACTGAACAGAGGAAATAAGCTTTCTCCTATTTTTCGGACCTTTTATGAGTTGTCCTCTATGAATAAAACATATTTCTGATAGACACCAGGGTTTTCTAAACAAATATCAATGTTTTCCACTTTCGTCTCTCTGGCAGACTCCCCACTGCTTCAAAAGAAACCTCCTGTATCTGTAGCCTTCAGTTGTACTTTTGTTTCAGGATATATAAAAGTTAGAAGCTATGGCAGACACAGACAGAAATAAAATAAGTATGTATTTTTAAATAAAAAATCTACAGGTGTTACCTCCAAGATTTTCATTTCAGTTCACTGACGTTAATGGGAAAAACCCAACAGCATTGAATCAAGTAGGATTCCGCCCACACGGTCACATTACCGGATGCTGGTGGCTGAAAGCTTCTTGAAGACTCTGTGTCTCTCACAGAACCACCTGACATCTCTTCGAACCACTTCAATAGCTCGTGTTTAAATTAAGCACCATTTAGGAACATTTTTCAAAAGTTTTCAAATTCTTAGCTTACAAACTTCTCGAAAGTGTCCCAGAGCAGCCATTTGCATCCCCTGTGACAGACACTGCCTCCTGTCCAGCGCCGCTGAAGGCCTTTACGTAGGGAACAGCGGCACAAACACCGAAGCCTTGGAGGGAAAGGAGGGATCCATAATCTAGGCACAGGCTTGAAATGTACTCCCGTGACCCTTTCCAAAGTCCTGAGAAAGTTAGCTAACTTCTTTCCTTCAACATCCCCCTCTATAAAAAGGGAATATTAACATTTAACGACTTCGAAGGATATGATGAACATTAAGGCTCACTTGTAAACTGCTCGAAGGCTAAAAACACTATCTAAAGGCTAAGTATCATCCCCATCATCAGAAATTCATGGTGTATCCTTTCCTCCTCCGTATATATGAAGGCAGGAAATTATCTTACCAAGGAGATTGATGGCACCTGGAAATTGCAGGCAGCCACCCTCTAAATTACTGTGCATGAGTCACTTTAAAGTATTACAGTTCTTCCCTCAGTGGGACTGTATTGGCTCGAGCATATATTGTCAGAAACTGATTCTGGAGATGCTTGTGAGAGAGAAATTGTTCCTGAAGATGACCTGTAGCCAGTACATAAAGCACCCGGGGCAAACTTCCCAGTGATGGAAGAGCTGCTGGCTGTATTTCAGGATCCCCATCCCAAAACACGTATTTCAGATCACATCAGAGAGAAGCTCTGCTGATGTATTACTCCACCTGCAGCACTGGATCCAGACCTAAATTCAGCTCTGTTACACTACGCTGCTGCAATCTCTCCGTTCCTTTTTTCCCCACGGACATCATTACCTGTGCACGTCCTTGGGGGGGAAAAAAAAATAGTCAAGAAACACAACTTATGTTGAAGGTACTCTAACACATCAGATAAGGAACTGCCCAGACGAAAGATATTTTAATCAAAAGCAACTTTAGAATAAGAACTACTTCTGACTCTTTCCAACAATTCACAGCAAGTTGAAATATTCTCAGCAAGTTTGAATTAAGATAGTTTCCTTGATGTTAGGGGAGCTCTGCTGCTAAACAGGGCGTGAAGATCAGTGATTTACACTCTAAGAAATCACTAAAGCAACACCTGAGATATCTGAAGATGAACCTCCACTGAAATTTCTTTCATAGCTTCATCTTTTGATGGTCTGTATTTGTTAGTCTTTGCAGGAAGCAGCTTCCCTCTGTTAATTCTGTCACAGCCCCAGCACAATGCTTTAGACCTTTGGGTTTGATCTTGTAGCAGTGAAATAATATTGAGCGACATTCTATGGAGCAAGGACAGCAGGTTCATTGAAGTTTAGAAAACTACATCAGCATATACTTCAGCTATCTTGACACCCACCCTATGCCCAAACTCTCATTCATTACTCTGGAATCCACCATGAGACAATCAAGGCTTTGCCCAAAGACCAGGGACCTTTCATTAAAAATGCTTCTCATTCGCAACCTCAAAATGTGGTCGTATGCATCTCAAGAGCAGAATACTAAAATGGAAACAACCAAATCCAGAATTATTTTTTCTTACCTTACCTCGTAAGGCCGCAAAGTGTCTCAGATTTTGGTTTTAGACTTTCAGTCTGGCTCTTTGACTTCAAGGCTTAAATTTAAACCGCTAGGATACATCATCTGAAGGCACTGAGCAAGTTCAACAGGATTTTAAGGACTGAAAAATTGTTTTCTTCACTTTTCACGCTATTGCTTTTAGACTTAGCAAGTCCAACTCTTTCAATCCTTTCTCATATGTATTATCATCTAGGGCTCTTATTTCTCCAGTGTGTTTACATGCTAACAGTGATGCTCAAACTCAACACAATATATTTCCTTTTCATAATTAAGGAGTATCCAAACTGCCCTTGTCCTAAGCAGGAGCATTGTAAATTTTTCAGCAGTATCTGTTACTTTTGTAAAAATAGATACGAGTCTCCCATCTCCTGAGATTTTGTTGTGTGAATATTTTCCCAGCACACAATGGTGAGAAAAGTGTATTATATGTTCCTACATAAAAAAAATTATCCAAATCTGGCTCTCTTGGCTGTGAGGAAAAGACTGAAAATTTGAAATGAGCAGACACTAAAGACTCCAAAATTGAGGTGAAAAATAAAAATAACTTTTAAATAGATTTACTTTAAAATTCCTCACCTCTGTTTTCCAAGCCTTATACTCTGATTTTGGACAGTCCTGTTCATGACTTCTGACCATTTCTGAAAAACTGCCAGAGCTTCATATAAGAATCAAAGCAAAAGGCATCCCTAAAAATTCTTTTCTCTGCTGCATTTAGACTAACAAGATATCTACTGAGCTGGTGTTCTCCCAGCACTGGGGTAATGGAAATCATAAGTAACTCAATCCCTACTATGAATTTTATAATTTGATTCTTAACATCACTTTGCATTTCCTGTTTCCAAAGGAAAATGGATCCTGTCACGCACAGCTCGTTAAGAAGTGTGCTAGGCTGGTATTTTCAGCTTTACACATCATGATTGATGTTGGGAAGAATACTCTGGAAAAACTGAAGCTGAAAATCTCATTTGGATTAAGTTCTTTCACATGATCTCTAAAAATGAAAAATGGTTTAAGGCCAGAGAAAGCAATTTCCACAAGTATTTTCACTGTGCACAAAGGACATGTGAAGTTCTGTCTTCAGTAGATGCAATTCTTCAATTTGACGTTGATTTTGACTTGACAATTTTAGGGGTGACATGAGAAAAGTAATGTAAGAAAGTAGAGACACATGGAATCATGCCAGTAGAAGTTAAAGGCTCAAAACACTTCTCAAGAGCACAAGGTTAAGAAAACCTTTCTATTCATCTTATTTAACACTGCATAGAAAGAGGTGCCAATTTATTCCTAGCAAGCTTTTTTCTTCAGTTGGGCTTGTTTCTACAGGCGAGAAGAATCAAATCTATTTTAAACCAACAGGCAACTTAGCATAAAAAGATTGCAAAAAAGGTGAGGAACCGCTTAATTCTCAACGTGTCACAGACAAGCATAAGTTTTACTTCTATCAGGGGGAAAAAAATGCAAAATGTTGCTGAAGAAATGGTAAAGTACCCATTCACCTTTTATGTCCACAAGTGTATCCAGTGCAAGCCCTCAAAATGCTTTACAGGGAGTCTTAAGTTGTCAGGCACTCCTTCCCAAGCAGCTCGTTTTTGCCATAGGAGAGACTTTGGTGATTGTCCTATGAGACAACCACAGCTCATGCTGGAGATCTGAATAACCTGCCCTGCCAGGGTGTTCTCTGTGCTGCAAAACCAACAGCAGAACTCAAACGCTCGAGGCATTAACCTTGGCCACAGAGAGCCTGGTTCCAGGCATCACTCTCCTACATCCCATCCTACATATACCTGCACTTGCGGTATTTCTTCCAGTTGTTCTCATTCCAGCTGGCTCTTTATTTTATTGGAGCAGGACAAGCACCTCAGCACATCCTGCACTTCTGCAGTGCCTCTGTCACAGCAATGTTCGCGTTCTGTTCCTGGCCCTTGCCCTTGTTCTGTACGCATCAGCTTTGGGGTCTCAGCGCACGAGAATACATCAGCCCAAAATCCCCAGGCAGTACTAAGCTCCAGAGCAGTTTTATAAAGATGTGGTTGGGCATGAATAACTAATGGCTGATAACAACCCCCAGCTCATCAGTAAATCAAACAGCACTGTCCAAAGGTCAGTGTTAACATCTGGAATCGAGAGATGAGTGACCTGAGTTCCAGAAAGGGAAGTCCCAGAGACGACCAAGCCATTGGCAGAGGGGAGTGACAGGAGCCAGGCTTCCTGCATCTCATACCCCCTGCACTGGACAAAACTCTGAAATCCCCAGGTTCACTGACACTTTGTAAACCCAGGCAAAGGTTTAAAAGGGAAATGTGTCAATTTAAGCAAATTGTGTACTGTTCAGGATAATCAACTAAAAATAGTCATCTGAACTGCCTTCTTTGGTTAGGTGAGATTTTACAGCTGAAGTTCCACAATTATGTAAGTATAGCATAGTATGTCATAAACATCATTAAATACAGAACCAGGTTATTGGCAGTAATTCCACCTTTGAAGCAAGAGTTTGAAAGACGCAGTACCATAAGCCTGTCTCTAGTAGAAGCACAGCTTTGGTGCAGAGCAAACGTGGATATAATCCATGTTCTTTATGAAACTCAAGCACTGATACTAATGAACGAGGCCAGGCAGGTCTCGTTCACACATCCCCATAAAGCTCTGGGAATGCTCAGGAGTCCCAACCTCTGATATTGTGGCATGTGCTTTCCAAGCTTGCTTCTCCAGTGGATCTTAAATGTTTCACCATTCATTAATAAATCCTTACTGTTCACGATGTTTCTTAAGACTGTTGCCAATCTAGGAAAGTTAAAACGGAAGAAAATCACAGGAAACTATTTCAGCCCCAGTAGAGCTGCCAGACTTTTGCTAGCTCCTTTCACAGGCAGTAAATAGTAGGGCCAACAGGAGGATGTGCACATCAGGAGCATTAACTCTGGTTAAACCTCTCTGTCCATTTAGTCCAGAAAGTACCACCTGGCAACACAGCTTTGTCTCCCTCTGAAAGAGCACCTGAAACTGAGGATGTTTCAACAGCTGGAGCAACCTTTACACTAGGAGACTCACTAAAGAGAAGAATCCACTGGTCTCAGCCCAGTCTGCCTGCAGTTAAAGCAATCAGTGCCTTGCTGAGAATCACAGGTTTAAAAGGCACTAGATTTATGAATACAGCAAGAGACAAATAAAAAGGTGCTGCTGTCTATCTTTACCAGATAATTCCACAACCCAGCTCTCCAGTAAATAATCTATGACTAGAGCCAAGCAAGTCATTGCAGCAAACTCTAAAATTAAGCGATGATAAAATAAAATACAGCTTCTGTAATGGCTTTTTTTCCTTCCAAAAACAGTTACTTGCATTTAGAATTATTCTTTTCTTGACCACTGCAAAACAAGTGCAGTGCAACCCCACTGAATGCAAAAAATGTGAGGGAGAAACGCTGGAAGCTCAAAAGGCACAAAGTCTTTGCTGCCTAAAGAAAATACCAGGTAATACACTTTACTTTCTACACGGTAAGCAGAATTAGCAGCACTTTCAAAGTCATCGATTTTATCCAGCGTGCCAAAATTTTCAGCACTGCTCTATTTCAGGAAGCCTCCTGGATTAGGGCAGTAGTCCCTTAGTACTTTACATTCCCACTGGGCTGTCTTCTTTATGGCCTGAGAACATCAAAAGCCACGGAAAGCCTTGATGAGTACCACTTACTTCAGATTCCTGACTGGATTTTACCAGTCACTCCTCTGTCTTCTCACCCAATGCTTCTCTTATTACAGCAATTACTAGTTTTCAGTGATTTTAAAATAATTCTGAGACTGAAGAGGTATCTACCAACATTTTCTCAAAGTAAAATACTGTAATTAGGTGTCTTAGTCTCCCAAAAAAATTATAGTGCCAATACAAGGAATTAATCCTAATGAACTCGCTAATAATGGGCCAAATCTTTGGATGCTCTAAATGTCATCAGTGGAACTTTTACACTGGCAGAAAATTTGGCCCTACAGATTTAATAATACGTCAGCAGACACTTTTCAGCATTTTTTGGAGGCACAAATTGCAACTCACCGAGTTTCTGCCTAATGGAAGTAGCTGACAGCCAAGAAACTCATCAGTGGTATTTGAAAATAAGCTTTACTCATCCTCTCCATGCATTCTTAGCGTACTGCCTTCTCCTCCAGCTGCTGGGAGTCACGCTTTTTGTGGGGGACACAGAAACCAGGGGAACAAGGGAATGGCTAAACCAGCCACGATTCATTTAGCACATGGCAATGTGTTAAAAGCTCAGCCTTATGACACATTTCTCACTAATGTTTCAATAGTTATACAGGAAGGATAGGTTTGATCTGTCAAAATGTTATACAGCTTGTCTGTGTTCCCACTAAAGTTCATTTAAAATGAACTTCTAGAAGGATAAATTACAGTATTTGTAATCTCCTTTCAGATTTTTACTATCCTATTCGCCTCTAAACTGCACTAGCTCTATTCAGTAAATGAAATCAGATTTGCAGCTTCTTCCACTCATTTTTGTAACAAATGCTATGGAATAGGCTCAGACTTCCAATATGGAAGTTTCTCACCCCGTGTAAGAAACAGGAGGAGCAGAAGACAAAAAGCAGCAGGTACAGCTCATGGCCACTTGGTGTGATCTGACTGAGGACTTCAGGAATAAAAAGATGCATCACTTCTCGACACTATGTTAATAGTTATAATCCAACTACTCGTAATTGCTTAAATACTTAGAGTCTAAAAGAGTCATCGTTTTCACACTGAATACAGTTATAGCACTTAGACCTGGTTTAATGATACAGCATCAGAGACAAGAGAGCAGTGTAAGTCAGTCAGCAGCAACAAGTTTGTTCCATTTTTCAAGAAGAGAAGCAGTTCTGATTCCTGAATTCTGTCGCTTTAGGACAAATAATTTATTTTCAGCCTGATTTCCTACAGGAAGAATCAGTTAAGGGATTTAGCAAAGTACAATTGCCAAAGCAGTATCCATAACCAAACTTCATCAGTTAGTCTAAAGATGTAATGCTGGCTCCCGACTCAAAGAAAATGAAAATCAGTTTTGTATGAAAGGTACATTCCCCATGTGTCAGCTGATTCTCTTTTCAAGGGACTGCATTACTGCCCTTGCCCCAAACTCATAACACATGCATCTAGAATTTCTTCTAAAATCTTGTCTAAGTTTATCAAACTGACCACGCCATCAGCTCGCTCTGACAACACTGCTGCCTCGTCATGTGCCACAGTTAACATCCTATTTTCTGATCCTCATCCCTGTGAAGGGCTTCTACTCATCAGTTCTACATTCCAGCTGTGAAACTTCTTCCTCTCAAAGATACACCACTTTAATAAACCAAGCAACCAAAAAAACTGCTAGTTTTGATGAAGAGATGGCAATTAGCAATGAGAATTCTATGGTGGATAAAGACCTAGTTAAAAAAGAAGCAAAAATTCAGTGTTTGAATAGAAAGTAAAGGCCTGGTGAGAGATTATAAGACCATTAATGAGAGAAGTAATTTAGCAAAAAGAAGTAAATTTATACTAATGCAGTTTGATGATACACGAAGTTATGCGGTATCATCAACACAGGGGCACTGAACTACTATACTGAAAGAGGGAGATGCCACAGAACACTGCAGTACAAAGGAAAATATTAAAATTGATGGGAAATAATACAGTCGTGCATTTAGAGACAATTTTTTTCCCGTAAACAATGGGCTTATTCACCAGAGATGATAGCAGCGGGAAAAATATTATTGTGTTCATCAATTCCAACCTTAATATGAAGGAGTAATGCAATATGGCTTGGAAAAAGGTGAACCTGATTCTGAACACATCAATTGAGTAATTTTCAGTAAAGAAAGAGAGGTGTTAACATTATTATGAGAGGTACAAATAATTTCCCCGGATAATACATCAGGTTGTTCAGCTGTATGTGAGAAAGGGATTCAAAATGAATCTCTCGTGGAGAGAACAACCTTCATGACAATCGCTAGGATGGATGAAAGGAAATTAACAGCTTGGATTTTTATTATACAAAAATTAAGGACAAAGGAGGAAATAAGGTATATCTCAGTAAATAAACCCCAGAGAAAAGGCAGGTTAGTTTAAACTGAAAACCAGTGAAATGTCTTTATGCTGATCCTATTACAAATCAGAAACTAAAGAATTTCTCAAGCAGGAAGATGAGGTCCTACAACAAAATCAGTAACAGAACACGGAAAGGAAGAAACACAAGTTTCAAGAATGAGCTAAAGCAGCAAAAAAGAGGAACTTCCAGATTTATGTTCTATTTATCCCAAACCCCCTGGCTATGTGGAACCATTGCTGAGAGCTGCCTGGCTCTGTACCAGCACAGCTCTGACAGGATTGCACAGAGGCCTGGGGGTTCTGGCAGGAATGGACACTCCTCTGTTAGCAACTGCTGCATGTTTGGTGTGCAGGGAATAAAGGGGAGGCTGGCAGTGGATGACAAGCACAGCTCGGGAATACCAACTCATTCCAACACACTGCGAGGCTGAAGGAACTCCTAGAAATTATCAGTGTAGGTTCCCGAGTTGGTAGGAAGCAGTTCTAGAGCCCTTCGTATGGGAATCAAAAGCTGGATTCAGCAAAGTGACATGCCACAAGTCTTTGTCCTCAGATAAAGCATTTTTTCCCCCAGGTTTTGTCTGACACTATCTTGCACGTGGATTAACCACACAGGATTTTAGGCTAACCTCCTTCCCTAGGTTTTCCTGGCTAACCTCATATCCATCCCAAACAGCATCTCTGGTTCCATGCTCTGCATTACAGGAACCCTCCAGGCTCTGACAGATGCTGTGCCAAACACAGCTTCGATACGTACAAGAAGTTCTGACTGAGCTGTTTTTAAGGCATCTCTCCTAAGATTTCAGAAGCAGAGTTCTTTGGCCATCACAAGATGTAATCAACCAAGTACCAACAGGGAGATACACAGACCTTTGTCTAGTCCCTAAGAGGCCCCCTTCAAACATAAATGAAGATTACTGCCAAAAGGAGCAGAGCTAACTACAGAGCCTAGAAAACTCGTTACAGTCCTCCAGCGAGGCAGGACCTTTTGACACACGTTATACATTCCCTTTTGCACACAGAATGCTTAAGGTCACCGTTATGGTTCCTACAGTGAATCCTCAACTATGAAAAGAGTCAGAATATGTTTCTGTGGCTCTACTTCATTCATTTACCAAACTCTTTAAAGGTGAAATGTGCCCCAGGTGCTTTCCTGACTGTGTTGTTCCAGAAGTTATGCTGGTATAAAATGTGGTTTTATTCTCAGGGATTTGAGATGATGAATGACAAGCCTTAGCCATTAAATATTCCTGAGGCAGTGTGCATGCCAAATATCCCACTCTGTAATGCTTTAATACTTCTCCAGAGAACTTTAGGATTATAATGGAAACCTGGAAGCAGGGGAACTGATGACTTTCCTGAATTCACTGAGTTTTAAACTCTCTTGTTTACACAAGATGTTGTAGCTTTCAGACAGATCATAGTAAATGCTCAAGGCACTTAAAGTACTCCCATTTGAAAAATCCATGCCATTTGAATGGCACTCCAGGAGCCACAGGAATCATGGAGTTTATTCATTACCAGCAACATAGTCCCTACCACCTCTCACCTGTGCTGACCCTACACCTACTGACAGGTATTGTCCATTAACTGTGGCTGTGGAGCACTGGACTAGCTGAGGAAAGATAATTTTAGTACATTTGACAAAACCCACAGTTTAAATGGTTGGGAATTTCCACCTTGCCCATCTGAATATATACGTGTCCCAGTGCACTCAGCCAGGCACTTCAGGAGCTCATCACTTTTGAGCTGTCTTTGTGTAGGGGTCTCAAGGCAAACCACATTCCTTCTGCAGCCAGCTGAATCTGAGGATGCCCTCCAGGAACGCTTCCACTGCCTGGGAGCGCTCCCTCCATAAGCTCAGACAAGGTCTGGCACAGGCAGTGCAGACTCCTGGTGCTCCCCAGCAGCTGCCTCACCCCACGCAGTGGCTGCACTGGCTAATCCAGGTGTGCCCAGAGCTGCCTCCAGAACTCCTCTAACGAAAGCAATACTGGCCTGAAACTGCCCATTAGCTCTGGCAGACCTTGGAACAGGGGAAGCCAAGGGAAGTCAATAATTAGCCATGGCTCTTTCTGCCTAATGAGAGATGGAGGTAAATAGTAATTTAATCTGGTACCATACCACTAGCTCCTGTGAAACAGAGGAGACTCTAGAACATGATTAAAGATCAGAAAGAAAGAGGTCATTTTCTCTCAGAGGCACCACCCTGAAACTCTGAGCCACTGTCCCCACGAAACAGCTCTAAATTTCCAAACTACCCTGTGCACAATAGGCCATCTTATATAAGCAACATTCCTATTTTCAATTCTTTAACCTGTTCCACAACAGCTGTGATGACTACAAAGTATGAGAGGCTACAAAATCAGGCCACATTAATCTTCCAGTAAAATCTGACATTTGAAGCAAGCACATTAAATGATTTGAGTCATAACGTCAACAAAGGTGCATAAATAACTTCTAATTGCAATTTCCAAAGTTTTCATTTGACAGCATAGGGAATGCTTTGTCCTTCATGTCACATCGATTTCAGACATTTTTTATAACAGAAATTAAATATACATCAATATGCAGACGCACAGACTATCTACCACTATCGTAGAATTTTCAGAAAAGAATTATTTCACTGGTCATTTTCTTTGTAAAACATTGCCTCTGCAGTGAAAGCAAAGTTTTCATATGTTCTTGAGAAAAAAATCCCTCTGCAATATTTCTCGTCAAAATAGTTTCAGGCCAGTGTCAGTGGAAGCCATTGGTGGTAGTGCTGCAGAAGGCAATGAAAATCCAGAGGGAGTGCTGTCCTACAGCCAAATGGTGTCACTGCCAGCCTGAGGAGGTGACTTCAGAGCAGTCACTGCCATCAGAGCCTTTGGGGATGGCACCGTGACGACAGCACCCCACTGCAGTCATAGTGAAGTCATAATACTCTGAAAATTTAATGGGATTGCTTGGCATCTCAGTAAATTACTCACACAGCTGGAAAGTAATCAAGCGTTGACTCAGCAGCACTTACTCACCAGTGCCATAAAATGATAAATAGCAACTTTCAAAGAAGATGAGGTGTGAGAAGGAGGGAAAGGTAATGAGCAAATTACTTTGTACACAACTGCTGGGAGAGACCTCCCTAACCAACAGATTCTGCATTCATCACAATTACAAACAGGCACAACCCAAAAATATGTTTATTTTGGTGGCATTTGAATTCTGAGCTCACATGCAGGTCCCAAGCACTACAATACAAATAACATCTCCCAGAACTGAGAAATAAGATATTAAGATCTGGATGCAAATTTTTCAAATCAATTCTGTTTCTACTAATATTAACTAACTCTTCAAATTTCCTGAAACCACAATATCCAGGTACCCATCTAGTGGGGCGCAGGGGAAGTAAGAAAGAAGGAAAAAAAGAGGGGATAATCAGGTAGCCATATCCACCTTCTAAAATACTATTAACTAATACAAAACCCTTCATCAAGTCAGGATTTACTTTGTTTTTACTTACACAATGCACAAATTTTGTTTCCAACCCTTCTGGTGACAGTAATATGAAGTCAATTTTTATATATTTGTGAAATTAAGAAAAACACTGCACCACCAAGGTGTTTTGCAAGTGCCAAACAGGATTTCATAAAGAGAGACAGTGGGCAGAGGAGAAATCTCCTCTGGATCTCTGAGGCTATCCCAGAAGATCCGAGAGCAGGTATGGCCAACCCTTCTGCTTTGTCATTTCACCTTTCTCAGTGTGCTGCACGTCCTTGTTCGAGATCAACTGCCAACAGCAATAGCCTAGATAAACAGGATTTTGGGGTGATGTACCACCCAGGGATGTGTGATAACCCATATTGCTGGAGTCTTTCAAACTCACATTCTCCCCAGAAGGCATATCCTGTTCCACTCCTCAAAGCTCATTTGGTAATTATTTGAAGATGATTTTTGTAGATTTTGTTATTGCTATATTTTTGTGTTAGGCTTCACAGGCTTGGTTCTCGCCTCCTTTAAAACACGGAAATGCAAAATACTTAACCCTGCCACGAGCAGCAGCCATGGCCACGCACACCCTGCACAACCAAAGCCTCTCAAAAAACACAACTATTTCCAAACTATAGGACTCAAATCAACTCTCTCCATTTTGCTGCAATAAAAACTGCAGTAAAATTAAGGTTTGCTGGGCCTGTCACTCCTGTATTCAGATGGTCCCTGTCTCACAAGTTCTTTTATAAGGGTTGATCAGATTTTACCTCCAAGTTTATTGAACAGTTACTGTGTTAGATAGGACATACAATAAAAAAGCTACGCTAAACTTTATAATAAAAGCAAATATTTTCCGTGGTGTGTTTAAGCTAATGACTTAGAAAAGCCCCATTCCCCCCCTCATGTAAATCTTCCTTTTAACACTGAAACAAACACATAAATTTTTTAAAATGCCATGCAGGAGGTGAACTTATAGAAGTCCATATGACTTTCACACTAAATTTGTGACTACAGTCTTGACTATCTCTTCCCCTTTTTTCCTCTTCTTTCCAGTCATTTCAATTCTACCTTAGTATACGAAAAAAGTGATTTTTCAAATACCTACTGCACATTCTCCAAGTAATACACATTAAACAACTGGAAAAAATGTGGAACAATTTGAAGCAGCACAAACCTTTCTGTTATGCCTAAATGATATACATATTTCAGAATATGGAAAATATTAAAAAAAAGACAATGATAAATCCCTTAACTCAAGGCTACTCTTATTAGGTTAGCTTTTCTCTGAATAAATGGAGTCTTAATGAAAACTGTCACTAGAAAATGGAATGCAATCATTAGATAAACCATTGAGTTACAAATTCCACCCACATGTGAATGGGTACATAAAGTTTCACAGTATTATAAGAGTGTATTTCTGCACCAGGATTACTAAGGAGCAGAGCTAAATTATTTTTCCTTCCAAACAGTCTACTCACCACAAAAACTAACAAAAATTTCCTAAAACTATTTGACAAATACAATTTAAATCTACCTTTTTTTTTTTTTTTTTTTGCCAAAACACTAAAAAATGGGACGGGGGGAGGACTATCAACAATACTAACATAACTCAAACCTTTTTTCTCTTATTTTTCAACTCTTTTTTTCAACTTATTTTTCAACTCTTCCCACAATTAGCTAGAATTACTGAGAAAAGGTTAAGGGGAGATTTCAGCAAACATAGTAAAAAAGCACAATGACAGGTAGCAATTTAATACATTTACAACTTATTCATACATCAGGTGTTCTAACTACCAGCGCTGAAAACCTGTTCTCCTACAAGTGGCCAAAAATGTCAAGACCCATACAGAATAAGTAGCAGCAGCCTTGATGTTGATTATACCATCACCTCTGCTTATTTCTTTGCAAAATTCCATTGCAAATTCTGGTAAGTGTAGTTTTACTCCATGACATAATGACCAGCCTTCTGTGGGCCTCAGACTGAAGAAGAGAACAAACGTTAACTATTCAAAATCGCAAATTTATCTTTTTTGTAAATGCATGAGACTTCAATCTTCTTGTCCTGAAAGACTTTAGGTTTATCTTATTTCTACTTTACAAAACATCTGCTTATGAAGATACTGGCGTGACTTCTATTCACATTTAATTTACTGTATTGCTGTGACTCTATCGTAAACACAGCCATGCATGAGATTAAATGCAATTTATGAAATAAGAACGTCACTTGTTTAATTTGTTTCAAGTAATTCAGCCCTAGTGCATTTAACAACATAATTAAGGTGACACTAGTGCTGTTCTCTACTGCATTGTGTCAAGAAGTGCTGCACTTAAACCTGCGGCAAGGTCACCTTCCCCCATAACTCTCACAATCCCAAATCACCACACAATAAAAAACCTGCTGTCAGTGACTGAACAGATTGGTATTATTTTTAACAGCCTAACAGAATTAAAGAGTTGTGCCACCTCGAAGAGAGGCCAGATTTTAAGGTACTAGGCACGTAGGAATATTAGACACACACTTAAAATGAGTTATGACACTTCCCACATTCCATAAAAGTCAGCTTCCTCCGAGGCTCTTCCAGGCCTTTAGAACTGCACAAAACCTTGCTGGGGAAGGAGGAGAAATTGCTCATTACACTAAAACTACTTCACCTAAATGGATTTCCTTATATTTATTTTAACTACTGTCAAAGGGTATTTCCAAGGCACAGCAATGCTCTGAGTACGAAAGGCAAACTTGACGTGTAGAAAACAGGGCAGGTTCTAACACTGCAATTAGCTTCCCACTGCTACATTAGCAGGCCTGCAGAGACCTCTCTCAGGCAGTTAAGCTGCAAAATGACTCTGTGTCTAGCAGATCTAAATTCATTAAATAGGACATTTTATAATTTCCTTGTTTGTACTTCCAGTATACATGGCATAGATGGAAATACATACATGCAAAACATTTGTACTTATTTCCCCTAAATTGGCTTCTGTTAGATTTTAAAAGACTGTGAAATTATCAGGATCACAGAACAGGATTTGCTACATGAAAGGTCACAGTCCCACAGATTTTGTCTGTCCTCATCAATCTTCATCCAACCCCATCCCACTTTGGGGCCTAAATTATACTTTCAAGCCTTGATTCCTTAAATTAAGGCTTCCAGAAACAATTTATGCAAAGAGCAGTACCAGGGCATTTGATTCTACCCAGATTTTTCAGCCTTGCTAATTAAAAGCATCTATTCCTGCCAGCTGTAATGTGTACCTCCCCACAAACTCACAGTCTGTGCGCTCCTGGGGACTCAGATCTCAGCCCACAAACACTGCGTTGCTCCTGAGCTCTTCCTGCTGCAGAGCCCTGGCAGGATAATCCAGAGGTTCCACAAGTCATAGCCCTCCATTTCACAGAAATAAAATAATAAATCATAATACGAAATAGGTAGACTTTTACAGATCACACTACATTTTACTATTTCATTCCCCAAGCTGGTCACAAAGGTAAATGCAAGCTATCAAGTAATATTTTTACTGACTTAGCATTTCTGTAGCTTACTCTGCAGGACAGCAGCCTCCATGAACTGCTAAGTTGAATAGATCATAAAGAGCATAAGCTTTTTGCTGTACAAGTTCATTTTTTTCCCTGTACGATTAGTATAGAAAGGCTGGAACAGAAATCCTTTGATCCAGGAGGATAATACTTTAGAGAAGACCAAATGATATTTTTCTGAATTCCATCACTGGGCAAGAAAGATTGACTTAATCAATCTGGATTTCTGGAACTACTCCATTTCCGCTTTTCTTTTGATCAAGCTGTATGTGTAAAGATGCAGTAACTCCAGGCAGGCCAAATTTATACACCAGCTTCTTTGAACTTCAAACAAGCTTGCTGGACCTTTTAAATTCAATTTTATCTGCAACTCAATTACGGAGAAGTTGTTCTCTCTCCTCCACCTAAGAAAGTATATTTCCATTTGCAGCATCTCATAATTTCATGTAACCTCCTGTGGAATCCTATTTCCCTTGTCAAGCATGATCAGCTTCCCTAGGAAAGTTATAGACTGGAGTTAGTAAAGTATTTATTCACAAAGCTTTTGGTAGTCTTTGCCCCTGTAAGGATGATTTCAACATTTAAAATAATTTCATTCTTGTCACATATGAAAAACTGGAAATGTATCTCACAAGTTTTGTACAACAATCAGTTTAGTTCTCCCTGAGATCTTGTAGGAAAATCACCTGCTTCAGAAATAAAATGCCTTGTTGTAACTACTTATATGCCAGAGATACGTGGGCAGCCAATCGTGGGAGGAAACTCCTTGAGACAAAACCAGGAATCCATCGTTTAGCTGTCTGAGGGCAGGGGTGGAAGCTGCCCTGAACCCCTGAGTGGGCACAGCCAGCCTGGGCAGAGCCCACTCCAGCCCCAGGGACACGGGACAGCTGAGCACGGTGGGGAACTGCTGCTGCAAGGGGAGACAGTGGCGAGTAAAACACCCACAGGGCTGTCTTTTGACACATCTGTAACCCTACTACAAACCCCAGGTCGTAGGCCAAGGTGGTCAAAACCCCTCCTTTTCCTGCAGCACACAATCCTGCTGCCAAGCCACCCGGTGCACCCTCAGCCTCAGGACACAGCTGACTGCTCCTAATCCCTCTGGCACATCTAGACAGTGCCTTCCTTGACAGAAAATCCTCACCTGCCCTACGCAAACTGCTCCAACATTTTGCTATTGGTAGTATTAAACCAAATGAAGCTGCTGCTGCTTGCCCTACCCATCTGAGCCCAGGAAAGCAAGCCCCTTCCCCCAAAGCAGCTTTTAAGCCCCCAGTGTGGTACCTCCCAGGACTGCTATGGGATTACTATCACTTCAGTTAACAGTGCTGCTGATAAGAGAAATAGAGATGGGGATTTCCTACATCTTGGGCGTGGAGAGGCAGCTCCAGGTAACCGTGCTGCACACAGGCTGTACCTCCACACTGATTCCCGTGCACACCATACTCTGCCATTTAGTCACACTGATGAGGCCAAAACTGTGAATCTGCTTCATTTCATTAGCTGGATTACAAAATACCAATAAATCTTTTCCAATAAAACTCTACTGTCTTTGCCAATAACTTGGCTCTCTAAAAGCCTGGGCAAAACTGTTACAGAGAGATGAAGATAAATCTTGAGGCCAATTAACAGCTCCTGCATTTCAAGCTGAATTTTCGCATTGTATGGACCTGAGCTCTCAGGAGAAAGTGCACAGAATAGACAGCAATTACAGACACTCCCCACTGCTTTATATGCAATTACAGATATCCCCCTAGCAACTGAATAATTTTCTTTACAAATAAATCTGACAGTGAGAACTTTTTAATCCTTTCTGATTTTGTCCTTAAGCAAGTAGCCTGTGCCAGCTCTACACTGCTTCCACACTCATTCTGCCCCAGTACTGCAGCACACTGAGTCCATTGCTGTGTGCAGATGAAAACAGGGCCTGGCTGAGAACACGGTGCAGGAATTGAGGTTCCTGAAAGATGCACCACCCAGGAGATGCCCACCTTTCCAAGGAACAACTCAGTGCCCTAGAGGATACACATTTAATTTTGCAAATTACCCAGAAGTTATTTTGACAATTGTGGTGAATTTATTAAGCCCCAATGAAATATATCAACAGATTAACCCCCTGAGTTCCTTTGACATCTACTGTGCTATTGGCGTAAACCCAGTTAGATCACTTCTGATTTATGTTACTGAAAGTAGGAGAATAATTAAATCCATTAACCCACTCTCCCAGAAATAAACTGTGATATGTAGCATTTTAAGTGGCTTGATGAGGAGGAAAATATTCCATCTAGTCCAAATCTTCTGTAATTCAAACATGAAAGCCCCTGTGCTGTCCATCCTACATGGCTGTCTCTCCCAATTACTGCTACCATTTTCACCCTCTTTCTTCAGGGTAGGGGAAGAAAGAAACTCTATTAAAACTTCTACAGAGAGCACAAAGAAATGGCAGACATCTATTCTGAACAAAATATTACCTCATCCAAACCAGTTCACGGTAAAAGAGAAATAATCTCTTCTACTAGGAGTGCCTCTCTCAAGAGGTAATATTCTGCCATTGCTCCAGTGGGCCACCAACAACCAACACACAGAAATATTCCTCAGGGCCACGCACAAGGGTGCTGGGCTCAGGTGCAAAAGCAGAATTGCCAGCGTTACAAGCTTGCTGCAGGTGCCACCTTTCAGTCACTCAGCCTCTGAAGACATTCCCAGCCTCCAGCCTACCCAGGGTTTCCTTCTGACAGAGCTGTGCCATACACCGTAAGCTACATGCTGGCAACAGAGGATTCAGCTCTCAGTTTTCAGGCTCATCTTTTCCCCTAAATTCCATGGAGGTGGAACTCTAATTTTTCACAGTTTAACTCAAGGAGGAACACCACAGGTGCGATTAGAACACACACTAACAGACTTTGCCAAGAGTCCTGAATACACAGTTTCACAGTCAGTTGCAAAAAGCCTGGGGAGTGGGGTTACTACCTCTGTCCAGAATAGCATAATCGTTCCTTTACTTGTTCTCCATTTGCTCAAGACAGTTTCTTAGGCTTTCCTGAATCAGAACATTCCTGATGATTTTACCACCAGTGAAACCTCTCAGTTTCTGAAAGTGAAAACTCAATTGCTCTTTGTGATCCCTGCATTTGGAGAGACAACCAGCATGACTTTAGCACTTCAGTCAGATGGTAATGTCTCCATTTGGAGTGCAAGCACAACAGAGAGGTGAGAAGAAAACAGAGCTGAAGAAAAACTGAACAGATGGGACTTTGGCAAGAATGTCTCTGATCCCACACAAAACACAGCTATCTCCAAATTCTCTTTTAACCTACTTGTTGCTCTATTTCTCTAACAAGGACTATCCTCACTCAAAAGTGTATTTCTTTGATCTACACCTTCTAATTCTGGGAACAATCAATATCACTTACTAAGCTAGGAACTTTTCAAGACTAAAGAGTGCCTTCTTCTTTTTTGAGGGGTTGAGGGGCGGAGGGCATGGAATGCCAATGCTAAATTCCAACAACAAAAAGCCTTCTATTTAGAAGCTTACTGAGAAAACATTTACTCCAAACCAGACTTGACAAACACATAAGGGAAGTCGTTTGGTTCCAATTGAAAACGTCTTTGAGAACTGGTGTTTTAGAGTGGGGCTGAGAGGAGTTGGGGAGATCACCTTTTCCACCACTTGCCCCAGCAGCAATGGCCAAAATGCATTCTTGACAGAAGTCTGGCTAATCTATTTCTGGCTTGCTTCCTGTGAAGTACACTACTCTATTTCCTCTGGCAGCTATTACAGTACTTAATTATCCCTAACAGGAGAAGTTTAATCCAATTTAATCCTCTTTAAGACCTGCTTCTTTTTCTACCCATCACCATGATGGAGAACAGATCTTCCCTTCTTTGCAGCAGAATTGTATATATCTGAAGGGGTCTATCACATGTTACTTCATGTTCTCTTGACTGAAGACTCCAAATCATTCTCCTAAGTCATAATTTCTAGATTCTGATTTCTCCCAGCGCTGTCCTTCAGGAAATCTCTGATTGTTTTGTAGCTTTAACCACACAGCTCAATACTGGATGTTATTCCTGTCCAGCCAAGGCCTCACCAGTGCTGGCCAGAGTAAAACAATTCCAAGACATGCCCCGGCACTGAAGTACCTCGTGTGCCATGTCTTTTTTGTATCAGCGTGCTGATGGTGTCCCACACAGACTTTGTGCTGAATTGCCCCTCACCCAGTTATCTCCCCTGCCATGGGGCAGAGCTGACCAGTCCCACATGAGGGCAGAACCAGGCACCCCATCTTTGCAAACCACCTCTCCCATTTGCCAATCTAAAGTCTAGTTCTGTCCTACAACACGCCCACAGTCTCCTCCAGCAATTTTAATCCTCAGCTCCACTAAGGTCCTGCCTTATGCCCAACATGTCTAAGAGAGGTTTCTGCACGCCTTCATTTGCTGTTCTGCCAGGCTGAGAGTGAAACCACACAGCTCAGTGGTACAAAGCTTCCCCCAAGCCCTTATCCACATTTCAGCACATAAGTTCACCATCCAGCTCACATTCCCTACCATGCTCTCTTTCCCTGCCAGGTTATCCTGTAGCACCATAGTCAAATGAGCACACATGAACAGGTCTACGTACAGCACCCATTTTATCACTGTTTTTTCAACTGAGGTCAACACAGTGTGTAAATAACTAGAAAGACAGCCAATGTTACAAACACATCAAATCCCTGCTTTCTAAACATGCTATAAAATACACAAAACAGGCATTCAGATTTCTTCCATAGTGTTTGTAGCTTCTGTGGCTCCCAGGCAGAAAACTGTGATGCTGACCTTGTGTACCACAAGTGCCACAGGCAGCCTGAAACACCAGGACATTCTGATGTTCTGGCACATGCCCTGGGCAGAGTTCCCAAGTCAGGTGTGTCCCACCCCTCTGCCCAACACCTGGTGGGCCTGCCTAGCAGGGCCCCTGCACAGCCTCTGCTCCGCTGCTCACGTGCGCAGCTCAGCAGCACACAGGCACCTCGCAGCAAATGCTCATGCAGGCATCTTCCAAACCATCTCTCTCCCACTTTAATACACTTAGGTTTGAGAATTCACACAAGAACACGCAGAAATCAAATAGAAAAGAAAAGCCACTGTGATTATAATAAAGCTAATTTACTTACCATGCATTTGTCTACAACTGCTGTGAAAATTGCTTTAACCAGTCATAGCTGTGGGCTGAGAATGAAATACACTCTTTTGAAAGCTTATCAGAAGAAATAGGCATTAACGAAACACTTTGATTTTAGAAGTAAATAAGAAAATTGGAAATTAAAGTTCCCAAAGCAACTAGAAGTCTGTCATATTGTATGTGTGTATTGAAGTGAGAAATTAAAATACACATATGCACAATGGAGAGACTTAACTGCCGTGAAAGAGCGCAGTACTTCTTTAAGGCAGGGTTAAAGAGATTTCTGTTTCATTCCCCACCTGGAAACACAGCACACCCCAAGAGAACTGAGACACAGATCCAGAAACACAAAGGATTTCCTTGAAAATCAGACAAAGCATAAGGACCTTTCACCTGGACAGGTTTGAAATCTCCAGCAGTATTGCTATCCTGGCCAAAAGGACTTTTCCAGAGGAAAAGTTCTCAACTGGACCAATTCCTATATCAATTAATGTCTGATTCAGCTTAAAGTGCTGATCTTGATGAAAAGTGGCATCAATTATGACAGGAGCAGATGTTTCTGTTACACTTTTACAGAACAAACAGACATCATCACCACCAATTAACAACTTCACAGTGCCACTCACCATACTCCTTCTGAAGAGGTGCAACCTGCAGCTAAAAGTCAAGTGCAGCTGTGCAGGGGGGCCCATGGGATGTTAGAAATGACAGCCAGTGTACAACCTGACTATGGCTTTTAAAAATTCCCTGGTAATAACCAGATGCCCAGAGCCATGTATCAAACCGAGATTTTGTACTTGATACCCCACTAACATATATTAAGCCCCGATGTCACATTTAATTGTGATATCTCTAAAAGGACACCAAATTATATACTTTTCCAATACTCCAAAATCTTGATTTAGTAAGTCCTCTCACCCCAATTTATAATAAGTGAGTGATGATCCAAAGCCTGGATTTGTGGGATTATCCAAGGACTAACAGTATCTTTTTCAATGAGAGTGAATGTATCTGTCAGTCTCTCACTGTTAAAGCAGGAGTCAGTTGAAAATATTATTCGACCAAAGTATCCATAACGCTTTAAAGGCCAGTAACAGATCAGATACAATACTGAGATGAGATATCAACCTTCAGTTCTTACCATGTATTTGAACAGAGATATACTAATGTATCACATTGAAGTAGGTGCCACAAAAATGGGAAATATCTATGAAGCTGCTAAGATACAAGCAATTAAAAGAATAAAGGAATGTTTTACAGTGACTAATTTAAAGATCCCCATCCTATACTTTCAGCAAGATAATTGGGCAATAAGCAGCCAGTAACATCAGGAACAAGTATGTATATAGTTCTCTAGTCTGAACAGTCTTTTCAGTCCAAAGTCTACTTGTGTATACTACAGACAACACAAGCAACTGTTTAAGCTTCAGCCAAAAAAATCAAAAAAATTGTACCAGGAAAACTGTTATGCTAAAACCTTCTGCAAAAAGATTTTCACTTAAAAGAAAAAGAAAAGAAAAGAATGTAAATGAAATGGAATCTCTGTTATTTGGTCCAGATTTATCTCTCAACAAGCTGCCAGTTCCTTAGTTGAGACTACAAAGGCTGAACTCTACTGGAAGACCCAATTCCCCCTTTGGTGGCAATCAACATTAGATTCGCTGTGAACAAAGCACTTTGGGATCCCTTTTCAGACATCTGGTAAAAACCCTCTTTGCATTCCCTATTAACTGGTACATGAGAAAAGTACTTTGCCCAGGAAAACAGAGATGGTATTTTATAATATAAATGTATATAAATGTATCAGACTTCTCTTATATTTGTCACATCAACATAAACAGCATGGTAATAGTAGTATGGCTTTTTTGTAAGTAGGTCACCATAAATACTTAGAATTCTATTACATTTACCAAACCTGAAAACTAGGATTGCAGCTGCCACCCACCTCACTCTGCCAGTTGTGCCTCTTGGCACATCCACCTTAGACTTGTAGCAAATACTTCTGCAAATACAAAAGAGCCAAAACTAGAGATTTCAACATAACCTACAGACCAGCTGGTTTCCAGAGGCTGTAATGCCCTATAGTTGTGTATGGCATCTTCATGACTAACAGGGCTATCACACAGGCACTGGAGCACCGTCTGCTTAGGTGGTGGAGGAGTCCACTTGTTTGACTGGCAACTAACACTGACTCTATCATCCAGGAGCTCAATAATGGCTTAGAGGTTTAAAACCTCCTAACACTTAGCCACTGGGCTGGCTGGTTTGACAAGTACTTGCCAAGAGGAAGTATCCTAGAGGTTTTGAAAACATCCTAAATTACTGAAGGAAAAAATAAACTTTATGTGCCCTCTGGTCCTCTTGCCCCTGCAGATGGCCACTTCCCTTCCCTGCCAGCCACAACCAGTCTTTGAGGAGTCAGGACATGAGGTCAGGGGGAGAGCATAAAGAACCTCTCCCTTTGTGCCTCTCTCAGTGCCTCTTCACTTGGTGTTTCAGTAAACATGCAAGGCAAGCAATCCTTCAAGCCGTGGCTTTGAAGTCACTGAGTGACAGTATTTTGCAATGGAAAAGTGGAACCACATGCCTGAGTTGGGGTTTTTCCTCCCGAAACAAGAAGAGGTCGGTATCATCAAAAGAAACGTAGGAAAACCAGGAAAAGCAGGTCCCATCCAGACTTATGGTACCTTAATCTCACAATACAAACAAAAAAGGTTTGGATGATCTGGATGAAACAGGGTTAACGTTGGAGACATGCTTTATTTCACTGTTGCACATTCTGTCCAAAGCGGAGGTGCAATGCTGAGCAAGGGAAAAGATGGCTGGCAGGGGCCCTGTGAGTTGTTTAATTAAAAGAAGCTATGTCCTGGCCAGGGCTTTATGTTCAGCAATTTGCTGTTTAAGCAACCACCTGTTCCATCAAGTTAGAGTTGGCTCTGGTTGAGGAAAAACATTTAGAGACAAAGCTGAGAAGTATTCATAATCCTCCAACACTGAAGAAAAATAAAAAATTTAAAAGGACATAGAGTTCTATCCATCAAAGCAAAAGATTCCATAAAATCAGTACAAAACACATTAGTTGAATGTATTTGAAATGACAGAAAATACACTGAGCAGGCACATTCCTGATTACAGAATAAAATGAAAACAGATAAAGGCTCTGCCAATCTTCACGTTACCATGTCCATATAACAGAGCTCTCAGGAGCAAGTGCTAAGCTGAGCCACACACATACAGAGGGAAGCCCAGCCAGCCACAGACAAGCACAGCTGTGTCAGCAGCAGGGCTGTGCTACCCCAGCTAAAGGAGATAAGGAAATGAAAAAGCAGCTCTCACCAGCTCCCCTGATGCTGCACAAAACTCAGTGGGTTACAATCACAGTGCAACGGGCAGATTAAAAAGGACCCCCGGCCTAGGGGAACAACACTGAAGAGATACATCAATAAATTATACTAAAAGATCCCCACAACTCTAACACTGAGCACTGAGGCTCCCAAACACTCCTGCTCTCACTGCATTAGTTTTTTCCACCTGGACACCGAGAAAAGCTCGGCTTTTTAAAACCTTCTTACAACACGTGCACTTGTGTTGCTTTTCAGTGGAGGTCGTACCCCAGCAGTATCATCATGCTTCTCATCTTTTGACTGAGCTGCAATTTCCTTACCTTTCTTAGTTTATCCAAACAAGCTTCAGGAGCTAAAGATTCCCTTGCCCTCGCCCTGAGAACTCTGTACAGCTCACAAAGGCTTTCTTCCTGGGCTGTGGGCAGCAGTTATGTCCTCAGAGCTGGGGGCAGCACGGCAGTGTCAGTGCAGGAGGCACAGAAAATGCAGCACGATAAACAAGCTGGGTGCTCAGGTGCAGTAAAAATCCTACAGCCTGGAGACTCTGATTGCTGCAGGGAAGCCAAGAGGTGATACAAAACAGCTGCACATGTTGCTCAAACATCTCCAGGAGTGGAAAGGAACAGAAAGGACAGGTAGATTAAGGATTGAGCCTAGAATGCTTTCAGGATTTGTTTGTTTGTCTGTCCTCGCTTTCTTTCAGACAAACAACATACGTGAAAACACCACATACTAATTGAATAAAAAACAGAAAACAAAGAATCTCAGAAACTGAAAATCCATTAAGCTGTATGTATTGCTCTTAAAGAACAAAAGATAATTTGGTAATGAAGAAGAAATGATCAACAATTCAATGTAAACCATCAGCCCAAGCAATTGCATTAACTTCTCTGAATGGCAAACAACTTTTACTCTCCTCATTTTTGCTCGTTAAAGCTTTTCTTTTTAAACAAAAAAAGAAAAAGCCTGTTATTTATTCAAAGCACATAACTGCTTTTCAGAAAATGAATTTATTAGAGTGTTTTGAAAGCTCTACTGCAATTTTTTACATTTACTCCAGAAAGTGAATGATAGCATGTACTGAAAAAGTTGGCTATCTGGGATGCTGAGTGGTTCATCTTACAGATACACCCCAAGCTTAAAATTAATTATTCCTCCTTTCCTTGCTGCACTCTTTTCAAGTTGCCACCTTTTCTCTGGAGTAGTTCATAAGATAATTCTTTTCATCCCTTTTCTCAGTAACATCAAGAGCACAGTTAACTCTGAATACAGTGTTCTTCATTATTCTACTTTCTTTCAAACCACCACTTATTATTTCTATATAAGTCAACTTTAAACTACCACTGATAGGAGATTTGAAAGACAATGCACGTAGATAGGCACTGCAGAAACAGAGAAAGTAAATCCAGCCATACCTGAGCAAAGGTAATGGGCTGGCAGTGGCAGCCTGGCACACAGACCCTGTGTGAGCAGTGGGATGGGAGGCAGCAGCTCCACACGCCAGGGTGCAGTGCAGGAATTCCCTCAGAGCACTGTCATTGCTCTGCAGGCCGAGAGCGTGACCTCCTCGCACAGAGTACCTTTGCACAGTGCTCTCAGCTATCCAGAGTCCAAGCCGTGCATTCCACTGCACTGCCAGGAACACCACCTGCAGATGTGACCTGTCTGTGACACCTTAGGGAATGGTAAGAACACGGACAGAGAAAAGGCAAGGTACCAGCTTAACTGGCAGGAAAACTTCGAAGGACTGCTTTGTGCTGACAGTGAAGCAAGAGCATTATCTGGGGCAATCACTGCAGCATTAATCAATCTACACACCAATTTGCTTTAAACTTCCTTCTCAAGCCAGCCTTCACTTACTACAGAAATTCATAGAAGTGAAATAAGTGCTTCAACAATCAGTAATTTGGCTGTATCTTTCCTAAATCATGATACTCAAATAATTATTTTATCACCTTTCTCTTCCAACACAGTGCCAAATCCCACATTTCCACCAAGTCCTCAAATAATCCTTGGAAAAAGCAATCTTTTCTGGGCAGCACTTGGCCTTCCCCAGATCCATTTTCTATCAATGCCAGATGCAGAGCGGAGATACAATCAAAAACTTTGTGGAAGGCACATTCCAAGTGAGGCCGAGCCTGTGTGGCTGGGACACAAAGCCCTGCAGAGGCACCATCTTCTCAAACTCCTGGGTGACCAAAGGCAGCTGCCTGACTCAGGAGCAGTGCCACAGACTCAGTGCATAATGGGGAGAACTGAGCAGCACTGAAATCTTCATAAGCTTTCCTTTTATAAACCCTTGTGCTTGTAAATAAAATAGGAGTTACAAAATGTGTTGGCTAATGTTCATGAGGTTGGAGAATTTTTTTCTGTACAACTGTAAAATCCATTGCTAGAAAACAAACGTGACCCATTCCAGTGAACTTCACTAGCTCTGGGTTAAAAAGTCTTTCACTAGGAATTTTCCAATATAGATTTGAGACTGGCAGATTTCTGTACCAGCCACCTGCATCTTCGGGTAGCTCAGCTGAATAGTTCTCTGTTCATCTATTTTTAATGTGCAAAGCACATTACCAAATGGAACAGAATGATAAATAGCAAACTATTCTTTAAAAAGGCAGAAAACATCTCTGTCATGTAAAATTCTATCAAATTTTTCTCTCTTATTCTAAAACCACCCTAGAGAACTTCAGCCCAAATATTTTAAAATTAGGTCTGTAAATTAGGTGTGACCTGTTTTTGACATCTGATTGTAAAATTTGGTCAGATTTTCAGCCCACCTGGTGTGCATATTAAACCACATAAAACCAGATTTTGAAAAAGCAGTACTAGAAATTAGTTATGCCTTAGTCATTCTCATGCAAATTCTTGTAATCCAAGTTTTACACAAAGGTTTTCAAAGAAAATGGCTTTAGAGAGGGGTTTGTAAGGCAAAGTTAGCTAAGACAATTCCCTGTGGAATCACACAACGGTGTCTCCAAAGACCTTGGCTCACCCAGCAGCTGTGCTGGCCCTTCTGCAGGTCTGCTCAGCACTTGGAACCAGGGCTGCAGGCAAACACCTGCCTGCCATTCCTGCAGGGCACCAGTGTGTAAACAGCACTTGGAACATGCAGCACTCTCCCAGGGAACAGCCCAAGTGCATGCCAGCAGCCCCGACTGGAAAGCAGCTTTTCAGAAGGGATCTCGTATCACCCAGGACTGCAGAAGCACAAGAGCACTCCATGGTGACCCACCAAACGGAGAAATGCGGCTCTTCCCTCACCGACAAAAGCCACTGGAGCTGTGAATCCAAGGCCAGCAATGTGTGAGTAAGCTGCCCCTGTTCCTTTGCCAGCAGTCCTGTGCAGAGAGCAGCACTCCACACCAGTGACAGGTACTGACCTTTTGGTGCTTTATGGCTACCAAACATTAAAACAGCAATTTATGACTGCAGAGTCACGCTACTCGGAACCACTTCTGCCTTGAAACTCCTGACACTGTACAGGTGCCGTCAGAGCCCTACACATGGGACAAGTCAGAGTCTGCACCTGGTTTTTTATCGCTGTATTCAGAGAGAATGCAGAAATGCCTAAGGAAATCGAAAGGAAAAAAAGAGTGGTCCATGCCACATCCTGATGCATGACACACACCAGACACTGATCTGCCCAAGCAGCTAGATGATAACAAACAACTGACGTAGTGATTACCTACATTCCGTCCTGACAACTTAATTAAGTCATTGAATTAGTAACAGCCACCAAGTATTGCACTGGAACTGTGAGGAACTCCATTTATTGTTGCTAGATTGCCTTTTCTGTCCGGGTTTGATGTCTGAGACAAGATGTGATGACACTTTGTGAACACCATCCTGCTAATGGCATGGTCTGGCCTGAGCAAGGGAACCAACCTTGAAATTATTCTCAAGGTACTCAGAATTGGTCAAAAACACATGGATGGATTTTTTTCAACAGAAAATTTCAATTAATGAAATTAATTTTAAAAAGAAAAATATATAGACAATATCTCACTAAAAAGTCTGGAACATTTGGATTAGACTATAGTGTTCTCATTACGATTTTAATACATTATTTCCATTATACAGCTTTAATCAACATTTCAAAAATCAATTTTGATAATCCATATTGTTGAAGATTTAATTACTAAAACAGCATGAAACAAAAACCAGTTAGAACAAAATACTGTAATTCAAAATGAATTCTAGTGCTGTCAAAAATGTCAGAAGCCCTTAATCGTTTTTTTTCATTCTAATTCATGCCAACATCTCTCAGATTCTTGAATTTCCATCAAATTGTAAGTTCATGTTCCATCATCAGGATCTGCCCAGAGTTAGTGCAGGTGGAGCATTAGGCCTCAGAGTGTACATTCCTCCTCATTTTGCAAAGCAGCACTATTTTATTATCTTTAACTTGCACAGACCCATTAAGATGGGTGGCTCACACATAATCTTATCCTCCTCAAACACAGAGGGAAATTCTTTATTACCAGCACAGTTTTCCCCATCTTGCAACTGCAGGAAGGAAATACCAACCCAGGCCAAGCACACCAAGGAACACCCAGTGTACCTGCACTTCCTTTTTCCTTGCACACAGCTGGGCCTAGCTCTTGAGCCCTGCAAGTCTGTCCTGTTTTCCACAAAATTCCCTCACTTGTTCAAAGAGCTAATAAGCCCTCTGAACAGAAACGCATTCCCTCTTGTAAACTCTGTGGAAGTTTCCCTACAGAATTACATAAACCAAATGTATTTATCACACTGTCTGTACTATTACCATTTGTTTCAGAAGTATTCAGACTCCATTCTTCTTCTCCAGACCAGACCCGCTGGAGGCACTGGCGGTGCTGCTCCACGCCCGTTTTGTGGGTTCCCTAAAGTCCTGTGGGCTCTTGCTAGACATGGGGGGTTTAATACTGTTTAACAGCTCAGGCTGCATGAAGAGAACCACGCTGTGCCTACTCACAGTACCAAAAATACTTCAAGCAGCTTCTTTTATCACACAGCAACGTGACCCCATTTTGACCTGAAGGAAACATGCTGACCCAGAACAGCCACGCAGCAAGGGCTATCATTGCTCTCTCTGCAGTTTAAGTAAGAAAATAAATGTATCTGCACGACTGGGTACTAGCAAAGATCAAAGGGACTGGGTGTAGCTGGCTGGCTCTAAAGAAACATCCCAACCAGCCTGCATTTCCCTCAGAGCTCGAGGATTTCTTCAAAGAGGAAATGCACTTGACCTGTACAAACTGAAAGGAATACCCCTGGCACCAAGTGGTGAGGAGGATGGGGCTTTAAGATCCCCTCATCAGAAAGGCCACGAGGAGTTAGGACAGCCCAGAGAGACAACTTCAATACACAAACATCCAGCCTGAGTGCCACACCTGCCATAGCAGCAGTGCAACCGATACGCACGATAGAAATATTTTAACAAGTGCGAATAGTAATACATCTTAGAAATAAAAATAATCTAGCATATACTGATACAGCGCTCGGGAACGTAACAGAGCTTTTTCTCTCTAGAATTACACAGTGATAAAATACAATATGAAGGCCACCGAAAGAGAGAAGTAAGTTAAAAAACCAAAATTTTTTCATTAGCATAAATATCAAACAATGTACGTACAGGATGCGACGGTTAAGGAAAAGACAATTATTACTTCTGTCACATCAGAAAATAGCAATTTTCTATCAGTCAGGTATATACAGTAACCTTATTAAGACCCTTTACTGAGAACTGAATGATCAATATATCCCATGCTCCCCATCCATAAAATTTATAAATTATATTAAGCCCTGCTCTTGCTTTCCAAGCTGTGTCCAGCATTAGTCTTCTGTTGTAATATCATTCCATTTTTAACCAACATCTTTGTTTTATTTACTTAAATAATTACACAGAGCCTATTCAGTAATTTAATCGGAAATACTTCACTCAGAAGAGTTTTATGAAATTATACTATCCTGCAGAAATAAACGAAACAAACACTGCTCATTTCATGGTAAAGTCCAAGAACCAAGTCTGATAAAGCAGTATTTTATGAAAACATTAAATGTGAATTTCACTTTTAGATATATTCTTCTCTATTAATTTTTTTAATTTTCATTTAGAAATTTTTGATTTAAATTCTTCTGTGTTTTGAGTTGGTTCTCCCAATATCCATTAGGAAACCTCTTCTCTCTGGGTGAACATATCATTTCTCCTACCACTAACACAGAACAAGGACTTGATTCCAGGAGAGCCTCTGCCAAAACTGCAGTAGCATTTCGGCATCATTCAAAGGGGTTTTTTAAGATAGATGAAAATGCTCGTTCCAACAATTAGAAAATATCAATATGCTAGTTATTCAACTAAAGTGCACTGGTAGCTATATGGAGAATTAGTATTTTGCCTATTTTAATTATTCTTTGAATAGGCAGATTATCATCCACTGCTGTTTGAGCAACACAAACGCACCTCACAGAACAAAGGCAGGAAGGATGCGAGAAGAAAACCTGGAATTCTGTGCAGCATGTATTACATTTTCAATGAGAACAGCTGCCTTATACACTGCAAACAGACTTAAAATATACAACACTTCCTGCAATAAACAAACCATTTTAGTTTTAGCAAATTATTAAATCCCAAGGGAATCTGTCTGTATCCTTCAACTAATTTAAAGATTTACATACAAAACTCAGCATGTGGGGCACATTTGGATTTGAGTCAGGTACTTCAAGACCATAAAAATCAGCAAATGGATTAAAGCAGTCTCAGTAGAAGCTTTCCTTCTCTGACAGGGTATGTCTGGATTAGTCACTGGAATAATATTACTCATATTTTAAGCTGATGCAGGCTGTGAATGTTAGATTTTTAAATAATTTGCTTGAGAACACTGCGCACAAAACAACACCACTCCACGGAAACAAATTGTTTGAAATGTAAAGAGGCATTTCTATTGCAACACGCCTGGGACTGAAATCAAACCCCCACGATTAACACCCTCACTGTTCACGAGTAGTTTCCTGGGCCCAAAGAGGCACTTTGATGTCATGCCTTTAAATGATCTGCACACGCCAGACAGCTCGAGGTGTGCTTTGGCTCAGCACGGCGCCACGAAATGCAGCAGGACACTGAGGTACCAGAGAAGGGGAAGTGAGGTATGGGGGGGTATTGTCTGTGGTTTAAACCCCTCTTACACACTTCCTAAGGCTCTCGGGACTTGAGATTACATGGGAATATCCCTGATACTGTACCACTGAAAGCCTCAAATTCCCTGGCAGTCAGCTGAGACTCCTGTAATAGCAGCAGAACAATGTGACTGCAGGCCCCCTGCACCAGCTGAAGAACATCCTGCCTGACACACACCAAGCTAATCAAATTAAGCACGGCTGCATCTGCAGGAAGGGCTTTGCCAGCACACCTCTGCTGAGAGAGTGTTGTGGCTTCAGTTACCAGAGCACTGTGAACAGGATCCTGTCAGCTACAGATGTGACAGGAAAATCTGTCCTCCAGAAATATCAGGAGAAAAACATCAAAAACATCAGCTTTTGGTTGGTTTTTGCTGCATTTTTTTAATTGGTACCCCATTTTAATCTCAAGCTATCTGTAATACAGAATTCAAATGAAATACATAGTTTGTCTTCAACAGTTTCTACATGCTAAATTTTGGGAAAAATCAAGCTAGCAGAGTAAATAAGGCCTCCTCCTTGCTCCCAGACACAGCACAAGTCCTCTTCCCTTCAGATCTATAAATCTTGTGGCTCTGGCTTATGATACCCCAGGGAAGCCCACTTTACCCAAACACTGCGTGCACGTGTCATAAGCTCGTTCCATTAGGCAAGCCACAGCTGCACGCAGCACCCGGCAGGATCAGCCTTTGGACACTCCCCAACCACAACCGCAGTCCATGCAGCAGCAGAACTGGTTCAGCATCAAGGCCTGACAACTAATACTCAAAATTTAGAACCACAGAGAGTGGTTTCACTGTTTGTGTCAGCACCACTGGACTATCCTGTATCTGAAAGCCTCTTCTGGGATACAGCACTTAAGGGAAGAGAGCACTAGGGCATCTCAGTGAAGAGCAGCCAAAGAGATAGCGTAGAGCGCAAAGAAATGCAAAGGTGAATGAGATAATAGACTGATGGCAGCCAACAACAATGTAACTGGGAGATGGAGAGCTTACACAAATTATTAATAAGGTCAGTAATAAGAAGGATGCTTCCTCTTAAAGACAGAGGGAAAACTATAAACAAAGCAAGTAAGAAAGATTAAGATTTGGAAGATAAGAGAGAGAAAGGGCAAAGCGTAAAAAGGAAGATGTCAGCATCATCAGATTATCATCAAGTTCCTTGGTATCATCTTCTAAACCCCCTCTTACTGGGGTTTTAATAACTTCAGCTTTCACTAGATTTAGAACCTAGCCTTCATAGTGAGATACACAAACTATATAAAATTCCCCAACTGTTCACACACTGAAAAGTAAAGAACCAGCTAAAGATTGTATCAATAAAAATACTTTCCTTTTCTTAAGGTAAGCTCATGATCTGTGGAGTTTGAGTTGTGGTTCTCAATACTCAGAGTAGGTAATACTTCAACTTCTGGTTCATTCAGTCTTGCTTATTCTGCTGCTGTTTTATTTCTCTGTAAACAAGCCTGATGAAAAGTAATGAGATTGCCTGTTACAGTACTTAGGGGATATGAAAATTGCCTGTTACATTAAAATAATTAGAGAAGAAAATAAGATCATATTAATCGCACTCTACAGAAGCCTGCCCAAGGTATGAGAATCCATCCTCTGAGGAACACAAAAAATTCTACTTGGAAGCCACCGCTGGCCCAAAAAGTTCAACTAGCAACCAGAACAGGAACCATCAATAAAAATCTGCGAAGATAACTGCAGCTGGTGTTATAAATGTTAGATACTGCACCTGGCCAGTCTTCAGTGGGTTTTGCTCATTATGAGAAATACCCCTGATCAGCATGCACAGATCTTGCTCTCCAAAACACAAAGTGTGCCCTTGGGTTTGTGGAAGACTTGCTGCACGACCAGGCTCCAGGCTCTTTAACTGAACAAGGCACTCTGATGTTCAACTAAGCCTGGCTTGGGCAAGTTCAGAAGAACTCTAATTCATTTTTTCTTCTACTTTGTGATACAAGAGGTTTTGATTTAAGGAAGACAGACCTCCCCCAACCATGAAACAAATCTGTAATGTAAATCCAATTAATTTCATTGGTTTTCTTCTCAGCATTCTAGAACTTTCAGAGGAGACGGGAAGGAGCTGCACTGACCTCTTCCACATGACTTACCAAGTGTGCATGTATAATATACACACATTACCTACACACGTGTGGCTTAAACACATTCTCTGAGACACCTCTACAAATACATTATTCGCTTCTCAAAGGTGTCTTTTTTAATGTGCTTTTTAATTTTTTAATGTGCTTTTATTCATGCAATTCCCTCATATTTTAGGATGATCTATTGATTGCTAAATAGAAAATTATAACTAAGATACAGTATGAAGGTCAGGTTCTCCAAGCTGCAACAAACTTTACTAAGACAAAAGATAGCTCCCTTTTTGCTCCATGCAACAAAAGCTTGCTAGGCAATACTTTTGACTCCATCATTTATCCAGCATCTAAAGTAAAAGCTTTATCTGTGTTGATTCACTTTTAGTCCCACAAAGTTCAGTGCTGTTGTTTTTAAATGATACCTCAGTAATTACGCCTTCAGAGCCTATCTAATAAACACCAAGTTTTGCATACAAATTAAAAATAAATGAGAAGCCTAAAAAGGTTAGTGCTCAGTTAGACACAGATCTAAGTGTAGTAACGTTTTAGAGCTACTTTAGGATAATGTACACTTCCCTATTAAATATTATGAAGCATATTTCAAGCAACTGAATGGATTAATTTTTATTTAGTCACACTCTCTCATACCTACTTCCTTAATTCACTTCACTACATTAGAACTTGAAGGACTGCTATTAAAAAGAAACAAAAACCCAAAACTGTAGGTTGTTCAAATTAAAGACAAAACAAAAACAAACCAACCAACAAATAAAAACCCACACAACCAAATGAATCCACACAGACAAATTAAAAAAGAAAAAAGCAAGGAAATATTTACAGTGTCAGGCAGAAGAGTATTTATAACTTGTTCATTTTTCTAGCATTATTAGCAAGTGTGTCTAACTGAAAAAATGTGGTACCTACCCTTTTCAGAGTCAAGCACGCAATTAGAGCTAATCAAGACACAAGTTGTTCTCATCTTACAAATATCACATTCTTTGCAGGAAGGAAAGATCTTAAGTAAATATCACCCTGCTCAAATTTTAGGAGAATTAACAACATGCAAGACAAAATGTTCAGCAACTAGGATACCACAGCTCATTACATTTTAGCCTAAACCCAAGTGAACTGAATCAGTGAAATACAAAACCTTTTCTTTCTGCTTTCTCCCTTATCATCTTTTTAAAATTAAGAAGAAAGGGCTTAGCAGCTGTTAGCAGCTGTTCACTCTGGCATTCCAAAAACTGGTAAAGGTGACTGTCAAAATTAGCATGTGCAAATTGCTGAAAAATTTTTTTCAATTCCTTCTACTTTAAGATATCAAATCTACATTGACACAACAGCAACAACAGAAAAAAAAAAAGCCTGGTTTTCCCGTGGAACCCATCAGTGGTTGAATGCTCTCTCTACTCTCTTCCAACCCCCAGAAAATATCAGATTACTGTTCAAGTGTCCAACATTCAAAGCAAAGCCTCGGAAGTTCTGGCCTTTGTTTGTCAAGGTGATTTTTACTTTTTAACACCATTCTCTCTTTCCCAGGGAATGTGCTGCATCATAAATTACTAAGAATTCATGCTGAACACTGAACAGATAAGATTACTATTACAGATGGACTATAATTCTAATCATGCACTTAGTAAAGATTTTAAGCCTAGGGCATTCAGCCACTGAAACAACTGAAGCCTGCAAACAGCAGCTACTTCAGTAAGAGCTTATTTTGTTTATACTGCCTTGGAGACAATGGGTCCTCCCCTCGAGAGTGACTCAAGAGATGGTTTAAAAGACTCAAAAGGATTTCAGGTTTCTCACCTGCCCTTTGCTTCCTCACACTGGTCGGTCTTTCTCTGACAGGAATAATCATTTTAGTCTGACACAGCAGTGAAGGTTGAGCACAAACACCTGTTTGGATTCAGTTGCATTATTTCTCACAGTGTGGGACCCCAACTTAACCACAGATGAACATGTTAGCATAGAAAAATTGCCAAAGCCAAGCAGGGCACATGAAACATTCCACGACTGTGTAGCAGAAAAAAAGCAAGAGTTCCTCAGCACTGAAAATTCAAACACATCTGGACAGGACAGGTGTGCCCTTTGAATAGAAAACATAATTCTCCCTCACCAAGAGGACATTAACACTTGTGTGAAGAACAATTTTACTGTTCAGTGAAAGCTATTCTTGCTGCTTACACTTTTGGTAGGTTTTTAATCACAGCCTGAACTGAGTAGAAAATGAGTTTGAGAGAAGCAGGAAAAAGCCTGAAAACGTCTTTCCCTTTGCATTCAACTCTTCCGTAGCACTGACAAGGAAAACTGGCTGAGCTGATACCTGTCCTTGGGACATTTCGTGCCAAAGCTCTCCCCAGCTGATCCAACAACACATTGCCCTTCACCAGGCCTTCAGAATTTGGACTTGGAAAGGTTGGAATATGTAGACATGAAAGAACAATCACCTAAGAATTGTGAAGTTTGAAGGAAAACTGAGGTCTTTAAGAGTGACTAGAGATTCCTGCAGCCATCTTTTTTCAGCACTTTCAAGGGACAACAGTTCAATCTGAGGCGCTCGCTGCCTTACAGTGTGGCCTCCTCACAGTGTATGCAAATTACCACACAAAGGAACTTCTGGTAACTTTACCCCCACAGCTGAATTACTTCTCAGTAGGGGAGCCAGAAGGATCTGAACTCTAAATCCATGGCCATCACAAACTGGCTGTAACAAAATTATCTATTCCTTTAACAGAAGTTTAAGTATCTCCCTTGTCTCGCAGCACAGCAGTGTTAAGTAAGCGCGTGCTTGAAGATGCAGACAGTGAAAGCAAAGGGACAAGATGATAATCACATAGGTATTTTCTTTTCATAACTGCCTATCAGACAGCTCTAAGGCATTTCAGAGAGACATTAAGGGACTTGTTACATTCAAGACCTACCTAAATCACAGGGAGAACTTAAATGTAGGGGTACAGAGGCAGGAGACGTAGATGTAGGTACGAAACATTATAGTGCTGTCTTAAGACTCTTTAAGGAAAAAAAAGTCACAGAGACAAACTGATGGATGGTGAAGTATCAGGTTTGTTTTGAGGTTCCTTTGAAATACCAGGAGTCTTCCCATGGCCACAAATAAAGCATTTCATTTTGATTTGTGTCCACAAAAGCTGTATAGTTACCTGATATGTATTACAAGGGCTTGCTCCTTTTTTTTAATTGATAGCAACAGCAAAACCTGTCAATGAAATAGATTAAATTCTCTCATACTGACCATATGCTGATATGCCACATTCCCGTGCCTATTGTGTATATGACATTGGCATTACACTAATTCTGTACATTTCCAGACTGACACATCACAGCTCCATCACTTCTATTGCTTCCATCCTTCAGCTCCTTTTATTCTCCTGTTTCAGTGTGGCTTACTTATTTTCATCTCTCCTTTTCACAGTCATCTGTTTTTCAGCTCTATTTCTGCCATCTTCATGGATAATATTCCACTGCCCTATTGTAATTTCCCATCATAGCATTCTCAAGCCACTTCAGATCTGTGGCTGTCCCCTAATGCCTTGATTTTCAAGTTTTCATTTTCAGGATTCCGTGGCTGAGTCTTGAAATCCCCTCAAGAGGTTCAAACACCCCATGTCCATGAAATTTAACAAAATACCAAAACCCTTAGGCTGAAAATATTGCCTCTGATTCTAAATACAATATATACAGAAAAAACAATTCTGTGTCTTATGAAAGCCCAGCCAAGGTCAAGCAAACAGATAAGAACACAGGCACTATACCAGAAGCTTAATAAATGCTGTAAGGCCTTTGCAAGAACCTTTCCCATCTTTGCCAACTGCCAAGATACTCATCTGCAGCTACGAGCGTTCCCCTCCCCAGCCAGTTCACATCTGTTTCGAAGTAAATATACTTCTGCAGGCTGGAGAAAATCACCCATTTCCTGCAGATCCCTGTAATTGCTGCAGAGAGACCAGAACCAAATTATCTGCCGTTTTTTTTTTTTAGGGAAAAAAAAAAAAAGCTTTCTTTTTAATCTGTGATAACTTTTAACAGCCAGTGATGATCAAAAGAGAAATGCAAAAAAATTTCAACATTCCAAACACTGGACTACATTCTTTTCAGGACTGAACAGAATTATTTTTGTAAAAATTCTGGTTTGCCATACAGTTTTGCAAATACAAACTTTTAGCCACACTTCCTATGTAAAGTAAGTCTAGCGTTTTAAACTCCCTGACAGAAGACAGAGGGTTGCTGGAACTTCCCCCTCACCACACAGAAATTTAATACTATGCAATGAAATTCAGCTTGCAGAACAAATGCTTCCTTGAATAGAAACTGCGATTTTAAGGCTTCTGAACTGTAGATCTAAGATAAGCTGGAGTGTTCTGATGCTCATCTGAACCTGAACTCCAAACAATGTGAAGCTCACATCTCGCTAGTAATTAAACAGTGCAGGGGGTTTTACTCCTCAACTGCTGTCAGAGATAAGAAGTAACCATTACAATTGCTGCGATATCATTAGTTTTTTTTAATTTCAAAGAACAGGAGGTTCTTCATAACTAGAAATTTTATTGAGACACATCTCACTAGGAATGAAAACAGGAAGGAAAGCTGCAAAGGAGGAGATACAAATAGGGATGTTCCCTGCTCTGTTACAATGCCAGGAAGGCTGAGGTCTCCTTCCCCAACCACTTCAATAGTAGGAACTCTCTCACCTGTATTTCCAAGCAGACCAAAGGTATCACACTCACTGACAAATTTAAGCCACTCAAACCTGAAAAAGCATTTACATTTCATTTTAAATATTCCCTGACAGAGTAATTATAGCTGAGGCTAATTACATGCTAAAGACAATTTAACTCTAATCACATCTTAATCTTCACAAACACAGTCAAGCACATACGTAGCCGTGCGCCTCAAGATCAAAGGCGGTAGAGGTCAGGGTTAAAACACCCCAGAGAAGACCAGAGTTTGGGTGGAGAGGAGCGGGCAGAGGGATGGGGAGAGCAGACTGTCTGGTTTTTCAACATCCAATTCAGGCAAGAACCGATTTGGTTACGTCTTTTGGTAACTGGCTGCTTTCCACGTGTGTTTTTGCCCCAGATCCCACTGTCCATGAACGTGTCGACGTTCCTGGCCTACGACCAGCCCACGCTGAGCTACTGCGGAGTGCACCACGAGCTGCTGGCTCACAAGCCCTACGACTCCAGCGCGCAGGAGGCGGCAGCGGACACGCGCCTGGAGGCCGAGCTGGACCTGAGCACAATCACGACGGCGGCGCGGATCAAGGAGCACAGCCAGCAGCTGGCTTAGGGGGGCTGCTGGCGGGGGGTTCCTGTAGCAGAGGCTGCAACCAAATTCTATGTAACGCTATGGACACGAGTGAGAAGACAATTCTATGGATTCTACGATCCCTGTGCAAATTAAAAGCGAATCACAAAGATTAATTGTTTCCGGTCTACAATTTGTAATTAGTTCGGTTGTGCAGCATTTTTTTGACTTCAGAGTATGACCCTTGAAGTGAATCTTTTTCAAAACTCATCCTACCTACCTGTATAAACTGTACAGATGTAATGTATTTTTCATATTGTAAAGTTTCAATTACCAAGAACAACTGGTATGTACAGTACCATAATTTAATTACATCTTACTTTACAAGCTTCAGTTTCTAAAGCTTCCAATTAACAAAAGGTATTTCTTGTGTTATTAAGTTACTCTGTTTTGTAGGGATCATTTTGTTACTGCTTTTGTGCCCAGACAACTTTAATCTAAAATTCTGTCCTTTGCAGAATATGCACCATTTTTATCGTGTTTAATGTGTAGAATTTTATCTACTGGTTCCAGAAGGAGGGTTTAACTATTCAAACTTCTAAGAAATCCTTGAAATATACAGCCAAGTTTTCCTAGAAATGAAAATTTAAAAAAATATATAATTTAATTCTCCTCAAACTTACCTATTGCCTTGAAATACAGCCTGATTTTCAACAACAAAGCTTGGTTATGCAACTATTAGTCAAGGCTGATGACATTTTATTAAGTCTCCCTGCTCTGCAAGACAATACAGACAGGAGACTTCAATAGGCAGCTACAAAATCTGCTGTGAGAGTCTGCCAAATCAGGCATTTGTATTTCTGCTTAAAGACAAAGGGGTCCAAAACCTACTTCTGTCACAGGCAGCTGCTGACAGAGGTGGCAACAGAAACAAGCCCTTAGACTACTCCTAGAATGTAAAATGTTACTCAAAAGAAACATCTACTTGCTTAAAAATGTAGCAATTCGGAACAAACGGTAAAAATTTACAGTCCTTTATTATGATAAAGCAAACAAAGAAAAGAACCCATAACCTTTAAAGAAAAAAAAAGTAGTATAAAGTCTTTAACAATTACTACATTGCTTATTTGTCTATCATTTACTATCTGGACTGAAGCATTCTTATATCCCATTCTTTGGTTTTAAATCTTCAAGACTTCTCAATACTGTATGAGAGTAACTTTTTATACCACTACCCTCATGTTGTAATCATAAAAGATTACAGAAATTAGGAAGACATTATATCATGCTGACTCGGTGAAAAAACAAAATGGGAACATGAGCCTTCCAAAATACAGGAGAAAAAAGTTTCATATGGTGAAGCAACTTTTTTATAATAAAGAGAAATTATATAACCACAAATCTATTTTTCTGGATCTTTATCCCACCATATTTTCATGCGGCTTCAAAGCAGAAGACTGAAATTTAAAATTACAGGGCAACTCTTTGTACAAAACAAGGTTAATAGAATGAAAAATAGCTTCAAAAATTGGTAACAAATTAAATTGCATTTAGTACCTGTTAAGTGGAAACAAAGTGTCAAAACAGAATATATTGTACTGCTTATTTATTTAGCACTTACATTTTGTAACATATTTTGCATAAATTATTTCCTCTTCAAAACATTAATTGTCTTTTTAAGAAGCCTCTTAAACTTGCACACTTCAGTTCTGTCTTTCTTCACTACACAGGTTCTTAGATTTGTGGTCACCTTCCACAGTGCTGGAATTTTCCTACACATAGTTTGAAAACATATTTTGCTAACTGTCCACTGCAAACAAGCATGCAGGAGTTACTCTGGAGCCCAGTGACTTTCGGGCTGCAGGAAGAAGTCACCTGAATCACTCCACAGCTGGCTTTGAGATTCAGTATTTCGGCATTTCTGGCTATTGGAACAGGCCCGAGCTGGAAGGAGCAAGTATCACCCTCCCAAAAGGTCATTTCAGTTGGTCTTACTCTGTCCTTCCTATTCTGTACTGCGACCTACTGCCCTCAAGTATTTATTGTGTGTGAACAAGGTCCTGGCACTGACTGAGCTACTCAAAATGCCCAGGTGTTCCAAGGTTCCAGGTATTTCCTATTTATGCAGAACTGTACGCCATGAGCACTCCCAGCGTTGGACACTAGTGAGTTTAGACCAGGGAACATAAGAAAATATTTCCTCGTACCAAGAGACACAACATGTTTCTGATGTATCTGCTTAAAGAGGCACAGCTGGGTAGATATTCACATGCACACCAACATTTCCCCTTTTCCTCAGTCACGAGGCAGTAACTCCCAGTTCCAGACCCACATGTCACAGGACAAACGGTAGAAGCAGTCACAGAATTGGCACCTCACAGATTCCTCATGCTCTCACACTCACTTCCCAGGCATCCGAAATACCAGGCTCTCTGTAACCCCGGCAGGCCACTCCAGTGCTCTGCAAGACAGAGCCAGCGTGCCAGGGCCCAGAGCAGCAGGGGGTGTGTGCTCACCCCAGTCCCAGACTGTTAAAACATGTCTTTCTTTAAACATTCAGTGGATACCATTCTTTTTCAATGGACTACATCAGCCTGACACTTGTTATTCTCAGTAAGATGGATGTCTTCAAGAAAGCTAGATGGTAGGTAGGTACCTTCTCTAAAAAATCTTCACCATGAAAAAACCTAGGGTAGGCTAACCCAGAAAAAGACTTGCTCCTGAATTCTTACGTTAGCCTGTATATGCCTGCTTGCCGACAGTTTGCTGCCAGCTGTGTTCTGATTGTGGCTGCACAGAAACAGTAAATGCTTTCCTTCCACGGATAGAACAAAACAGTACCCCTAATAAAGCCCCAGCCTTCTAGCTAAGTTCGCAAGAAGAAAGGAGTCTGTGGGTTCAGATATTTATTAAGAGGGGGTCACTTTCAAGTATCGTTTCCCTTCACAGTAAGATCCGCACACCAGAAATAGAAGTAGCCAAGGCATCCATCTCTGTCTCAGTTAAGTGACACCACCATACCCTGGTAAGCCTTTTTACCAAGAAAAGGCTGGAGGAAGTCATTACGCTTGCAAAATACAAACTGAGAGAGAATATAACCTCTAGCAGTAAAAAACCCCAGACAATTTTAAAAATAAATCTAGCTCCAAGCTACAATTCCCACCATCCATCAGTGGATCACGCTCGCACAGCAACGCACAGGGTTGGAACACCCATCAGCAAAGCCAGCCCGAGCATCTGACTGGAGGTCCTCTCTAGGGAAGGGGGTGTATAGAACAATTAATGACTAATTTGACAAATTCCTGCATGTACCTCCAGACAGTAAATTAAAAAATAACAAACACCATCTATACGAGAAAGCAAATGACTGCTTCAATTTAAAAGTTATGAAAATTTGCAGTACAAACTATTCTCAAGGGATCTGAGAGCTACCAGTAACATAAAAAACCCCCAAAATATACACAGTTCTCAGACATACATTGCCAATGTCAGACTTCCTTTGGCAACACACAACCGATGGAAAATGCCAGCCTCAGAAGCTGTGTACTAGGCTTACTCTACTCAGAGTCTCTCCATTTCTCTCTTTCTCTCTCAAAGCATGTTTCATCTCTCATTATTTCCAATCCGCAGACTGGACATGAGAACAGAAACTGTGCAAAAACCGTAACACAAAGGCTTAGAAAACAAAATAAAAGTGCAAGGGCAACACCATGACTTGAGAAATGAGCTGTGATTCCAGTGTCAGTGAACTGGAATAAATTCTGGATATTGCTTCACTAGCAAGGAAGGCACTCAAAGATGGTGAATGTAATTAACGACATGCTCATGTACAGTGTCACATACAAGCAGCTGTATTCAGTTCCCAGCCGGGCTAGCAAGAATGGTCTGTTGAACAGGGGGAAAAGTGCAGCTTAACTCACGTCCTGCAGCCTGCTCCTCCTCTCTTGAGGGAAAGGTCTTTCTGCTCTGCAGTTTTGCACAGGTCTCAGGGGCCCGGGCTTCCTAAAGGCAAATCTTACCAGTAAAGGCTGAGTATAACAATGGCTTTACCTGGTCACACCAAAGGTACACCCAGCCTTGGCAATCTGCCTCGCACAGCAGCTGAGAGATGAAACCCAAAGAAGAACTAAAGACTGGGGCAAGCACTCAGCCCTATTTCCCTGGAAAGCCCCCACAGATCCCAACCCTTTGTAGGTCAGGGACTTCCTGAGCCAAAGGTGGCCTCACACCAGCCCCTCTCCGAACGTGCACACAGCTGCTTTGAAGCCACAGCAACTGGTAACATTCCCAACTGCTGCAGCAAGGACATCAACAAGAAAAGCTGCCTCTTCTCTTTTTTCTGGTAGCAATGAATGATTTCCATTTTCCACACAGAAATACGACTACCACATAATTAATAATGACACGCTGCCAACTTCCAGGGAGCATGATTAACATCCACTCAGTCACCCACAGTGCAGGCTTTATCTGAAACCGCAAAATATCTCTTAGGAAGGGTGGGAGGGTGTGTATCTTATAATCAAGATTCAGCTAACCAGAAAGGAGAAGTGCTTTTTCCCAGGTTTCTCAAGTCCACCACAATAGTAAACAAACAATACACCTGCGTGTCAGAAGTACTGCCAACACTTTTCAACACAGAAAGATACATATGAAGCTCTAATAGGTAGGAGTTTGACCATATGATCCATACCTAAAAGCAGATGCTCCTTAAATTCCTCAAAAAAATTCTAACATTTGAGTGAATTAATAGCTCTCTTATAAAATAACAAGGCCAGGTTCCATTTTATTGTTCTACCCAATTATAGAATCTGATTAATTTCAGTTATAAAGTTTCAGAATAAATTAAGGCGAACATAATCAGAGTTCATGATTAATGTTATTTTAATGAACCCCCAAGAAATTAACATTTTACCACTAGAACTTTGCCAAGAATTTTTATGTAAGCTGCAGTGCAGTGTGTACAAGTGTGAAAATCCCACATGGCATGGAGCTTCTATTGTACTTGATCACCATCAATTTGGTATGCAAATAACTCCCTCTGAGAGCTGCCTCGTTAGATGGTAACCACAAAGAAGAGCCTGCTGGGGAACAGCAAATGAGCCAGGGACACACAGCTCAGCACCCTCAGCCCTCTGGCATTAAAGCTCCCATACATTCCTGACAGGGGCTGCTTCAAAGTTCCACCACAACAGAAGAGGAACATGTAACACTAATAATGTACAAATGAGCATTAATTAGTGCTGCATTAGTATAGCATTTCTTTGGATTAACAGTAACATGTGATGATTGCCTCAGTAATTGCCTTAGGTCAACTGACACGAACAGGATGGACAGTCTCCTAATAAACACCAGAAGAATTCAAAGTGTGCAGTTATACATGAGTATGGTTTTTCCAGCTTTCATAGAGAGTGCTTCTCACTTTGTATTCCCTAAGAAACAGACTTTTAAGGTGGATGCATTTCAGCAATAGTTCTATCTGCAATCTAATCATAAAGTGAGTGCTTCAATGAAACATATTTCAAAGCCCAATAATTTAAACATTGTTATACACTAATTCGGTGTTTCTTAGAGAACAAAACCTCATCAACTAGTGCTGAGAATACGCATTAGAAGAAAACGATGTGTCCCTGCAGCACTGTGCACTTCAATAATTTCAGTAGTTTTATACAAGAGTGTGTCATAAATGAGGCATGGAAAGTCATTAACTGAACAATTCATATTGAATAGTTTGTTGTAATTTATGCTTTCAAAAGAAATAATGGAAGTGATTTATTCTTCCAGTAATGATGATGCACCTCCCTTTTATGTCTTGCTGTTGGTAACTTTATTTTTAATGAACCTGTAAACTTGCACAATTAGTCCAGCCTTCACTGCCCAAAAGCCTTACTCTCACTGTCAGGAAAGAAAAAAATACAGCTATTAATGGTGTATCTGAATATGCAAATAGGATCCGTGAACAAGATTTATTTTTGTCTTCTGCTTCAGCATTACCTAGGCAGCTCATACTTCCCTTTGCCTTCTGCAACTTAGCTCTTTCTCCAAAATCTAGCTGTCACAACTGAGACTGCCAGCAGTAAAATAGAACTATCCAGACTGAGATCCTGGAGGGAAATGCCTCTCAGGTATCCACCTCCAGAGCTGAGCAGCTTTGCTGCCAAACAAGCACATGCTGGAGATTGTCTGACTCCTTTTCTTCATCACTAGCTCTTGCAAATATAGATTCATACATAAAATAACGCTAGAATATGCTAATAAAAATCGACCTTTTCTTTTCATTCTACCACTGCACAAGGTGATGTTAAGTTTTGGGGTTTTTATAATCTCTTTGCACCCTAAAGCCTTGACATACGATTAACAAATGTCAATATGAACTACCCTAATTCCACTTTCATCAGGTGATTATAACAGAAACTTTAGAAGTTTCTGGAAGGGATGAGCACAATGCCCTCCCCATCTCAAAGCAAAAACAACGGTATAGGTGCTTCTCTAACTTGTTAAAAACTCTTCAGTCTCTGGGGAACACAGTATCTACATCTATGGAATGGAATTGGTGAACCTGAGTGGGAATAAATATTATTGATAAAACTTGCTTTGTAATCCTGTCTCCTGCCTGGCTTCAACAGTCACTTAAATCGTACCTTCTTCCTGAAGCTTTCTTCCACTTCTTTATTTCTCTGAATAACTCCATGAATCTACAAACAGTCTCACGGAAGATCCCTGGATCCCAAAGAGGCAGAAAGATCTGCCCGTGTTCTGCACTGCAGAATCCATCCCATGGTTCCCATGTGAGGAGCTGCCAGCACACACGCACGCCTCAGCACTCCTTCACTCCTTTCTTCCCCACCTGCAGGCATTCTGCCTCAGGAATTTTGAGGCTCCACCTCTACTTTAGCAAAGAAATTATAACACCCACCAAAATAAAGAATTGATTTCAGATAATTTATACTGCTAAATTACATTCTAAGATTCCTTCCTGTAACATGCAAGTATCTTACTATAAACTAAAATTATTCTTTGGAAAAAAAAAATTTTTTTGCGTCACAGAAATAAGCATTAATAGCCTGCTTCGAGAGTTTGTGTCTAAGTTTTTCTTTTACAAAGTAAGGAGGGAGGAGGGGAATTTATGCAAGGGCATTGTTAGTGCCACAGAAATACAACAGTTACCAAAAAAACCCATTCACATTGCTAGCTAAAACTTGAAGATTCAAATGCAGAAATAATTCAGCATTACTCCTCAGAGAGGATGTACAGAAAAGGGCTATAAATACCATAGATGCAACCAAGTTACGCTACAGGAATGAAAAAAAAATATATACTTTTAAAATTATATGGACCGAGAAGACATTTAAGGCTGGTTTTTAAAAGGAGGTACAGGCCAATAAGGCACAACATAAAACAGAAGATGAGAAGGATTAAATTTAAGTCTGGACTGGATATACACAGGAAAACCACTTGAGAATGGGATCTGCTTCTCCCTAAATGAAAACCATTTCCATTTTCTTTAGTACCAAATATCTCCTGTACATGTCAGCAATCAGTAGCATAATATCTGAATGTAAATCAGTAACAGGGACAAAGAAGTTGGCCTTACACACACGAACTAAAAGAAGTAACCAACTCCAGAAAAAAAAACAAGACAGATCCAGATCTGCAAAACTGCTCAGGGAGGCAAATAAATATAATGAGGCTCTAACAGATCTATATTAGACCCTCCATCAAGTGCTTTTATGTTAAAAATAACATTGCTAACAACCTGTTTCACCTAAGAGGACTTCAGAGAAACCAAAGCAAGTGGAAAAGTAAATCAAAGGCAGAATTATTAATAAATAGTAATACATGGAAAGACACCAAAGTATTGCTCATATGAATATTAATTCAATTAGATGAGGCAATAAAGACATACAATGCTGCCCATCAGGAGCAGAGCTCTGCTCTGCTTTAGTGGCATATTTTTCCATTAACATCACAGTTTTCAGGACTATCAGTTAATAAAGCTAACATTGGAAAATAATTTTAAAAATAAGAAAGCATTATAAATATAAAATCTTTATCACAGATATTGCAGCTTCAACGGGTAACTAAGCTGAAATAGCAGGAGCTGCTTTGTAAGTTCAGTGTCTGACTGAAGGGGTTAAACACATCAGCAATGAAGCATGAGGGGAAACAGGGGAGCTCCCAGTAACAACCCTTGGGAACCTTACAGCTACTGCTCACCCAAAGCCAGTATCTGCACTAGAGCTGGTCAAAAATAAGTCAGCATTTCACCGAAAAACATCTCCAGGAAATACACCCAACAAGGGAAACAAATTCATTCTACCTAAACAGGAGAAGGGACAGATGTGCAAAACGGAGAAAGAAAGGAGAGAAAACCATAGAGATGCCAACGGAAAAGGAAGATCCCAATGACTCAGTGATGAAAGACTTGACAAAACTGTAACGGCTCATCACAGTAATGGATTAAAGCAAGGAAGGGAACGGGAAGGAATGCAAATGGCAGGGTACAAATCCAGTTGCTCCTTCACAATGACGGCTCCAAAAACAAATGGAATCCCTGGGGCAGGGGAGCGAACAAACAACATCTACATCCAAGGAGCTGCCCACCTCACCTGCCTGGGCTGTAAAATAAGGTGTTTGTCACATCAGGACAGCACAGTGACAATACAGACAGACAGCACCATCCCAACTGGTGTTAACACTTCAGCTTGAATACTTCCTTTTGTCTGGACATGTCAAGGTAGATCCGTTTTTTTCCTTCTGCTTAAAAGGGCTTTTACTTTGCAGCAATAACGTACAAAAAATTCGGTTTAAAAAATGCATTTTTTGCATTCAGTAAAAGCCCACCAAACCCCATAAAATATTCTGCTCCCAAAATTTTTACAAAAATAAGAGCTTTGCAATCAGATATATTTGATTTAAGGATAATGAAGCAAGTTTTATGGGCTGCAGAATATTATAAATCTTTTCTGATTTCTTTTGGGGTAGAGGGAAAAGGGGAATAGTTGAAGGAAAAGATGATAGATTACATCTGCCTGTGGGTAATAAGGCTTCCTATGAGGAGAAATGGCATACTCTGAATAATTACATGCAGTCTGAGGCCAAAACAGACAGAATCTAGTCCTGGTCAGAAATTTCAGCTGCCACAAAATACTTGTAAAAAATGTGTGAGGAAAATAGGATGAATTCTCACTGGTTATCAACAGTTTTTCTTTTGCTAATTTGCTCAGCTTCAATACTAGGTCAAACCATAACTTCCTTCTTTCAGCTTTGCAGAAGTTCTTCCATTCTGCATGATGAATGTCAGCAGAAACATCAAAACCACAGCACCATTCAAAGAAAGGAAAAAAGGGGAGATACAACCAGGACCGTATTTTAACAAAAATACTGAGCATATTTTTCAAATGAAGTTTGTGAGACACTACAATAAACCAGAACGTCAGGCAATATAGGCAAAATGAAAAGAAGAACAGCATAAAATATTCAGTACAGACCATACTCTTTAAAAAGGTAGTAAGAACCCCAAGAGCTGAGCTTAACTCCTTGAAACAGGGTGAACTGAAAATCAAAATGTTGGTCAGCCAACCCTTCCTTTCCTATAACACTTTTCTCTGGCAAAGAATTCTCAGCAGGGCTTTTGAGATGCCATAACTTTATAAAACTCCCTCAGGAGCCACAGAAATACTCCCCTCTTTCTCCACAGTCTCCTCCAAGAGAGACTAGTCCCTAGCTTAGGAAGCTCCAGAAGTTTCTCTCAGATGAGCATGTCCAGCTGTTCCCGTGAAAATGCCTTCTCCCTTCCTCTCAGAAAGCTCCATCTGAGCAAGGGCTACAGTGGCCAACATGAAAATGAAGTGACCTTTCTCCCTGCCTCTGAGCCAAAATATAATACACTGTAACATTCACTAACGGGGAAACAATTTAATAACAAAAATTATGCTATCGATCACACCATCCCAGAACATCAAAAGTCACATTTTATATCACAGTTCATAGATCAAAAGCACCAGAATAACTTATATTTTTCTTCTTCGTAGTTTCAGGAACTTCAGGCTATTTTCTAGGTTGCCATATGTATGACTTCAGCACAAGCTAACGAGATATTGAGTGAGAAATCATTAGCAGCTGGTCAAGTAAAACCACTCCATCAATCATTTTCATTTCCTTAATGTCAACAATTCTAATTTCAACTCTGGAAAAAAATTGTCTTTTAAACTGTGAAATACATCACATAAAACAGTGACATTTGATAGTATGCTTTTAGAGTCTCAAGTTGGTTGTGAAAAAGTCAGCTCAACACATAATGAAGTCATTCTTCCTTTATAACCAGCAAACTCAATTGTGGGGGGAGGGAGGTGGGGGAAGCTGCTTCATCTAGATCAGGCAAACTACCATCTATTTCACAATAAATCCATCATTTTGTACCTAAAGCACCAGTAAAAATTCTGGAAGAACTGCAAGGCTGGCTCGTGTCTTCTATTTACAAAGACACGTTCTAGGTCGTTCTTGTATTCCAGCCAGCGAAACCAACCCGTGACTATCAAAGCACGCTTCAGGAGGCACAGCTTCAACACCGTGCCCTGCTCAGCCTGGTGCTGTTTCTTGCAGACACGCTTTTGTGAACAGCTCTCCTACAAGAACTCTCCCCACTGTTTGGCAGAAATTCCTGAGGAGCGGAGCACTGCAATCAGTCACACAAAATCCCAGCCCTGCCAACACACATTTCTGTGCTCAGGACAAGGCACGCCGTGACACGGTCCTGGGGAGGCACAGGACCAGCTTTTCCTTGCGGCTGTCAGGAGCAGAGGCATCCTCCACCGCTAAAGCTGGGTTTACTGCAGCTTTCCGATTATTAGAACAGGAAGATTACGGAGCACAGCAGCTTTCTGAGAAAGAAAGCTCAGATGGCCAAGTGACTTCAATGGCTGCGTCCCCCTCACCTCTACCCTGACACGAGTAGGTTACTCTTTCCTTGCCTCCTGGTGCAACACCTTGCAGCAGTCCTGGAGAGCCTCCTCTAGAACCCTGGGAACATTTCCTCCCTTCAAGTTCCAGGCGAGGGCCGCTCCCTACAGGCATGCCAGCCTGGGGCAGCCTCCTGCCTCCCAGGTGTCCCCTGGGCACAGCGTGCTCCAGGCAGCTTCCTTGCCTGATTTTATGTTAACGCTAGGGAATTACTGGGGATTCCTGCCATACAACCAAATCATAGAGTTGGTTGGTTCTTTTATTTTTTTTTTACAGTGCATATCCATTCTCCTCAGAAAAAAACGTTAGTATGAGGGAACAGCTCACATATTACATTACACAAATGCAATTTGGTTGCTGAAGTTTTAATCTTGTACAGCAAAATTCCTATTTTCTATTTCTTGTACTTAAGTTCTAGTTTATGAACAGATGATACGATGCAAAATGGTTAGGTAGATCCAAAAATATTAAGTTTAGACAAATCTTTCTAATGTAGTTATAAATTTGTCAGGATACAAAAACTCCTGCTGATATGATAAGCTGAATCATTGTCAAATGCACTATTTTCATGCAAATAGCTCACGAGGAAATAAACTCCTAGTATGCCTACAACTATTAATAGCTTCTTTTATTAACCAGCCTTCCCCAGATGCTTGAACACAAAATTGTAGAAGGGACAGTTTATTATCTGTAGATGGCCTGGAAATCTAAAAGCCCCACAAAATTTCACTCAAGTTTTGATCACTGCATCCAAAAAGCATTCACTGTTACAAACAGACACTAATCTGTGGAAAAAAGCAATTTGTATTAAGAACATGCAGACCGAAGACTGGGAATACTACTTTCATAAAACTGCAAACCAATAATCGGTGGGGCTAGGAGGGAGCTCATTGTCTCTGTGCACCCCGAGCACTCTGGAACAGCCCACGTGTTCCTAGAGCTCCCGAGCAGCCCAACCCATCTCACACGCGTGCATGACCACCTCTCTCCGCTGCCTCCCAAGGGAACTGTTCCAGTGCTTACTCATCTACGTGCTTGATTTGCTTAACCCGACACTGCACAAATTTCGCATTTTGCCAGTTACATTTGCCTTTCTCTGAACAGATACGGAGAATAACTTAACAGCATAAACCTCATAAAAACCTCTTCCATATGTGAAAATAGAAGCATGTTCCTCTTCTCCTCCACCTCTTCCTAAGTTACACAGACTCAGTTAAGTCAGCTGCTTCCTACTTTTTATAAGTTCTAAAATCCTTGCTTCATTTTGTTGCTCTTATGAGTCCTTGTTATTTTTAAGCTGTGATGCCCAAAATTTCCTACTGAGCTGAGCCCTACTGACAGTTCATTTCATCTCTGATTTTCATATGGCACTGGGAGTTGTAGAGAAGTACCACTGCTAAGCCACAAATCCTGCATTTTTATGTATACAGTGAACTTCTTCCCAAGGGTAATTGTTTGCACTTATCATTTCAATCTGCAGATTTCAGACTATTTCTCCAAACTGGATGAAAAAAAAAAAAAAAGGGGNTTGACCTATAAAATCCTTTGAAGTTGCACCAGGGTAGCATCATTCAAACTCTGAATTATTTCCACTCTTCATTCCCTAAGCCCTTTATTTACTTTTATTTCATTTATTACTAATGAAAATACACCATACATGTGGGTCCCAGGCCAGTCCTTGCAGAACCACACTTCATTAAGCTATCCCAAACTGACCTGCAATGGATTAAATACCAATTCACTAGGAACACTGTCTCTCAGTGACCTGTCTATTCCCTCATTATACAATAACTGTGCTTCTCAGGTTTGCTTACGAAAACATCCTCTCAGTGTGCAATGCTGTATGCAACATTACATCAGTTTACAACTTCCCTTTTAATCCCCAGCCAGCTATTCTGTCAAAGAACTACATGTATTTGACAAAACGTATTTTGAAAATAGATGCTTGTGGCTCAGCACCACCTTCTTATCCTGAGCAGTTTTAGGAAATGAATATATAAGGATTTCCTGCAGCTTCTTCACGGTTACCCAAGCTAGAGGGACTGACCTATAAATTCCCTAGATAAAGTAATTTATTAAGATAAATTTGGCTTTTTTGTTACCTGGAAATACTCATTCCTCACAGATTTTTACAATCAAGGCCAACGGCTCACAAACTCCTCTCTTAAATACTCTTGAACTCTTTCTGGCATATATCCACTTTGCCTTATTGACTGCAATAATTTTCCCCAGCTTACTATTTACAGGAAGCCTGAAAGACTGAGTATTTCTGAGTTTCTGTCACCCACTTAGGAAGGTCTTTACTTTCCCTCATATTATTTCCTTCTAAATTACTTCCAATGCTCAGATTTCCCCTCTTTTGTATTAAATTTGCAGGTTACTTCTTTCTTCTAACTGAGCAAAGAAGCCTCTGGTGCTGATCAGACTACTGATCAGACTGTGCCTTGCTCACGCACATCAGAACATCTGTCATTTGGGCAAAGAAGCAAAGAGCCATTCTGGCCTAGAAACCATCTAAAAAGCATCTGTGTCTCTGCAGCAGCCAGGCCCCACAGGGCTGAGGGGAAGGCACAGCATTCCCAGCACGATGTTCCCAGCAGAGGCTCCCCAGGAGTCCCACAGGACGCTGTGTTACAGAGCAATCCCAGGACACTGCTCACTTACTCCACCTCACTGACTTCCTCAGCCACAGGGAATACGAGGACAGTGTCATATTCCAGCTGTTTGCCAGCAATGGATGATTCCAGATTTACAGGCTGGCCTACAGATCTGTATCACAGATATACACACACTCTTCACTACGAGAATAAGCTAGAGGACAAAAAAAAATAAAACTTCCTTTCTTAATTAGTGGTCAAAACAAAAATCTAAACCCACTCCTCTTGGTCATTTTTTCAGCCTCCCTATTTTACTTAAGTTGTAATAGCTAGGTCTCTAATAGTACTTTACTAGATTTGCATCTAAATAAATGCCAAGCAAGTAATTTTAATATCTAACCTTTGCCAAACATCCCATTTCATCCAGACATGGAAGGAGAAAAAGAGGGCTTACTATTTGCTTATCATTCTATCAGACATTTAAAATGGTGCTGACAATGCTACAGACTAACTGGAAAACAGAGCAAGAATTGAAGCACAACATCAGAAATCAGGAATACAGCTGGAGATCCTCCAGAGGAATCTTTCTTCTATTAAATTTTGCCAATTTATCAAAAGCAAACTCTTCCATGGAAACAGAGAAAGCACAACAGGTCTTTTGACAAAACAGAGGCATATGCCCTGCCAGCTCAGTAAGACAGCCCTGGGACCAAACTCTGAAAATTTCAGATCTGCTGTTCCCAGTCCTTCCGGGAAGAACTTGGAGGTACCAGTCCCTGAGCAGTCTTGCTCTACAAAAATTCCATTCTTACAGCTGAGAGAGGCAGGTGTTCCGAGGATCACAATAAACAAGGAGCCAAACAGCCTCAGGACCTGGCAGCCTTAGCCAGGGTTTGTTCCGATTTTGCATGCTCACTCATATGCAGCAGTACCCTGGCTTCCCATTGGGATGCAGGACATTACCTCACCCCAACAATCTGGTCCAGCTGTTCCCCAGCTGCTCAGGAGAGGACAGGTAGGAAACTGCTAACAGCCCTGGCAGTACCTGTCAGCATCACCTACGACATCCCAGTGCATTTCATTGCAAAATCTTGCTTTAATGTACAGTTGCACAGTTGAACACAAGAGTGGCTGACAGAATCCAAAAGATTATTAGGACTCTTGTTTTTCAAATTAAAAACAAGTTTTTCTGATTACTTGAAAGCTTAGCAATAAACCTCCATTTCCTTGCCAACTGTAGGACACATCACACATGCCATTATGACCCTAGCTCCTTAGCAAACAGCCACAGGCTGTCACACAGCAGTTCAGGTTTCCTTTACCTATTCCTTGTTTGGACTCCTTTAGCTCACACTGTCTACAGGAACTTTGCAAAGTTTTCCCCTCTTTCACTTCCTTATTAGTGCAAACAGTAGACTGGAAATACCATTATAAAACCAAAACAGTTCTGGCGTTCGTGCATCTGCTCTCTCATGTGTACACTGTCCACACGTGCACATGCACAATCAGTAAAGGCATGTTAATAATACAGTGCTCTTTTGCTGTATTAAGCAGAAAAGAAGCACTAATCAAGTTCCCAGAGAAGAGATTTACCTTGGGCTCCAGTTCTGTTTTCCATTAACTGCTGCCAGGGTGTATGTAATTATTATATTTCTTATTTTCTCTTATTTACAAGGAATAAAAATTGATTATTGTACTTCATTTCTCCTGCAAAGCATGAAATATGTTCAATAAAATGAAGAGAGAGATTCCTTTACCACTTACCTTCTTTTACAGACTGATAATTCCTCCTGTACAATATTAGGGTTTAGAAAAATTAGAAACATCACTAATTGATAGAAAAGATAATCCTAGATTATTCCTGAGTACAGCCCCTAGACAAGTAGCTGATTTATCATTTCCATCTTTGTATAAACTTCCTTTGTTTTTTGCTACTGATAATGAAACAATGGTTAAAGACAATTAGAATAACCTAACATAGCAAGGATTTTCCAGTAAATACAGTAATTAGTATCATTTATTTAATGTATTCTACTAAGCACTGCAGCTGTCTGATTTAAGACATTTATTTTCTTTGCACACTCAAAGGGAAAGAAAACGTGCCAATTGGCAACACAGGCTTAGAAAACAACCACAAGAAGCAGTTCTTGAGAAAAGCTTATCTTGAAAGGACTAAAGCACATCTTTTTTATTAATATGATGGGGGGGATGGTTCAATCGTTTACTTTGCCAGCCTTCTGATCATACACATTGGTCACAAATGCAATTATACAAAATGTTGTTCTTCCTTTTTATTTTACTTAATTAAGGAAAGAAGAGTTGCACATCAGACAGGAACAACAAACAACAACTGGAAATGAATCCACTGAAAGGGAAGTTAAAATAAAAGAGAAGTGCCAATAAATGCTGTTTACAACCAAAAACAAAGACATGGTTTTGTTTTTTAAGCCTTGTTTTGGTTTTCTTTTCAGAAGGAATACGGAAACGTGGAATTGGGATTTAGATCTTCAAGTTCCTCATCTCCTTTAAGTCACTGTTTTAAGATCTGGCTGAAAAATTAAGACCAAGAATTACAATTTTTCTGCCATATGACGCAGTACTGATTTCATGAAAAGCGACCATAAGCTATTTCATGTAAAACTCCATTGTTCATTTTTCATAAAAAAAGATCAAGAGAAGCTAGGTAAGAAATTAAGTCTAAAAGTCAGCTGACAACTATCCAGCTATCTCCATTTCTATCAAAGACAAGTCACTTCTGGTACTATAAATTAAGAAGCACAGGATCTCGTAAGTTGCTGGCATACAATATCCTAAATCCAAGCAACTACAGGAAAAGCTTTCGGTTTTAGCCACGCAACAGACCTCAACAGTCAGGTGATGAAATTCTTAGGGAGAGCTTTCCATCAACCACTTCCCAAATGATTTCTATAAGGTATTTTTTAATAGAGAGGATTCATTACCACAGAATTTAACACGGTAACTACTCTTCTTTCACCACCTGAAGATGACCAGAGATTATTCAAATTAAAGAAACTTTCCTTTTACTACTCTATGTCATTTCTTGTCCTGGCTTCATTACCTGAATGTCTTTTAATCTTTCATTAGTAAATAATGAGATTTACTGTATATTAGAAGGAGCTGGCAGAGTCATCCAGGACATTGCACAAACACTGGAATTTATTCAAACGTTTAGCATCAGACTCCACATATTGAAGACAGCAGCAATGTCTGCCTGGACATTATCCAGTCCAACCCACTGCTCAAAGCACAGTCAACTCCAGCCCAGCTGGTTTGGGTTTTGGATGGACTTACACCAACATTCGATCAAGAGTTACCTGAACGATCCAATTACGATTAACCGTTTTAATTAGAACTGTTACATAAACAAAGTAACTCTTAACCTGAAACAGAATAAAACTTAGAAATCTATTTGGACAACAAAAATCAGCTGCATTATACCAGAGGATAAAAACCAAGATAAATGCATCTGAAACAGCAGACTTCAGTAGCATTCCCAGAAATGGCATCCTGACATTTCAGAAAATGACCAGTCTAACATCCTCCAGAAAACAAGAAACTGGTTGAGATAAATCTTATGTAGTAACCATTTTCAATAAACTCTAAAAATAGGAAAATTCTTGTAAACTAAACAGCTAGGTAGATGCTGAGTTAACAAATCCTTGGTTATTTATTTTTAATGCTTGTTTATCACCATAATCAAGGATTTATTTCGTCCTGGGGAGAGCAAATGCTGCTGTATTGAAGGTTTCTTGAAAAAAAATTAGTCTTCAGCAACCCAACACATTTCCAGTGCTGCCAGGTATATTAAACACAAATGACTGACTCTTGTAGTGAATCCCCCTCCACAGCCACGAGCCACTCCTCACGCTACATTACTGCGGTGCAAGCCCCAAGTTCCAATCCAATTAATCCTGAAATAGCTCTGCTCAGAACCGCTCAATGCAAGCCAGGGCCTAAGGAGAGAAAAGCTCTCACCATCCTTCTCCAGCTCACGTGCAGAGATCCCAGATCACTGCAAGCTCTGTAAGAGCATCTATAATCAGGTACGTTTAACTGCAGCTTATTTTTCAGCTATAAATCTATTTGGGGAATTCACTAGACTACTTCTGTCTTTTAAGTACACTTAAGATCCTCCTCCTTAACAATTCATATCTAATTTCCCCATATAACAAAATGTTCCCTGAAAGTTAACATTTAGAAAAAAAACTTTCAATTACACGTACTGCATACAAAATGGAAGAAAATCCTCTGTAGGAGTGTTCAAAGTCAACTCAATCAACTACTCAGGCAATGTGAACAACAGAATCATGAAAACTACATATTTTCTTGCATAAATGCCAGTATAATATGCCATATGGGCATACCAATTTTACTGGAATACATCCTTTTTTGAAAAACATAATACTCAATAAAGTCATAAAAAATAAAAAACACGAATAAGAAAAGAATTGACACTTCCCACCCACACATCGAAATTCTTCTAGTTTACATTTTGACATACCTCAATTTGAAACTTCTCTGGAACACCAGTTTTCTTAAGATATTTGAATATGAAGAGTACAGCAAAGTAAGAGCATTCAAATCCACTGTAAAAAGGCACAAACACAAGTGTTTTCTATTTGTTCAGAAATAAAAAAAGGAATTAAAAACAAGGATTTCAGGAAGTCAGTTATTTCAACCCCTTCCATGAATAACCAACAGCCATTCTGTCCTTGAAGATGGTCAGACCTTAAGCTGTTGTTGAAGAGCACTCAGTACAGAGGTAGAGCAAGGCATTAGCACCCCACAGCAATTGAATTTAAGAGCTGAGACAAAGAGCAAGGCCCAGAACCACAACACGAATAAATAAAGACTCCTGGTTTTCCACCCATTTTCGGGTTTTGAATTTGCAATGCTCAGGTACTAGTAAGTGAACAGAGTTTGAAATCTAGAGAGACACAACAGCTCAAGTCCCAGCTACGCATTGTGTCCCCTTTCCCACAGCTGGACCTTCCCCATGGCTACAGAAGGCTCTGCACTGCACACCTTTTCCTGAAGGGCTCAGCACAGTCCAGCTCACTCCCTGTCCCAGTCACCCCTCTGCTTTCAGGGATCCTAGCTCCTAGTCTCACCCTCACAGCACTTCAGCTGATGTGCCCAGATCCAAACAGGTCTCACACCAAGGAGCTGTGGACACAAGCCTGTGGAGAAGCACCAGGCTTCAGAGAGCCTTGAGGGAAGCCAGTTTCATAAAGCTTCAGGAGCTGCATTCCCAGCAAGGTTCAGGTATGCCCTATATGCAATACCGGTGCTTCACTCCTACCTGCCCCCAGCTAGCTCATGTGCCCTGCGGCATCGTTCCTGAGCAGCGCCATCCGCTACAGAGCACGTGACATTCCCGCTCAGCCTCAGCTGGCCTACAGGAACGGCCAGGGCTTGATCAGCAGGAATAGAAATATGTACAAGGTGGGCAACTTCAGTTCGCTTCCTGACCTGCCTCAAGGTAAAATGTATCATTATTCTCCTCACATTTTTGAAATGGAAGCACCGCTGGTGTGAGAAGGGCTGGTTTGGCTCCGCTCCCTGCCACACACACGGCACAGCTGTGGGACAGCAGGACACAGCAGCTGCCACCACCTGCGGCACAAGAGCCACAGGCACGTCCAGACTAAATTACCCATGTCTGACCCAAACATTTAGATAATCACAACATAAAAACTCAGTTAAGAAACAGACATTTCTGCAATACACAAGAAGGAAGCGAAATCAGAACTGATCACTGAGCCATATATATACACATACACGTGTATATGCACCTGCCTGTGGAGTACAACAGTGTTCCCAAGGAGAAGGAAGGGAATCACGATCCTTAGACTGTGCTATGGTAACAAATGGCTGTCATCATCTTTACAGCTCATTCAATTCCCAGTCCTGGCTTATTGAAACTACTAATAGAAGAGCCAAAAAGACACTGATAAATCAGCACTGTTTCCTGGATCTATCATCTCTTCTTCAGCGAGTTAGAGCAGTGAAATAAAGGTAACTGACAGCTGATAATCTTCTCATTGAAAAACCTATTTAACACAGTCTCAGTAATAGCCATAAACTATTCTAAGTGAGAGTTCTTCCATTCAGTAATAATTGCATATGCAGATCAAGAGCTCTTAAAGAAACAAAAAACTTTTCATTCCTTCTTGTTATGTAACCTCGTACCTTTAAATCTTTTGTATTCTTTCCTTTCTGCGTCCTTGTCTTTGCCACCTTGTGTAGTCACTGTGTTCTACAGCAAATTATATGACACTTTCCCTTACTGTGATATTTCAATAGCTGCTTTCTGACATTCTCAAGTCAGTGGAGTGGGTTATGTGCTATTCTTTTCCACCTACTGTATGTTATGTACCCCTAAAACCATGATTATTTCTGAAACAGAAAAGATCATCACAGTTTTGTTTCAACAGTCTAAGAATTTAAGACCATTTGACTCAAAATCTTGTCATTTCACACCAGAGATACACAGGAAAGCATTCCTGGGACAAACCCACAGCAATCTTTTGGACAATATGGGATGCTGTTCACATCTGCATCCTGTCACATGCTCTGGATAGAATCATAGAATCATTTAGGTTGGAAGAGCGTTTCAAGATCACTGAGTCCAACCATTAAAGGTGGATGCCTTCCCTTACAGAACTTTCGGCCACTTAACAGCAAACCCTGACCCACCCCAGAACAGACATCTCAGGAGAAATCTGCTACAACAACATACCAAAGATTTACATTCCAAACTAACCAGAGCTGAAGAAATCTCACTATCTAACCCATGTGTAAAGCACTTCCAGAGAGGTTTAAGAATTGATGCTGCATTCAACAGCATTTTGAGTAAAAATTTTATAGCACCTTTCTGTGGTATAGGGACTGAAAGCACGACTTGACTTGAATAAAGCATCTGTAAACTCCCAATAAATAAAGAGAAATATCAAAAAGTACAATATCTCCGAGATGAAAAACAGAATCTGATATGCACAGATTATTTTAGTCCCTACACTACATTATCCTATTGACAATAGAATAAGACAAAGCAAACAGTCTCATTAGAACAGCTTTAGACTCTTAACTCCTATGGCTTACAGAGCAGAAAGGAATTTCAGCTTCCCAAAAAGGGAACAAATATCTACATTACACAATTGTTCTCTCAAGGTGCTTGATGAATCATCCTGAGGTATCTTTAGAAAAGAACATTATGCCTACAGAAAATGTTTACAGATGAAAAGCATGAGATTAACATTGTGTACCCATATTAACAGTACTGAGTCTCCCACTGTTTCAACATTTACCTGCCAGACGTAACAAGTGTCAAATCCATTTTTCAAACCTAAAAGAAAAATCACTTTTAAAACACAAACTGTGTTCCTTTTCAAAAGCTGAATTAGTCTCCAAGCATGTCAGACAACCAGACTTCTGGATTTACCCAACACTCCGGTCTTTCCAATATAGCAATTTAGTCATACTTACACTTGTAGGTTGGTGCTCTTCTCCTCTTCTGGTGTCAACATCCTACTTGAAAACAACACTAACAGATTACTTACCTTTCAAGAAATTATTATTTAAATTGTTGCATTCTACAGGAATAGAGATTGCATTTTCAAACTCTGGTCTAGGAAGTGGCATTACGAAGAAACCCTTGTTTCTGGCATATGAAGGATTATGTCTGTTCTGAACCAGTGACAGTTCCCAACAAGCATAAAATAACCTGAACATGTACATTTTATCTGTGTTATGGCATTTTCCACAGACCTCGCATGGATGATGTAATACAATTCATACTCATTGTGGGGATGCCTATTTAGTTTTTGCTTCGATTTCTGTAGAAAAACATCCTTTTGAACCTTTTGAAGAGCATGCTGTGAAACGCAGGTTAAACCGCGCTGAGTTCCCGAGGAACGCCAAGCCCCCCGAGCAGGAGGCCCCGGGCAGCCCCGACACGGCCCCGCGGTACTCACGGTGCGGAGGTACTCGGCCAGCAGGTCCTGCAGGGCGCGGCGGATGGCGCTGCACTCGGCGACGATGCGCTCGCGGTGCGCGTCCCGCGTGCACGACGAGTCGGCCAGCAGCGCCGCGCCGCTGATGATCGCCTCCAGCCGCTGCTCCAGCGACGGCCTCACCTGCTCCTCGTTCGCTACCAGACGGTCCAGGACAATCAAATTCTGGAAAAAACGAGCAGTACAGGTAAGAAAAGTCACTCCATTAAGCTGCTGCTTTGTTTTTTACTTGCAGGAGCTGCAGTGACGTTATGCTTCCCAGATGTGCTGCCAGCCCTTCCCACTGGAAGCATCCAAAATACTTCTGACCACGGCAGATTCCGTTCGCCCTAGTGGGGCGAACACAGAGGTCATTTGCAGACAAACCCAGGTTCTCTCGGGCATTCAGAGCCTAAGCTTTGTTTGAAAGAGGGGTTCAATGCCTATAAACTTTAGTCTTTCAGAGATCAGGAGAACCACTGGATTTAACTCAAAGCCAGCAACGCTAGCTCACAGCTAAGAAAAGAAATCAGATTACAAGAGCAGTCTAATTCTGCTGATTTATAGTCTAATCAATCCCACACTGTGGCAGAAAGTCATTGCTGCCACTTTTAACAGGCTGAATATGCACTTTTGTTAAATTATTTTTTCAAAGGACCTAGATATAAGTGTCCTTTTGCTCTTCAGTAGGTGGGGTAAACAAAAGCAGACAACTCTTTTGGCTTGATAAAATTAATTACATTTGTGTGGCAAGCAAATATTCTAAAGAGAAAGAAAATGCGAATGTGGTATTTTCATGAAACGTGAAAGTAAGTATATTTGAGCTTCAGCATTTAAAGAAATTCACACCAGTAATTGTTAATGTAACTGAACATCTGAAATAGTGTCATTATGGTCCTGATCAAACCTACATTCCACATGCACCCGTTCACCTCTTACATCACATCCATAGGTGGTTTCAAGCTTTCAGAAGAAATATTAAACAAGAAAACTATGCCAGATACCCTGATGTGGAATTTAGGTAAATCAGAACTTACCTATGCTTATCCAGTACGTGCCAGACTAATTCTAAACTGCAGAATTTTAATTATTTTTTTCAATTTAGATTTAATAGGACAATTTCAGGGACTGTCTAGGTTAAGCTAGAAATGAAAGTGTTACATTAGAACACCGCAAGATAAAAGCCTAAGCAGTGAGGCAAGGGGACTCGAGTCACAAGCCCGTGTTAGAGGTTTCAAACTCTGCCTCCCTCATTCTCGTTACAGCCCTTAACACCAAGGTGTTCTGGGGTACCTCACACCTGCCCAAGCTGTGCCACACGGTCACTGTTCACTGCAGCAGCAGCTTCCCTTCAAGCTCCTGCATCTCAAGTGGCCCCCTCGATGCCAAGCTACACATACAGAGTCCATTGTAATGTAAAACACACCTGGCAGGTAGAATACTGAAGGTGTTGCTACACAACAAAACAGCTTCATTGACTGGGGAAGACTAACACACACCTGGAGGCCACAGCCAACTATCCAATTAGCTGGAAAAACGACTGCCTTCAAATCTCAGCTGACCCAAAGCAGAAATGTCTTCCTTTGTTTGGGAAACAGTTTGGAGAAAGTTCACACCAACATGGACAAATACCACTGGCCAAAAAGCTACTATGGTTCATCTCTGAATAAAAAAATCTAGGCAATAGTAACCAGGAAAATGTGAGTTTGGACTCTGCCCTACAAATAAAATTCTTCAAATCATTTCATTACTTATTCATAATCAGTACATCTACACAGGAAAGACCCAGTGAGAAGACACCAGACACATAAGAAGCAGTCTTTGGTGGGTTTGATTGAACAGGCTAAACAGTGATCAGCTACTCTTAAGCAGCTTAAAGACTCAAGCATAAGGGAGCATTAAAGACGAGTGATTAGATCCCTGTTTTCTCCCTCACTGATCTTCTGATCCAGGAAATAAAGAGGGCCCATGGGTATCCAGAAACTTGGTTGTATTTCCTGAAGTTCTGGACTGACTTACAGCCTTTTGGCATCTCACGTGTAAGTGCTCAGCTGGGTGGCCACGGCCACTCAAGGACCACAGAGCAGCCGAACGCGCCCACAGGGACTCAGGCAACGCAGGACCTGGATCGTTCTGTGGGAAATCTCTTTGCATTCAGAAGATGAAAGACCAGGGAAAGGCATTAGATAACCTGCACCCACACGCTCTTTTCACAGATCTTAATATGCAATTAAAATTTAAAGTCACAATTTTGTGTTTATTTACAAATGACACAGTAGTTATAGGGAGCCCTTAAGAGGAATTGTTGTGAACCTACTGATTTAAGAGTTAGCTGCTCTAATTTTACTGGTGGTTTCCTCACCTATAAATCTTTAATAACTTTCATAGTGCCAGCACTGGCAAAGGAAGAATGATATCGCAAAACATCTAGATACTAGATTGTTGAGTAAGCTCCGAGATGCATTTCCACACTATAAACATTTAATGAGATTTGTTCCCACCAGACTATTTACTACATCAATCTATTTCCTGGCACTGTATTTGCAACAAGAAAATAGAGCAAAGGTTATTTCAGGTCCTCAGACCATAGAACTTGCTGTAAAGTGAGAAAAGTGCAACCATCTAATTCATAAAATCGTTTTAGAAGTTAAATGCTCTATAAATTGCGCTTTGTCTAACTCACACAGCTTCAGTTCTCATTTGTGCTACCTAGGTAAAAATATTTTTACAACTTGATAAACAAATGGCTTTTTTACAACAGTCAGACTTCTAAGTTCTTACATTTCCAAATTAAAACAAATTCAATTAAAAACACATTTTTTTTCCATTTTGTGATTATCACAAATCTCAAATTTTAGAACAATAATAAATGTTATTACACTTTTACAACCATTTAAATGGTACTGCTTACATAGAGTCAAGATGAATCTGTCCAAAGTAAAAAATTGCAACCCTTTTGATTTTTTTTTTTTATTTTTTAAGTAATCCAGGTAAATAGTGGGTCTTATATAAGGTATATCATTTGTCATTCACAGTTACATTGTAACAAATCATGTATTACCCTTACGTGTTTCTTTTTCCTTCCATCTATTAGGAAAACAGATTAGAAACTGTAATTTTCAAACCCTTTGTGAGAAGCAAGAACGGATGGCATACAATGCGCAATTGCAGCCTGTTCCTTTGGCGGGGGGAGAAAACCTGTCTGATTTGACTTTGAGCATGACTGAGAAGTCTCTTTGATCAATAAACTGTCACTACAAAATTTGTGTCATATTTCAGTGTATTTCTGTAACCTTCCATTGAAAATTTTAGACAAAAATCTACTACCATCAGTCCTAACACCAATCTTCCTGAAAACATATCACAGTCTTGTCACTGGGATGCTGAGATCTGCTAAGTGCAAGAATTTACAATCAAAATCACCTGTATTTACAAATGTGTTTAGAAGCGTTCATTCCTTTTGTTGACCTGGGCCTGCATCAGTTACACCCCATGAGGATCACGGTCTGTAGTCACCTACAGGAGATCTTTTCCCATTTGCGGCAGGACAACGGAAAATGACACTGGTAAGAGCCAGAGCAGCCATGAGAAAAAAGGACAAACTCCACAGAAAAGCTTCGGATGAGGTCAGGAATAGATAAAGTGCTGCCTTCCTCCAGGTATTTGCTTCAATAATGGAAGCAGAAATGCAGAGGTGGTGAAAGCATATTGGCTACGTCTCTCTATCTAATGATAAGCAGCAAATATAACGAGGTTTCTGAGTTGCTCGATTCTATAAATTACAGAATGATCCCAACGACACATTCTGGAGACAAGGACTCCAGCTTGCACGGTAGCAGCTCAAATGCAGCCAAGGCAGCAGTGGGCACTGCCAGCTGATAATCACTACGAGCAAACTGAACTCCTGGGTTCTGCCCATGCAGGACACGTCTGTCTCCAGCAGCACTGACAACTGGAACTAACTCTGCCCTGCTGTCCGAAGGGAGCCAAAGACTGAACACGTGAAGCCTTAATTCCAAGCTCCTCTGAAGGAAGTGATCCCTCTCAATGAAATCATTTCAAGTGATACTACTTAGACTAGGACTAAGCAGAGCAACAATCTCTAATGCCTTTAGGCTCATCATTTATGATACCAATAGTTATTAAAAAAATAAACAAACCCTTTTTCCAAAAACATTGTCATCTCGCATGTTTACGTACCTCAAGCTCATCAAGTGCACTTCCAAGAGTAGCTGTGCGAGACGCAGGTTGTTCCATTTTATTTCCAACTCCTTGGGAAGCATTAGAAATTACATTGAGAGCATTCTGTATTTCATTGCAAATTGAATCCTTGCTGGCTGTAAGGGATGCAACATCTGAATGTTCCAAACAAGCTGTACATATTGAATGTAGGAAAGCAGAATTTTCCTTCAGGGATGCACGTGCTGCAGCAATTTCATCTCGCTGATTGCTAGATTTCAAATCCTGTCAGCAAAAGAACATGCTGTTTATTTCCAAAAGCACTCCAAAACTGACACCTATAAACATTTTTTTCACTTCTATCTCTACTCTGCTTAAGGAAACATCAAGTTAAATTCATCAAAAATTGTGAAAATGGACTGTAACGATACTTACAATTGAATCATCATTATCTCACGAGAAATGAACAAAGTACTCGTAAAACAACCACAATTTGTAGTGTGTCTTACAACCAGCACCATGAACTGTCCGTGTTTCATTTGTTTTTAAGCAGTTTTCCTCTGAGAAAACTGCCCTGGAAATTAGCTGTCTTTCCTCCTAGCCACATCTCTCTTCATAAGCAATAGAGAAGGACAGAGGTGCACACAGAGTTAAGGCATTCTGTAATTGTTGCATCTGAACAAATTTCCTGGGTTTGTTTCCCTGCCCCAGCAGCCTCTGTCTCGAGCACACTGCAGAAAGGAACAGCAGGTCAGGGATAAGAATCCTGCGCTCCTGGGAAAAGAGACGCATGGAAGGTGTGGAAACGAAAAACGGCTTGAGAGAAGCCATCTTGAGGTGCCACTGCCTGCTTCCCCTCTGTCCCTGCTGTGTACACACTTAAAGCATGCAGGGATCTTACCACACCCAGCTTGCTCCTCCCTTCTCCACCCAGACCTCCTTGAAACCCTACAGCCTCCCACCAACAGAAACAAGGGACACCCGGCTTGCCAGAACTCCTAAATCCAATTTAACTGGTGCCAGGATTCAACTGTGGGCACTGTTATTTGGACAGCTGAAAGTTATGGACTTTGGAACAACACACAGTTGACATCAGCCTGTACAGAGCCTCCTGCCTCATCTTATTTTATTATAGACATTTTCCCATGCTTCTTCTGCATCTCATCCCTTTGAAAAGAAAACTAACGGATATTTGTGAAATGGCTTGGGTGAAGGAGACAGTTAAATTCAGGGGAAAAATAAAAAAGGGAAAATAGCACATCTGAGCCTGTGGCACCAGATTCAAATGATGAGAAGAGGCACAACGAAGAATGAACAAGTAAATGCATTCAAAACTTCTACCAGCCTGCCCACAGGCAATCTGAAGTCCAATTATTTTCCTTTGCATTGCATCAGGCTCTATATGCATTATTTACAAAAGCATCACAATTTCCACTTCTCACTGCATGAAGTTTTTAAGTTTATGGCTGAAGAGCATTTGATATTAAATGAACCAGTCCTGTATTTTTAAAACATCATTTACTCCAAGATATGCATTGGACATAGGATTGCATCTTACTTCCTCAGGCTAAATTGGAAATCTCAGGGATATAGTAAGAAAAACACTAAAAGCAAACAAAATGAAAGAGATGTAGTCTTAAGCAGGAGTAGACAATAGCTTAACCAACTGATCATCTGAATCAGAATACTGTGTTTTCTCGAGTGCATTAACACATAAGGTATTTTAAAATTTTTAATAAACAAATATATAAATGAATCACCACTGTGCAAGAATGATTTCACTGCCCACTGTGTTCAAATCCAAATACTACTGCATCTCCAACCTCAGTAAAGCAGCTGCAATTTGTCCAGTGCACTGGACTTGTTCAGAAGTGTTATTTAAACACTGACTCTGGTTCTAATTAGTGAATCTATCTTTCCTGCAATTATTACAAGACAGCAGACTGCCCTCTTTTCTCCTGTGCTACAAGGAAGCCACAGACCTAGAGATACAATGGAAAGTCAATGCGACACTTCAGCCTAACTGGTTTCTGTTATTAACCACTTCTTACTTTGCCATATCATATGCAAACAATCAAACCCAAAAGCCTTAAATAATTACTTTTTCCCCTCTCAAGCAGTACTGTCTAACCAGGATTGAGGGGTTCATAAGAAAGCCAGAACTGGTAAGCCAGCAGCACAAAGCCAGTAACAGAACGTCTGGAAAGGTTCACTAAGTTAATGTTCTTGTTTCACACGATACTGTAAGAGAGATCCAGAGTCACAGCATTGATAAATTCTCCTACAAAGAGCCCCAGTTTTGTTCACTAACATGTTAAAATAATAATTAAAAAAAATGCTCAGACCCATGAAATTCATCGCTACTTTGTTGTTTAGCTGTGAGCTTGGTAAGCCCCCAAAGAAGCTGTAGAACCATTATTCCTTTCCATCTTGAGGAAGAATTTATTCCTTGAGATTTTTCATGTGAAAAAGAAGAAACATCTGATAATCTTAGTCTGATCTTCTTCATAAATGGACCCAAAAAAACCCCCCTAAGATTGAGTGAATTCGCTATCACAGCTTTTGCATATGTGGATTATCAGAATAATGAACTAGTTCTTCGAAGGAGGAAGTTAGTCTCTATCACCCAGTTACTTTACTGCACTTCAGGCTATTCTATTTTTTCTTCGTGGTTTAGCACTTTCTTCTTATTCCAACTTCCTTTTAGGCTAGAGAACTATGTCCACTAGTCTAGCATGTGTTTTTCCACACTAAATCAGTTACACCATATGAGACCAGCTAAGATGGAAGATAATCCCATCTCCAACCACTGCCAATCCAAGAGGCCCACTGTAGTAATATCTCCCCAGGCTGCTCTCCCAGCCCTTCCAGGACATACTTCTGTGACTTCCTTAGACCTGGCTGTCCATGATAAGAACGGAAAATGAATGGATAATCAGAGATTCCCAACTGTGGATTGTTCCAGCTAAACACAGTGAATGGACAAGAAGACTTTTAAGAACTTGAAAACTACCTTCATTGTTAAGCTTTGATTGTACTACTTCAATAAGGAGAAAAAAAGGAGGGAAAAAAACCAAAACTCTGTTCTTTATCCCACATAATACATCTAAGGTTTGACAGCTCAATACACCAGGAAGCCAGCTCCTGTTCACTGAGCATTCCCATCAGCACAGCTCACGGGCACTGGGATCACCATGGGTACAAATCACACTGCTGTATTTGCACCAGCTGTAGCTTCAAAGTGCACTGCAGTACCCAGCCTGCTCTCTGCAGAGACAGATGTTATTGAACCGAGTTCTGTATCCAGGAAAAACAAAGGCATACAAACCCCCACCATTTCATACTACTATAGAAATAGGGGACAAAAGCATTAGTTGTTATCACAGCTTAAAGCTGGGCTTTCGCATTCAGCTTTCAGTCAGAAGTGACTGCCAAATCATGCGTAGTTAGTGATCCAAAGATCATAATAAAGCTCAAACTCTTCCAAGTGCATTCATGCACTGTTCATCTGGACAAGGCTCCGGATACCATATTTCATAAGTATTGTGTCATCCTTTTCTGTGGAAGAAAGTATCTCTCAGACAAAAGCAAGTGAAAAGGATCCAGGGTGATACTGACAGGAGATCTGCCTCAGCTGTGTCAGTTCTGCCAAGGGAACGCTGTTTACACAGGTATTGGAGCTTCCATCCCTCAGGGCTGGGAGCTGCATCCACGCTCACCCCGGGCCCTGCAGCCCCAGTCCCACACGCTCTGGGACCTTCAGTCCCTCTCCAAGCCATGCCACGGGGTGCCAGGCTCCAGCTCAGCCACAGCTGCCCCTGACAGTCTGACCTCCTGAGTCCCATCCAGCCCTGTCACCACGGCACTTCTGAAACACCACGGGCTCTCACCTGATCCACAGACTGACCTCACAGCTTGTCCTCGGAGCTGCCTCATCACCACAAACTTTCCTGAGGATCTGACTATGGCCTGAGCCTGGCTACCACAGCTGGCATGCCCAGCTCCAGCCGATGCCCGGCTGGTGAAGCCCTGCCTCAGGGAGCAGCCGGCCCTCGCTGCACCGCACAGGACCTTTTTCAGATAAGCATTTAGCATCAGCTGAGATCATCTGGTATCAGCTCCATCATAAACCTGACCCTGCCTGCTCTACAAAATACTCAATTTGCCAAGTTGCAAACAGCATGACCTGGTGACTTCTTTCCTCCACATAAAGCTTTTAACTACATCTGAACCGATGATGTACACAAGTGATTGTAACCACACAAAAAAGAGACACAAATAAACACTGGGAAAAACACCTGGCAGGATAAAGGCATGGTTAGCACAAATGAAACACCACTAGGGGATAGAGCTGTGCTGAACTGACCACCAAAGGTTCCCTCACATGCATTCACAGCAAGTTAAACACCACTCAGCCTATCCTTACCAAGCATGATCATAGTATGTGCTTGACTGTGAGGAATTCCAAGCTAACTTTCTAATGAAAAAGTCTTATCTGGCCTCTAGACTCACTTTTGTTGACTTAAGAAATGATCAGCAGTTCTTAGTGTCTCATAGTATCACTATACTACAGTATGTACAGAGCACAGAAACACCACATACACACACACACAAAATACAGACTCTGTATGGCCAAAACTGTAGGCAGAGTCTGTCTGCATCATACACACGAATACACAAAATATCCAGTGTACAGTACAAACCCATATCAATGTTACCACAAGCCTCAGCCTTCAGTAATACCCTCTGTCTCTAAGGCGACTCAGCAGTCTTTATAAAACCGTATCTTTGAGTCAAGTGAGAGCAAGCAGGGAGTGGATTTACAGGACTGAGGTTCCCAGCAGGACTTGCTCTCTGTATCTGTACCTATTTGCTATTCATCATACAGATGTGATATATAGTACCACAGAGCAGCAAAGTTATCTTATACAAAGCCATGACTGGTTAACACTCCTGCTCTTGCAATTTACTAATGTTTTCCAGGAATTTGTTGTCCAGACAGGGAAGGATGCAGCTTTTTTTGATGATCTGGTTGCATCAGACTGCAACTACTGCACAATATTCTGTCTCTCCCAAGCTATGGCAACTTCTAGCCCAGTTACTGATGATGGAGCAATCCTTGCTGTCACTTCTCTGTCTGCTATTCCAGGATCTGGTCCCTGCTCTCCAACACCCTGCTGTTAGCTTTCAGCCTCCTAGATAAAGTAGCTGATTTAGAAAGGTAGCAAAGCAATTTTTTCCCCTATGAGAACTAATACATTAGCTCACAAAGGTTGTCACCTAGTACAGCTACAGTCACATTTGTCACCAGTGAGCTTGCCTAGAACTAGAGCAGGAACCATCCATCAAGGAGAGGGCTCAGAAGGTAGGAACCTCCAGAAGTCTTATCACATAAGGAAGCTTTAACTAAGCTGTTAAAGCTTTCAGGAAACGTTCTGGCCTGGACTTTTTTCAATGGAAGACGACTCACTGAAAAAATGCAGCAGAATGGCAGTCATCCACAACTATTTTTTCCCACTGTTTTATTAAACTCTCATAATACCATATGTGATTATTTTACTTGCTTCTTTTCTGAGATTTTAAAATTAGAAGGGATTTGGGGGTGTTTACTGGATTGAAAACTTGTTTCATTCTCTGCCTTAGTGGTACACTAGGCTACTTACAAATACCCTAAGTAAATTATTAATGCTGGCAGATCACTTTACACAGGGTCCACAAGAACTTTCACTGACACAGTTTAACAGACAACAAGCACATCTTTCACATTTAGCCTGTTCCAGTCATCTTTCCATACAAGTAATCATGCCAGAACATATTACATCTGCCACAAGAGTTCAGGATCTCTTCTCCAGCAAATCAGCTCAAGTTCCCCTAGGTACAAGTTTCTCCTCATTTTGAGCAGAACATAGTTCAGTTTTCCTAGATTTATTATCTTAGTATGAAAGATGGGAAATCATCAACAATAAACAGGTACAGGACTCACATCAGGCAGTCTGTTCCACCTGCTATTTCCTCACAGATTATAGGTTCAACAAATCTTCATGGCCTTTGCCCCAATTCTTCTGTCAAACTCTAGGTACAGATTAACTCTTTTTAATATTAATTATAAATACTCCCCAAGTATTTAAAATAATGTACTTCCCTTTTTTCTAATTAAAAAAACCCATAACTAAAACAAGCTGAATCAAGCACATCAGTGACAGCTTCCTGTAGCCTAAGATGCACCCAAACGACGCTGCAGGGAATATTAAGTTTCTCTAACTTGCAGACACGTCCAACTGACGTGTAAAGAGCGTCACTCAAGCAAACAGGACTGAAGTGCTAATCCATCAAAACAAGCTTATTAGCATTACCAATTTCAGCAGTGTTAACAGCAGGGTTTGTTTTCACTGCTCAGCTGAAACTGCAAAATGAGCTGGTTTCAAGTATTTCTCATGGACAATCCTCTTTTTTTTCCTGTATATCAATTTAAGTTTTTTAATTTTGTTTTCTGCATACCTTGCAAACACTTCCAGGACAGAAACTCAGAGCAAGAAAGAAGAAGCCATAAGCCCCTGAGCTCTGAACTGAATGTTAATGCGTTGTATGTGATAGATTTAATATAGAACTGAGAATAAATGACTTCCAGCAGCTGCACTCTAGACCTATAAATTGCTGTGAGTACTACAAAATCCATACAGAGGAAGAACAACTGTATAATTTACAGCATCAGTATCTGTCAAGAAATGCTGCAAATACAGAACTTGATTTCTTTCTTTTAACATTCCTATTAAAATTAGAAATTACCCTTACACAGATTCTATTTAGATTAGGAATTTTATTCATCTTCCCTGGTGGCACATCAATGCAGAACACCATTTCATTCTTACCACTGTTAAACTAAATTCAAAAAGCATAAACACCAAAAGAGTTTTATAAAATAAACATGTAACAAGCTAAGGATTAGCTTGTATTTTACATAGCAAATGCTTTGAGAAGATGAGAAAAGGGCAGTACTCTGATGAGATTATTTATACTACGCAGCAGGCACATGCTCCACAAGTCCACAGCAGCAAATCTTAGGGGCAAAAGTTTACACAGTTGGATTTTTCTCAAGCTGCATGCCTACCAACAGTACTGACAGCCACGGTGTCCCACATCCCTACTCCTCTTGATGCTTCAGAGCATTTTGCAGCCCCTTCACAGCACAGTGTGACCAGCCCAAGAGTTTGACCCAATATATCATAAATACATAACATGGTAGCTATAAAAATGGGATAAACTGTAACCAATATCTACAAACTGCACAATGTCATCCATTTTATGGAAACATTTCAAAGTTTTGGCTCCCAAATTCACATGTCCGCTCAAGAGCTATAAATGGTTGCTAATTTGTGGACACCAAACAAGGGATTGTTAAGGGATGAACCAGATGTGAATTTCTAACTAACGATGAAGTACCTTCCACCAGCCTGCGGTTGCAAATCAGGAAAGGGGAAAAACTCCTGACTTCTTCCAGACAACAGACAATGTAGCAGTTAGTTTTATTAAAAAAAACAAACAAACACACATCATAATCTCTATTAACATCCTTATTAACATAAGTAATTTCAAAATCCATGGAGCCACAAGGATTTTGTTTTGCTGAAGGCATTACAAACAGCTCCAGCACTGCGATCAGTATGGGACTGCATTGCCTGGTCCATTTATTACCTGAAGAGACTACTGTCTGTTAACAGTTGTTTAAACCTCCCCTTTAAATTATAAGTCAGCCTCAAACTTTTATAGTTGAACTGACCCAAATTTTACAGTTTAACTGACTCAATGACTTCCTGGTCTCCCTATAGTGCATTTTTTATATAGCAGTAAAGTGGGTAAATGCTGTTTTCTTGATCTCTAAATAGATAAGAAATAAGGTGCTTAAGCCCCATGAAAAAATCCAGCTGAAGTAAACTTGTCTGAAATAAGACATTTCATTACAATTTTTGTTGCAGAAAGTCAGAAGTTTCAATATTTAATTTCCATTTTCCTAAACTGAATGCCCTATCAGAGGTTCAGTCACATGAAAGCCCTTAAGACTGGTCAGAACTCAGCCTTACCCCTGTATTAGACACACACACTAAAAACAAACCAGGAAGCCTGTTTGTAAGTATTATCTCATGTGGCATTATTTTAATAGATCTCTCCTCCATCCCCTCTCCACATAGAGTTTCAAATTCCAGTTAAGTTTAGAGAAACTCAATAAAGAAAAAAAATGCAGGTGAGAAAGCAAGTCTGAAAAAAAAAAATGGCTTACTTTGCACTGACTTGTGTAACATTTTCCATTACAAAAACCCTGCTTTCAGCTGTTCTTAATTTTGACAAATTAATAGGTTGGGCTAAAACTTCTCACATCAGATCTATGAAGAGGGCTGTTGAATTTTCCTTATTTGATGGGGTATTTAGTTCAGAGAAAATATGGGCTCAGGCACTTTCACGTGAAAGGCTAAGGAAAGCATTCTCCCCAAGGTAATAAAGCCTGAGTAGTATTTTCTGGAGAAAATACACTATTTGAGGTTTTTTTGGAAGAATTAACTTAAGATTTGCTTCCTTTGATATCAATGTCAAGTTGAAATAGCAACAGTTAATATCAAGCACAAAACACTCCAGAGTAATGGTCAGAGAGAAGAAAACTCAGGATCCACGGTCCTGGGGGACTGCTCTGACAGGGTGCACAAGGTAAAGGAAAAGAAACAGTATCCCCAGCTCTTCCCTATTTGTTTTGTCCCACTGAGAATACTTTTTAACTTTAACTCTGTGTCACAAACTCAATGTGAAAAAGCAATTTTCTCTAAATTGGTTTTAAAAACTCTTCTTTAAGAAAGTAAGTTATTCCTCCCTGCTAATTATAAGACATAGTATTGAAGCAATCACATACTATTCTTCCAATTAGTCACTCAGCGCAAAGCTTGGCTATTTTGCACAGAATTAAAGCAAAATTGCACAGAATTAAAGCAATTCTCTGTAATTGCCACGTTAGTCTTTGGAGGCCTGATGGTTTGCTATCTGTAAGCTTTTCTATTTTTTCTGTCTGAGGGCTCTTTTTTTTTTTTCCTGTCTGCATCCCAGCAAAGCCTGTTCACCATCAGAAGGCACATTTCTTACCCCTCATCTGATCCTCACACAGTCTTCCCAGCAAAACGTTGCCCAGTGCTCTGGTGTGCTCCACCAGCTGCCTGCAAAGAGCCCCTGTGCTGCTCATTCCTGCAGCCCCGGGCAGCCCTCGGGCACAGCAGCCTCCCTGTGAGCCCGCTGAGGAAAGGCTCCACAGCGATGGGGGCACATCACGCAGCACCAGCTTGCTCACTCTCACCAGACACTGCCTAAAAAAGGGATTTCCTCCAGTCCTCACAGGTTCTCCACACGTTCCTGAGAAACACGTACTGACTGTCGGACCTTGCATCCCAGTCACATTAGAGGAAGCAAAAAATGAGGGGAAAAATACATGCAGAGAAGTGAATAAAGAGGAAGAAAATATGGATGAAAAATAAGTTATAGAGCAGGAATGCTAAATGAAGGAAAGAGGTAGGGGATTCCTTAAAGGCACCAACAGAAGGAACAGCAGGTATGGCACAGCAGTACACACAGCCATCAGGCCTTGGAATTGCATGTCTTGGGCAGCCTGAGATCTTCTCAGGGCATGTGATTTGACAGGTGAGCACAGCAGCCCCTCCTGACCAGGAGGAGAAAGGGATTCCAACATCCCAAGTGTCACAGAACACAGGAACCTCAGTTTCTCTGTCCCATCTCCCTCTGCCCACCAGACTTTTTTTTCTCTCCAGCTATGTGTCAAAGAAGAAAGTAACATTCAATAGATGGGAACAGAGGTCAGCACCCAGCACTGAAACTACTCCCAGAGAATAACCTTGTGTTTTAGATTTCATCTGGTAAGGCTCCGTTAGCAAAATGAGGCTAAGAAAATAAGTCTGTGCAGCACTAGATTTCCCAAGACCACGTAATTTCTCACATACAAGATTTAAATACTTATTTTTTCACATTTCTTATGGAAACCTAGCTTCATGTGTTCAGCAAGGGCTGGATACCCAAGCACCAGGACTTTGTGCCACTGTGAGCTTCTCATGAGCAGTCACTCCTGAAATGAATCCCATGTTACCAGTGACCCTACAGTTTTCCAGCGTCACTTACGATCTGACTAAACACACATTAGATCAATAATCTCCTCAAGCCAAGTGGGAAGTACTACATAAGCCTTTGCAAAAAATGAGAATAAAAGACCACAACATAAACATCAACTGAATCTTGTTTTATATTTCTCGATCTGCTCTTTTAAGAGTTGACTTAGACATTTCTTTCACTGACTAGCTAAGTATTGCCCAATTAGTTTAAATGTAATTACTTTCCTCTCATTACAGTATCAAGTTCTTGTCTGCAGGACACTCACAGATTCCAAGGCTTACAAGTATCTACAGTGCTTTTCACTTGCAATTCTGGATGAGTGCTGTAATCTCCCGGGTTGCTGAGACATATCATCTTATAGTTTCAGGACTGTGAATCTCATTTATATAAAAACTGCAGTAGAGTTCTTTTGTCTTGGAAAGTTTATTTAACACGAAAATAACCTTTCTGAAATGTTTCCTTTCTTCTAGATCATTCTTGTGATATATTAATGCAGCATTAAAACTTTTTTCATAAGACAATACCTCACTGTTAAAATGATAAATCACACCCAATGACTATCTAATCAATTTACTTTTTAGATTATTATTAGAACATCATTTCTGAAAAGTGAACAGAATTTTTAAAAAGTGTAATCCTTCAGAGACCTGATCTTCAAAACTAAGAAGCATAACTGCCACCTGAAAGGGAACAAATCTTTCGTATTTCATTATAATAGTCAATTTTTGCACAATATTGAAGACATTATTCTTGCTCAGGGAAAAAGTTCCAACATTTCTAATATAAATTTCTTTCAGCAGGAACGTGAGATGAGTTGTGTATCTGTATATTTTAAAAGTAAGGTTCCTGGATGTCCTCCCACAGTGGGTTTGAAGTTTGTGGCCCACTCAGAGCTGATGCTGCAGACTCAGAGTAAGAGCAGAGGTAAAGGATGTCTCTTCTCAATCCCACAGCCAGCTGGAGAGCAGCAGCTGGGATCAGAGCCTCAGCACGCAGGCACTGTGAACCCAACAGGAGGGACACAGGCTCTCAGCAACAGCTCGTGTCCTTCACAGGTAAGGGAAACCGCACAAGAAGGAGCAAATAAACACGGGAGCAGAGGGAAACATCATTCCAGCCACACATTCTGCTTTTTGTTCTCACCATCAGGCCAGGGGGAGAAAGGAATGGAACAGGAGGAAGCAGGAAGTGTTTGGGACCGCAGCAATCTTTGGAAGGCTTGCTAACCACACATGACATTCTCAGGATGTCAATAACGGTAACAGCAAAAAGAAAAGCAATATCACTGCTTTAAATAATTACAGAAATGTGAAGAACAGCACCTGGCACAGGATCACCTAACGGAGCAGGAAGGAACAGTGTCCCAAAGAGAAGAGCAGCCAGCCAGCCTCCTGCAAGCCCCCAGCCTGCCCGGAGGCTCCTCAGGGGCCAGCCGCACCGAGAGCTCACCCCACAGCTGGGGACGTGGAGCGGGGAAGGGGCTGTGCGGGGACCCACGCAGCACCCTGGCAACCACACTCCCGCCAAGCTAAACAATCCTGCCCGCCAAGCATTTTCCACACTAAGCAAACATCAAAGCAAAACATCAGTAAAAATTACTATCTCCTTCTAAGCCATATGTATTTCCTGGGTTTGGGACTTCTTTCTGCATTGGTGGGGTTTTTTTGGGGCGTTTTTTGTTCTAGTTGAGGCTTTTCTGTCATTTTGGGTTGGGCTGCTGGGTTTAATATGAACCATTCTCTGAAACCAAAGAAATCTGTTTCAGCTTTGCCCACCGCCCTTCTACATAATTTTAATGTTCTTCATCACACGTTCTCTCTACAGAATTATGACCAAACTGGAAACTTTATTAGGAAAGTGTAGCATGGAAAACAGTCTCCTGTTAAACTGGTGGTCATATGCTAACAGCAACAACAAGAAAAAAAGCCACCCAAAAAAGCCATTTAACAAGTGCATACACCTGCATTCTGTATACTTACTCATCTTACAACACCCACACAGCAGCTGTGGCATGTCTGTTATCGACTATTTTTCCTGCTTTTTAGACACTCTTCTTCCAGCTTAGACAAAAATAATTTGTCCTTGTTAAGCAGTCACAGAATGACAACTTCTAGATTTAAAATTAGTCTCATCAATCACTTCAGCACAGAAAAATCTCCCAAATTCAAAACATTTGAAATTCTACTGTGCAGTGTATTAAACACCTAGCCCAGAAAACTCAGGTTTGTGAAAGTCACTGAAGTGTGTTCACATCTGCTGCTGATTCAGCCTGTTAATGCCACAGTAACAGAAAACTGCCAAAAAGCCAACCACATAATAACAGTTACCCTGAAATACAATTTTGGTAATTACAGTCTTCTCAGATAATCAAGTAAAAAGCAATTTACAATCTCTGTAAGATGATTTTTTTCCTAACATAACAAAATTATTTCCATATAGCATTTGGATGTTGCATTCAATGGGTGCTACATTGCAAGGAAACTTCCTGATCATTCATGACCATTTACAGTAATTACACAATAAGTAGCAAAACAAAAATATACATTTTATCTGACCTGGCTAAACTTGCACTTTCAGTAAGTTACAAGAATAGTGGGATAAGTGGATCTACATGCCAGCGAAAAGGCAATCAGCATGAGAAAACTACACAGCAAACTAGCAATATATTATATGATAAGGGGAACAAAGTTCATTATCTGTTCAACTGAAGTGTCTAGGCACTTTTCCCTCCCTGGTTGCTGCATGGAGTGTGGTGCTCTGCAGACTGCCTGGATGAAAAGACCCTCAGGAGAAACTTCTGGGTCACACTGGTTGTGTAGGAGACTTTAGTCTTGCTGTCAGCTTGAAGAACTGCAACACCCCCTACTGCCCTCTGGAAATAACAGGACAATTATCTTTACTTCCAAATGAGGCTGCTGAACTTCCCCAACACCGATGGCAGATTTCCTTCTCCTTCCCCTGAGAGCTGGTACCTGAGAGCACCACAGCACGCAAAACCTTGCTAATAACATGCCTACTCAGCACTTGCAGTGCCAAAACCTACAGAGACTAATCAGAAGCTTCTGGAAAGCTCTGCAGAGGTGCAGCTCCAAACAGCCTTGTACTCTGTTTGAAATAAGCCTGTTGTTCCCCTCACACGCACCAATGAAAAACCATGTGGAAAGAAAGCTCTCTAAGCTCCAGCTTGCTCCAAGGGGGACATGGATGAGGTTAATGCTGGAGAACCAGTGAGAGCTCTGATCTCCAACACCTGAAGACATTTCTCTTCTGACTAGAAGAGGGCCTAGAGTGAAGGAACAACCCAGAACCCTTCTGCGAGCTGGAAACCCAGACACAAACAACGCCTGCCTAGCTCCGTGTTTCCCTAAGCTTTCACTTCTCAACGTTCTTCACTGTTACAAAACAGGACAAAAATGAGAACCTCAGAGGATAAATCAGCAAAATAAGTTTTAGCTACTTTTGATGTGAAAAAAAACCTGCTTAAAAAATGTAGTAACTCACTTATTAAAGAGAACAAACCCAGAAGATGAATGTGACTACTCTCTTGCTCTTTTTAAGAGCTCCTTGTCAATACACAGACCAATGTCCTGGCCTATTGGTCCCTGCCAAGCTCAGACTCAGTTCCCACACACAGGGCACCAGTCCAGGAGAAACTGAAGAGGATGACTAAGCTTTTAATCACTGAGCTGGAAACAATACCAGCCACAGCATGACCTTCGGATGAGGATTAATTTATCTTCAAAGAACTGACCCAAACTTTACCATTAGGTTAAGTAATAATTTATTCAGCAGTTCCTCTCCAGGGAAAGGTACGGAATTTTCCCACAGACTATCTATCTATCCATTAAGACTGGGGAAAACTCTTCCAAAGCCATTAAGACTCATTTTTTTCTGCAAGGAGCATTTTTTAAGAAATAACTTCTTTCAGATAACAAAGGGACCTGATTCATGAGGTACTTTGTGCCTACTCACTACTGAGATGGTTCTCTTACTCAGGCTCTGATTCAGCAAAGGACCACAGAAGTCTCTCTGAAATCATGAGTGACACCACCAGCCTCCATGAGACTAGAGACGTACCTGCTGTTTAATTTAAAATAATTATGATGTGGGCGTTGGTAGACTAATAAATGGACAGACTGTCAGCAGGACAGAGAACAGCTGTTATGTGTCATCTCTAATCATCAGAAAAAAAATAAGATTTGAACCTCTGGACTTCATCTGAAGGCCCCATACGCTGGTATCAAATCCTTGGACTATACAGTTCATCAAACACCTTATGTCAAAAATCCAATAAAGTCTTCCTAGCCAGTAATGAATCTTAAAAGATAACTCATTCTATCACTTAGATGGATTTCTCAGAATTTGCCAGATTCTTCTATCTTCGAAAAGGTTAAAGATTTAATTTCTTTAAATGAATGCAAAGCTTCAAATTGATAGTTTGCACAAACCACAAAGCAAACAGCTCATTAGAAATACCACAGGTGATGAGTTTATCATCTTTCTGTTGTCCTGTCAATAAAGAAAAACAGGCATTTCACTCTGAAATGAATAGAAGGCATTCAGCTTTCCTTGAGTAGACAAATCACAATACCAGTTATAAGAAAGCCAAGAACCAAATTATCACAATATGGTGTAGTTGACACAGCCAAAAGATCAAAGCAGCCTGTCTTGTATACAAAAAAACCCAAAAATAGTCAAAATTAAACTCCCTCATTTTCCACTTTCCACATGAGTGCTCTGGATCTCCAGTCCTTACAGCCAGAGATACCTTTTTTGTCAGGGTTACAGTTCTATATCCTCACACAAATAGATTAACTTCAGTAGGACTCAATACTCCACTCAACTCTGTAAACCTTTTTGAAACCTCTTTTCTTACAGTTCCTTGGTGAAACACCCAGTTAAAAGAGGATAAGAGTGTTGGAATAATAGTTATACATAACTACTTCTCTATTTATGTCATCTGCAGTTCTCTAAATCACATGGATGTGCTTTGAAGAACATTACACTTTTGCATTTGCAGTTTGCTATCACACTAAAGGTCAAATGGAGAAGCTACAGTGACTAAATTACGTTATGCTACTGCTTCATTAAGAAGTTTTATGCAGTCATCTTGTAATGAATTACTCACAATATTTAAACCATTAAAGAAAACACAAGCCTTATCATGCTCTGAAATACTCCAATGAGTAACAGGCTGAAAAAAACAGATCCAGTAACTCATTTCATCTTCATTTTAAGTCAGAGAATTTCTGAACAGTTCCATTTTCTCAGTTTCATTATCAAAAATATTTGCTGAGGACAGTCAGCAAAAATATTTAATTTGTTGCAGCAGCTTCAGTGCCAAGCAAAAACAGGTATGAATGAATAAACAAGTAAGCCCACAGAGGAAGAGTGCCATTATAAGCTAGGCTAAGTACAAATACTACATCCAGAAGACATCAACACGTGGTTATATAAAGATATACCACTCTTCCACGCTGTTGCTGCTGTGCAATGATTGGGATTGCATGGAAAACCAGAGGTTGTCTGGCGAGCAGCAGAACCAGAACACGCCCCAGACCTGCACTGCTCGGCACCCACCGAGCTCCTTATTAGCCACACGGAGCTGCAGCTCTGCACGAAGTAATTCTCAGGTGGATGCACATCACCTGTTACGAATCAGACCAAGAGCCGGGTGCGTTGCACCTTGGAGCTACTCAGTCTGCACTAACCAACCCCACCAGAGATGCTTCAGGGCCACCTCGCTTCAGCACAGGTGTTACAGGTTGGAAACGCGCTGTTTCTCACTCCAAACAAACCACAGCACAGTTCTCAGCCCGCTGCTGCATCGCTCACCTTCCCTGGGCAGATGAGGCCCACAGGTCTGTCTCTGCACTCCCCAAATGACAGCTCTGCTTCTCCTACCAGGGGCTGCTGCTCCTCCTGCAGCCCCATTCCACTCCAGCAGCTGCCCCCTTGGAGCACAAAAGCCCGTGGATTACAGCCGCTGTTGCTTTCTGCATCCATCTTACACCACCCCACGCACACAGGATGGCTTTTGACTCATACATTTGACTCTGCCATGATAGTTTTGGTTACTTTTCTCCTTCAGCAAAATAAAAAGGATGGCCTTGAAGAAAGATGACTTGGGCAAACACAGAGTGACCTATGACAAGCAGTCACACTGTGGGAAATTGAGAGAAAAAGACCAAATGGATTAATCATCAAGAATTTCTATCCCTTCTCAGAAGGATGAAGGCAGCCTATTCAAAACAGAAACTCTGTCAGATATTAGAATCAAATATAAAAGAGTAAGTCAAAAAAAACAAATGACAAAAATCAACACTAGAAGAACATAAAGTTTGAATTAGTCAGGGATACCAAACACTGCAAGAAAAGTTCTGGAAACACTGATAGAGTAGGAGGAAGTTGAAGTAAATGCTAGAGCACTAAAGGGAAATCTCTAGAGTCAGATTCTACTTTGAAAGATAAGAAGTTCACTGAATTTTTTTCTTCAGACATTACTTTAAAGATCAGTTGCAATCATAACTTAAAATCAAAAAGTAATATAAGATTTCAGATTAATATTAGAAAATAACACATTGAAGAATACCTAGACAAGCTGGTATCTTTCAAATTGCCAAAACCTGTCTAGTTTCATCCCATCTTACCCTGATCAAGCCTGAGAGTCATGATTCAGCTGAGACCCTGTTGGAGTACTGATGAGGTAATTAGAGAACTAGGGAAAAATAATACATCCCTAAAGTGAGCATTCCAGAAAAAGAGGAAAACAAGGAAGAGCAATGGAACAGAAATCTAACTACAACTCTTAAAAAACAAAAACCTGCTGCAATCACAGAAAAAGAAAACAAAGTAAGTTACACTAATCTGGGCTGGCTCAAACAATCGCTTTTCTTTCTCTAACAGGACCAGGGGGGTGTGACTAAAAGAAGACAACAATACTATATGTCATTTCTCTAGCATGGCTTTTAACCCCATGACAAATGAGGCTCAGAAAGCAGGTTCAAAAAACATGCTCTAAATGAAACTAGTGTAAGGACCGTACAAAAACATCACCAGGGCGAACATCCTGGAATAGACAATGAAAGACCACTATCAAATGGAAACATGTATTAAACTAAGGCTCATTAGAATTTTTTTCTGCAACTGGAAAAACCCTAAATATTCTCAGCCGAGATTATGTAAAAGAGAGAAAGCTGAAAGAAAAAAAGATTACAAAGGGTAAGATGAAAACTGAAGTAGTCTCAATAACTAGCAGAAGCAGACCTACACCTAAAAGCAATTTAAAAACACACATTTCAACATGCACAAATTTCTATACTCAAACTGGAAAAAACAAACTGCTGGCTATATTTCAGTCCCATAAAAAAAGAATCACAACAGGGAATTCACATTTTAATGCAATGGAAACATGCTGCCCCTGTTGTAAATCCATCTCCAATTCTGTTTGAAACAAACAATATCGAAGAGAAGTGAATTAATACATTGTAGCCTGTAGAAACATCTGGTTACCTTTCATCATCTTTAACAATAATAAATCCAGAGCTGAAGCGATGTGGAAGAGTTGTGGGCACTACAAACCCTGCTCTCTCTGCCCCCCTCAAAACCTCTTTCCAAAACAAGAGGGGAGGAGAGCACTGGACATGCACAGGAGTCCTTAAAGAGCACTTGGATTTAGAGAAATGAGGAAACTGAAAAGAAAAAGAGTTAGAAAAGAAAAGAGTTACCTGATTCTTGGCTCATTTTCAAATATATAAAAAAGAATTGAGTCATCTGTTCTCTGTGGATAGCAGAAAAGAAAAAACACAAATATTTAAATGGAAGGAAGAAAAACAAATAAAAGGGGAAATATTTTAACAAGAAGGACAGTAAAATACCAGTACAGATTGCACTGAGAGGTTGCAGCACACATAGGGATAGACGTTCTAAAGAGAAAAACCCAAATGCTGGAGGTGCTGTCTTATATATAGTTTTGGTTTGGGATCCATGGATTCTGGAAGATGTCCTGTGCTCCTTTCACACCTACTTTCTGATTCTATGAACACACATTTTGAAACGTAACAAATATCACAACTCTCCACCAGACTAAGCAAAGAGAGATTTCACAAGCAGTATGGAAGGAAATGTGTATGACTAACAGAAGAGTTACAAAGGCTTAAAGAGGTTTTCATTATGGGTCAGTAAACTGATCTCAGTTATTTTGGTCATGACTAAAATAACTGTCTTGTACAGACGTGCAAAAATATCAGTTATGTTGTCAGAACAAGCCAGAAGCACACAGGGTCTGTGCTCTGTACTTCTGCTGTGCAGACACACAGACAGTTTTGGGGCTAAACAGACCCGAGCACGTGAGTTTTGCTCAATGCTGCAACTTATACAGCACTGAATTAAATGCTACAAAACACAGCAATTACAGCTAATCCGATGAGTAAGGTGCAGGTGAAGTACAATAACCTAAAAATAAGGCATTAAAAACAACTATTTACTAAACATACATGATGTTTTCATTCACTGTGCCTGAGCAAGCTCCTAAATCGCAGGACAAACTAACGCGGATTATAGTGCCCGTGTTTCGGCTCCAGGCTTTACGTATCCTCATTTCAGCAGCGTTCACATCTCAAATCTGTTTACCAGATAAGTTTGAAATTATTCCAGAGAGCACCTGAAATGATTCCGACTGCACCTGGAAAGTGTTTCTGAAAAGCCTGAACGCTCATCCTGGGCAGTGAAACAGTGCAGAGATGCCTGCGCTAGCACTGACCCAGGGCAATGCAGCTCCATCCCCAGCAGAGACACAGGCAGGGAAAGAGCCCTCTCACTGCAGAGTAAACTCCAACAGCACGCTCAGTACAGCGCTGCGCCGCGCCAAAGCCTGGCCCAGAACAACACCTGCACACACAGAGGAGTCATACTCCGGGCTGTCTGACCAACATCAGTATGTCAGTGACAGGAAATCCAATTTTATCAGCCTTGTGCTCATGCAGCTGGACAACTTCGGGGTTCTTGACCATTTCTGTACAACTGTACACACACGACAGTTCGAATTGTCACTTTCTCAGGGGGTGTGCCAACACCATTCCTTTCCTTAGCTGTAGTTAAATTTCTCATTTCTTCCCTATATGTGGAAACCATTCCATACACTTTGTGTCCCCGAAATATGAATTCCAGAATTTTTACCAAACATACATGCAGCAGTGTTTGCTGAGAGGAATATTTTTTTTTACAGAACCTGTGAAAAATAATTAATGATTGATAGTAATATTAATTTTATGATTAATAGTAATAATTTAGTCATTTATCTTCCAGCCTTTTACATAATCCGTTCAAAAGCTATTACTCATATTCTGGAATCTGTAATTTTACAATTCTCAAGCTTAGCTCCAAACACTATCAGGTCTAAGAGCTTCTCAAACATTCCTGAACACATGTCAAAACTTTTAATTGAAAAATCTCTTGGAAAACACTGCTTCCAACAGTTCCATGAATCAGGTGCATATCCTGGCACAGCTTTGCACACCACTAATCCACAGCATCTTTATACATCACAAGAGTGCTGTAATTAGTGCTATACAAACTGAAAAGCAGCAGAGAGACCTGGTTAAACATCAGCAGGGAAATTATTTTGCTAAATGTTAAAGGTTGCATAGAATTCAACAGGCATCCATCCCCATTAAGTGGTGCCTTTTCTCCCTCACTGATTAAAATGATGTGCCTCTGATGAGCCTCTGCCATCATCATCTGCCATCATCCCTCCTCACCAATTTCCTCATCTAAGAGCCCTTTCTTTGCTTGCTTTATTGGTCTTGTCAATGAGTAGGCAAATTACAGACATTGCATTAATCTGTTCTCAGGGCAACGCAGGTTTCACAGCCTTGTCATTCTCTCCCTGCAAGCCTCTCACACACAATGTTTACAATCATCTGCTGTTATTGGTTTAGACCACCCTGGGTCTTTTTTAACAACACCAAACCAGTAATCACCCTGAAATACCTCCTCTCACAGCATGTTTAGGTCATACCCAGGGCAGTTTTGCATTCAGTGACTGCGAGACCTCTCACAACTACTTTCTTGCAAACAGAGTCATCCAACACGGGTTTAGGCTCGGGAACTGCTTTTACTGACACTGATGAGCCTCCAAAACTCAGCCTGTTGGTACCCAGCAGCGACGAGCAGGGCCTGCCTTGGAAAAGTGAGCGAGCTCAGGAGGTCTGTGCTTCCAAGGCACGCAGAGGCATGGACAGGACACCCCAGACAAGTCCAGCAGTCTGTGCTCACGGCTGAGGAGAGAAAGAGCACTCCTCCACAAAAGCAATGCCCTGGATCACCTCCTTCCATTCACACTCCAGCCCACATGAGAACTGGAGAATCATGCTTTGTTTTACAAAACAACTCAACTTAGTCTGTATCAGCTCTATTTTAAAACAAGTTTTTGCATATCCCTAGTCATAATTCATGACACTTTCTAATACTCAAACACAACATTTTTCAAGTATATTCCTGCTCCCCAATTTCACACCCATCCATAAAGCCATATCAATCCATGTGTCTCCCATTTTCCATCACCATAGCAGTTTGAAAGAAGACAGAGGGGAGGACAGCTAAATTACTTAACATGCATTTCTTCACTGCGTGTCTGAATAAATCAGCATGAGAATATAAAAGTGACTGCTTTTTCAAAAGTACATGTGGAAGAATAGAGGGCTAAGACTCAGAGCATTTAATATATTTTGTTTTCAATTTCATGTTTACAGTGAATGAGTCACCTTTCATTTTCACTTCTTGGAAACTGTAGATTACTAAAGTGACAGAAATATTGACATACTTTTTGCACTAAGATCGGAATAGTTGTTATACTCTTTTTCTCCTTACTTGGTTGTATAGCAATTGATTTTGTAAATCCTATGCTAAATGCACTCTTAATTTGAACATCTCAGATTCCTGAATGAACTGGTTTTCAGACAGCTTTTCCCAGTTTGGGAGTCAGCTCCCCAGGCTCCGATTTCCATGGCACGGCCTCTCTCTATCCGTGTGAACTCTCAGTTTCCCCTCTGCAGTGCAGCACAGCAGATGCCTACTGAGCTCACATGAAAGGGGCTCGGTGGCTGACCGTGGGGGGACAGCCATGTTTCGCTGCAGGTGCTGGTTTGCTTCACTGCAGCACTTACACAATATGGTGAGGCAGTTTGGGTGGACAAAAACATCAAATCCAGCCTTGATGAACACCAACTCTTCAGTACCCCTGCCCTGCCTTCCACGCAGAAGTCAGAGTTCATATAAACCCCCCGAAGTTATCCTTACTTTGGCACACAACCCACAGCCGACCAGAAAGTAGGAAAGAACCTTTCAGAAAAGGCAAGACTGGCTGCAATATCAGAAACATTTTCACCTACATTTGGTTTTTGTAGTCTCTATCCTTAGTGACCTCAAGATTGAGAGCTGAAAATCCTAAAATTAAAGCTTCAAAGAAGTTATTGTTGCAACTGTGAAAATTCTGATACAACTTTCAAGCTTAGAAAGAACAAGCCTTCACACATCTCTGTACATTTCATAACAGTCACTGCTCAGCAGTCTGTCACTTGCAGTCTTATTTTCTTTTTTTTCTTTTAATTATTAAAAAAATTATTTCCTTAATTTCCTTAACACCTCCACACAGAGATAAGGAACAGCTTTAAAGGAACACATTTAAAATACTTGTGCTGGCACTCTGGCCCCATCAGAGCTTCAGCATTGACTTAAATAAAAAAATGCACTTCAAATATCATTTATAAAGGAAAATACTTGTTGGTCACAAGGACATTTTACAGAAGAAAAGAAAAAGGCCAAGGTTATTTTCTTCTGCCTGACCATAAGAAAGAAATTCCAGTGTTTGTGAAGCCTGTCCAGTTAAACAAAAAGCAGAAATATCTGCAGCACTATTGAGCCGGCATTTCTATTAAAAAAATTACTCCTACAAATACCATAAAATCAAAAGTCTATCTAAAAAATAATTATTCCAGTCAATCCACACACAGTTGCAGTCCAACTCCCACAATTATGATACAACACAATTTCAAATCCCTCAAATGGCCTTACTTTGATAATATACCTCAAGCTAAAATTAATATGTTGCAGCAGCAGAATAAATGCCACATTCCATCATGAGTGCTAAAAAAGATCAAGAATGAGGTAAAGAAATAGAAATTTTTGACATGGTTCTGGAAATCTTTCAGGAAATAATGGAAAATATACCTACCAATTAGTTTACTGAATGTTAGACTCCTTGAAAACTTGGTGAATATGATAAAAATTTATGTTCAGTAAGGTAACCAGAAAGGCCTATTTAGTAAGTACACATTCTTTGATAAGCTGCAAAGCTAAGCAATTTTTGAACATTATAAAACCATTAAGGTTAAAATATGTCTTACTGAATAACCAGACAAGCAAGTATTTGTGAAATCCAGTGAGTGACAGATAATAACCATTGCACAAGGGACTCTTCCTGAAGTGCTATGTCAGAAACACACCCTGTCAGCATATAATATGTCCATTCTTCAGCAAGCAGCTGGACAGTTTAAGGCAGAGTGCAGACGCCAGCTCTGGAATTTACGAACACCTTGCATCAGACATGCCAGAATTCTCCAGGAGATCCATGCTCCCACAGACCTGCAAGCCATTCCTACACACCGAGCAGTTTCTTCATGGTGCAGTGTAACTAACCACTCTGCTTCTCCTGGAGCCCTATTCTCTCCTCCTCTACCTCAACGGACCATTCAGCAGCCCTGAGGGGGAAAAAAGGGGAAGTAGCTGTCTTTTATAGTAGGAGATGGGGAGATTTACTCAGAGGGCCAAAGAACAATGCTGGCAGTCCCAGTGGTGACGACTGGGAAATTGTCAGGAGTCCCTCGGCAACCACACATTAACGGTAACTCAGCTTTTTCTCCACAGCTGCCAAGGGTATCGTACGCTATCTCCCAGCTTCTGCACCTAGGATTAAAAAAGGGATGGGGGCTACAGGGCACACAAACCATCTTTCATTTCCAGTCATGCCTCAAGTTGCACAGGAAGAAGGGAAGGTTGGCACGTGGCCTGTGTCCAGCTCCCCAGCCTGCACCCTGCAGCCAACGCACAGGGAGCAGCGGGGTCAGCACGTCCTGCCCACCAGCACTGCCCAGAGAACAGAGCACCCAGGCAGGACGCCTGCATAAACACCCAGTGCTCCTGTCCGACTGGAAGGAATAATCAGGCATTTAAGATTTAAATATTTATGTATTTACATAAATAAATTCCAAATTTATTTCCATAAAAGAAACTCAAGGAAAGGCACACTCGCGCCACTTTTTCTGAATAAATCATGCATACAGAAAGGACATAAAAAGATTTCATCAGTGTGTATTATCTTTTATGGTCATACTAATTTAACAAGAACACTAGAAATGTATGTAACAATACATTAAAAAGAGCTTGTGTTGTTTCACAAAGCCAAGGAAAAATCTGAGAGGTTATTCACCAGAATTTAAATCCACGTTTCCATTTGATTCATAAAATTATCTGTGATATTGAAAATGCTTCTGGAACTGCAAAAATACGTGACCTCAAAAGAGATCTATAAATACACCTGAACAGTACAAACATTAAGTTACATAATAAATTGGGAACAAAAATTTTAAGTATGCTTTATTCTTCCAGAGTTTAGACTTTACCTGAGTCTGCAGGTCAAAGGCGTTAACACTCAGAACATCGCTGCTCATCATCCTTTTTATTTGCAGTTTGTCATTGAAAACAACTTGGTATAACGTTGTCTCACTAGCTTTTTGTTCCCAGATCCTATAACCTTACCTCCCTAATGGCTGCTGTGATCAACCATGTGAAAATTATTGCAGCGAATGTTGAAATTGGAAAAAAAATAAGATTAATTGTGGTTATACCAGAAGGGATACATAAAGCACATCACATTGCTCAGTTTTAAATAGGTCATGAGCTAGAAGGGAAATGAACACCTCTCATGCACCAGGGAGCTGGGTAATGATAAAAATCTTACTTTTTTTTTGACACCCTAGAATGAACAGGAATCTACTGACTTCTGTATTACTGCAACAATACTGAAGCAGTTTCATTTTGATAAAATTTATTTATTTATAAATTAAACACTGCGAAAGCCAAAATAATGTCTCCTTAACAAAATGGAAGACAGCCACATCCCATGGCACCCAGGAACAGACTTGTATTCACATAGAACCAGATACTGTGTGGCTCAACTCTCAGATTTTTTTCACCCCACATTTCACCTGAAGCCCTGAAAGATTTATACCCACTGCACATCATGTATGGACTGAACGGCTCTCATTTACTTTTTGAGAATGCTTTGGAAAGAACGGGTTATGTTCCAATTTTCTTCTCACAAGCTTGTGAAATGCTGTCCGTGAGGATTTAGGCCAGCACAATCAGGAATGCTGGCAACTTCCTGTTAAATCCAGCCTGATCCAAACCCCAGCAGACAGAGCCTTCTCTAAGAGCCCCAGATTCTGCATTAGTCCCGTGATTACATAGCTGCCCCATTTCTGCATTTTTCAAGCACGTAATTTAACGTGCAGTCATTTAACAGTAAATAGGTTTTTCAGAGAAGGCCAAAGGTCCCAATGTTTATAAATCTCCACAATCTTTTCTCTTTGTAGAAGACTATCATGTAACTACATCATTTGGCATCATACTGAGTTCTCTCTTTACTGATTACTGAATTCTTGCCAGGATATGCCATTCCCTTCGTTTTTCATTATCACATGACCACCAAAAGCATTAGAATCAGTTCTTAAAGAGACTAAGTGTGGTTATAATTTTTCATCACAGATGCCTGCCTGCCCCCTTCCACACTCATTCTACACTCTGTTATTCCAAAGAGGTTTAGTTTTATCAATGGCTTCTAGGCACTACTGCAATTCCTGAGTAAACTCCCATGAAGCTCTGAAATACTTTCATAACCAAGAACAGTTCCAATTTCTTCTTTGAAATGGATGTCACAAGCCAGCACATCTTTCGAAAAATTAAAACAATTAGTGTTAGCACTGAACAGAATCTGTTTTCCTAGATCTAGGATCTTATTTCAATATGACCCCAGCTGCCATATCTATTTTAAATGCAAAAGGTCCCTTCCAACCCAAACCATTCTGTGATTCAAACATTCTGTGATCATTTGCTGAGGACCTAACCCTGGAGAAATGCTGCAAAAACAATGAAGAGAATTTATGCAGATTTAGAAATACACTTACATCAAACGCCACTAAAAGATAACGCTGCTCCGATTCTCAGTCTAAACTACTTTCCTAAATAAAACACTTTGAGTACAAAAGTAAAGTGGAAGTATCATTATCTAAATTCCTCTATCTAGTTTACCTAGAGAAAATTAAGCTTTCTGCCCTCATGTTGTCGATGGATATCACCAACAAAAGAAGAGAATTAAGGCTTCAAGGAGAGGCACGTTTGCCCTACAGAGAACACAGCAGAGCTGGAGCAAAGCCCTGTCCAATTCTTGCAACAGTGAGAGATCCAACAAACACCTCACGTAGTTACTGGGATGGCTGAAATATCTCTGCCTGAAGCAGAGACCCAGAAAGGTTCCATTGCTGCAGGGAAGCAAAAGATCTGGATGTCTCGAGGTCACATAGAAGCAGTGGCTCCAAACTTTGTTCCAGTAGTACTGACTTATCAAGGTCTTGGAGGGCTACTAACCAAAATCACAGGAAATTTCATGTATATTCTCTTTTGGCTACTACTTCAGGAAACAAAAAATCCAGGAGAACGAGAATAGCTTAACATGTGTGGTAAGAGACAATGACCATTTAGACTAGAAATCATAAATTGCTATAATGAGAGAAGTTACCAAACACATTCAGTTTCACCTGAGTAAAACCGAACAAGTAAAGGAAATATTTATTCATATGTTTCAAACATACCTGTAGATAAAATCTCTGGATTACTTGTTACATTTCATGTGCTGTTCCAACAGCTTTGGGTTACAACACCTGAAGGAATCTTTCTGTCTGATTTTGTTGATGCAAAAGGTAGGTACTGACAGAGTAGAGCTGCATTATTTTCACCTGATTGCTTATTCTTTAACTGGGAGAGATGAAGTAGAATCTGCAGCAGTTTGTCTGCTGTTACCGATTTGCAGACATGAAGTGACTCTAGATGGGCACCACACAATCTCCTGCAGGAAGATTATTCAGTAATTCCCTTCCATTTCTATGTGAGCCCTCACTTTGTCTCCACACCACCACCCCCTGGAGAAAAGCCCAGTGTCTGAAAGGTCTGGAGCAGCATAAGCCAGAAGCAACAATGACAAGAAAAAGCCCATGTTTGATCCTTCTCTGCAGATTTAGAATTGCTAATTGGCATTAAAATTCTGGCAGATGGACAATGCCACAACTACTCAGTGATGTCTTATTCTCCCTGACCATAGTGAAAAGTGATTTTGCTGTGAGAAGCATTAACAGATATCTGAGTAGCAGGTCAGGATGAGGCAGCAGTCATGAGTATAGTGTGTGATGGAGTATTAAAGAGAATTGCTACAACAGCTGCAGTCTTGGATGGCAGGAAATACTCAAGTAACAGAAGAAGCAGGATGTAAGGGAAAAAAAATTCTGTTTCAGCTTACTGCTTCTCCACCTTACCAGTCCCAAGCTGGCACAGCTACATGGCAATAGACTTGCAGAATAATATCTTTTCAGTGCCACACGGTGCTAAAGCTGAAACTTGAATGGTGTTCTTCCACCTAAACCAGAAACGGTTGGTCAATGCTTGGATTTTACTCCATGGAAGGAAACAACCCCTTATATCCAAAATATAAATTCAGCTCACAAGTCTCACCGTCAGTCAAAACCTACTGCATTTTGCTGCAGCTTTAACATTGCTAATAAAGTTTCTGCTGATTTCACTAACAAGCCAGAAACTAAAGAACCATGTAAAATCAAAGCTTTTGATTTTACAGCCTGCAGGCTGTTTTAAATTTGCATCTATTTGAAACATTCAGATTCCTTGCCATAATTTTTCAGTAATTGCAAGTAGGCCAGCACATCAAAAGCAGGCAGACCAGCTACATGACGTGTCGATGTCAGCATCCAGCACTGCTGCTCTGCACAAGAAAGGGCTGCACAACAGGTCTCCAAGGAAGAAAAATCATCTTATTGCAAACTTGTGCAGCAAAGCATTAGAATCAGCACCGTAGGTAACTCCTTATAACACACAGTTATCTCCACACAGATGCCACTCAGCACTGCTTTTTAAAAGCCGCTTCAAACAAAAAATCCCACCTTCCCGTAACACAGCTGTAAGTTCCGTAAGTATGTTTTTACCAAATGTTGTTCTTCTACCACTAATTTTTTGTTCATTACTTTATCACTCTTTCCCACCCTTTCATTTCTGTGGAAAGTGGGGGGAAAAAAAAAAAGTTCATTGTTCCTTCTGCACCTCCTGCCCTCTGCTCCTTAGCTTTGCACAGACATGGCCTACAACAGCAAAGCTGTGGAGGACATGATTTAGGAATCAGCTGGAATACCTGTCTGTTGGTGGTTAAAAACGTACCCACACGATAGGCTCATTCAGGACTACAGCACTTTCAAAAAACAAACATTATCAAGAGTCTCCACATTTCTGGGGTGTAAAGATAAATAATGAGTCCTTTTTTAGACCTGGGGAAGTTCATTTAAAAGGGAAACTGCATCTGCCTGTCTGCAGAAGCTGCTGTGATAAAAACACCGGCATTACATGAGTCAGTCAAGAAGGAAAACTGGAGCAGGCAACTCTTTTAAAAAGTTACCATAAAATTATGCCCAAATGTGGACATTATGGTTCCTTAAGAACTGAGGGATTGGTTACAATCATATCAGAAAGAGTAATAGAGAATTGCAAGGTATGTATTGTCCACCACTTTAAAAAGCAACTTGAATCCTAAAAGCACCAAAACACATATCAAGACTCTGTACTGAATGTAGGACATGCTCAAAGCTAACTTTCAAGTCTCTCAGAGTAGATTAAATTTCTGTCTTCCCCATAACTTTATGGATAAAGGGACTAGACAGTGTTTTTTCCCACATTCAAAAATAAGTTCACCTTTGAGAATAGGTCATCCATGAAAAATTTCAGCCTTAAGGATGAATATTTTGAAAGCTCTGAGCATATAAAATAGAATGCCAAAAGAAAAACAGTATTTCAACTCAAACCGTGGACTGGAATTTTGAACCAGTAAGCTTTGAAGGAGAAATATCTTTTACTGCTACCGCAATTTTTTCTTTCCTTGCTAAAAATAGTGACTGAAAAGAAATTATTTCCCTTGAAAAACCACTCATTTTGGAAAACACAATATTTTTGTTTAAATAATTGTATCCAAGACATATCAATTCCTCTCTTCCAGATAAACTGCATGCAATAAGGAAAAAATATGTACAATTATTACTGAATTTATTTATAGAACTAATATTAATAGCCTGTGGGTAACTTACTTCCCCTCATAGAGAATTATGGAGTTACATCCTTGTCTGTTTTGCACTTTCTTTTAACAACCCCCAGCAAAGATGAGGAAACCTCTCTCTCATACTTTCCATTCTAAAGATTATAGCCTGAAAGTTCACTCTGTATGAGGAAATACACTGAAAAAACTAGAGTATAATTTTATTTATCTATTTAGTTAAAACCTTTTTATACCATTTCAAGATTACTATCTCCCATTCATTCCAATACTGCAATTAAATGAACCAAAATCTTCCAACCAAGACTAATTAAAGCTGAAGTTTCTCAACTGCAAAGTCAGTATACACAGTTACCTATGTACATTTTCCTGTATTTTCCCCATATACATTTTCAGTGTCACTGCTAGTGGTAAATAAAACACAAGCACAATATACATATCAAAAACAAAAACATGGTAAAACCTCTTTCTGCTCAGGCCCTTTCAGGAATGATCTGCAGGAAGAGCAGATCAAAAAAAAAAGGTGAAAAATTTTTCATTTCAGTGTGCATTTTAAATAAACCACTTGCTCCACTGTTTGCACTGACAAGTGCTAACCCACCTGGTCTTTATAAAAATTTATATGTAATTAAATGCAGGGATAGATTTTATCAAACACAGGTCTTTACTGTACCTTGTATCTTCAAAACTAGTTTCACACACAAGCCAGACTTCAGCGCTGAGCTCAGCCTCTGCTGCAGCCACCACGCCCTGGCTGGAGGGAACATCCCTATTTCCAAAAACCACCTTTCCCTGATGACTCTGCATGCAAGGAGAGTTCTGTCACAGACAGTCTTCTATTTCAGAGCTGGACTCGTTGCCAATCACCAGAATTACACCTTCTGGAATTCCTCTGAACCCAATGAACGCTGTCCCCAAAGGCTCTTCAGAGCCCTTTGCAAGGAGGGGGAAGGAAAAGGGAAAGAACCTCTGTGAGAGTTGTTCTCCTCAGCATATTAATGGTATAGTTACAGGTACCCAAACAAAGCCAATCTGATCCTTGAGATGCAAGTTTGGAGGGGTTTGGGTTTTTTTACTTACTGACTCATTATTCACTGGCTTTATAATGATATGTAATTCCTACAAATTAAAACTGGTCTGTTGCACTGTGGTGCACTTTCATTACTGTGAGAACATCTAAAGGACCAAGTTCCAGCCAAATGCCAGTTTCAACACTGGAGATTATTTTGGTGAATTTTCTACTTCTGCAGAAGCCAGAGACAAACGTACACCTGTACTGTTCCAGTGTTATTAAATCACTTTCCAGAGAACCACACTGTATGATTTAGCTCCTTTCCAGAGTAGCCTCACAGCCCAGATCAAAGTGGCATCCTATGATAAAACCCCACAAACGTGCTAAAGAACAACATCAGGTACTTGTCACAGTTTTTGAACTTTAAAAAAAAAAGAAACAAAAACCATGCACAAAACCTACAAGCACTACATACTATGAACTAGTGCTACAAGAATTTGCTTTAACAATAAAAAATGCTAACAATATCACTGCATTTCGATCACTTGCAATCTTACATCCTTTCACTGGTTAGAAGCAAGGCTAGCAAATCTAACAGCTGTTGTAACCTCTATTTACTCCATCTAACCAACTGTCAGCCCAGGATTTTGTTTGTCTGACTAAATACAGCAGTGCACAATGTTTCCCTGTTTCCTATAATGGAAGATTATAATAGTTAACAAGAATTTTCTCAGAGTTGTCACTCTGTGCATGCATGTGTACTGACAGTAGTAATTTCCCATTGAACTTACTCATCTTACAGGAGTTCTTTAGGATCATATAATTGAGATATTTTGATGGATCTTTTGAGGAGGGTCACTGGAAGGACTCTGCAGCAGGGTTCAATTGTCAAGTGACAGGTACAAGGGGATAAGAGGCAGACTATTTTGTTTATTTGTCACTTGCTGGACACTAATAGAGGAGGAAAATGCTTTTAGCACAGCACATACAAGGCAGGAGATGCAAGAATATCATCTGTGTCACTATTCCTTGTTACCAGAAGCATCATGAAGAAATATCATTTTGCAATGCATTTCAAAAATATCTTTCTTGCCCTATCCCCTAGAAATAATTCTGATTTTTTTCTGTTTTCTTCTATTGTTAATCTTTACATAAAGAATTAAGATACTTTAAACAAAAACACTCTGTTGAAAATGAAGGTCCAAAATGCTTTGACATGGACTTGTGTTCTAACAAAACAGGTCTAGAATCTCAAGCTATGTTGTGAACCTGACTTGCATAAAATGTTGCTACCACTGGAAGGGTTAGTTAGACTTGTTTTCATCTCACAGACTAATTATCTTTTTGATCAGTCAACATGGTTGTTAGCATTTACTTTTCATTACTGTGATTTTATTATTTATCACATATTTAAGTACTGCAATCTCCGTTCTTTCTGTTCCCCTTTGTCTCAAAGCAGACATATCAAGACAGATCATGAAGTGACCTGAAGAACCCGTAAGTCCACATAAGCTCATATCTGCTTCCAGTGCATAAAATAAAAAATATCAGGAGCATTTCAGATCACAGCACCCCTATGAATGTCAGGAAGGACTTAGTAAAGAATCTTGTTTGGAACAGCTGACTGTGGTCTTGTTCAGTAAGTGACTGAGCTGTGCTGAACAGAACTTTCAAACCTGCTGCAGCTGATTAGCATTACCTTGACAACAAGCGTCAAAATGCAGCAATTCTACCTGGTCAAAACTCTTCCCTTCTCCTCCCCCGCCTTCTTCCCCCCTCCTTTTCTGAAGAGTTTCTCAGAGACGAACTGTTAACAAAATTAAAATAATGTTGTGCAAGCTACTTTCAATGGAAACACACTTTTAAAAACAAAATTATTTTCCAGGTTTTTTCAGGGTAAAAACAAGTCAAACTTCTGGAAAGCTCCTGCACCACTCCATGCCTGTGAATCTACCTACACATTTAAACAGCTTTATTGGATTATGGCCATGAAGACTGATGCTGTACGTCTCTGTACACAGAAGTCTCATTTGACTCAACAGGATATTCATCTACTAAAAAACTGCAGAACCAAAGCCATATGGCCTTTTGGCTTGGATTACAGAATCATAAGAATATTGTCTTTTTACTCTCCTAAGTGTGAATTAACGCAGTCATGGAATATGAGTACCCTAAGGAAATATTTGTGCCCAAAAGCAGGAGCTGACTCTTTAAAAGCACAAAGTCTGTTTTTTCACAAGTGTTTCTGAAGTAAAGCACTGGACTTCAGTCCAATGGTAAAAGCTGTTAGGAATGGTTAAATAATTTACAATATCAGTATATAATGTATTTATACTGGTTTGGTTTGTGCTCGTTATTGCAATCATAGAATGTCCCATGTTGGAAGGGACTCACAAGGACCATCAAACTCCAACTCAACACCAACACATTTGGACAGGGACATGAAAAGAACCTCTTGCTTCAGATAACCTGTTTGGAGGTCAGCTGTTCCACGATGCTGAGGTGGCTTAGCACAGGACCCCAGTAAGACTGCTTGGGTGAGTAATGCTTTAATTAGCAAACCATAAACAGCCCAGACAGAGAGGAACAGAAGTAACAGTTCATATTTCTGAACTGGTGATCTTACGTCTGTCATAAATAACTCTAAATCATGTATATCCCTACTAATATTCAACTTTATAAAAGCCCCACAATTCACTCCTACAGCAGCCTTCCCCAGTGCACTGTAACTCAGCGTTAATACGACTGCTCTGTTACAACAGTCTAGTTCTTCCAGTTTTCATCACTGAATTTCTTAGAATGAAGATGAATGTTGACTTGTGTAAACCTCCTGCTGCTCTGTACACCTGCAGACTGCCTTATGCAGCCCTCCTACTGCCCTGAGCATCTGCTCATATTTTACCTTCAAAATGTACTGCTTCTTCACATTTTGATTTCTCTTGCAACTCCTTAATAAAATCTTTGTAGAGTCAAATGATGAAAAATTGTAAGCCCAGCAAACTGCCCTTTTTTCAATGGTAGATTTTGTAGTACCTGAAAAACTGCTCCACTCCATCCCCTTGAAACACTGGGGTTTTGTTTATTAATACTGTTTAATGTGATTAGGGGCCACTGAAACAACTTATTTCCCAGATGGAGAGGACATAATCTGAAAATACAGAACACTTACCATCTAAGATTTATTCTGCCACTATCTTCTAATTCCTTTCTGAATTTCTTACAACAGCACCATTGATATAATTCCCAAGAACATATAAACCATTAAAATATGATTACAAGAATTTGTAATGTGCTAAATAGTCACAATAAATTCTGTTGAGTTTTACCAGCATTGCAAAAAAATACAAGTCATAAAAAGGTCACTTGAACAAAGCTTATCCTATTCAAATTATTCCAGATGAAACTTTAGTTTTCTCCAGATAGAAATGCACCTGTAACTGCATTCTATCCTCAATCACAGGATAAAGCTGACATCTGGCTTAGGGGTTTGCTATGAAAATTAAGTATTTTCTAACCATTCACAGTGAAGAAAGACCCTTATCTTAAGGAAAAAGCCCTACAGCCAAACAGTTAAAATCTTGTGCGCCACAAGGCAAACAGATGAAAAATTAAAGGTACAGTGTATGCTTAGCATTTATGCAATATCGTTAAATCTAATCATGACAATGCACAGTATTCAACAAGTTAACACAACATAATACTTTTGTGGGGTTGGGGAGCGGATGTGTGTGCTGGTTTTCAACAGTGACACCCAATATACCCAACCAGCCTTTGAAGACCAGGCTCTGCAGGAAATCTAACCAGGTTTACCGTTCCCTGCTGTACTTCCAGCCCTGACACTTCAGCAACATTGCAACAGCAAACTGAGGCTGCTAAAATGAAACAGCCAGGACAGGCAAAAGGGGAGTGCCCAGCTTGGTCTGGCAGCCTCCTCAGGCACTCCGGAAATAACCGGCGCTGACACACCAAGTACCAGCAGAGCAGCCCCCAGGACTCACTCACACACACAGCCCCACCTCAGCATTACGAATATTCAGATCAACAGAATCAGACAGGAGAAGCAAATGCAAGAGTGACAATTCCACCGTAAGGAGGACTGACAAAGGTAATTAATTCCCTCGGCTGCCTGATTCAAAATATGAGCATTCTGCTCACAGAAGCAAACCAGTGCTAGACTGGAATCCTTACGTTAGAAGCCTTCACTTGATCCACTTATGTAGTTACATATCCTTTTTTTAATAGTTTGCACTTGAAGAGAGCTGTCTATGGGATCAGAATTGTTCAATACCACAAAAGTGAATCTAACAGGTAATGTACACGACACGCAGTGTAAGACAAAGCAGAAGAGGTACACGTTTCTTTGCACTCTGTCTTTAAATTTAGAATTAACAGCATGTGTACGTCCCACAGCATCTATCTCTCACAAAAAGAAATAACTGTAAAAATGTACTCAACAACATCATTTCACTAAGGCACTGGCCAGTTTATGGAGTACAAAGCTTATGGAAAACAGGTGCAATGACTACTAGATCTGTCCCAAAATCCTGTTCATAAACCACACCTAAAATTTCTGATGTCTTCTTTCGAAACTGTACTAAAAAAAGAACAGTGAATGATTCTCTGTAGCACAGAGACTATTGCCATTCATTCTTCCATTACAGTGCATCAGCTGCATTTGTCTCTTCCTGTCATGACAGCATTGCACTGAATGGACATGATATGAAAATACAATTTTACATTTTCTATTACAAAAATAACTTTTCTACTGTGCCACATAGAAATTCGCATCAATGTCTAAATGAATTACAGCCTACAGGTAAAACCTGTCAATTAAACTTCTCCAAGTCTCTACCCACCATCTACAGGAAGATTTAATAGAGGAGGTGGCAGAAATTCTGTCTTATGACAGTTCCCTTACTTTCACAAGGTACTTATTAGTGCAGCGTGAATAGATCTACAACTCCACAGCTATGAGTTCTACAGTTCTTTCAAACTGTACTAATCTACTCTATATTCAAAAAACCTATAGATTAGACATACTGGAAAATAATCCATCTTCTAAGACTACTGCAAAACAATTGCTACATAAGATTAAAACCTTTTCCTCTCAAAACAACCAAACACTGGACTGACAACTGATTCTACCAAACGACTGAATTTTAAGCCATTTGGTCTGCCACTGCTGCACATTACAAAACAAGAACAGTGTACAGGGTTGTGGGAGAAAGTTTCTTCACATGTAAAGAAATACAAAAAGCAGCTTTATGATACTGCTTTTAACAAGCCCCAAACCATAAACACATATACCATTCTACTGACAGAACAGAATTCATAAAGTCTATGCACTGTACTTTATTGAAATGCATCTTGCTCAGCAGAGATGGGCAATAAGACAGAGTCAAGGCCTGCACAGCACTGCACGGTAGCAGAACGGGACACAACAGGCACAAAATAAAAAAGAAAGGTACAAGTTAGATAAAAGCAAAATTTTTTTCCCTGGAAGGACACCCCAACAGTGGAGCAGGTTGCCCAGGGAGGCTGAATAGTCTGATCCTCAGAAAATTTCAAGACATGCCTGGATAAAGCCCTGAATAACCTCATCTAACCCCTGAGCTGATCCAAGCTGAGCAGGAGGTTGTACCAGCATCCTCATGAAGTCTCTTCCAAACGAAATTATTCTGTAATTCTCTAATTACAAAGAGAAAGCAGAGGAACTAATAGTCATAAATAAATCATTGTGACATTTTTGTGACATATAAAATAATATTGCAGCAAAATTATTATGCAAGAGTATAAAGTCTTTATATGAAGGTCCATAAACCATTCTTATAGTATGCATAAACACAGTAAAATTTATGTGCACAGTAAAAAGTCTAATTTAAAACTTTTATAAGATTTAACTAGTTACATTTTATTAGCATTACTTCTTTCCAAAAGAGAGGATTACGTATTACAATTAAGTACATCTTGCTAAAAGGCAACTATGCATTTTATTATTTAAGTGATGGACATGCTTCAGCTTTTAACTTTGATTTTCTAACTAAATAAATTTTGTATATGCCAGAAAATTTTACAGAACAATTCCCACCAGTGCTAGCACTGCCTCTACAGAACTCACATTAACAATCTCAAAGGAAGCTCTAAGTCAAACTACATCCTTTGACTAGGAGCACTTTTCATTTTGCTCCCTATGTCCATCATTCTAATTTAACTACCAGAACAGAAAACGTGCTGAAACCTTGTTTAATTTAAGGCTAACCTCAATTCACCCAGACCCACCAGAAGAGGGGTATTTTGTTGTGTGATTTTTGTGTTTTGGATTTTTTGCTTTGATTCTGTTTTTGTTTTACTAAACAGTGTGAGATGTGCCTTAGTGTTTTTATATCTGACTACACAAAACATGGGTCAGTTCCATCCCCGAGGCAGCTTTTTGAGAGCACGCAGCCATGTTAGCACATATATTTCCTACATCTGTCAAATCTGTATCAGAAAAGACTGGAACTAACAAGATCTTGGCAGAGCACTTCACTTTCAGAGGACACATGCACAACGCAATATCCATAAAGGAAAAGAAAAAAGAATAACCTATACGGATCAGACTAAATGTATATTTAGTAAAGCATCCTTGAAGGATGGAACACCTGTTAAAGGCCCAACAAGAAAGACAGACACAAACTTTTTAGCAGGGCCTGTTGCTCTAAGACAATAGGTAATGGTTTTAAACTGAAAGAGTAGATAGAAGGATGACATTTTGTACAAAGAAGGCGAAACACCAGCACAGGTTGCCCAGAGAGGCAGCAGATAGCAATCCCTAGAAACATTCATGGTAAGGCTGGCCGGGGCTCTGAGCAACCTGATGTAGCTGAAGATGTCCCTGCTCACTCCAGGGGAGTTGGACTAGATGGCCTTTACAGGTCCCTTTCAACCCAAAGCCTTCAGTGGTTCCATGAACACACCTCTCACATGTGAACACGAGTAGGTCAGTCACAGGTGCCTCCAAGAGTACTGATGAATGCACCAGGGTCAGGCTTTTCTGCTTGCGGTTTTAGAGTGCTACCACAGATTTTGGGGAATCAGTGATCCGGGCTGGAGGAACAGGTGCGTGAGCAGTAACCCTGCAGGTCACTCTACAATGGCCCCCAAGGCACTCTGGCTCACCAGGAGCCACCACTGCACAGCTTTGTGGGTGATCAGCACCCTCAGCTCTGCTCTGTCTGCGGCTCCTGCTTCCCACAGGGAGGGGTACCAGCACTCAGTGGCACGGTGACAGCTCCCTGCAGGAATGCTTGCAAGTGCCATCTCTAACACTGTTTTTTAGAATTTCATTCCTAGTAACACCCCATGCAAGACTTCTGTAAGATGGGTTCAGGTTTATCTCTACCTACAAGAACAAAGACTTTAAGACCTGTTTTACTGACACTACTAAAAGCATTGAAGAAATGAGCTACTAAAGGCAGTGAATGAAGGATATAGAGAGAATTTATTGAAGTTATTTTGAATTATCTTAAAATACTTCTGCATCTTCTTTGGAGGACTCCAATATTGTTCACATCTTTTTTTACATTATTACTGTCTATATTTTATTTTCAGAATTGTTTTCTTTTCTCCCTCCCTTGATAACTGCTTTAATTTTGTAACTATGTCAGAAGCATCTGTCATTTTCCCCCTAAACTATTAAAAGACACTTAGGAAGGGAGCACACTGCCTTTCTGGACTATCCTTACTACTGACAATAAGTGATGGAAAAAGATTAGGCGAGATCCATGCAGCATGCAGGCACAGGTACACACACTTCTGTAAACTCATCTTCATTTGTTCTAACCTTTTCAAGATTCTTAACAGCTTCTCAGCTAGCTCTTTGCAATTCTAATGAACCATTTTCCAAAGCAAATAAAAACCTTCCCATTTCATTTTCAGTAAGTGAAAGAAGCAGCCAAGGCCAGGATCAAGAGCTCTTCAGCATGCCTTCAATTATTGTTCTCACTAACTCCCTTCCTCGACCGCCCAGGTTCAACTCTCTTCACACCTCAGCAGGGAATACACGCGCCCTTCCATGATGAAATGCAGTTCACTTCTCCCACAGGCACTCCCTGGGAGTTCAGAGAGGAAACGCTCAAGTGGAGCAGGGCACTTGGCTATCATTTCGTTTGTGTTTAAAAAATATAACCTACCTGTAAAATTGGGGGGGCAGGAAATAGAGAAGTATTATTACTCCTTATATTGTCTCTGTACCTATCCTCTCTACTAATTTAGCAATACAATATCATCAGCATCTCCAAGGTTTTGGTCTGCAATTAAATTTTAGTTCCAGGGAATTCAGCTCTCCATTCATGTTCAGATCCTTGACATACAAAGTACTGCGCTAAGAATGCTGGCTTTTACTGAAAACGTCACTTTTGCCAGGAATTTTACCTAGAGACCTAGCACATCTCTTATTTGTCTATGAACTAATAATCACTAAGAAACTTTAGCGTAAGGCTGCATAATCTTTGCAGATCCTGAAATAACTTATTGACCTCTACTAACTTAGCAGAAGAGGAGAAATGCTGCAGTATTTTCTTAAGATGCTCAAGCAAAGACTAACTAAACTGGCTCATCTGAATAAATTAATAAAGGTATAATACTTCTCTCTAGTGTCTGTATAACACCTGTATCAATCGGTAAAGAAATTCCATCTATCACTCAAAATGTAAACCAAATTTATTGACACCATCATGTCCCAGAAGCTGTGACTCATACTTTCCCTCTGTCACCTCCTGCAATGGTTTGTGAGTACAGGAACAGCTCAGGGAAGGCAAGCAGTGTTGCTGAGCACAGCCAGGCTCCTGGCACACAGGACATTCAGCAGCAGGTTTGCTTACTCAGAGAAGAGAGTGGAGAGTATCAGTCACCACCACAAACATGGCTATGGCACCCATTTGTAACTCTAACACTGCAAGAGTTCATTCAAGCCTGTAAGGTCACTAAAGTCCATGTCCAGGGAATGCCCTGTGGATGGAGCTGGACAGTGAAGTGGCTGTTGGGTAGCCAGGACTGCTTTCTCTTTCTCAGCACCGTATGTTCAGCAGGTCACACAAAGATCTGGAAGACAGTAACAAGGCTCTGCCTCCTCTCAGTTTTTTACAAGGTTTTTCAGTTCTTGATCAGAAATCATCTACTAAAACTGAATCCTGAATATGACTCAAATACCTGACCTCCCCAAGATTTTAGCTCCTATTCAACCAGCACTTGCAACAGCCACTTTATTCCAAAATCTTTCCTGAACTGACTGTGCCTAAAGTCACTGTTCCAAGCTAGATTTAGTAGTGATGGCACTCTAGCACAATCTGAAGTACTTTCCCAATAATAGTAACTTTTCATATATTCAGTCTATACTCACAGCACATTACTAGACTACGTCAGGCTCATGTAAGACCAACCTGTGCTCTGCTAACCTGACCCCCTGAATCCCTACCAGCAATTCTTCCAGGCCTCATTCCCCATTTCTGGGCCATGTTCCCAATGCAAATTAAATACAACTCTTTAGTACAGTAACTCTGCACTTCAGACACATCTTCTGCAGGAACTGCTCAGACACATCCTTCCCAGCTCCCAGAAACAAAAGAGGGAATCAGCACTAGGAAATCATAGCCTCCAGTTCTCTTCACCCAAAGAGACACATAACTGTACTCTGTGACTATGTGGTCTCTTAACCTTTTGCACCTTAGTGAATCCAGAGCTGAATTTCACAACTGCAGATAACGCAAGTAGATAAATGCACTTTTTTTTTGTTTTGCAACTGTTTGTGATCTAGCTAAACTAAACTACGTAGAATTGTCCTGTGGTACAGTTTGTACTTCTCTCTTCCACAAATCAAAGAGGATCATCTTTCCTCCAGCATTTACCAACCAAGTTACAGCTAAAATTAATATAATTGTTGTTTCATATATAAATCTCGACTGAAGTAAGATTTTATTACACACTATCTCTTGTTCTCACAAAGTTAGATCTGTGGTTAAATTAATGCAGAAAAAACCCAAACGTTCTTACTCAAGGAAATAAACCTAAATTTAAATCGGACATAGGAAAGCTTTCACTGTCCCACCGCCAGCAGAATTTATTGTTATTAGCTATAAAAGCACTGTTACAAGTGTCAAAATCTTACCTACAAAGAAAGTTTTGTTCCATAATGACCACCTATAAAGGCCCAATTTCACTAAATCACACGAAGGCAAACTTCAAGATAGATTAGCTGAGTAATAGCCACTGATAGCTGAAAAGTAACCAGCTGTGGCACTCTCAAATCACAAAAAACTTGCAATACAGACTCATGCTCTAAAAAAAGCTAGATAGCAAATGAAGGAAAATATTAGAGCCTGGTGAGCCCCATCAAGCAAAGCCAAGGTCTAACTGTGCCCTCCTAAGCCCCTGATGAGAAAAAGAGCCAATGATGACAGGCCTGTATATCACAGATGATCAGCTGCATTTTGGCTGGGCTGTGACAACAACCTGGAATTTTAGAGAGGTGGAAAGGAGGAAGTCATGGTCAGGAAGGTCAGAATTAGGTTGGGGCAGTGCCCTCTGTCATGACCCATCCTCTGCCCTCCTTTCTCCATGCCCAGTGTCCCTGTGACCTGTCTCTCCACACATGCACACACTCCAGCTCTTCCTGGTGCTCCTTCAGACCCTACGTAAAAACCTCCCCGACAGCACGGTGCCATGTGTGCATGGACAGACAGAAAAACAGGAGACAGCATCTGTGGGGGTGGGATTGTCATGTTTGTGTGAACCTAATGTGGTAAGCACCTTTCTGTGAGCAAAATGAATGAGTCAATACCTTTAGAATGCACCAACAGAAATGAGGTGTGGATGACAGATGACAAAGGCTTGGAGGAAGAAGGAGACAAAGTAAGCAAAAAGTGACGCAGAGTGACTGGGTAAGAAATTTAAGTGCTAAATGACTGGAGTGAGTTTTAGAGGGAAACTGCACATGGGATTATGCAAATGCAAAATACAAAATGCAACTTGATGCAGAACGTGCAAGGGAAGGGGCAAGGATGTATACAGGAGAGACAATAGAAAGACCAAGTGCACAACTTGACAAGGTGACACAGACTACAAAATAGGAATATCATCTTGGACTCAAGACAAGACTAATAAATTATTTGTCAGCGTATGCAACAGTTGATTTCTCTCTTTAGGTTCTTGTTTCAGCCCTGTGTAGCATTGTTCCAGCTTAACTGGAACAGCTGGAATCCAAAGGCTGAATAATTACCAAGGGTCAGAACCCTCATAAACAGAGCTAACAAGTTCTTCCCTCAAAACAAGGTTGTGAGCCAGGGAAGAGCTAAAAAGCTCCCCTGGTACATAATCCCAACTGGTTACAGAACTTGAGTTTCACAGGAGACACGGAGATCCCCACCTCTACCTCCTAACCTGCTACTACATGAGAAAAAAAAAACCCTACACAAAATTCAAGCTTTCCATTTCCTATGTTAATGTTCTGCCTGCTAGAGCACCGAAGGATGGCCAAGTATTACGGACACAGTAACTGCACCACAAGCTCAGCCTCCAGATAAAGACAGCAAGACAACTGCTCCTGGCAGAGTCTGCTTTGGCTGTTGCCTGCTGAGTTCCTAGAGCAAGCATGTCAGGAACAGTGCTCCAGCAGGATTTGTCCATCATTCCCAAGCACTATGTTCTCGAACCACTTTCCATTCACAGCTCAGTCATTTTGCAAGGCTTTGCATTTCATCTAATCTGATTTTTATGAAGCGCCAAAGCAGAGAAACATTTTATATGAGAATTTATTTTTCTGTGAGAAGCTGCTGTATGTCTGTCAGGCTGGGATCAATACAATGTAACATTGCCCTCAGATAACTCTTTCACAAACTACTATTACTGTCATTTTCACCAGGACATAACATCATTCATTAGCCACTCTTCAGTAATCAGAGCTCTGCATTCCAAACTGTTATTGCACTTCTAACTTGCATCATTTCAGCATCTAAATAGCAGTTTTTTCTCGTACTAAGAAAAAAAAAGCACAAAAAAATCCCCCAACCCCCCCCCAAAAAAACCCTCCCACCACAAAGAAAAACAGTAGCTCAGACTATATGCCTCTGAGCCTGTAAAAATATGTCAGTTGTTCTCAGACTGAACTTTTTACCTAGTCTGACATAAATCTGTCATAGCCTGACAAAAGGAACTTCAAATATCCAGAGAACCTTACCAGCAAGTCCTTATACACCTATAAATCTTTAACTCTTGGATAGAGGCATTTAGTGATGTCCTCCGATAGATCTGGTACTAAGAGGCTTGCTCAAGGTCACACAAGATAGCTGTGAGAAAGCAAATCTGAAAATGTTTACAGGACATTTATATACATATCTCCCTCTTCCGTCTGTTTTCCTTTATGATTCAGTAAAGAAATTTTTTTATAGTCACCACTCCCTACTGCTCCAAGCCATTTAACTTTAAAAAGAGGAAAGAAAAGAATGTCAAATCAAAATCGCACATACATCATTTTTATAGTGTTCAACAAAGGAAGCATCCTCTCTAAATCTTGCTTTTTCTGAAGAATATGCAGATATGTCACTTGCCAGAAAATCAGGGAACATATTTTCTCCTTCAATTATGGCTAAGAATCGTATATCACTTTACTCGGTAATGATTTCAACCAATAAAAACACACAAAGCTGTAGATCCAGGAGAAGGACAAAGAACTCAGCAGTCTTTGAAAATAACGTTCCTTAATTATTTCCAGAGATATGAAGTCAGCAAGTAGACCTCGTCCAAACATAAATATTGCTTCTCACGCACAACTATGAAAGTGTTATGTTTTATAACACGCAGAAGATTTGATTTTAACAAAGGAGGGGGAACTATGTGAAGTTCTGAAAGCCACTGCAGTTTAACATTGTCACCCTTGGAGAGGCATGACAAGAACCTGTCAAATAAATAGCAATGTGTTTCATATGGCAGTGGGCTGGATGAACTCATGCTGTGATGACAGAGAACTCAGGGACCGATGACAAAGCTACTGAACATTCCTTGCTACCAAGGATCCAACGTGAGAGAATGGATATAGGCATGACAACGGGAGACTGAAAGGAAGCAAACTTGATTAGTCCTTTTTCAGAGACAGAAACCAAGAAATCAGTTCAGTCAGCTACACTTAAGATTCCTGAGGAAAAACAATTACAGCAAATAATGAAGGACACTCTTTAATTCATCTAGAAACAAATCCAGGAATGAGTAATAGCCACCACAGGTTTGTCCAGATCAAGTCTTGCCAAATGAGTCTGGGTTTGTAGTCATAGGATTAGTAGCAAATATCTCATAATATGACTAGATTCTGACAGTCTCATGAGACTTTTACATAAATAAATGAGAAAAAAAATTGATTAAATTTCTCTGGAATTAACAGAGGTTTCTTCAGAACAGTTATCAATGATTCTCTGCAACTACAGAAATGTATTAAATCATTTTCTGCAGGGGTCTGTTTTGGCTGCCTTAGTATGGATCATAACTTGGATAAGAAAAGAGCAAGGGATTTCCTGAGGGGGAGGGAGGACAAGGAACCATTAGTGCACTATAGGGCAGGATTTGAACTCACAGTAATGCTCATAAAGAGGTGTGCTGCTCTCAGATAGGATACAGTAAGGATGAGCACAAGTCATCACACGTAGGCAGGGACAGTCAGCTGCGCAATGTATGATCTGAAACAACCCAACAGGCAACACTTCATAGGAACGTGAAAAGGCTCACCTCACTCCTGCTGTATAAAACTGCAGTATTGCATTTTTCCTTGAGACACTGCTGCTTAACAGAATACTGCAATTGTCATAATATCAGTTATCACTGCTTCTTAAAGAACCATTCTCCTTAGACTCTGATCCCATCTACAATCCCCAACTTCTGGTTTTATCCCACATTAGAATAAACACATCCCCTGAAGGATCATTCTATTTCATCAGGAGGAAAAAAATAAATCGGTTTCTAGTGCACTGAAAGAACAGAGTTCTAATCTTAGCCACTGCTTACCACTGAAATAAACCACCGAACACATCAAATTTCATACAGGAGGCATACATGGTACCAGAGCAAATGTTCACGTACAAAATCAGTGGTGTTTCCAAGTCCCCCATGGAAGGCACTCAAAATTCTCTACAGCTTTTAAGCTCATGCCCTTTTAGCATTACTTACTTAGTTGTCTCTGTAATTTAATTCCTACCTGAACATCTCATTTCCTTCCCACTGTTACACTCAATTTTGTATTGTTTGTTTGTTGTTAAATTACCTGGGGACTTCTTGGATGAACTTAAAGCATCATCCATCCTTGGCTCCCAAGGCATTTCAGCTACATTTATCAGAGACAAGACTAGACTGGAACCTTTTATACAAACTGAAGACATCTTGGGCACAGCCAAAACTAATTCAGTTTCATAGAAACAGCAACAGTCTGAGCTTTGGAAAGATGAGGGGAGGTATGACTTTTTTCCCCAGAGGTTTAGCATCCATGCAAAGACAGAAAAATCGCACACATGGAGATACAAATTAAAATCATTCAAGCCTGGCACTGACAGACACACAAATCCAACTGAACAGCCGAGCTGTTAAAACTGGTGCAGGCTGGGGCAATGCTAATGTGGGATATGAAAGTCTTGCCCCTACCACTCTGAATATAGAAAAAATTATAAGCACAGGGAATAACGAGCAGTTTCAGATGGGCAGGGAAAAGGAAAACCTCTTCATCCATTAAGCAAGCCACAGAGATACATAGGACAGACAGAAGCAATGACCAAATGACAGAGCTATCATCATGGAATTACTAAGACAAGTCAGGTGGCTGAGGACAATTGTCATAATGTTTCACTCTCTTAGCTACTGAGACTAATTGGTTGTTTGCTTTTTTTAAAAAACAAATGCATAAATCAACTATTTTAATTACACAACAACATGATAGATGTCGTTCCTATGTCAAGGGGAGATAAGCAGCTAGAATACTGGAAATACAACCTATAGTCTCATTTTATAATCAATACTGCGTGACTATATATTAAAGGAGAAAACAAAAGAAGGCATTTTCAGAAAACTAATGGGAATCAAATGCCTATATGTCCTTAAGATTACTTTGGAGTAAAGTACAAGGCTTCTTTGAAAATTCCTAAACAAGATCTCAACACATCCAACCCCAAAATCTAAAAGATTAGACAGTGGTAGAGTAGTAAATATAAAAGTGAACAATTTCACCCATTTATTAATCCAGGATGGCAATTCAAAAGACAGAATTCTGCCTTTACCCTCAAACATGCAACCAAATGTACTGTCATTCTTCAGTCTGGAGAAGGAAAAAAGTGAATTCTTATTCAAACTCGTTCAATAGCACAAGCCACAAAAAGATCTATAATTCCTGCCCTTTACTTTCCATCTCAGTTATTTCACATCTTTTCAAAAGGCATGGATAATGGACAGAAAGGCTACAAGCAGTGATTAATGTACTGTGCCTCTTAACTAAGCCCTCTCAGTAGTTAATTGTCAAAAACATTCATTTGTTTTCTGGTTTGAACTTGTCTCACTTCCAGCCATTGGCTTTTGTCATATTTCTGTGTACTAGAATAAAGATTTAGTTAAGTACCTCTATTCTTGACATTTCTAAGCCATAACCTTTTCCAGATAACTTAAGGAGCTCAGTCATGTAGCTTTTCTATCATCATGCTTGTTTTCTTGACAACAAATAATTCACCTTGAACTCCCTCCAATTTTCAGTATACTTCTAAAGGGCTTGCCACAAAATAAACCTGCCAGTTGGTAAGTGATAATCTCTTTCAAAAACTTGTGTCCAGCTGCTGGAGTGGAGCACTTTGGTGAACAAATCTCATACTGTGCTGGTTTTGGCTGGGGTATAGTTAATTTTCTTCACACCAGTATGGGCTGTGCTTTGGATTTGTGCTGGAAGCAGAGTTGGTAACACAGGGATGTTTTGGTTATTGCTGAGCAGAGCTTACACAGAGCCAAGGCCTCTCCTGGCCCTCACCTGATCCCACCACCGAGGGACTGGGAGGGCACCAAGAGCTGGGAGGGGACACAGCCAGGACAGCTGACCCCAAGTGACCCAAGGGATATCCCAGACCATGTGGGGCCACGCTCAGCACACAGAGCTGGGGGGAGGAGAAGGACATTCAGGAACATTCAGAGCAATGGAGTTTGTGTTCCCAAGTCACCGTCACACGCGATGGGGCCCTGTTCTCCTGGGAATGGATGAACACCTGCCCAGCCATGGGAAGTGGGGAATGAATTCCTTGTTCTGCTTTCCTTGTGTGCAAAGCCTTCGCTTTATCTGTTAAAATGAATTTATCAATCCACAAGTTCTCGCTTTCACTCTTTTGATTCTCTCCCGCCAAAGTGAGCGATCAAAGATGAAGAATAGAAGTGCATTTAATCCATTTTAACAAAAAGAAATAACACTTGACTCAAGAAGCAAGTCTTCATTCTAAACTAAAACTTTCAAAACACAAATTTGACCTGTATGATCATGAAGCCAGCTGCAGTACTGATAACGAGGGACTGTGTGAAACAGAACAGGGAACGGCTCTGCTCCATCCTCTGGAAGCCCTATTTCCCATGAGCCAAGTAAATTACTGTATGCCCCATAAATATCCTTGATACAGCCCTTAACTCCTTCAGTTTCCAACACAACTTTTTAAAACATTTCTAAATACAAGAATCATCAGAAAGAAATCCTAAAAATATTTTTGAAATGGTTTAACCAAAACGCTTTCCCATAGATTCAGTCCTTTAACACACAATTTCCTTGAGGCCATAAAATCAACATCAAACAAGCAAACCTTAGAGCAGAATACTTTACAACAGGATAGTGCTTTTGTGTGTGCGCGCACACACTAAAGTCCTGCTGTCAGCTATAAGATGACCACATTGATGGAGGTTCAAAACTGAGTGTCTTTGGATTACAGCCAGCACTGCTACAGGCATCCTAAAGGCACTGTTAGTACTAAGAACAGCTGCAACAGTGGCAATTTTTCAGTTTGACAGGTGCTAAATACCACTAAACTTCATTATAAGTCCATTTTTATTGCAGCTATTGCCCAGCACTCCTTAAATGACCTTACAGTAAGAGAATCATAATACACGACCTTAAACCAGTGCCATTCCAGCTGAACAATATATGGACAGCTTCCCTTCAATAGGAACAAAGACACCTAAGAGAAAAGGAATCGTGCTACAGTATCCCAAGGGCAGACCTAGGATCTACCACTGAGTCCTGTCTTATCCCCAAGTGCTTTACCATTTTGTGCTCTCATTTCCCCTGAAAATGTCCATACTGCAAAGGTGTTAATATTTAGGTTGATGCAAACCAATGTAAACTTTACTTAGCTTTTATTGGAAACATTCCACAAAGACACAGAGCAAGACAACAAGTTTTAGTACTCATTGTGGCATGCAGCTACTCCTTCTAGTCAAATTTCAGAGATGAGACAGTATCAAGGAAATTAAAAGCTTGTTTTAATTCAGAGGAATTGCCAGACTATGTCCTGGACAAGAAAGAAAGTCTACATTTCTCAGACACAGGTATCTCCTGGCATGCTTCAAAATGGCAACCTGGCTATAAACAGATATTCTCAACTCAAAGGAGCTTCTCTAGTGGATGCAGCCCAACATCACCCCAAGCAAGTTTGCCACTTGTATACTGCCGCCACTCACAGAAGTCTGGTCTATATTTATTAATCAGAGTCGATGTGGGACATTTTGAGCATCCTTTAAAAGGCACAGCTTTGATTTCCCATCCATCCTGTAAACTTTCCCACTGAAGTAGTACATTGTTATATTGCACTTTAGGGCTCCTGTACTTTTTTCTTTAGACATAAGCAGGTAACTGTATTTCTCTCAAAAGCAATATCCATTGCTTTCAGCATATAAACCACTTATTTTACTACCAATGGATTCACATTCATATCATATACAAACATTTGTCTCCAAACAGATGCAGTTACTCAGCATTTTGCCAGTGGGACTATGAATATACCCTCTACCTAATACAAGTGCATATAAATTGTTATCAATTAAATGTGCACACTCCACAAACATGTCACAAACTCACAACAGCTTCGGTCCCAAACCAGGTCTGTGATTTTTGCACAGTAATCCAACCAATTCTCAATCTTTCCACAGAAAGATCACTTTCTTTTTAAAGCAGGACAAAATTCAAAGCATCTTCTACACTAAATACATACATACGTGCACTTTTCAAATCCCTCCCTGCAGATTCTCCAGCAAGTTCTACTGAAATGAAAGTCTCTGTATCTACAAGCAGTTAAAATACTCCTCACTATAACCACGTCAGTACTGCTCAGGTAAACAGTGCAAATTACCTACCACACAGATAATCTAATCAATTACCTGATTTAAAGAACTGCAAGGGATCTGCCCCAAGCACATGAACTGTTTGACAACACTGACACCAGGTGACAGAATTCAGGAAAACACAAACCACAACAACCCTCACATAGAAACGTTACAGCTTTTACCCTCACGCTCTGGAAGAAGCAACATCTTATTTTATCAAGAGAAAAAATTAGTAAATATACATAATGAGAGCTGACATTTTCACATAAGCGATGTATAAGTGACAGAATATCCAACATTAAACACACGTTAACAATTCAATTTAACTTTGATCTTGCAAACACAAGTCAAAGACCATGTACACTGCAAAGTTTTATGCATACTAACCTCATAAACTCATTTCTAAAGAAGAAAAAATTAGTGGTTTGCATGCACAGTAAGTACTGGATTCCATTAACTTATGTGAATTTGGTTAATTTTTCAAGTAAAAGAATGCAAATAGTACTTCTACACACTTCCATTTAGAAAATGACATGTTAATGCAACATTTAATAGTCTACTAACTCTCACTTACTTGTTTTGCCCGTGCTCCTCTTTGCTGCGAAACCAAAACCCAGGCAGTCCAGCCTCATATGCATTAAGTAGACTTGGCCCCCCTCCTGCTGCCTTACCTGATGCTGCACAAAGCACAAAACCCAACTGACAGAACAGTAACTCCATCAAACACAGCAGTTTTACCACCCACCCTGTTCATGCCCAGCATTCTGTCTTCTTACAAGTTCCCATGGTCTCACCTGCTGACGTTTGTATGCCAAATAATCAAGATTTTCCAGATCTTTTCGAAACTTTTGGTAGGTTTTCTGTAGATCGGATTTACTGGATACATTTCTTAAAGATTCAAATGTTCTTTGAAACTGTGAGGAAAAATAAAAAAACAAAACAAAGCCAACAAAAAATTATCATTCATACAGTTGCTGTGTTTCACTCTAATTACAATCTTTTTCTGATAAATGCTAAGGCTATTGAGCTGTGTCACCTCTAACCTTCCACATATTGCTACAGTTTTGTTTCAAAACCAATCACAGGATTCAAAGCATTGTACGTGTGGCCTCCTCAATTACATGAAGACCCCTAACTTCATAGGTCAGACAAAACACAAGCAATCAATCTCTAAATGTGAGTTATTTTCCTATGCCAAGTTCCAGGAAGTAATATATTCACACAGATTTAAACACTGTCTTTTCAACTAGGAAAAGTATATGCAACTTTATACAGGCCATGAACTCATCCTATCAAGCATAACAGTAGAACTTAGAAATCACAGGGTGCTTCTTATCAAGTCAATTTACTTAAGAGTAATTTAAGACCAGATAATCACCTTGGGCAATGTGCTCACATTCTGCATGAAAACTGTGACAACTCCAATTATACTTCATTATAGACCTCACTCTTAAATTTAAAACTTCTTTCATGCATACACTATTATTAAAAGTAGGACTGGTATTCTTCAGAGATGCACAATGCCAGCCCAGCTGTAGGAACTGTACCAGAAAGGTTAAGATTTCTGTCAGAGGAGAACGGGAGGTCCAGCTTCCTTACTACCTTCAGGAAATCATGAGCCTTCTCCTCTGACTTGCTCTGTTTTCTCAGCTGTAAATATTCTTCTTCACCTCATGAGCATGTGACAGCTGCAAAGCTGCAGGTAGCTCAGTAACATTTTGTTATCACTGTGGTTACCATCAGAAGCAAGTCTATAAACATGTATTTACACTGATATAATCAGGAAGAACTACACGCTTGTAAATCCTTCCTAAACACTGACTTAGCCGACTGCAGCTACAGGGCCTGTAGGTGAAGTACCTGCCTTAAGCTCACACGAGGTACCCATGCACAGGGAATGAGGCAGTGGACTGCTTTCCAGTCAGTTCTGGAAAGCCAAGCACTTCTGTAGTAACTACAGCCCACATCTCTCTATACCTTTGCTTAAACTACAGCCACTGAATTGGAGAAATGAACCACAGGGGTAGACAAAAAAAAAACCCCAAAGCCAAACCTCCACTCATCTTCTGTCCCTTTTTAAGAAGCTGACAACATAACTGACAGCCAATGCTGTAGATGTAGAGTGCCCCAGAGCCCCTCATTCCTGAGCATCTGACTGAGCTCAAGCCCCAAGCTGTACCTTATGCTGAACAGCCCCCCGGTACTTCTTGCTGGGGATAATAAGCAGCTGCAGTGGATTTCCATTGACAATTTACAACAACTTGCCTGGAACCTTCAGGCAAGTTAGCACTTCCTGTTTGCCACTCTGCAGCCTGTATTTCAGTCTCACTGCTCTCATAACCAAAAGGCAAGTTAAGGCAGTGTTTTCACCTATTTGTAATTTATCTTGTTCTACCTCATTCAGCACCACTAGAGATTAACTAGAGACTTTCTAGTTGCAATTGAAATGTTTGCTACCAAAAAATAAAATAAAACTTTCTCACCTGAAGTATATGTTCCTGAGTTCTGTACCAACATAGCTGACAGAACACACATGCTAAAACAAAACTGCAATACTCTCTATCCTTTTTTGTTTGACTTCATTATCTTCCAATTTTTGTATGATTTGTTGTTTTCAGACTTCATCTCTGCTCCAGAGTTGATCTCAAAGCCTTGCACTTGCAATGTTTGCTTTCATCAATTCCCACTCCTGGCTAACCCCTTCGCTGGAAGCAACTTAATTACAACATTTGCAAACAAGACCTGAGTTCAGTTTAAGGTGACCAAAAGCACTCCATAGTGCTTGCTTTTTTTCAAGTGTGTAGGAAACTGCTCATAATGTCTCTGTCAAGTTCATCATACACCTTCTGCTTCAAACCATGACATACTTCTCCAAACTCAGCTCAAAGCTGTTGCACCCTGTTGTGGGATTGAATAACACAGGAATAAGGTCTCCAGTGATTCCCAAATTCACTAAATGAACACAGAGTACAGTCTGTTCTTGAGGTATCTTTTTTTTTTTTTTGATAATCATCAACATGCTGGACTACAATACAGTTGTAGACTCATCATCATCCCTTTAAGAATGTACTTAATCCCACAGCTTCAATTCTTCATTGGCAGGAGCTCTGCTAGCAAGGATCACTCACTTCCTTATGTCCTGCAGCAACCTAAACATTAAAAATGCATTTGGCTCTCTGGAAAGAGATAGAAGCAGCAGCATGAGAGCATGAGCGAATACAAACCAAATGTGTAACTATAAGGGTGACATGCTTCAATAAAATAGATGGGTAACTGCCACAACATCCACATCTGTCTTTAGATGCAAGGGAGAAACACTTGTTAAAAATTTAACTCAAAAGTAAATAAAAAACCAACCAAGCAATTTTAAGAAAGTGTAGATATGCTCTTTCCACTGCCATCAGCAGGAAATCAGAAAAATGTGCCTTGGACACACCAAGGTTATCAGCACATCCGTTAAACTTAAAACTACATCTAGATCTTTCTGCATCATACTTGTATCAGCGTGAACCAGCATTTTGGGATGAGCAGTAAAAAAACCTCTCTCATCTCTCCTGTCTAGAAGTGAAAAGAAATATTAGAATTCCTGACCTTTTTTCTTCTCTCACCAATAACCAATTATAAATAACCATAAGAGATTCACAAAAGCTCTTTTCTGCCTGTCACGTTTTCCAAGTGCTTTGAACAGTTTCTGGAAGCTGAGAAGCAGCATTCCTATGCTACTTTTGCTCTCCGTGGCACTACTTGGTAGCTAGCTGGACTGATTTTCCCTCCGTGATAGAATCATATCCCCATGATTTTATCAGAGCTGCTTCTGTTTGTCAAGTTACCATAGATAACTTCATAGCACGGATACTGCACAGACGACTTCGTACCTTAAACAGAAGAATGTGACTTTTTATTCACTAACATCACAGCATTCCTTTCACAGAAAACCCCAAACCCACCAACTGCAGAACCAGAGCCCAGCACCCTGGCCCTAAAACACAGCTTGGATAACACAGCAGCCCCAACGTCCTGAGCAGGCACCATCAAGACGTGACTGAATAAAGGCTCTGTGCTCATCCAACTGGAAACCAACACACAGTGAATGCCTCAACTAAGTGAAGCATCTCTCACTGTCCCACTTTAGGTATCGCAAAGCAACAAATACCATCAAAACTCTGGAAGCGATGAGGATCACAAATGTGAACAGGCCAGAGAAGTGTTACTAACACAGCCTCCTTGGAAGTGTGATGTTCCTGATTAGTGTAAGGTAAAGTCCTGCAGCCTCCTCTCAGATAATGACTATGGTTTATCTAATTAGTAAGTATGACAGTAAGCATCAGGACTGAATTTCCTATGGTCTCACATCTTATACATTGCAATGTCAAAGATGAGAGGTGAGCTCTGACTGAAGCTTCTCCTGCAGTAAAGCAGATTAACAGCTGAGAATCCTCTGCTGTCTTTATGAGCTCCTGACATTGCATTTTTTGAGGTTTTTCTCCACTATCCTTCTACCTACTTTCAGGAGCCTTGGAACTTCTGCTCAGCTGTCATAGGTAACAAAAATGAGGCAATAAGATCAAAGAAAAGAGGCTGAGACAGGGGCTGCACATTTCAAAAGGAAATCCTACTAAACTAACTAATCATACTAAAATTTTGATACTGCTTAAACCAAAACTTACTATGTTCCATCTTCAACATGAGCCATGAAAATTAATGGCTTACCAGCTAAACAGGAGGCCAGAACACAAAATTATGAGATTATAAACATGCAGTGCAAAGTGCTTCATTGCTTACAATTCAGAAATGTGGGAAGGGACACGTTCCTGGTAACCACCTTACAATCCCCATATAAACAGGCAGAGGGATGAGGGCAGCAGACCCTGCTTCTCCAGTCTGTGCATGATGCTACTTGGACAGACCCCACACCTTTAACGTCACTTGCCTGGGAGCGTGGCTGAGTTGTGAGGATGATGTAATCAAAGGGCCTGCTGCACCTCCTTTACATAGTTTCCTTCTACAAAGCTGGTTCAGATTTAGGGCCAGTGCTGCAAAAAGCCACTCTGTTACTCAAGAATGAGGAGAAATGGCTCTTTTTTGTTTGTCTAGAGCTGCACAAGAGAAAGAGTACTTGTATTTCAGAGCATCAATATTATCATCTTCCGCCGCACAGGGCAGTATGGTAGCAATGAACTATTTTTTCCATTGGTAAAATGTTCCTCTTTATTTTCATATGGATTAATATGAGTTGGATTAAGGACAAGAAGCAAATTTTACTTCCATTTTGACTTCAGGAAGCTGTCACTTGAAAAATACCCTCCTGTTTTAATAAGGTACTGGTTTTTTGAAAGACTAAGTTATACTATATGCATTATTTTAAATTACCCAGAGATATGGTTGGAAAAAACCCATTCACAACCTCTCTTAAATTCCAATTACTGAACACACATACTTATGAGAAAAAAAACCTGCTCTTCTCGTATTTTGCTGTAATGGAATGGGCAATGTGCCTCCTTTGGAGAGGTTTATGGAGAGCAGCTCACAGCTTTTTCCATCCAAAAAATATCAGATGATTTTGCTGTCATTTTAAGAAGGTCTGAAGACTTATGCTCTGATGATAAAGCAGATACTATTTGTTTTGCATGCATTTCCTCATTTCTGCCTCTCAAAGCACAAATGAGTTATAAAACAAATTTCTCTAGATCAGAATGATCTCTGCATGATTGAATTGTTGATCAGACAAGCCATTCTACATTACACTGACTTTGTTACTATACTACCAATAAATAATGTGCCAGAAGATGATTTCCCAAGATTATTTTCCCAGCCTAGAATGTGCCTTCCCATATTAGCACTCTAGAGAAGGAAACTTCAGAACATCTCTTCCATATTATTCTCTCATAAGCACAGCACTTCAGCGGTAAGTGCTTGCTGCTGTAGAAGCCAAACGCAGTAACAAACGCTCCGAAGGGAAGCCTTTAGCAATGTCCTTTCCCTGACAGGTTCCAAGAGAGTCAACTGCAGCAGAGTCCTGGCCACTGATTAGAGCATGTAGGCATCTGCACAATCCCAAAAATTATTTCAAATAGGCCTCTGCTTTTCTAACATCCCACCTTCTGACTTTACCAAAATAATTTTCCAACATCATCACCAGATACAATACGGACTTCTCACACTCAACCGTACTTCAGATGAATTCAAGCTTTGTATTAACCTCTGCTACAAGCCACCTTTATGTTATAGATCTCTCCAAGCTTTGTGTTTACAACTTCACTTATTCCATTCGGAATTTATCATCCCACAGCTTGACAATTATTTATTTTTACAAGCTATAAAGGAGCAGTCAAGAGGCTCCTATACCAAGCACAGAAGTGGATCCAGATTCCTGCCGCACTCAAAAGGATGCTCACTTTGAGAAAGCCAACTCCTAAAAGCAATTCTTTGGAAGCTGCTTTTCCTCTGTTATTTACTGCACATCACAGAGTGCCACAGAATCTGCAGAGTGTGATGATAAACACTGCAGCCCTGATTCCAAACAATTGCACCCCACATACCACAGACCAATCTCTGATTGGTAGCAGGAACCTCTGATTGATGAGAAAATAAATAGGAGTATGAACCAAAGGAGAAGCCAACTCTTCTCTCAAAGACTCCTGTCACCTTCTTAATACTCCTTATGCTGCAAGACTTCCTTTGCCATGGGAGTGACCCATGCCCAACAAAGGGAAGGCAGCAAGAAGTTAGAATTTAATCTGGCTACTCCTACAAAAGACAAGGTTTCTATAAACACACCAGGAACAAATAGAGGGCTAAGGACAACCTCCATCCTTTATTGGATGCAGGGGAAAACATAGTGACAAAGAAAGAGGAAAAGTCTGAGGTGCTTCTTTGTCTCAGTCTTTAGCAGCAGGACCAGTTACTTTCCAGGTACCCAACCCCCTGAAGCAGAGCACAGGGATGGGGAGCAGAATGAATCGCCCCCAATCCAAAATGAAATACTTAGTGACCAGCTAAACCATCTAAGATTCACACAAGTCCACGTGCCAAAGTGATCTGCTGGAGGGTACGAAGGCTCCACACAGGGATCTGGACCGATTAGGCGCAGTCCTGGGAGTTGAACCAAGCCCCTAAACCTGAAGCACAGGGCAGCCTAAGATGACTTTCCTCTTTCATTCCATGTAACCCTACCGAGTTCCTGCTCCAAACATTTCTAATGCTGATGAATACTCTGCAGGAAAGGGAGGAATAGACAGCACTACACTCACAGGGCCCAAGTTCACAAGTTGCTTCTTATCTCTAGCCATTCTCTTTTTTTTTTTCCCTGACAAGAGTCTTAAATAACTCTAAGCAAGCATTTTATAAAGATCATGCTGTCTGAGGCATTCATGAAAAATATGAAGACTCACACAGTAAATCTACAAGCATGACAAGAAAGGGGAAAAGGCAGATAAAACATGTTGGCTCAGCATGATCTGAAACCGATTAGAGAAAGACAGACTGCCAATACTCTTTGAATGAAATTCTCCAAACTTGTTACTTTCCTGCTGTTCTCTTCTGATCAATAAATTCAAGCAATTCCATTAGTCTGTTAATTCACTTAATTAAATAATATCGAGCATTACTAACCATAATGGATGAGCTGCTAACACAGCTCTGAATCAGAGAGCGCAATACACAAGATAGCCCTTTGTCTGACCACATTTTTCACAACTCAGTTGTTTTTTGGAGACTTCAAACTCTTTAAGTATGGAAACTCAGATTGAGATATCTATTTATTTAAACTCTTCCCTGTTTAAAAAAGAAGGAAAACCTTTCTTTCTTTTTGGTGTGATGTACTTTATTTTCTCAGTGAACTCTAAAAGGATCTCCCTGTTTGCACTGCACCCTCACACTCTTATAGTGAAATCTTATATGTGAATTCCAGAAGTGGCCAGAAGTGTTCTGTGCCAGAATGTGATCAGTCACTGAGAGTTTGTACTGGCATCTAGTATGCATTATTTACACACACATTTATTCACGCTTTGCTTGCTGAAGATCCGACTGAATTCATTAAACAACCAAAACTCTCTCCACTTTGTTAACAAAACTTCTAAAAAAGCTGATTTCCTGTTCACAAAGGCAGGTTTTTGAACATTTGGTTTGAAATTTCTGCTAGGATTATCAAATCCTTTCAAACCCACTAACCTGTTACTTCTGGTCTTAAAAAGTCACATTTCAGTATTTTTGTGACAAAAATATTCAGTATTTCCAGCATCACCCACTGCTTAATATGAAGACTATATTACACAGAATTCAAAACCAGTCCTAAGACTAAGCAAAACATATAGAAAACAATATTGTTAAAGACTACATAAACTGGAAGGAGATAGCTGAGGCTCATCCTTTTTTCCTAGACATACTTCAACAGGCAGATGTGACAGGTAACAGTAGAGGAGGCTTTCTGTGACAGCCAGTCACATTACCTTTGTTTTCTTTCTATTTTTATTCCCAGGTTACTGAGGAAATTAAAGTTTAATGATCCAGAATGTATTCCGTCAGTAGAAAAAGGTATAGTTTTAAACGTCAGCATTGGAATTTACTGATTTTAGTGAGTGACCAAGACTAAAACTTTCAGCACTCTTTGATAAATGAATTTGAAAAATATTAGATACTTAAATAGGTAATTCCCCATGAAATACTTCCATATTGAGCAAGACCTCACTAATACTGTACAGAGTTCTTTGATGCTGAACCAACTTTTCATTTTACACATGCAAATAAAGAAAAGGTCCTTGATTAGAATTTTTATGTCTTTTATTCTACTATTACATTTTTTTTTTAATTTTTCAAATTAATTTTGGCTTAGTCCTTTCTAATGTCTTCATGCTACCCCATGAAAATGATAGAGCTCAGAGACATGGAAATAAAGAGCAATGAAATTTCTCATCTCTTAAATGGTAACAGCTGTAATGCCCATGTCTGAAGAAGAGGACAATATGGTAGAAGTACTAAGGTTTTAGAACAAGTGCAAAGAAAAATGGCTAATGACTTTTAAGGAGTTGATTTTCAAGGCATACAAACATGCAAAACCCAAGAATATTAGAGCTGATACAGCAAAGACAAGGTCTACTTTGACACCGTGTGAACACGATGTCTTTTTGTGGGAGCAAGGCCATGTTGAAGAAAAATTGAATTCCTAAGGGAGTTTTAAAGTATAATGATTTCAGCTAAAGACTTAGAATAGAGCCAAGTTGAAATTCATTAAAATATTTAATTGCATTTAAATCTGGCTCAGTTAGCTGTGACCAAAAGTTGTTAGAAACCGAGGGATGTTCAATAGCATATGTTGAAATTACATTAAGTCGATTTCTTAATTAGATGTCAACATAAAAAGACACCATTACAGCTAATGCCACTGCTGGCAAGTTCAACAGCCAGGCAGAGACTAAATAAATATGCAAAATGTAACACTCTCCTCCAAGAACTAGGGTGAGTCTTTTTGCACAGGCATTACGGAGAGTGTTATACCACGCTAATTTATTCTGAGGGTTCATTTACAAATTCAGTTCTCCCCCCTATTAAGAGGAAATATGGAAGAAGATGACAATTTAATGGCACTCTTTGCAGTGCTGGAGTTTTTCCTGAATGATACTTTGCATTCTTTCATCGTTTTCAGTTATTGTTTGTTTTCATTTTCAGATGGAAAACATGAAGTGAATTAGACAGCTGTTTAGAAATACTGAAACCCTAGCAAGGAAAACCACCTAATTTTAGTTCTCTCATGTGAAATATACTCAATACATCTCAGAAGAGAGCACCTAGGATTATGAAAATAAGTATTAAAAATCTAATAGACTACCATGAAAAATATCATAATTTAAGAAAATTTTCCACAAACAGTACAAAATATATAGGCCACCCCTATTACAGATGGCAAATTTAAACATCTAAAACAACACAGAAGCTTCTGCAAGTCAGTGTTAATTTAGCCTGTGGTGTATCTGTAGCAGCTGTTAGTGGTAGACCTTTCAAGCCCAGTACTGAAACCCACACAACGTTGTTTTTATCATGAAATACTTTTCCTACTCTGATTTGGAGCCAAATTTTCATTTTCTCATCCTCACCAAACTGAACTTGCTTCAACACAGTTCTCTAAGTCACTGTGGTTTTTTGTGGCATGAGGTATTATTAGAGGTTGCACTGATTATTCACCTCTACTCTGAAATATTAGGAAGTCACCAGAAATTTGTGTTTTTATCAGTCTCTTATAAATTGCTGAAGGTATTAGGAGAAAAAAAAGAACCAAAACCAGATCAAGTATGTTGAGCTGCAAATAGACGAGTTTTTTGGGTCCATTCTACAAATCTCGTCTAGAACCCACACTTGCCCCCGTCACCCAGGTGTTACGTGCATGAAACCCGCAAGGCTCAAGTCCAGAAAGAGTTTTCCACACTGCAAGAGCCCTGAGCAGGCACACGTGTGGCTAACAGGAGCCTGGGGTGAGGGGAGCGTTACTCACCACAGTCAGGTGCTGCAGCAGATAGGCCACGTCCACCACGTCAGCCAGGATGAGGAGCCTGGTGACGGCGGCCAGCAGGGAGCGAGCTGCTGGGACCACGGCCTGCCTCCGGGGCAGGGAGCAGGGATCGCTGGTGAACGCCTCTGCTGACACCTGCAAGGCCCGACCTGCAAAAGCAAGACAAACTCCCTTAGGCTGGATCACAACACCCAGGAGAAAGGAAGTCACTGAAGTTCTGTCAGTCATCTGGCAAAAACAACTATTGACAATAAATTTGACATCTCTTTGTTGCCCTAATGCCTTGAAATGAAGGTCAATTATTACAGATCATGTAGGTTAATGTTCCCCATTTTCCATGAGGTTCCCTATCTGTTCTACAGCATCATTTAATGCTGAAATAATTCCCTTGGCCTTCACACTCTTACTCTTAACTGTACACAACAAAGCCAGGGGCTTTGTTAAACTTTTCTAGTCACTGCTTGTTATATTACTATGTACTTTGGTGTCCTTGCTATTAAATAATTCCTGGTCACAGAAAGGAATCAAATACTGCTCTTCTCACTACAAATATAAGTTAATGGAATGGAAACCTCACACACTAAAACATCTGACTGACATAAAGTGAAATCTGTGCCATGGAGCTAGTGACTACCAGTAGACAACAATATACTGCTCACCAGTGTGAAGTTTGGTAAATGAAATTCAACAGTACAGACAACAGTGACAAACACCATAAATACCTGAAGGGAGGTGAAAAGGAGATGGAGCCAGACTGTTCTCAGTGGTGCCCAGCAACAGGGGGAGAAGCAATGGGCACAAACTGACACACAGGAGATTCCATGCAAGCATCAGAAAATGTTTTTTCATTTTGAGAGTGACCCAGCAGCGGCACAAGCTGACCAGGAAGGCTGTGGAGTCTCCATCCTGGGAGATGTTAAAAACCTGACCGGACATGGTCCTGGGCAGAGTGCTGGCCCTGCCTGAGCTGGGGCATTGGACCAGACGGCCTCCAGAGGTCCCTTCCACCCTCCAACACTCTGCGATTCTGTGAGCAAACACAAGTCAGAAGGGTCTGAATACAACCGAGCCTTTCGAAATGAGTGCAATGTAAGCTGGGATGGCCAGATGAACACAAAACCATAACCCTAAAAGACAGCCGTGAGATGCAGGCTAGACAGACAGGAGCTACAAAACAGCAGAAAATGACAGCTCCAACTACAACATGATGTCAAAACTTTCTCAAACTGCAGCAGACAGCATGACAGTCTGATGCAATTTCATCTATTTTTATTGTAATTCCCATCAAGTGGATATTCTTCCATAATTACATCTGTCACAAACAATGAAACACAAAAAACCTCCTTTTAGTGGCACAAATAGGGATTCAGACAGACAGCAGTCTTCAGAATATTTCAATTATTTTAGACAATCAAAAAAAAAAAAAAGCAATTCAAAGAACCAAAGCCAGGATATATCATAACTACACAACTACTGTCAGGCAGGTATTTCCAAGACTCTGTTCAACACGCCCAGATAGATGATTCCCAAAGTAAATGCTGCTCTACTGTCAGCTGATCAGCTACTGACAGCTACTGCTGCGTCAAATGACTGTTACTTACACGTGCCCACAAAAATCTGCTCAGGCACAGGGAAATGTAAAAACACTGTTCAGCCACAGGTAATTTTTTTTTTAAAGTTAGAGGATTCACACACTTTATCCAGCACCAAAAATATCCAAAAACTTACATGAAAATTCCTTTAAGAACAAGTCAACTATGAGCCCGTTGCCAATTAGCTGACAGCTCGTGCCAGGCTGTGTCTGTACAGAGCCTGCAACAATGCCACCAACTGCAGGCAGTGAGCCCCCCTCAGAGACAGTGCTCAGCATCACACTGACAACAGCCAAATGCTCTTCACTGGTTAAGGAAACATCAACAAAATTATGCTTTATTTCTTGGAATAGATTTTCTCTCTCCTTTCTAAATACCATCCAAGCATCACATTTTTCTCTCTTCTATTTGTATTTACAACTGGCTTTCTCCTCTCATTTTTTAATTTTAACTGCAGCAGTGTGCATGTATGTAGTGAATGTAGTGAATTTTACGCCATTCTTGTGTCCTCCCATAAGGAGGTACCGTTGCCAAGAAAGTCCTGTCACCCCCTCCCGAACTGCACTGTTAGAGGCTGACGGATTTACAGTCCCAGAGAAACACACTTGTCAACAGGAGCTCATTTACTAAGGGGGAGATGGACATACCAAAATAAGGAAAAAGAGAATTTCAAACATTTCACTCTCAAATTTGAGAGAACAGAAATACAAACAAGAAAAAACCCATAATGGTTTATAATACAGAATCCTAGAATGCTTTGGGTTGGAAGGGACCTTAAAGATCATCTAGTTCCAACCCCCCTGCCATGGGCAGAGCCACCTTCCACTAGCCCAGGTTGCTCCAAGCCCCATCCAATCTGGCCTTGGACACTTCCAGGGATAGGGCGCAGCCACAGCTTCTCTGGGCACCCTGCACCAGTTCCTCAGCATTTTCATAGTGAAGAATTTCTTCCTAGTATCTAATGTACAACACCCTCTGTTAGTTTGAAGCCTTTCCTACTCGTAGAAAGTCCCTCTCCAGATCTCTTGTAGGTCCCTCTTGGGTTCTGAAAAGCTCCAGTAATGTCTCCCCAGAGCCTTCTCTGCAAGCTGAACAAGCCCAGCTCTCAGCCTGTCTGAACAGGAGAAGTGCTCAATTCCTCTGATCATCTTTGCAGCCTCCTCTGGACTGGTTCCAACAGGTCCACATCCTTCTTATGTTGAGGGCCCCAGAGCTGAATCCAGTATTCCACATGGGGTCTCTTCAATAACAGAGCACTTACGAACTCTTACTTACACTAGTATGTGCAACCTCAAATTCTGCAGGCATGAACTAAAACACGAAGCAGAATAAGCACCAGAGAAGGCTCGGAGTCAAGGTCACATCACAGCACAGAACAACCTACCCTTTCTAAAAACACAAGATTAAACAATACAAGTCACCATTACAATCACCTGTTCTGTTCCTACAAATATCATCTCCATCTGCTACAGCAAACAAAAGGATTCTGCTCCAGCCAGCTGCAGTGACACTATCAGTGTCGGGGCACAGCAGATCAATACCTTCTGCATGTTCCTAATAGTCAACACCGTGATAAGTCAGATTCTCACAATAGCTTTCTGGAGCTGTTACAGGACATTTCTCTCCTGCCACACAGCCTCTTACCCCACTCAGATACCACTGGATTCTGTTGCATTGCAACTATTTCACCGCTGCATACCAGGAAGTTCCACTTCCACATCTCATCCAGTTCTTCCTAACGTGTAACCAGAGCCACCACACATCCCCCTCATGCCTTCCACCCACCTCTTCATTCTCTCTTTCCCACTCAGGGGCACCTGACCCAGTGATACTGATGTCAAAAGCTATTCTGCAGGGGATCTGGTTTTGGTTTGATGAAAGGAGTGTACAGCACAGACTATTTTAAGCCATTTAAGTTCCACCTCCCAGAATGGAAGTCCCTTAGATGCAGAACACACACATGTACCTCTTGATGTAGGATGAGAAAGTTAAGTTTACTTTTAAGATGAGGGGAGAGACAAATAAGAATACAGTATAATACAAAAGATCCCAATACCCTTCCTTTAGTAAATGCCCTTTTAAGTAAGCTCTCCATTTCTTGCCAGTGAATGGTAATGTTTTCCATGCCATCAAACTCTTGCCTCCCCCGCTCAGTATCTAAAGACATTAAATATGGCCATTCGAAACATCAAAGTATTTGTTAGAATTTCCTTTTAAAAAGTAACTTAAGGCTCAAAATGTAACTCCAGCAAGTAACTTGCTTTCAATTCACTGCCCTGTGTGATGACAGGCTTATCTGGGAACACACTTGAGCATGATAACAGCTAAACACAAGAAACACTGACAGGGCAATAGATAGAAACAAGGCAGACAACAACTGTTGTGTTTCTGACTATATATAGTCAGTCAGCAATGGCAGTAAATAGCAAACATTTCAGCTATGCCCATGCAACTGTTTGAGAACTGTAAGCCATCACACCTTGACGCAAATGCAAAAACTCATCATCCTAAGGATAACGCTAGACTTCAATTCAGATTCCTACAGCAACATTTCACCACATAAACAGCATCATTGTTTTGTCTAAAAATTGATTAAATCTCAGAATCGGGACACGAATTCAAGGCTGAGGCTGATGCTTCTGAGTGTCAGAAGCATTCAGGGCTGAACAATGCTCCTTACATCCCTTGCATAAGGGTCAGTTATTCTACAGTACACTGAATTAGAAAGCAATCTTTTGAAATGCTGTATATACATGAAATCTCCCAGTGAGAGTTTCTCAATACAGTTACTTTGGGGTTTATTACACTATTTTAGAATAAAACTGTGGACATAAGTACCCTTTAACAAAGCTTCACCAAATCAGATCAACAGGAAATCATGGCAGTTCTTCAGTTACTAGGCCAGTGGATTTCTGGCTATCACCCCTTTAAAAGGAGCCCCGTATTAATGAGCTCCAAAAGTAACGAAGGAGCATTTTCACACTGGCAATTGACATTCCAAAGGAGTGTGTGTTTAATGCTCACGTTGCAGCCCCAGCTGAACAAGTTCAGCAAGTGACACAAGGTAAAATGCAAGAGGAAGTGAGACAATATTCATTCTTTCCAGATCTCAGTGCACAAATCTGACTTTGGCTGATGCGAGTGAAGTTATCTAAAGCATTTCTTCAAAATTCCATTATCCAGTAAATACAAGCTGTAGTCATGTGCAAAACGTCCTAATTAATTTAAGATTGTATTAATAAAAGTACCTGCCAGTCACTACAGGAAATTATACCCACAGAAAATTAAATACTATGTGCTATGACATGCATGGCAGGTGACTGCACGCAACCACGGCTGATGACCCACTTCCTTTCAAAGAGCCTGAAGCACATAACAGGAGACACTTAACAGCAGCAGAATGTGGCCTGAATAACAGGCAATAAAGTTACATATGATGAGGCATACCACAAATTTAAAATGGCACACAGCTTCAAATGTTAAAAATACTTGCAGAATTAAGAAACTGCTGTATTTTTTACAATTGTTTCAACTATTTCTTAAAACTAACCTGTGCAGTTTGGCAAATCTCTGAAGGGAGATGAGCTGCAACCACTCACTTCATCATTGCATAATGACAGTTGATAACACGGACTTAACTTTCTTTTAAAATGTATGAGGTATATATAATCTACTTTATGTATTATTTATTTTTGTAGTTACCTCTGGTCTTGGCTGAGGATCAATAAGTAATATAAAAATATTTCATATTTTCAATTTCTCTATGTATAAAAATCAATATAAAACTATATATTTTATTCTTACCTTGTGTTATCAGCCTGTAATGGATGGGCTAACATTTTAAGAGTACTCAAAATGAATGATTTTGCAAGAACTTCAGCTGCTCAGTGTGACAGATAACAGTGATACTTGCTGGTCATAACACTTTTAATCACAAAGGACCTGAAGGTATCTCAGACATCACATGCATAGATCAAACTCTAAACCACAGCCATCTCTGGATTCAGAGGAAGCCAAAAGCAAGTAATCACTGCCCTGAACAACAGCAGACTCAGAAACCACCCCAGCTGCACGTGCAAGATGACAAATAAAATAAAAAAAAAACCTGATTCACTCCATCTTTAGTAAGGGCAGGATGATATAACTAAAATAAACATGAACTTTAACTTGTGATTTCTGCAGGAACACATTTAGGATTTTGGTAATGCAACCCATGGCCTTCATGTTCACCCAAATATTCCCAGTTTCCACAGGGAAAAGTAAAATTCAAGAAAACAACAGAGCCTGCAAGAAAATGGCTATACAACACTCTCTGCAGATCACAAAAACTAGCCCAGTTCTGGGAATCAGGTTCAAAACAGAGAGAAGCCAGGAGGAAACAGAGTATGACACAACTCACCAGAGAGGAGCTGCTCTATCAGGATGGGATGACTCTTACGGTAGGTTAAAGGATCCATCTTCCTCCTACTCTCAAAACATACCTCCACACTGGACTATTACACCTTCCCAAACGAAATCCTTACTACTGTACAAAAGAGGGAAGACTTTAGGTTTTAAATTTTTAACTAAAAAGCCTTAATCCAAGATTCAGGTAAATAGTTCTTTTCAAGAACAAAGTTAAAATACACATTGACTTTTAGTCGTGCTTAATAGTCACTGAAATGATCAAGAGGCATCCTGTCCTCATTGAAAGAAAAAAAAAAAACACATTCCAAACAACAAAACTTCCACTGATACACGTATTTTTTCCTAACGGGGCCCAGCTTGCACACTTCACCTCCTTACAAGTGGTATCTCAGAATATACAATTAGACAGCTCCACGTTCAGACATTTGCACATCACAACACACTTCTCCACAGATATCCCAGCTTCCCTCTGACACCAGGCATGGTTACACCAACTCCTCGTGGTGCCTGAATTGTTTGCCATGTACTTACTCTCTTTCCGGACGTCAGCGAGAGCTGCATGAAGCTCCTCTTTAAACACAGCTGCTTCCTTGGCAATTTTCTCTCCCTTGTCCAGCAGATTCCATGTGGCTTCTTCCACAGAAGCAAGCAAGACACGAGCTCTTTTGGAACGGCCCTTTTTCTTACTAGAAGGATTCTGTGGACAGTTCACTAATGTTGTAACCTACATTTAAAAGAAACAAAAGAGACAATAATGGTTTAAGTTCTACAAGTGAATTTACATTGTTCTCAAAAAAACATATATAATTAAGAATAAGCAAAGAGATTCCCTCTGCTTTAGAGACAGACAGGCAAGCTCAGCATAAACACCAAGAATGGGCAAAAGTACTAAATTCAATCTGACCCAATTTTACTCAATATGTGTCACTTTTGTGTTCTTCCTACTGTAGGATCAAAGCCAAGTCAACAGAAACATCACCATTCTATTAACCCTGATGCCAACTCCTGCCACTGCTTATTTTAAAATCTGCTCATAATAAAATAAAAAAATACCAGTGCTATCTGAGGAGGCTTCAGCAAGGCAGGAATCATGGAACCATTAAGGTAGGAAGAGACCTCCAAAATCATCAAGTCCAGCTGTCAAGCTAACATTGCCAAGTGCACCACCAAACCATGTTCCTAAAAAACACATCCATGTGTTTTTTGAATACTTCCAGGGAGGGTGACTCCACCATGCCCCTCGGCAGCCTGTTCCAATGCTTGACACACCTTTCAGGGAAACAATTTTTCTTACTATCCAATCTAAACTTTCTTTGGTGCAACTCGAGGCCATTTCCTCTTGTCCTAGCACTCGTTACTTGGGAGAAGAGACCGACCCCCACCCGGCCATAGCCTCCTGTCAGGGAGTTGTAGAGAGCAAGAAGGTGCCCCCTGAGCCTCCTTCTCTCCAGGCTGAGCCCCCTCCGCTGCTCCTCGTAGGACTTGTGCTCCAGCCCTTTCCCCAGCTCCTCTGCCCTTCTCCGGACACACTCCAGCACCTTCACGTCCTTCTTGTCATGAGGGGCCCAAAACTGAACACAAGCCTCAAGGTGTGGCCCCACCATTGCACAATCGCTGCCCTGGTCCTGCTGGCCACACCATTTCTGATACAAGCCAGGCTCCCACTGGCCTTCTTGGCCACACTCTGGCTCGTGTTCAGCTGCTGCCAAACAACACCCCCCAGGGTCCTTCTCCCCCCAAGTGCTGAATCTCCCCATACTTCCAGCTTAAGTTTTCCAAGGTATCTCAGAAGCAAACACTCAAAATGAGTACAGACACCTTTCAAAATGCCTTCTCTTCTTACAAAGGGGTATCACAGCAGCCAGAACTCAGCACCTCCAAACTCTTCAGGGTGCTCCCAACATTAAAATTGTACATCGATTAGCCAAGAATTTAGATTTACTGCAGCTTAGTCCAAATTGTACTTTTACCAATGCACTCCAACGTCCATAAAGAACTTATTTTTATAGACCATCCCACTCCACATTCCTCATCATCTAAGTGCAGCCTCCACACTCCAACAGAATGTTTCTGAAAGACTATTCTCTAAGGCATTGCTTGAGCTGTAACACTAAGGAAAGACCCCTAAAACATTTTTCTTAGGTGTTCTACAGATATTTCAAAGCATACCTTATTTTCATTAAGTTCACTGATGCCTTTTAGTCCTCCTATCCTGTTCTCTCCGCCAGAACATGGGTAGTACAGCACTACATGTGCCTTAGCTCACCTTCAGACCTTGTCCATGAATTCATGCATTCGAGTGCTTCTCATGAATCGTTACTTCTAAACGTAACTGACAAATATCCTCTGGGCAACATTTCTATAGACACATCTACGAAACATAAAAGCCCTGACCCCTGTACCATTCATGCGGAATTTGGGGGGAAAAAGGACCATCCACTTGACATCAACTGCTCTGGCATGTCACAAGGGAGAGAGCAACATAAATAACGCTGGCTCAGATTGTTAAAGAAGGCTTGAGCATTTTTCTGACTGTGGCTCAAAGGAAGAAAATGGAATTATTTATTGCACATAAATCATCCAGCCAGTAGAGAATGCACTGGGAATAAAAATCTTTATCTTTTATTTTTACAAACCCTCTAATGTCAGTTTTAGAACATTTAAGGCAGTTTCTATGATCATACCTTTAAGAATGAGTTAGAGATTACAGGCTGATACTTCCAATATGAAAGGCATAAGACACCATCAAAAACTAGAAGCAGCCCAAAAAATCTATCAAATAAAAGATATTTTTTAAGTGTTTAATCACTATTTTACTAGAAAATAATGTATTCTACTTTGCAGATTTTTACTGTAGTTTTTTTTAAATGTAAAATATCATTCTATATACTGTTCATTGATATGTTGAGGAGGAAAGGAAATAAAACAAATGAAAAAGTATAAAAAAATAATCATTCCTGCAGGTGGAAACTCTCAACTGTAAGACTCTGCATCTTCAGCATCACTGTCAGGAAATATTGGAGGCAGCAGCTGATCTCAAATACAAGTCAAAGTTTTTTATATAGCTCTTTGCCCATGGAGATTATGGAAAACAGAAAAACTACTCCGAATTCTCCAACACAGAACCCCAATGAGGAATGTAAAAACTTCATACAATCCTACACAGAGAGAACTGAACCACAGACTAATACAGTGTGCCATTGTCTACAGAGCCGTACCGTAGTGGCAGAATACGCAGTCACTGATATCATTATAAGAGAAAAGAAAAACATACCCCCACTAATCCTGCTCATGCCTAGCTGCATTTCCCAGTTGTGAACACCTTCTTGCTGCCATGCACCGCAGGTCCCCCAGCCCAGCTCTGGTAGGAGCAACACAGTTGTGCTAAAGGCACAAGGGGTTTTAAAGCTATTTTCTAGGCCTCATGCCACCACATTTCCAAAGCTGAATCACGCCGCTGTTGCCTGCTATTGCCATTACTTATTAGGCTGAAGGGGTGGGGTTTCTTGCAGGGTCACAGTTATCCCAAATACTAAGTTTCTAGGAAACTGTGAAGCAGTTCTTCCAGTGCTGTATTCAGTTACTGGAAGCACTCAGAGACAATCTCTTAATACTGCAGTAGTTCAGGAAGCAATGTCTTGATACCTTGAGCATCAAAATATTTGGTTCACCTTTATCTTAATATAAAAAGTATTTTTAAGCAAACACGCAACACTCTTTTTTGTTAACAATGTAGTTCAGTGTGACTAGATGTCAATCCCTAGACATTTAAGAAAAACAAGACTTGAACTCACTGATCCAATGGCAACAGCAGAACCCCTGCCCGCTATTTCAAATCCAAAGTATTGCTCATACAAATAAACACTGGCTAATCCCACCCAGTGCGCAGAAGGTAAACTCACCATATGCAGAACTAAAACCAACAGTGTGTCCTTTCCCCGTGAGCAAAGGTCTGTGGTGGGGATGACAGGTGGGAATACAAGCCTTCCAACGTGCCTGTTTTTCATCAGTGATCCAAGGGACTCCAAAATGCAGGGATGTTTCTACACATTGTGCCAGCTGAACCATGCTAACTCTGACAACTACTATTCTTAATATGCCAGATGCACCGACTGAGAACTAGACTGAGAAGCCTTCCTTTCAAAACGTCCTCGGAGCACCTGGAATAAAATGAAGGCAACAGACAGGGAAACCCCCAGGGTAATATGGGGGCATTGCTTTATTCCAAAGATAGAGAGGTTGCCAAGTCACAGAGGGTTTTACACAAAGCAGTTGCCATGCTATTTTCAGAGTTTCATAGCAATCATCACTGCCAGAGTCAATCCAGCAAGGGATCTGCAGCTATTTCCACAACTACTTCCTAGTTACTTCCTAGGCTGGTTTTGCCTCGATTTTCTACAAGAATGATGCCGTTAACCTAATGATTGCCCTAACACTTAGCATAACTGCCTAGGACAGACTTTAGAGAACCTCAGACACTTCCATTGTTTCTTTCCTGCCACAGCATTACAAGACTATTAAATAAATAAATTACAACAGAAATCTCAAAATAAACTCTGTTCCAAGCAGCAGTCGCTAAAGAGAATCTGGCAAGAACATCATTTTTATCTGTGACTGGTCTGATTCTCTTTCTAACCACTGATTAGTTTTCATTTATTACTTTTCCAGCCTCTCAATCATCCTCATTGAGTATGAGCTTTAATCCCTATTTTTACATTTTCAACATTTTCTGTCGAAGGATCCACTCAAAACATAAAAGTTTTCCTTCCACAGGTCTGAGACAAGCAAAGCATTAAGCTTAAGAGAGGGAAAAGACGAAAAGAGAAGTCAAATATTCTCTTAGAACCAAAGCATTTCCAATTTGAACAGCCTCAAGCTTTTTGACAGTTGAGGAGAGCTGGGAGGAAAAAAAAAAAAAAAACCTTAAACAGTTTCTTTGTTTTATTCCAGAACTGTGCTTTCTTTGTTTTGTCAGGTTTCTTTGATCCTGCAAAACTCAAGCCAAAATTTACTTTTCTTTACCTCCTCTAAAAACACCCACCTATGCTGCAGCTGCCTGAGCACAGTCTGACATACTGGTCTACAAGAGGTTTTTAATCCAGTCTATCAAGACATCTATACTTACTACTTTGAAACTGATTTTATAACCCATCCACATATCCCCGACAACTTCCACAAACCACTGACCTGTTAACTGAGAGATTTTACACCATCAATCACATCCAGGCAAAAATAAATAAACAAAGGCAGACAAAATGAGAGAGAGGCAGCTCAGTTAACAGTAGCTGGAAATGAAGTCATGATAGAAAAGAAAAGGTTACTTTCTGAGGAAAATAACTTACCAGAAGGGAAAAATGAGTAAGGGAGGAAAAGAACAAAAAATTTTAAAAAAAACAACTATGATAATGTATAATTAATAAAAGAAATTGGATGAGTTAGGGAGAGGTAAAGCTTCAAATGGGGAAAATTCAAATTTATTTTTAAAGCATTACTTTTTTCATGCATTGGCAATCCATTTGCAGTGTATTCTACATTTAAGCATCTCCTAGGTAACACTGTGCAAGAGGCCAGCTAGAACATGCAACATTTACTATGACAGACTGGGGGCCAAATTCGGAAGTGAGCAAATGAATGACCATATCTGGAAGAGAGCAGACCCCAGAGAGCTCCTGAGCCAGAGTAAAGTGCAAGTGCAGAAAAGAGCTGTGGGTGTGACTTTCAGAACAATGTTCAAAGTTCTTCAGCCTTATTCCCTTCCCTCTATGGTTATCCAGTTTACTTTCTGCAGCTCTAAAATACCTGAATTATGAGGGGTTCCAGTAATTTCTCCACTGTAAATGTCTGGATCTGCAGATTCCGAGGATCAATTTTCAGTTTAATGTTTGGCACTTTTGTTGACATTTCACCTGGGTACAAAACAAGAACAGTGCAATAAGCCAATATTACCCATGACTACAAGTCTCATTGCCTTCTGTCAGAGCCCAGAGACTGCCTATGGGAGTATGAACTTGTTTCATAACACACTTAGGATTTCAAGAAATACAATTAATTTTTCCAATTCCCCATTCCTAAATTTCTGATACTTACATAAACTGTAAAATCATAGACTTAAAGTACATATAACTCCTTATATTCACTCACAGATTTCTACACTGACCACGTGTTAAAAAATACAAGGACAATTGCATTAGAATACCATTGAATATAAGTTCTCTACTAGTCTAAAAAGGAGCTTTAAAGCAAAAATATTAAACTCCGTTACTGAATTTACCAAAAAATAAAAACATTAATGCTATGTGCACAATATCGGTATCTTACTCCATGTGCCAAATTCCAGGGATTATAATAAACACCTTAAGAACAAAAAACATATAGAGCAGCCCTTAAAATTCCTGGAAATTAACAGCGGGGAAAAGTGAAACATTTTGTTATTTTATACCCTGCAATAACAAATATTTTCTAAGTGTCAAGACGGATTAAGTTGAGAAAGCCTATTACTGAAGCCAATAAGATGGAAGTAAAGCTAAGCAAGGTCTTTAAAGTGAATAAATCACTCGTTAGGAACTCGATGCAGAATCTACTGATGTGAATTAATAGTTTTCCCCAAGTTCACTGGGCTATGGCTCAGGCCATTAGCCTGAAATGTGTGTGTGTCAACAAAGAATTACAACTGCTTTAGCTGGAATGCAACCGATTATTGTTCCAAAATAAAAGACATTTTAAATTTTGCAGTAACTTAACTTCCCATAAAACACAGCTGGCAAAGGCTTTTCAGCCAATAAAGACTTCAAATACACAAATAATGGATATCTGTCCTTTTTAAGCAAGACTTATTACCACCATTGCTGCTGTATAATAAAGTAATAAGGTACTGCAACTGTGCAGGCTGAAGAGATATGTTGTCACCTTCCAGTGACCCTAGCATCGATTTAACACAACACTGTAGGTTTAGGGTTTCCACAGCAAGTGGTGTAGAAATGGATCTGGAGACTTACCCACGTTTCACTTACACGCAAAGATAATATGAGCAATAGTTAAAGAATTAAGATATAAAGCAATTTAGGGCTTTGCCATTCTTATTAAAGGTTACACAAGTGCCAAGTTTTTGTTTTATTACAAACTATACTAGCAGCAGACCGAAGTTCCCACAAATTCAGCTGCATCCAGCCAGGTGATAGCATATGGGAAGAATTGATTTTTCAGTTTTAATTCTGAGCCAAAAGACAAAGAAAAAAGAAACCTGAGATCAGACTGACCAGAAAAAAAACCCACTTTTCCTTCCATGGAAGTGAGTGGAAAGAAGTCTAGACATGTTGAAGCAAATTATCTGCCCATATTTTACATATTTAACATTTAGATACTTTTAACAAGCACCAAGGAAATAAAACTTGAGACTCCGAAAACTGGGATTGCCAGCGGTTCTCCTTCTGTCTAATACCAGTAACTCGCTCTGAAAGCCGCTAAGGTCTGCCACTCCCACACTTTCTGCCCTCGGCGAGCTCCAGTGCCGAAGTGCGTCGGTGTTTAACTGCCTCCCCTCCCCACACCGCAGCGCTGCAAACACCGCCTCGGGGCTGTAAACGGTTCTTAAGCCCCTGAACACACGGCAGAGAAGCTCCTGTGCCGCTTCTGTTGTGTCTAACCCCAAAAAACCTTTTAATTCAACAAGATACTGTCCTCCAGCTTCAATAGGACTGCATCAAGCCACATTATTTCGCACTCTGCAAAAGACAGATCCTTTTTTGCCATCTGCAATTCACTGGTTTTCTAAATCTCCGGCCAATATTTCAATGAATCCGCTTTTTATTCACATTAGGAAAAAAATTAAATCCTTATGATGTTGCCCTTATCTTCGACAGTTTCACAAGTCTCCCAAAATATGGGCACTTCTTGAAAGCCATCGCAGCAGTTGCAAACAGATGGCATTGACTGTGCTGTGAATTTTTTTCTGGTCAAGCATCCATCAGTTGCAAGGGGACAGCTAACCCGGATAGAGACAGCACTTCGTGCTTCTACTGAGACCTAAAGAAATCACTAGATGATTCAGGTTATTTTTTTGCAGATACACTCGTGCTTTAACCTTGCAGTGGCTGTCCCTCAATTCCTTGATAGAAGGGTGTCAGCAACTGCTTTACTCAGAGTGGAGAAATAAAACCTTTGCTGCTTGCTCTCCATTCTCACAGCACAATCTCCTATGCTACACGTTATCTGCAATAACCAGGTCTTTTCTAAACTCTGGCAGATAAACATGCAGTTGTAATTAAAGTCAATTCCTGCTACTAGAGGATCACTGTGCTCCAGAATCCCACCACAGAGTACTCTCAAACTTGGGAAGTGTTACAAGTCCAACCCCATTTCTGCAGGTCAGAAAAAATGTGAATCCATGTGTCATGACTTTCCATTTTCTGGGCTGTTCTGTGTTTTTGCTTGTTTGTGTTTCTTACCCTTAGCATATTGTCTAACGTCAGCGTTTTCACTCTTTGCTTGAGCCCTGAGTTCAAAAGCCAGTTAAGCCAATAATAGCTTTTAGCCTTGAGTCAGGCCCATAACGAATCATCAGCTGAAAGTCAATTGCAAAAACTATTGTCTCTGAAAATTTCAATTCTATTCCAAGGTATAAATAACTCACTTAAGGGCTCACTTGCTGATTCCAGCAATATTTTTTAAGTAAAATTCTAATGCTTCCTGAAACTTCCTTAAAGCAGAAAGATGGAAACAGTTCTGCAAGCCAATGCAGCAAAAACTACAAAATCTTAAATTATTTTGATACTCTGACTATATATTTCTAGCTTACCAGGCTCTCCTTACTGTTATATACCATATTGGCTAATCGATATTTAAACTGGATTCTTTAATTTTTTTTTTTAATTAAGGCAAGGATAAGAGGTGATAGAAAGAAAAATACACAGCCAGTAAAGATCATCCTGGGATTTTCTTTGGCATTTCCACTAACTAAGTGAACCTCTGTCCTTCCAGACCATATTCATTAAGATGACAAAATCTGATGCTTGCCTCAGGAAAAAAATGAAAGTCAACAGTCCACCTTCCTTTTTTTTTTTTTTTAAACGCATTTGTCTACTCCAATATAACATCCCCCTAATTACAGCAGGGGCCTCGACTGCGAGATATTCTGGTAAAAGGCTGTATAACCTCACACTCAGTTAGATTAACCTCTACAGGAGGCAATCTCAGCACTGTACACCAGCAGCTCTTACAACACTTAGGATGTTAAGCATGTGCTACAAGACACAGTTGTGCCCCAGAACAGCCAGAAAAGCAGCCACCTGCACACTCCTACCAAGTGCTACCAACCTCAAGATAATGAAAATTTTGTCTTTTCATCAGATGTCCAAACTACTGAGTCTTTTGGTGTAAGAAGAAAAAGACACTGGAAAAACAGCCAAGGTCTACATCCATCTGCAATGCAACGTGAACAGAGCACCTGCAGCTTTTAAACAATCTGTAAGTACACTGTATACAGACATAAACTAACAAGTGTCAGAAAGCAGAGCCAAAGACATTCTGCATAAATTAGAAAACCTTTACTTTAGAATCCATTTCCTGCTAGATTGTTAGAAAGCCAACGGTGTATCACTCACCTATCCTAGAAAACATATGGTCCATATTCAGCACTAAAGCAACTGTCTATGTAATTTCCTCGTGTTAGGAACTTCAGTGCAACTGCTCTGGCTCACTATTGGGCTTCTGAGGCATCTGCAAGGGACTGCCTGACAAGCTCCCCAGTGTATTTCAGGATGACTGACAGGACACAGCGGCTGCTGGAGGGGTGGCAGGGGGATGGGCATCCTTAAAGCTGTATTGTAGAGCAAAAGCATGTCCAAAAAGTTGAGAGCTGAGAAGGTTTTGAACAATCAGATGACATGAAGCATGAAATTACTAATACTTGTTGTGAATATTCTTGGAATTTGCAGCACAGCAACTGTTTTGCCATGCATTCTGATTGTATGCCAGCTTCAGTCTGGAGGCAGTGACTCACTCTCAGACTCCTGAACTGGACAGCAAAGGGATTCATAAGGCTCTCACCCAGGAACTTGGCACCAAATTTGTTTTCTCTGTTGTTTTTTTTCTATTGTATGGTACCCTACAATGACATACAATATACTATCCTAGCAGCTTCAGAAAATGCAAAGGCCTATTGCCTTCTAAAAAATGAAGAAATGTTAAAACACAGTCAGGATTTGTATTTTTTACAAAGATATGTATGAACAGGGCACCGGAGGATTTCCAAGATATGAAACACTGCTGAAAATATGTAATAGAATTTTTTTACTATTTATTCTTAATTTCAGTATCTCCTATACAGCTTCATTAATTGTTACCAACACCACTCAGAGAATAAAATTTGTTAGCCTTTTTGCTGCAGAGTCAGTACAGCAAGTGCAAATCAGACTTCATAGAAGCCACAAATGCAATTACTGCATTTTTCTTTAATCCTCTAGCTGACACACGAAATAAGATATTCAGGATGGTAAAATCTTCTACTTCAGGCAAAGGAAAGTCCGTACTATTGCACTGCAAAGAGAAGACCTCTTGTACTCTGTAGGCCAGACCATGCTCTGGAATGGAGCATTACCTCCGACACCTGGGAAGGATCCGGCCCGTTTAACACCAGCGAAAACCTATAAAGCTCCTACTAAATTAGCTAAATTTCCAGACAAAGCTGTCAGACTACACTCCAACCTTCTCAGATTTCATCACTTCTTACCACTAGCAACAAGAAACATGTCTATTGATGCACAGACACCACAAAGGAGAGCTGGAGAAGGTGGCAAGATTCAGACCCATTAATAACATTTATTCACTGAAAGCTACTTTATTTAAACAGGCTTTGCATTTCAGTGTAGGCTGGCAATGAAGTAACTGGAAGGTTTTGTTTAATCTTAGCCTCAAAAATTAAAACCAAAAAAACAAAGCACTTTTTACATTTCCTTTCAATTCTGCCTGTATTTACTTTCTCCCTAGAGCACTATTTCAATCCACACCTGAAGAGCAGTTAAAATTGCCAAGAACATAAGATTTCCACCAAGTTCTTCAACATAGTTCTCAGCATAAATAATGTCATACATCATACCTTACAATCAACCTACCATGGAAAAGTGAACAGCCTAAGCCTAGTTCTTTATAGATATTGGAGAATCCCCATGGCAAGCAATGGTTCATGACTGACCTAGTGGCCTTAGAAGGTTTCATTAAGGTTTATGAAATAAAACCCTTTTGAGGTGGAGTAAAGCATCACACCTCAACGAAATTGTCTCATGAAAACTTTCTTATATCTAGTGAGATAAAAACTTAAGATTTTTTCCCAGGCTTATAACATTCAGAACAAGCTCTTTTCCTTGTTTAGTAATCATGTTTACTTTTCCTACAGTGCTTTCTACCAAAGCACTGTTTCAAGCAGAGGCTGTGTTCCAGTATCACACAAGGAACCAGAATCACAGAGGAAAAATTATTTACTCAAGATCACAGAGAATGCCAGTGGCAGAGTACTGGAATAAAACTACAATAAACACTGAAGCACCTTACCCACACTTCCTTTAACTGAGGCCAAAGAGCAGGCTGAGGAGAGTAACACATTTTCAGAAACAACTGACACTATAAATCTATAGAACATAATCTCTCTTCCATACTCCTGTGTTGGGGTTACCCTGATACCAGTACTGCTTATTCCTAGGAAGGTCAGAAACCATCTCCCTTAAACATGCTATCAGAATCCTTCCTTTGGTGAATGCACACACTTCCAGCTAGCTGTGACTCCAACAGATTCCAGGAGATGTTCCAGCCGAAGCGTGAATCCTACAGCCTGAGCAGCTCCACAGCTCTTGGCTTTGTACAGGCACGCTGCACTGTTTCTCAACCAACAGCTATCCAAAAAATGTGTTACGGTCCTGAGCCTACAGCCACTGCAAGAAAAATCTTCCCAGCGAGGTGTACACGGAAACTTGGGAACCTGACAGTATCTCGCTACCACGAAATTAAATAATTTCACTCATCAGTGGAGTTCTACTGGATATGCACCACTGTGGGTGACAGCAGAATTAAAATAATGCTGCTTAGGCTAGAAATACTTTAAGAATCTTATGTTTGTAACATTTCTTCCCTGTATGTTTTTGCAGGTAATGGAGTTTTTTCATCTCAAAACTAGAGTTCTAACATTTAAAGAACTGAAAAAGCATTTACTTAAAAAAAAAAAAAATACACAAAAGAAGGTAGTGTGACATCAGATGGCAGCATTTCGTTAAAAAGAAAATCATTAATACTTTTTGGACCAATTTTAAATTCTTCAATAAAAACCTGAAATCCTTGCACATAAGTCTCACTGCTATTTTCACCGCACACAGTTTGAGCCCAGAACAAGGACTCCTCTCGATTTAAGTGGCACACAGTTCTTACAGGGATGGCTATCTGAGCTCCTAACGATAGGTTAAGAAGGTCTGGCTCCAAGCCCTCCCTTTTGTTATCACATTTAAAGTGTTCCTATCTCTGTTCTGAACCAGAGACTCTGCTCAAATAAAGTTCAAGTTGACCTTCCACTAAAAATAGGATATTATTCAACTCAATAAAATAACAGACAATAGAAATTCCATGAGGTGCTACTAAAAGGTTTCAAATTTTATCTGTTTTAAATACAATTCCTCATTTCCCCTTGTTGCTGTTTGCTGACAGTTATCTATTACAACATCACACTCTGCTGTTTTGCTGAAAAATTGTGTTTCGACTGCAATGAGGTAAAAAAACAGGGTTCTTTCTTCTCTTTGTAGAGCTGCTGCTGAATTTGCCAACAGATTTGGTTGTGCCACGCCCAAGCGCTACCCCAGGATGCTTCACCATCACGTACCAATTTAAATAACTGTTTACATACTGATAGCAAGGTTTGCATTATTTGTGTCGTCCAGTGACCCAAACAGCGTTCTACTATTCTAGAATAGTATTCTTCTTCCCCACTGCTTACAGACATGCCCAAAACAACCCCAAAACTAAGAGTAGCAAATCAGACTCGTATTTTTATATATATATATATATATAAATAATATATTGACTCTGAGATATGCATGAAAATAAAATAGAAATTATTCTTAGAAACTACCTCACCTTGGATGCTGGCAAGCAGCTCCCTAGCACATACAAAAGCACAATCTAATAAGAAGAGACAGAAAACAGAATTTAAGCAAAGCCACAATCCCACCATGCCATGCCTGCAAACACAGACAGACCTCAACCTGCAGATTATCTCTTCCAGCGGGGTTCCCAGTGCTGCACAGCACCCTATTTCCTTTATCAACTCTTTCAACCAGTTTCAAATCACACCACGGCTCTGCAGAAAACCCCTACAAAGCTGGTAGAGCACTTCTGGTGAAACAGCTTCAGAAATAAAGCCTAAGGACGTTCCAGCCCATTGTGACCTCCACTCACACTTCAACTCAAAACGATCTGGCTGAAGAGCAACCATAAAGGGGAAAAAAAAAATACAAAAAACAACTAAACTTTGTTCCAAGGTGAATTAACTTCCCAACATCAATCAACAGATTTGAACTAGAAGAAAACAGTAAGAATTCATTATGGTTTTTTCCTAAATGGCTGTCACGAGGCCTAATTCGTTGCTGCTGGATATCTCTGAGGCTTCACTAGATCTGAACACAGCTCTCGTCTTCAATTTTACTTAACAGAAAAGTGTGCACATAAAGGCTTTTGAAATATGCACAGTGTTATACTGAATATAGCAGCCCTCCTTTAGCCCTCTGTTATAATATTTTTTATATTTCGAAATTTTTTTTTAATTTTATGAAATTGTACAGCAACTCATTATTTTCACACTGAGGTGTGATAAACATACAGTTACACAAACCTTCCTTCAGTTAGGTGCAACATCCAGCAAAGTACCAGGAGGTAAGCTAAACTTTTTAAAATAACAGCATCCATACAACATTTCATTCTTCCTTTTCCAATTTTCCAAAATGGCTTCTCATATTTGGAAAATATGCAAACACATTGCACAACTTCAGCTACTGGCTCAAAGTGATACGACCATGATGATTTAAAATATTCAGAAATTTTTTTAATATTCAGAATTTTTTTTCGCATCATGTTTGAAAGTTCATTTTTTAGAAAGCTGGCTAAGAAAACCAGCCTTTTAACTTTTTTAAACTTTAGAAGTGATTATTCTATTAAGCAGCTATAGTTCCATTTATAGCTTCGTGTACTTCCACTAAGAGGAAAATTGCCTACATTCTTCTTCAATCTTACCTTTTGAATCAGGACCCCAACTAAAGGAGCTCCTCGAATCAGCTCTGTGAAGAGCTCTGGATGCAGCTGGACTCCAGGGGCACCGACAGCGAGGCTGCAAACGCTTGTCTGTCAGTCCCAGTTGGTAGCAGACAAAATGGGAGGGCAGCACTCAACTGGAACTCATCCCGAAGCAGCAGTGCCTGACTTCACGGACAACTTGCTACTGAAAACACCGCTTAGAAACACCCAAGCCCGTTGCTAGCCTTGCACACCGGGTTTGGCACAGGGCTTTTAGAACCTAAATCAGACACCACGGAAGGCAATGGCAAAGCCCCCTCAAAAACCCATGAGGTTTAGGCTGAACACGAGAAGGGAAACGGAAGGAGGAAAGCAAAGGCCACTACTGTAAATCCACACTCAAATATAGATGCAACGTACATTGCCTTCGTTCACCTTCACGAAACACTCAAAACACACTTCCAGATTGATAATCACCCCATTTGAAAGATTTTCCACCAAGGCAGCCATTTAAAAAAATGGCTATGAGGAAGTTCTGCTAATTTGCTAACAGCAAATTAGAGTACCCTGAAGTGCAGTTTATAGTACACAGAGAACAAGAAAACTCTCCTAAAACTCCCAAAAGGCAGGGGCTGCTCAATATTTGCATCTATTCTGCTAGAGACTGGAGGTCTTAAATCACTCAGTCTGAAATTTGTACGAGGTCCACGAGTCAGGCTGAATTTTCATTTTGGAAAATTTCAGCCAAAGCAGTTTGGCTATTTTTAGTTGATTTAGAGGTAAAAAGGGCACAGACAGGCTGGAGGCTGAGGTAACCTGACACCACCTAAGAGCACTGAGGAGACTCAACAAGGAATAAGGGGGAAAAAAAAACCCCCAAACCTACGGAAGGAGCACATACTGTGACTACAAAGGCAGAAGAGAGAAGAAAAATAAAAATACTTGGACATACATAAGAGACAGTACTGGAAAAGTTGCAAGGAATGGGGGGGAAAAAAAAAAAAAATCAATCACATTTAAGCCCTGTCATGCAATGGCCAACTGATTTCAAAAGTGTCTTCTGCAGTTAAAGATGTATAGAAGGAATGCAGCAAAAAGGATTATGGATGCAAAAGCATCAAATATTATTCATACGAACTAAGCAGACTTTCCTAGATTATATATTAATTTATTATGGGGAAATGTACTTGGTATTGCCATATTAAGCTTACAATTTTATTCATAATTCATTCCTCTCAAGTTAATATTTGAAGCTTAAACCCTGAAAAAAAATCGTTGTTTTCTCACCTGCAACTCATGAATTTAGAGGACACGAACAACAGCAGACAGATAAGAAAGCTGCTGGAGTAAGATTTAATTTTCTGAGTACTATATTAAAACTATATCATGCAATGCAATTATAAATCTCACCACCTGCAGCTAGTATTTCTCAGCATTTCTTAGCTCTCTCTTTTACCTCATGAATGTTATTTAAAAGTTAAGAACAAAAACGCAATTCACTTCACTGCAAAGTTCAATATAGACAAGTGGATTCATGTGAGTGACCCCTATTATACTTTAGTAATCATTAGATCTTTGTAACTCAAACAGTGGTTTATTTATGAAGCAAATTACTCTAGAGGTGAGCAGCAATCCTCTTTGTTTTGATAGGCTCACTAATGAGAGGTCTGAAAAATGCTCATTTTATTTGAAGTTTTTTGACCCATCATTTTGAGTTACCAAATGAGGAATGGGATTCAGCTGCTTAAGGTAAGCACCCAGTACCATTTTAAATGCTGTAAGATCCATCATAAAAGCCTCTCGGACAGCCCAAGTCTCCCACAGACTTCAACCACATGCAAGGGCTGGATGTGGGGATACTTTAAAAGGCCAAAAGTGCCTAAAATGGCGCTAGGCACCTATGTTTAGACACCTCTCACAACTGGAGAGGCAACTCTTTCCAATTCCTGGTGCTTTTTAAAAGGGATTACTTCAAAAGCTGCGATAACTTCAGGGCAGCAGTCAGAATTGGCGGGATTTGGACAAGGACCTTGCCATTCCGAACCAGTAAAAATAAGCACCTTCTTACAAAAGACCCTGAAAGCATTTTCAAATGTTGCTGAGGCAGCTGCTGGCAAGGCTGATAGGAGTGTTTGTACTAATATGCCAAAAATGGGGCAGCACGGGCAACTGCATTCATTTCTCTGGCACGGCAGACAAAAGCAGAAGCCAGTACACTAAAAGAATCCTCCCAAAACCCCTGTATAAAATATATTTTTGCCTACTTACATGCTCATACCATTCCTGCCACAGAAGTCAGTTTGAAATGCTGA